>CM038463.1:114876789-116076789 GCA_021464415.1 Lonicera japonica
CCTGAGCCACTCCTTGATTTTCTCTAGTTGTCGTGCCTGATCGAGCCCTTGTTTTGGATTGGGTTTTTGCTGATGACCCACCTCAGCAAGCCATTGTTTATGACAACAATCAACGCCAAGATTTCCATGCTATTGTCCCTCAAAGCATTTTTGAAGAGCTCTACTGGGTTGAAGAAGAACATGAGATATACAGGAAACTTCAGGAGGAGAGAAGGTTAAGAGAGGAGGCAATACGAGCCAAGGTTAGTAATTCGTTAAATCACATTCATAATTTATTAAGTTTACTCAGCGTAGTTAGTTAGAAGTAAGAAATTGAATTCAGAGACCCTTAGAACAAACATGGACAGTTGGACATACTACTTTGAAGCCTCATATTTCCTTCCTTTCTCCCTTTTCTTCAGCAAGCATTCTCACTTGAGAACTTTGTGTGTCGCCACATATTTGCCCCCTCATATCTCTATTTCTATTTTAATTTTGTCCTGTTATTTCACAGGTTGAAAGAACAGCACGAATGAAAGCTGAAACGAAGGAAAGGACTATGAAACTGTTTCTGTTGTCTCAAAAGCATATAGTCTATACTGAACCTCTTGACGTTCAAGCAGGGAGCTCTGTGACAGTTTTCTATAATCCTACCAACACAGTTCTGAACGGGAAATCTGAAATTTGGTTCAGATGCTCATTTAACCGTTGGACCCATCGCCTGGGTCCATTGCCACCTCAGAAAATGTTGCCTGCAGAGAAAGGCTCCCATGTCAAAGCCATAGGTGAGGTTCTCTGTATAATACTTCTGAATTATTAAAGGTTTATGAGATCCATGATTTTTAGGAAGTTTGTCTGTTTATTATGCAGACTTTCTCTATATTATAGAGATAGTAACTGAGATCTATGTTTCACTGGCTTAACTTCCTTTGATTGATTATGCAATGTCAACTTTCAAGTGCAGATAATGCTCTTTGCTTCACATGGATAAATTTATCTCTTACTAGAAGGTCATAATTAGATGTTAAGTAAATATATAAGGTTGATAGATGTTCAAATGAAATTCTTTTTGGCAGTCAAGATTCCCCTGGATGCTTATACAATGGACTTTGTATTCTCTGAGAAGGAAGATGGTGGAATTTTTGACAACAAGAATGGTATGGACTACCACATACCTGTGTTTGGAGGAGTCACAAAGGAACCACCAATGCACATTGTGCATATTGCTGTTGAAATGGCTCCCATTGCGAAGGTAACCTCCTGTTGATTAATCTATTGTACACGTCGCTTGATCAATCTGTATCACGATTGTGTGAATATCTTACATACTTGCCTAGAATTTACATATAAAATTTCAAATTTTATATCTGATCTTGACTGTCTTGATATCTAGTGATCAACTCTGGCAAATTTTATTACTTCAGGCATCTTTTTGAGTTGTGGAACTGGGGGACAGGGTTTGCATTGGTAGTCAAAATGTTCCATCTTTAAAGTTGATTTGAGTCCTTGAAGGAGATGGGACTCTCTCAGATAGGGTCTTATGTTTCATTCATGAATATTCTCTATCATGTACTCTCAGGTGTTTCATGAACGAGTTTTTGTTTATGAGAAAACGAATGGAGACGAGTGGAAGCAAAACGAAAATATGAATACAAATCAGTTTTAACTATACGGATAAAAAATGTATGACATGAAAGGAGAATTCCAAAATAACTATACTTTGTTTTTGAATTTTTATTTTAAAATTTCGTCATTGATAAATAACTAACTGCTGATTCTTCATATATAATGTATGTTCTTTTTGCTTAATGTTCCTTTCCTTTTGGTTTGGCCTTGCAGGTTGGAGGCCTCGGTGATGTTGTTACTAGTCTCTCCCGCGCTGTACAGGATCTAAACCACAAAGTTGACATAATCCTTCCAAAGTATGACTGTTTGAAATTTGGAAATGTAAGCTTCAATTGTTTCCCCATTCTCATTATTTCCTCGTATTTCTTACACTGCATTTCATTTGTGCTAATGATACGGGCACATCCATTTTTTAATTAAGGCAGATCTAATTAGATAAAACCTATTTTTTTCTAATATGATACTAAGATTTATTTAAGAAGACGATAAGAAGATCTATGGAGGCTTCTCTCTGTAGCAAAAACTTCAGTTCTTGTTAGTTCTTTGGACAAAAATAATTGTGCACTTAAACTATAAAAAATTTCATTGACAATAGTCAAAATACATTTATTGGCTTATTGCCATTGGAAAATCTGTAATTAAAAGAAAATTTAAGAAACTAAAATTTATTAATCCGCTACAAAAAATAGAATGCATTTTCTTAACACAAAATGTAGTTTTATAATACAAGCATTATAATATGTGATAATAAAGATAATTAAATAAGCATAAAATTTGTAATATATTATGTAAAAGTTCGATATTATTAAATGTCCTTGTTATTTGACTAATGGAGAAAATATATTTTCTATACATTTCAATGACCATGGAGAGAGCAGATAGTGAATGCGAATGGGAGGCAATGATAAGTTGCGTATGGACTGAAAAACTTATAAATTACAGTTTTTTTCTTAACAATTCTTATGCTGAAATTCTATTTAGTTATATCTTGTTATATATCTCATTAAGCAAGCACATAAGACTATTATATCCAATGCTCAATTAAACTATAAACGTGTTCATTCAGAAGGGTTATTGCTGATATGATATCTGATTACTAGTGTGAAGTGAAGGATAATTTTGCTATTCGGTTGTCCAGTGCTGGGATGCTTCTTGGATCATGCCTTTTCTTGAACTTTTTTTTTTTTGATAATCATGGGTATCGGGGCCCCTCCCCTCCTAATCCCATGAGGCCCTGGTTGCTCGACCGGGAGACGCCTCTTGTTGCCCAAGAAAGGTTTCACACAGTGGGGAATCGAACTTGGGACCGTGTGCCTACCCACACAGTCCCAAGTTCGCCCTTACCGCTGTGACAACCCCTTGGGTTTTTCTTGAACTTTTTAACCAAGTTCTTTTTATGAATTATCCACCTGAGTTCAGCTATTAATTTTTTTTTTTGAACAGGTGAAGGACTTTCAGTTTCGTAAGAGCTATTTTTGGGGTGGCACCGAAATAAAAGTTTGGTTTGGGAAGGTAGAAGGCCTTTCTGTTTACTTTTTGGAGCCTCAGAACAGGTAATAGTATTCTTATTGTACATTTGTACCTTTAAAAGTGTTTTTTCCATTTAGGAAGTAATGGGGGAGATTTTTTTGCCTATGATGAAATTAATGTTATCCTTTCAACTCCAATGGCTATTACATCTCTGACCAAAAAAATGAAAATTTGCTATTACATCTACTCCATTATTGTTTTCCCTAGCAGATTCTTTGGGGCAGGGTGCATATATGGTTGTCGGAATGATGGGGAAAGATTTGGGTTCTTTTGTCATGCTGCTCTGGAATTTCTTCTTCAAAGTGGATCTCATCCTGTAAGTTTTAAATAATTTAATTCTTATGCCCAGAATTACTTTAATGCATCAAATTAGGAGATAATAATTTGTGATTCCCTCCTTCAATTTTGAAACATGTTACTCTGGATTATGCTCCAATTCCTTTATAGATTTATAAATGTGCATGTCTTTTACATTGTCGTATGTACACACACATTTTATAAGCAAACCGGCATTAGTATCCAAGAAAGAATAACAAAGTTGGTGGACAATGTATTCTCTTTCTAGCAAATAGATTAAAAAACTTTAATTCTCCTTATTGGGAAGCCTATACTTAACTACTGTTAATACCATTAGTAGTGGTAATAAGATCATAATAACAGACCAACAGTCCAGTTTCCTTTTGGGACATAATCAATGTACCAAATCTCACAATAGCGAACAAAGCATTGTTCTTAACTGTTGATTGTCTTGAAATTAGTTTACCCTTAAATGTGTGAAAGTCAAACATAGCCTCTTAATTTGGGACAGAGGGAGTATTAGCTAGTTATGTATTATTAATCATAAGGACGAGTTTCTTTAGGGGGTATATACCACGCATGCCCACCAGCAAAAAATACTTGAACTCGTTTCTTTAACGCTCATTTTTGTTATCTTGTTAATTCTAAGGTATGTACCCCTTTGTATGGCAGGATATTATTCATTGCCATGATTGGTCAAGTGCTCCGGTTGCATGGTTGTTTAAGGACCATTATATGCACTATGGTCTCACCAAAGCATGCGTTGTCTTTACTATTCATAACCTTGAATTTGGGGCTCCCTTAATTGGGAAAGCAATGGCATACTCTGACAAGGCTACAACTGTGAGTATTTATAACAATCCTCCAAATTATCCTCCCTGTAGTCCTTGAACCAAGTGCCTACTTCTCCATGCTGTTTGAGTTGAGCTAATTTAATATTCTGACCCGAAAAAATAAAAGAAATCAAGAAGTTAAAGACTTTACTTCTTGCACCTTATGTCATTGCTATTTAGCATATAATATATTCAAGTTTATACCTGCAGGTATCCCCTACTTACTTACAGGAAGTATCTGGGAACACTGCAGTTGCTCCTTATCTTCACAAGGTCCATGGTATATTAAATGGAATTGACCCGGATATGTGGGACCCATATAATGATGGCTTTCTCCCTGTAAGTAGTTTATGGAGGATTCATAACTTTCCCTTCCTCTTCTTTCTATTCTCATCGATTATGCCAGGAAATGATGGATGAAATTATTCATTATACTGCACTCTGCACCTGTCTGCTTTTTTACGTGAAAAATATGAATTATTCTCTACAATTTACTACATGAGTCTCTTACAAACTAATTCAGGGAAATGGAACATGGATAAACGTGTTAGAAAACCCACACTGAACTTTGAAGTTAGTTTAGTGAGAAATGAATTGAACAGCATAGTTATAATTTCCTGTAGAAGTGAAGATATGTGATATTCCCATTTATGAAAGAACTAGGGTTTTAAGAAAAGAGAGGATAAAGAAAAGAGATTTAGGCTGCGAGAGATGGCAAATATAGGTAACTACACGCATACTCTACTTACATTAATAAAAGAAGGGTGAAGTAATAATATAGATCATAGTGCACATAATGTGCGAGCATTTTGAATGGTGAAGTAATAATATTGATCATTTTGAATGCGGGCATATAGATCAAATGTGTCAGAAGGTTTCATTCAAGATATTTCTTATGTTTTGCCTTTGAATGCATTTGTCGCTAAAAACACAGTGCATGTTTTTACAGATATCTTACACCTCAGAAAATGTAGTTGAAGGAAAAAGGGCAGCCAAGGAAACCTTGCAGCGCAGGCTTGGCCTTAAAAGAGCTGATCTGCCTTTGGTAGGAATTATCAGTCGTTTGACTCTTCAGAAAGGAATCCACCTCATCAAACATGCTATTTGGCGCACCCTTGATCGCGGAGGACAGGTTTCCTCCCTCGATTTTCTTTTTCCCCCCTTTGACGGCAAAAATAAAAATAAAAAATCAACTCGTGAACTCCTGGGTTTAGTATTTCACTATTTGTATATATGAACAATCTCTATTGTATAAAATAATTGTGTGCCTTAGGGTTTAGAAGTGAATGGTAATATCAGGATTACTTTTTCTCTGATGATTGAAATGTGATTGCAGGTTGTATTACTAGGTTCAGCCCCAGATCCTCGCATTCAAAATGATTTCGTTAATTTGGCAAATCAGTTACATTCTTCACATCATGATCGTGCACGTCTCTGTTTGACCTATGATGAACCTCTGTCTCACTTGGTATGTATCGAGGAACTTAGTTTCTTTTTGTTTTTGGAGGCACATTCATCACTTACATTTGCAAGCTGTGTCACATATGGTTAACGATCCATCTGGTTATTTGTAGATATATGCTGGTGCAGATTTCATTTTAGTCCCTTCAATATTTGAGCCATGTGGACTAACTCAACTCACAGCTATGAGATATGGTTCGATTCCTATTGTTCGTAAAACCGGAGGTGCGTATATGCATTTTGTTGGCTGGTACTTTACAAGGGATAGTGTAATTTTTTTAACAAAATGGCTGTTGAAACATTTTATCAGTTGAATTCTGTCTTCTGGATTTTGTGTTAATATCTCATGCTAAAGCTTCGAGAGGATGGATCTCAAAGTTTTTAAATAATTACTGTTCTCTCGAACTGGGTTTTCACTTGAATTAAGAAGTGGGTGTTGGAGCATGGTTCTTCACATTTTCCAGCCAAGACAATTAGTCATCCCATTGCACTTGTGATCGAGAGAACCCATTATACAAAAATCAATAGCTAATCTCTCTTTCTATAACTGGAAGTAATTTCTTATTTACCAGTTATAAATTCCAAAGACGAATGCTTCTTTGTTTTTAGCATGCCTTTCCAGCCAACCCACCTGCCCAACTGAAAATCTATAGCTATATATATATACTGTATATATAAGTACGAATAATTTAAGTGTTTTTTCTTTTCTTTTTTTGTAAAAACAGATACGTCCCTTGATTTTAAGTACAAGATTTTAATATTTACATTAAATAAAGGAGTACAACTCTATATATTTTTATATAGTATTCCAGATAAATTTGAACTCTACTTTATTTGGCTATAATAATTAAATAAATATTTTAAAATTTACATTAAACATAACATATTTTAAACACAAGATTTTAAGATTGGCATTAAATAAAAAAGTACAACTCCATATGTTGTTATATTAGTAGTATTCCAGATAAATTTAAAATCTGTTTTATTTAACTAAAATAATAAACCAATATTTGAAGTTTTACATCATAAAGAGATAATGGGTTCTAGGGCCTCACTCTGTAATGTTTTATAACTTTAAGGACGGACTCATGTTTAATAAAGGGGAGTAGTACTAATTTCATAATTTGGTTTTATGATAAGGACACTTTTCATAATATTAATTTATTTTAAGGAAAATGATAAATGTTGATGGACAAATACATCCCTAATTAAAATTGATGTGCCCATACCATTAACCTTTTCCATTCTATTAGCGCCGTTCTCATCTTTTTTATTTTTTTTCCTCTTTAGTTTTTCACTTATTCTCTCTTTGCTTCTTCAATCCCACCGACCATTGTCGCCGCCATAACTCCACTATCACCACCATAGCCCCATCGTCCCCCCCATCACCACTACCCGATTGAATATTTACATGTTCATATCTATAATATTTTGAATATAATTACATATATTTTACATTTTTATGTTTAGATCTAGATATACATTTTTTTTATATATGTGTACTATTTGTGTATGTATGTTTAATATATACATATATGTAGATGTGTGTGGGGTTTGTTGATGAATAAACTGAATATATTTGTATTTCTGTTGATGAATAAACATATATATATGTTTAATATATACATATATGTGTTGTTTTTATTGCGTTGAAGTTGTTTGAACAGGGCCCTTAATTTGTTGATGGGCATGTGGTGCTAAAACTGTTTTAAAACCTTCAATTTAGTTATATGTGTTCACTTGTGGTGCTAAAACCTTTTTAGCACCATTCTAGAGTTGGACAATTGGTGCTAAAACTGTTTTAGTACCATTTTTAGTATCATGTGATTAGTTACTTTGAACAAAAATGGTGCTAAATTTGTTTTTGTACCTTTGAATTTCGTTGTTCTTTTTTTTTTCTATTAGTGCTAAATCTGTTTTAGCACCTTGATGTGTAGCATTAGATGGGGGCTAAATTTGTTTTAGCACATTCAATTTAGTTATATGTGTTCACCTGTGGTGTTAAGACATTTTTAGCACCTTTTGAGTGTTGGACAATTGGTGCTAAACTGTTTTAGCACCATGTGATTAATTACTTTGGACAAAAACGGTGCTAAATCTATTTTAGCACCATGTAAATTGTGATTAGTTACTTTGGACAAAAATTGTGCTAAATTTGTTTTAGCACATTCAGTTTAGTTATATGTGTTTACCTATGGTGCTAAAACTTTTTTAAAACCATTCTAGTATTGGACTATTGGTGCTAAAATTGTTTTAACACCATGTGATTAGTTACTTTGGACAAAAATGGTGCTAAATCTGTTTTAGCACCTTTGAATTTCGTTATTCTTTGTTTTCTATTGGTGCTAAATATGTTTTAGTATCATGTAAATAGTTACTATATTCTAGAGAATTTGTGCTAAGTTTGTTTTAGCACATTGATGTGTAGTATTGGATGTGTGCTAAATATGTTTTAATACCCTGATGTGTAGCATTGGATGAGTGCTAAATCTGTTTTAGCACTTTCAATTTAGTTATATGTGTTCACCTGTGGTGCTAAAAAGATTTTAGCACCATTATAGTGTTGGACAATTGGTGCTAAAATTGTTTTAGCACAATATAAATAGTTAGTATATTCTAGAGAATTGGTGGCAATGATCGATCGTTTTGGATTTTGAATTGTTTTGATCGGGATTGGTGGTAACTTTTTTTTTTGGAGACGTGAGATGTTATATTTAGGGTTATTGTGTTATAATTATTAGTTAAATAAGGAAGGGCCATAAATGTCTTTTTCCTGAGTATCCTTAATTTACTATGCTAATTTATAATGGGCCTTTGCAATTTTATTATTATTGGAATGAACCCTTATGCGCAATTGCATCCATATATTTTTATATTAGCATTCTAAATCAATTTAAACTCTACTTTATTTGGCTAAAATAATTAAACAAATTAGAGTTTGTGTTAAATATGACTTCTATATAACTTCATAACAAACTTCCAAAGAAGGAAAGTATTTAATGGATCATATTAAAATTACAAAGATTTTAGCTTGAATTAGAATTTCGTTTCAAAGTAAACTACAAAGATATGTATATTAAATTCTACTTTACTTGATTGCTTTTATCGTTATCAGTTAAATTTATATTAATTAATATATTCTAAAACTTATTTGTTTATTTATAGTTATGTTTAAGGTTAAAAAAATAAAAACCATTTACTAAAAGAATTCAACGTGACAAATTTTTATCATGTATCTACAATATTTTTTTATAGTAGACCGATTCTATGATTTTCTTATAATTATTAATATGCTTTTGTTTATTTGTTATTATTTTTATTTCACACTTCATGCTAACTATTCAATTCTTAGTATGTACGTATTCACTATTCATTAAGAAACTTAATGACCTTTGTCAAGTGCTAAAATCACGTGCAACGCAACACAAAAACTATTGTTAAAAAAAGTAAAAGATTCGGTAGAATCCTCTCACTTCTTCAATATATCTTTCACTTTACCTCAGGCCTCCTAAGTGTGCTGTGAAAGTGTGAAACATACAAAAACCGTGGGCTCTTCTCGCAGGGTTTAGAATATACTCATGTTTGTATACGAGAGCTAGGGAAAATTTACATGCATTCTCATACCCTTTTGGCCTTTCACATAGATCAACTTTTTGTAGAGCTGATGGTTTTTTTTTTCCTCGTAATTTTCTGCCTTTTATACCCCATTTACAGTCTTTTTCATGTCTGTTTGCCTTGTAGGACTTTATGATACTGTTTTCGATGTTGACCATGATAAAGAAAGGGCACAAACACAAGGTCTTGAGCCAAATGGTTTCAATTTTGAGGGAGCTGATCCCTCTGGTGTTGATTACGCTGTCAATAGGTGCGTTTTCCTTAAATTTTTTTTTTCTTCTGAACAATGTATTTTCCTTATCTGATGAACTCAAAATTGACAAAAAAAGAAAAGAAGTTCCGGAAAGGTACATCTGTCAACTTTTACAAAGCAAATATGCAGCACTTCTCTTCATTAGTTTCTCATTGTTAAATGTAATTTGAGGGGAGAAACCGAAAGAACCATATCATATCAGGGAACCCTATTAGTGAACATGCACAATATTAGTGAACATTCAAGTTGTGCAAGTGGTGCATAATTATTCACTATCATCTTCTAAATGATCTTTTTCACTTCCCTTTTTTTAATACAATTCTCTCTCTCTGCATGTGCACCCATATGTTCAAAGCCTCTTTACGCATTTCATTTATTTTTATTAGATAGTGTATTCATTTCCGGTTCTTATTTTACAGAGCAATATCTGCTTGGTACGATGGTCGGGATTGGTTTAATGCACTATGCAAGAGGGTGATGGAGCAAGACTGGTCGTGGAATCGACCTGCTCTTGATTACTTGGAGCTCTACCATGCTGCTCGAAAGTTGAAGTAACAATTAGATCCAAGGAGCAAGTTAGATCCCTGTCCCACAATTTGTACAGGTTTAGTCATAGCCCCAGGTTTAGTTTTGTTTTTACGTAAATGTCAGTATAGTTGCTGCATTTAATTGAGTTATAATCAGAATAATAAGGCAATGTCAGTTTTAAAGCTTGATGTCATTCATTTTCTGTTTAGCATAAAAGCAACAGCTAAAGCATCAAATAATGCAGCGTTACTATTAAACTCAATAATAGTGCCGATAATGAGATTCTGTTAGGTGCCTCTAGACATGAATGAACTGCAGAAGATTATGAGAGAATTATGTTCATAATAAGTCAAGAATCCTCTCTTTTTGTTGCCCAAGTTTAACTGCGAGATGAAAAACTTGATTACCAGTAGGGACACCATAAGCAACCAGAGTCTGAGAGTTACACTTGATGAAAGAAGAAAAGTGTTTCAAGTTGTGTCATGTCACTTTTCGTAGTTCAATAATGTAGAGGATCTTTCTTGCATATGTTGACGTGGACGATAATTTCTCTCATCCGATTATCATTTCGCTACAAATATTTCACTAAAGTTTTATTTTACCAGCATGAAATAAAATAAAGATGATGAACGGTTCATCTTGCCCCAATAGCCATGAAATTAATTTTGTATTTGGCTCGGATTGGTGAGAAATATTTGCTGTAACACTTGTAAGTACAATATGTGTATTTCTCATAGGTTGATTACAAAAATTGTTACGACGGATATTTTCGGGTTTGAGGTGACCAACCTTGTTAGAAGTGCTAGTTCTCTGAGTTAATAAGGGGGAGAGCCTCACCTTATTTTGGGGTGGGGGTTGGATGTTGGGGTGTGACTAGATTAAAGATGTGATATATGGGATCCCACAGTGAGTGGAGTAACTAGGTCAGTAGGCAATTCAAGACCCCACCAAATTTATCTTATCTTCATCAAGGCAACCGAAAGATAAGTTTAAATGGGATGTCGCGTGCTTATGTACATAGCTTTTTTAGTTTGCGCTATGTATGTGCAATTTGCATGTAGGTGATCTTAGATGAGACCGTGAAATAATATGAGGAGCAGTGAGTGATTCGATTCGATTCGATGATAATAGACTATCCTTGCATTGTTTCTTGTATTTTTTGAGTAAAATATCTATCGTGTAGGCAAAATTGAAAATTGCGGAATATGAGTGTCAAAAACAGTTGAATTAGACTGGCAAACATGACAGAGATGATATGTGCTCTTGTCTTATCAACACAAATGCGAAAGGATTATAACAGCTGTGGTTGCAAGTAAGGATTTTAATTGAAAAAGGAGATTTGATACGTTGATTTTTTTATCCACTGAAACTCTCTTTATTTGGACGCCACTTGCACTTCCTACGCATGTCAAGGCATCCATAAAATATAGGTGATGACATTGAGCTTTCCAAATAATTTATTTGGCTCCCAACAGAAATTTGGTTAAATATTAAGCAGGCGAAACTTTGCTTATTTATATAAACAACATAAATATTCTTTCTCGACCCCCCAAAAAAAGAAAATCACATGAAAAATGTTAAAAAATAAGAAGAAATTTCGTAATGCGCCTCATGTTATTTTATAACTTTCTATAAAAATAAATTATTTTTGTAATAATTTTTTATGTTACATGATTACAGAAGAACATGGATTATATTATATTAATTCTAGAGGACTACATAAAAATAATTATTACATGTCGCTTATTTCTAGGGAAATTTTAAAGATATGTCCTTCATGCAAGAAAGAAAAAGAAGAAGTATGTTCTACAAGTATTAGCAGAAAGCCAAAGCGTTACCTTAGTTTAAAGGATAGGGAGACTAGTAGTTAGTTCTTCATACGCCACTAATTCATTACCAAATTCCATTTTACCTCCCGAATCCACTTTATTAATCAAGTAAATTACTGAATAAAAAAGTTTTTATTTTTTTTGGCAAAAATTGTATTCCAAATTAAGAGTTTTATAATTTTCTCCTCTGGTGTGTCTTAAAATAAAATAAGAATTTCATTTCTTTTATAAGAGATAATCAATGTACTATAATAATAAATAAATTTATTATTAACAATTAATCAGGTTAAAATAAATGTTTTTATGAAAAAAATACAAAACTTGAAGTGAAACTTTTACTTTATTTATCACTTTCTCTTGTACACAAGTACATCACGTGTCACAATTTGTAATTATAGATAGTCAAACAAACCAATGAAGTTGCCTATCTTTTGCCATAACATCTACTTTTTATGGGTGTAAGAAAGAATAAAAAGGTCTCGTCTTTGTCCAAATTTTGACAAGTGAAAGGAAATAAGTGGTAATGTTAGCACTCTTACAAAATTTTTGTTAATATTCTCACTCTTATTAACACTTCTATTTTTATATTTTTATCTTAATAACACTCCCATGTTATACGTATCACTCCCACCACTCTCACTTATTTTTGAGAATTAATCCCATACTTAATTAATTAATAACATTATTAAGTAATTAACTACGTAATAACATAAAACAAATTACCCCAAACTAACTCCAAAATTTCTCCACCATCCTACCATCTTCTCAAATAAGCAAAATTACCATCTCTACTATCTTCTCTATCTAGCAACAAATTTTGGTAGCATCCAAACAACAAATAAAACCTCCATTAATGCAAAATTCTAAGTTTGAGAAGAATTGTATGAACAAAACAAAACAAAACCTCCATTGATGCAAAACTCAAAATTTGAAAATAATGGTAGAAAAAAGAGAAACTTTGTAATAAATGAAGGAAAACAAGCAAAAAAGAGTTAATGAAAGAGAGACATACATGTTTTTATTTTCTTTTATTGTTTCTATGATTTTCATAGCATACACATCAAATATATAAACAAAAAATAAAATTTTCTGTTTAAAACACAAAGAAGACTTACTCGGTTCTTCGTAACCGAGTTGCAGGCTTGTACACTCGGCTGCTCTTAACCGAATATGAAATCCCATAATATGTCATGCTCTTGGGACCTTCATTTGGTTGAGAGCAGCCAAGTGTTGTTATATTATGCTCGGCTGTAAGCAGCCGAGTGACACTAATTACACTCGGTTGTTCTTAACCAAATGAAGGTCCCAAGAGCATTACATTTTATTGGATTTCATACTCGGTTGAGAGCAACCGAGTGTACAAGCCTGCAACTCGGTTACGGAAAACCAAATAAACCTTTTTCGTGCTTTAAACAGAAAATTGTGTTTTTTGTTTATATATATTGATGTGTATGCTATGAAAATCATATAAACAATAAAACAAAATAAAAACATGTATGTCTCTCTTTCATTAACTCTTTCTTGCTTGTTTTCCTTCCTTTATTACAAAGTTTCTCTTTTTTCTACTGTTATTTTCAAATTTTGAATTTTGCATCAATGGAAGTTTTGTTTTGTTTTGTTTATACCATTCTTCTTAAACTTAGAATTTTTGCATTAATGGAGGTTTTATTTGTTGTTTTGGTACTACCAAAATTTGTTGCTAGATAAATAAGAGATTATTATATAATTAGTAGGTTAATTAACTTTTAAGTTAAATTAAAACAAGTGGGGTGAAAATAACAATTGGAGCTCTTTTTTTAGTAAGAGTGTTACCAAATGATTGTGGGGGTGCCAACATCACCACCCAAGGAAATTAGTAACTTATTTATAGTTTACCAAGTACCCACACTTTGCGTTTAAATAAATTGATTAATCAGGCTTGCATTTGTTATCTGTTGTTGCTCTTAAGATAGGGAAATGTCAGCGAATGTCTTAAGAGTAGATGCTAATTATATTATAAATAGAATAATATTTGTATGAAAATATATACCTAATTAAATGTAGGGGAATGATCTAAAGAAGACCATTTATTTGGTCTTTAAATGTGGACCAATCATTTTAAGGGAGTGAACGGATGAATTTTTTACAAAACTGGGTGAAGATGATCTCCATGATTAGTAGATCATCTCTATCAAATTTTATCAAAAAATTCAACCGGAAAGTAGGTTAGCTAAACATCTTAAATTTTAACAGCAAAAAAAGTGCATATATATATATATATCAATTTTTTAGTTAACTCTCTTCCCAATTGAATTTTTCAATGAAATTTGGTGGATGTGATCTACTACTAATCATGGAGATCATTTTCAAAAAGTTTCATCAAAAATTTATCCATTTACCCCCTCAAATTAATTGGTCCACATTTAAGGACAAAAAATTAGTCATCTTAATATCCTTCCCCATTAAATGTAAATGTAAATATAAATTGAGATTGAATTATTTTTATTTCAGAGAGTTTATTTCCATAAGAGGTTTTTTTTGTTTTTTTTTCTTTTCATAATATTCCAATATGAGTTTTAGCAAAATTTTGAGCGAGTTTATTTCAATTTCAATAGGACAAACTTCATTAAAAGAAACGAAATACCAGTAAAATAAGTGTTTTGTCTTTATTTTTTTTAAGCAGAAAAAGGAAGGCAGTAACCTACCCCTGAATTTTATTAATGAAATAAAAGTAATTACAATTAATCAAAACGTCTAAATCATCAACTGTATTAAAATTCTTAAAGAAGCGTAACAAACATGAATTGGCTTACGCTACATGCATTTTTTTTTTTTTGTTATCGTTAAAAGTAATGATGCATGAAACAATTTATCTGACAAATATTCATTTGTTAAACCCACACAAAGACGACTTGTTTTTGAGAAAAAAAGAAAAAGAAAGGAACAACTCATAAAAATTCCAACCTTCAACCAATACAAATAAAATTGATCAAATAAATTGACACATGTACCATTATTATACAATCAAACCCATCGTTTTGTGCATTATTGTTATTGTTTTGCTGGCCAACCAAAGTATAAAAAGCCCATCGGCCATGCCATATTTCTCTCCAGTGTTTCTTGCCTTTTTCTATCAGTTATTGCACCAATTTATTTATTATTCACATATATATATTTTTTGGTTACAAATTTATTATTCATATATATAAACCCCTTGTTTCTGTCTCCTCCGAATACGTAATTTCCTTTGGAATTTGCAAGCCAGGTCAGATTAGCTTCTTCTTCAAACTTCTTCTCTCAGTTTTACTAGTCACTGCTACTACTACTAGTCTGTTTCTTGTTTTTTGGGATCGTTACTTTACCACACTGACCGACCCACTAACCCATTTGAGAAAAGCTTTGAAACTACCCCCCCCCCCCCCCCCCTGCTTCTTTTGTATATCTTATCTTCTTATATATTGTGCAAAGGAAGGAGACCCACCCAGATTCCTGATTCACTTACACCAGCTTTCCCCCTCTTGATTCCCTACAAAGAAATTTGATCAAGAAAACCTTCAGTTTTCCTCCCAAACAAACAAAAATAAAAATTCCTCAACATTTCTCAGTTGTGTTCAAAATTGAAGCCATTTGAACGTACTTTGGGTTAATTTGTGAAGAAGGTTATTAAAGAATGGAAGATTGGTACAGTGATGGATTAAGCAAGAAGAAGAAGAACAGGGGATTAGAGGATGAAGATTTACAAGAAGAACAAGTGTGGGATGTGCTGAAACAGAGAGAAGATTCATCAACCCCAAAATGGGTGAGGAAAGGCAAAGGAAATGACCAACAACTTCCTCAATGGCGGTTGCCTGCTGCTCCAAAGGTGATCCCAAGGGCTAGTAGTAACAGTGACGGCAAGATTGTTAATTTAGCACATCATCATCTTCATCACCAATCATCAGCTCCTGTTAATATTCCTCAATGGTCAAAAAGTTACTACTCCTCAGAGAAGGGGCTGAGCCTGAGGGATGATGATTATGGTGATGGTAGTGAAAGTAATGATGGATATAATCATGATGTTGAATATGAAGATGATCATGATGAGGGAATTGTCCCACCTCATGAATACATAGCAAGAAGAGTTGCCAGGAGTCAAATTGCTTCTTTCTCGATGTGCGAAGGTATTGGAAGGACACTTAAGGGAAGAGATCTCAGCAAATTGAGGAATGCCATTTTAACCAAAACTGGTTTTCTTGAATAACCCATCATCATCATCATTAAAAACTTCATGAATTATTATATATGTGGGATCACCATCACCATCACCATCACCATCACCATCACCATCACCATCACCATGCAGTGAGTCATCATCCATCTGTCACAGTCTTCATCCTTTACCATCTACAAGCTAGCTAGCCATGGGTCCATTCTCTTTTCTTTTTTCTTCCTTCTTAATTATTATGGTTGATTGCAAATATATAATATAGTAGTATATGTAAATTTTGTGATGTAATGGTGGTGGAGGTAGAATTAGAGCATTGTATCTATAGGTGGTCAAAGCTGCCTGCCCCTAGCTAGCTTCTAGAGGATCGGAAGCTAGAGGGGATAAATCCATAATTAATAATTAAAACACTCTGCTGGCATATTATATGCATGCTATCAAATTTTATCTTTTAGATTTGAGTTTAATGTGGATGGACTTAATTGGTGCATCTTTTAATAACTACCTTCTTAATCAGTGAGACTTTGAATATAAATGGAAGTTTCTTTATCATTGAAACGTAAGCTTAATTTTTACTCTTGGCGTGAGTTTGGAATAGATGTGAGGTGAGGATTCTCTGTCGGTTGGGAGTTTACATTACATTAGATATATATATATTAGAGACTAAATTTACTGGAGTAGTTTTTTTTTTCAGTTTTCACAACTAACTGTTGTTGAGTAGTTTTTTGGATATATATTAAACAGACCTCCTGATCGAGCCGAGCCAAGCCAAGCCCGGGCCCCCTGATTGTGGTGAACCTCTCATTCTATTCACGTCCCCTCATCTTCTAACATATTAGACCGAAAGAACCGTTTGATTTCACAAATACTTCTACATAACTCACATGAGTGTAGGCGTAAGAGAATTGACGATTCACAAAAAAAAAAAAGAAGGAAAAAATGAAAATTTGGCTTCCTTTTGTTTTTTTTTAACAAATTCTAGTAAATTTAATTGGTTTGTTTTATTTCCCCATTCAAGTCAAATATCATGTATGCACGATTGTATTCTTAATCGACAATACTTATTGTGGGTGGCTAAAAATTTGAGCAAACCCACATGATGAAACTCTTAGCAAAATCAATGGAGTAATAGATGGAGATGGTGAAGGAGACGAGATTTTTTTTTGGTATGGTAGGTTCTCTCGGTAGCGCTTATGCTATTCCGGCAGTACATCATCCATTTGTGTGTGTGTTTGATTATATTAGTTCAAAGGCAATTGAAATGAGAATACAAGTTGCTACTTTCTCTCTCTAAAACAATTCCTCTAGCTTCATTTTCTCTCCTCTAGGATCTGGGAGGAGACCCCCTGATGGTTATCACTTATTCTACTTATATTCATAGAATTAGGGTTACATATCTTACATTAAGATTAAGGGTAAAAGATTAAAAAGGGCTTATTCTACCCCTTTACAAATTCTCTCATAGAGTTTGGGCTGACTCATGTCCAAGCCAATTATTATCTTCATAACTTTTATGCTCCCACTCTTTTATATACGTATATTGAAATATTTATTGTTAATGAAATGTTTTTCCTCATTTAAATTTTTGAAGAACTTAAAGATTTTTAAATTGTGTATTCTAAAATATAATTTATAAATTTAATTATTTTTAACAAAATATAGTATATATTATCTGTTTATAATAACTACAAGTAAATGAATAATTTTATGATAACAAACTCGTGGTTGTTGCAGAAGTGATAATATTATGGGGCCTTTTGTTTTTACCCCATAAAATTCAAATTGTTTTGTATTTAGCTCTTCTTGTTTTTAAAATTTAGTGATTAGTCTAAAGAAGTGGATAATTATGATTTTTATCATTCGTAAGCTATATTTTTATAAAAATAAATTTTGTATTTCCAATGATAACCTTAGACGACTTTTTTTTTATCCAAAACTATTAACCCTAGGGTTTCCAAAATTTAGAGAGTATTTTAAGGGATTTTTTTAACCTTTCTTTAATTCGAAATTGGGTTTAAACTAATTTTCTACATTTAAATTTGAATTTTATTTTTAATTATTATCCCTAAAATTTAGTTATTGCTAAAATTCAAACTTCAATTTGGTTTTTGATCAACTACATCTATTTCCTAGGGAAATTAGATATCTAGTAAACAATTATCTTAAAAAGAACAAGTTTAATAAATTTCTAATACATGGGAATCAATTACAAATAACTATAATAGAGATCAATAAAACAGGCATAGTTTTAGACATATTGGGTTTTTTTTTTTTTTTGTGTGACAATATTAGTCATATCGTCAAATATTAGAATTAAAAATTTCAGAGAATCAAAGACATATTAGAATTAAAATTTTGAAGAACCAAAGACATATATATATATATATATTAAATTTCCCACATGTTATAAGGCTTAAAATGCATATATATATATTGCCAAGAAAGAATACATAAAACTCACACATGCTGGCGATGAAATTGGCCGCACTAGATTTCCCCTCCGTAAAAGCAAAATTGAGGTACCCATATACATGTTGCTGGCAAATATTGAACTATATTACATATGAGTATAAAAAACGAAAACTAATATTAGAAATAGATATAAATACCTACAAAAACTAATATGTCTTTTTCAATATGCAGATATATTGAAAATATCATAATTTAGACATATTAATAATTAGATTAATATGTCGTTTGAAATTAGATTAGACTAATTTGCATGCATTTAGGGTGGCAGGCATATTATTTTGGGTTGAACTATTTTCGTTATAAAACGGTGGTGTAAAGTATAAAATTGGTGCAAAGCTACTTTGTTCGTATTGCTTACAATTTAAATAAGGTTGATTTTTGTATTCGAATATTCGATGAGGAATAAAATCATACCTTGTTAAATTTACGAATTATAGTGCTCAATTTTATAGTATAGTTTTAAGTAGTTGCTCGAGTATGTAAAACACAAATGTAATGATATGGCAGTGCAATACACCCAATTAAAAAGTTAAAATATTGAAAAGATCCAACATTGGGCAAAAAAATCAAAGGATAATTGTGTTAGAACTATTTTAAACATATCTCATGTCGATCAAAAAAGTTTAATTGTAGACAATTTCCACACAAAACACTTATCGATGATGATGATTACTCTAATGATCTCCAATTGTATGGATGATAATCAAATCTCTTTGTAATAGTGAATGGGACAATAAAAGATCTCTTCATTGAATGTAGGATGAATCAAAAGTCTTTCTTAGTTGAATATAATTTTGTTATATTTTTGAAAAAAATAGTATTATATGGGACATGGGCGGTCCTACACTAGGGCAAATGGGGGCAATTGCCCCCAGTTGGCTTTTAATTTTTTTTAATAGATATAGGGTATTTTTTAAAAAAATAAAAATATAAGGATTTATGTGCATAAATTTATATTTGAGGGTACCTAAGTGTAATAACAACAAAATTATCAAACCCCACCCACTTGCCAGTTTCCACTGTTGAGATCAGATTTCATTTAATTATCAGACTTTTTTAGTTCCTTTGTTCCTTTCTTTCTTTCTTTCTTTCTTTTTGTTCTCTTCCTCTTCAATAATATTAATAAGAAGCACGTGCTATAATACTTTCAAAATATAAAATCTCGTAAAATTTTATTGTAATTTGTAAGTATTAAGTATTTTAAGACTTTTAATTGTATCAAGTATTATTATTAATGAGATTATGTTTGTGGTTAAATTTGTTCTCGGTTATTGATGTGTTTTAAATATATTTTTGTTTGTTTTGAATTTCGCCCCCAGTTGGTTAAATTTCTGGGTCCGCCACTGATATGGGATGCCTGAGAATCCTTAAAATATCTTATTCTATTTTTACAAAAAAAAAAAATTATTTTTTTTTTATCCTAAAGTCATGCTTTATCTCAAAAAAAATGTTGCCACGTTCTCTCCGAAATATATGCTAGCACTCTCACCTCTCTCTATATTGCTATCTTCCGTCCTCTACTCTATGTGACAAACTCTTTTAAATGTTGCTATCTTGTCTTCCTTGTATGTAAGAAACACTTTTAAATACCAAAAATCTCATTCACTATTACTTTAATTATATCCTTCCATCTATAAATTTAATTTGCTTAAAAACCAGTAAACATTTAACCAACGTGGAAGGGTATATTAGGGAAATTAGACATTGTATATACAATTTGTACCTTATATATTAATTTATATTTGTTGGGCTGTTTCCAAAATTATTGGGCTAAAACCTAAAGTTTGGGTGAATCCCTAATTTTGCAAAAGAAAAGGGATCCGTCAGAAAGAGAATCCCTAATTTTGCAAAAGAAATGGGTTTCGTTAGAAAGAGCCCCCCAAAATGGGCTATTTACTAAAATGGTACCCATGGCAACTTTAAAATGGTAATGCACAACAAATTAAGGCTTAACAAAATTATAATGAAGTATGGCTTTCCTGTGATTTGAACGTTCCTATGCACGAACGCAAATAGAATCTTCTACATAATCATGTATATAAATTATATATAGAATAAATTATTATTTTTTATTAAAAAATAATAATAAACATCTTGGTGTTCCAAGGAAGGGGAGGATGATGGAGATGGGGCTAAGGGTGTTTTCCGTTTTGGTCGGGGTAGAAACTAAGTACCCCAAACCCAAACCAAATATAAAAATTCGATTTCGGTTCAGTTCGGTTTTGGTTTCTAAATCTTTAAAATTCAAACTCGAATCAAACTTTTCGGTTCGGTTTTATTTGGTTTTGACATATATTTTTTTTTCCATTTTTTCTAAATTAATTTAACATAACAATGTAATTATAATAATAATGTAAGAATGGTTCATATTCAAATTAAAGTCATATTTTTTTAGAAGCAAGGAACAAACATATAGATACTATATTTTTTATTTAGTTATAATTTTATTTGTACATTTACAAGAATAAAACACATTATATAAAATGATGAAATATCTTACCATCATGTATATGATAAAAAAATCTTAGCTTTGTGTAATTAATTCAATAATAAGGGCACACGTTAATGATTTTTTTTAAGATTATCACAATATGCAATTATTAAGGAATATATTCTTATAAAAAGCCATATTTTTTCGTATTATAATATAATTAACGTGTACCTTTAGAGTATATATTGATTTTTTTTCTTATACATAATTCGGTTCGGTTCGGTTCGGTTTAGTTCGGTTTTGAACTAGCTTACCCCAAACCCGAACCAAATTTTTCGGTTTCAGTTCGATTTTCTCGTTTTCAGTTTTGATTTTTTTTCGGTTCGTAGTTTTTCGGATCGGTTCGGTCGATTTTCGGATTGGCATTAACACCTCTAGATGGAGCTCCAAGCTAGACATTCTCTATTAATACTTGCATCTTTTATCGCTCAAGTTTAAGTTTGAATGCAAAATTCTATATCACTTGAGAAATTACTTTAGAAAGAGAGAATAACTTTAAAAAATATATATTCCAACAAGATTGTGTAGAAAATTGAGGTGGAAAATCCAGAAAAAAGTTGAAATATAAAATGGGAGAAGTTGAATATATAAAATAAAAAATAAATAAAGTGGAGAGGGCTTGAACTTAAGATTATTATATATATATATATATATTTGTCTATGACATGAAGTGCTCGGGTTAACTTTCGCGAAGCTCCAAGTTAACCCTAGAACTTAAATGCAATAGTAATTAAGGTATTGGGCCACAACTTGTGGTATTAACAGAACACCTGTTTTTTAACTCATTTAAGCCTCTAACTTGGGATAGAGGAATTTAAATATGATGACTTGAGCCTTATTTTAACATCGATCCCTGTGCAGATGCTCAGCCTATACAACCTCTGGCCGGACTGGAACAAAGATTGATATGATATAATGTTGATATCAAATTTTTTACTATAACCAAAAAAAATAAAAATAAAATCGACACAGAATGTAAGTTGTAAAGACAATAAAATTAGGGTGGTGATGTTGGCACTCCACAAATCTCTTGCTAACACTCTCACTCTTATTAACACTCCCACTTTTACACTTTTATCTTAATAATACTCCCATGTTATACCTACCACTCCCACCATTCCCATTTATTTTTAGGAACTAATCACATACTTAATTAATTAATAACATGATTAAGTAATTAACAACATAATAACATAAAACAAATTACCCCAAACTAACCCCAAAATTTCTCCACCATCTCTACCACCTTCTCAAACAAGCAAAATTACCATCTCTACCATCTTCTCTATCTAGCAACAAATTTTGGTAGCACCAAAACAACAAATAAAACCTCCATTAATGCAAAACTCTAAGTTTGGGAAGAATGGTATAAACAAAACAAAACAAAACCTCCATTGATGCAAAACTCAAAATTTGAAAATAATAGTAGAAAAAAAAAAGAAACTTTGTAATAAATGAAGGAAAACAAGCAACAAAGAGTTAATGAAAGAGAGACATACATGTTTTTATTTTGTTTTATTGTTTATATGATTTTTATAGCATACACATCAAATATATAAACAAAAAACAAAATTTTCTGTTTAAAATACGAAGAAGGCTTACTCGGTTCTCCGTAATCGAGTTGCAAGCTTGTACACTCGGCTGCTCTCAACCGAGTATGAAATCCCATAAAATGCCATGCTCTCGGAACCTTCATTCGGTTGAGAGCAGCCGAGTGTTATTATATTATGCTCGGCTGTGAGCAGCCGAGTGACATTAATCACACTCGGTTGCTCTCAACCGAATGAAGGTCCCGAGAGCATTACATTTTAAGGAATTTCATACTCAGTTGAGAGCAACCGAGTATATAAGCCTGCAACTCGGTTACGGAGAACCGAGTAAACCCTATTCGTGTTTCCTTTCATTAATTTTTTCTTATTTGTTTTCCTTTCCTTATTTTAAAGTTTCTCACTTTTTTCTACCATTATTCTTAACTTTTGAGTTTTGCATTAATAGATGTTTTGTTTGTTGGTTTTCTTATTTTGTTCCGAAGTTTTCTTTTTTCCTTCCATTCTTTTCAAGCTTACCCTTTTGCATCAATGGTGGAGATCAAAGTTTTGTTGCCTATTTTGGTAGAAGAGAGGAATTTTGGAGGGAAATTAATTTGGGAATAAATGTTTGATTAACTTTGGAGGGAAATTAATTTGAGGATAAATGTTTGATTAACTTTGGAGGGAAATTCATTAACTTTTGTTTTAAATTAAAACAAGTGGGTGAAAAATTAGTATATGGTTAATTAACTTTTTTAGTTGATTAAATGAAGTGGGGTGAAAATAACAATTTATCTTTTTTTTTTAGTGTGAGTGTTGCCGATGAATATTGGGGGTGCCAACATCACTATCACTGCCCTAAAACTAAAACACAAAACATGATTGCATTTCTAGGTCATATTGTTGCGTGGTATTCTTTCATCACATGATATGTATGTGATTTTTGTGTTGATTTATTATATTTATTTCATGTGATGCAAGAATATGACCCAGAAACACAATGCTCGTAACTGAAATCAAATCAAGATGGATCCCAAATCCCAATCAATATATTTAGGTAGAATAACAACAATGAAACTAAAATTTTCAATTTCTAGACGGTAAAATATAAATTTGAAGTATACAATTTTAGACGAAATTAAACCCGTACCTGTATCAAATCACAATTAGAAAATGCAGGTGAGTCAAGTTTTAATCTGGAGGCTCACTGGTCTTGAGTCTGAAGAAAGATGGAGTAGCCACGGCCATGCTTCAGTTCAGTTAAGGATCACATTCATTCATTTTCACCCTGTTCTTCACTTTATTAGCAACCTAGCTCCTTAATTACTACTGGTATTGATCCACTCACTTTTTCCCGTTTTGATATTCTCAGTTTCAATTATGACGAATTCCCATTGAATTTGAGTTGTAACCGAATTAGCTATTTATGAGAGGCCTACTAATTCAAAAGCCTACTAATTCGGACCATTAGTAGAGGCCAGAGGGGAGTCTGTGGTTCTTCTCCCTGCTTTCCTCCCTCCTCCGCACTGTTTATGCTTAATACTTACTCGATATGAAAAAATTAAAAATAACTAAATATAAAAATTAGGTAAAAAGAGAGAAAGGACAAAATGTCGTTGAAGAGCCAAGGCTTTTTCGGAGACTTGCCTTCAAGGTATCAAGAAACTGGGCAATTTTCCTTTGCCTAGCCTGCTTTTGTGTTGGAATGTTGATTAGCAGCAGGTGCTTTTCTGGGATTAATTTGTTACCATTATTTGTTTGGTGATCTTTTCGTTTGAGATTTTGTGCTTTCTTAGAATTATAGATTGGTAAATTCACATAGTTTTTCCTACGACAAAAGAGTTGGCATCATGTCAATTCAAACTCTTATGAATTTTATGTGAATTTATAGAATTCCTGATAATTGGACAAAAACTCAAAACATGCTTACACTTGTGTACTTATGAGGGTTCATCTTGCAGTGTTTTATATTGAAGTATTTCCTAGTCTGGGTAATGTGTTGAATGAGAGATCATTGGTGATAAATATTTTTCACATTGATTGAATGGCTCAGGTTTTGGTCGCGCTGGTTACTCTGATTCGCAATCCTATAAATATTTCTCACTGTATCATGTTCATTTATTTAATCTAGTGGCTAATGCAAGTCCTTATGGTCAACTTTAACTCATTTACAATGTTTTCTAAATTTTTGAATTGCTTCTTCATTTACTTATGCTTGTTAAAGTATTAATGTCCATATAGCATTTTGGATCTTTTGCTTGATATTTTTCTGAAGGTTGTAAGCTCTGAAATCAGTAATAGCACGGGTGAAGATTCAAAAGTCTGTCATGCTATCCAGTAAGCTATGTTAATGTTATTTGATCTTGATTCCAAAGTTCTATGCTGAAGGAAACCTTAAAAGGCAAAACCTTTTTTTCTTTTTATGTAATATAGGAAGCTAGATAAAACAATCATAGCTATAGAAAGAGAACTAGTTGCTGCAAAGAAAATGAACAAGTATCTGTCGAGGGACAAGTGGGACGGTTGCCGAACTAAATTCTTCCAGAAAATATTTGATGGTTATAGGAATTATTATAGGTTTTAGTAGCCAGAAACGAAGAGAGTCAGTTAGGGCTACTTGGATGCCACAAGCTAAACTGGATCTTCTAGATTCTTGTGTATAGTTTTTTTTTTTGGTTAGTTTCACTTACACTACTATACTAAAAAAGTTTTATCTGATCCTTTTTTGTTTTGGATTTTGTTGATAATAAACAACCAGGGGAAAAAAGGAGGAAGCTATAGGAACACAAGGGTATTGTCATTTGCTTCATTATTGGTCACGGGCGTGAATTATGCATTAAAAAGATATTATTAGGTGCACAATTTTTTGTAGTTTCTATCCTTAGAATGGTTATATTAGGCATATGGTGATTTATGGTCTTTCATTCAAGTTGTAGTTTCACAATAATTGTTGGTATGAAAGAAAGTGGAGTGCCTGTTATTGTTGTACTGGTGTAATAATAGAAGCAGGACCTTGTTGGCTTAAAGAATTGAAAGTAAACCACCTAAAGTATAACATTGTAGAGAAATCCCAAAGGTTAAAGGTACTTGGTGTGAAAGCTAAGAAGGTAGTAATAGAATTGAAGAAGTGTTTTTGTATTATTGAATGTGTATTTGTCTACAATGAGAACCCTCTAATATATACAAGTGAAGAGGGAAGAAAGAATAAACATGATGATGAAAATAAGCAACATAATTACATAGCAAATGATGAAGAATAAACATGATGATGAAAATAAGCAACATAATTACATACCAAATGATGAAAGCAAGCAACATAATTACAATACACATCTAAAGAACATAGAGATGGTATATTATATTCCTTTAACACCCCCCCGCAAGCTCACGATGACTTGGAAAGCAAGTGGAGCTTGGACACCAGAAAGCGGAAGCGAGTAGTTACATGGGATTTTGTGAAAAGATCAGCTGGTTGAAGTGCGGTAGAGATGTGTGGTAGCCGAATGTGTCCTTGGGATAGATGATGACGAGTAAAGTGACAGTCCACTTCAATATGCTTTGTCCGCTCGTGAAAGACATCGTTATGGGCGATTTGGATGGCACTTCGATTGTCACAAAATAGAGGTGTGGGATCCGTAATAGTGATGCCCATATCTTGGAGTAGCCAGCGAAGCCAAATGATTTCTGCGGTGGTGTGAGCAAGAGCACGATATTCAGCCTCAGCACTGGATCGAGCAATAACAGTTTGCTTCTTACTTTTCCATGAAATAAGAGAGTCTCCCAGAAAGATGCAGAAGCCCGTGGTGGATCGCCGATCATTTATATCACCAGCCCAGTCAGAATCAGAGTATCCCTGGAGCGTAAGACTCGAGGCTGATGATAGATGTAAGCCTTGGTAGATGGTCCCTTTGATGTACCGAATGATGCGAAGAACAGCAGCAAAGTGGACAGAGCGCGGTGCAGACATGAATTGACTCACAATGTGGACAGCATAGCTGATATCGGGCCTGGTGATGGTGAGATAGTTGAGACTACCAACGAGCTGCCGATATAATGTAGGGTTGGCCAGTGGAGTACCATCTGAAGGAGAGAACTTAACATTCATTTCAAGCGGAGTATCGGCGAGCTTGTTATCTGTCAGGCCAGCCCGGTCAACAATGTCAGAAGCATATTTTACCTGAGAGAGGAAGTATCCGGTGGAGGAATGATCAACTTCAATGCCCAGGAAGTAACGAAGAGTACCTAGATCCTTCATTTCAAAACATGAAGACAGATATTGTTGGAGTCGAGTTATACCGTCCAAATTGTTCCCAGTAATAATCATATCATCGACATATATCAGGAGAACAACAATGCCCAGAGAGGAGGAAGAGGTGAACATAGCGGAGTCATGTGTACTCTGAGAAAAACCATGTTGAAGGAGAGCAGTGGAGAACTTTTCAAACCAGGCTCGGGGTGCTTGTTTGAGACCATAGAGAGCACGCCGTAGTTTGCATACTTGCCCGGGGGAGTGAGGAAGGCCTGGAGGAGGTTGCATATAAACTACTTCAGAGAGATCACCATGAAGAAAGGCGTTCTTGACATCCATTTGATGAATCGTCCACTGTTTGATAGATGCAACTGAAATGAGAGTGCGCACAGTAGTCATACGGGCGACAGGAGCAAAGGTTTCCTCATAATCAATGCCATATTCTTGAGTGAAGCCCTTGGCAACTAGACGAGCCTTGTATCGATCAATAGAACCATCAGCCTTAGTTTTGATTTTGTAAACCCATTTGCAACCAACAATAGAGTGACCGTTAGGTAAGGTGGTAAGCTCCCATGTATTGGTCTGTTGGAGAGCAGTAAGTTCCTCAGCCATAGCCTGTTGCCAAAGAGGGTCTGAGGAAGCAGCGCGGTAGGAGGTAGGTTCATGGAGAGACAGCATGGCAGAGAGGAAGCAATGATAATCTGAGAGCTTAGCCGGTGGGCGACGATCACGAGTAGGACGTGGCTCAGAACCGTCAATGGGATTGATCAAGTCAGGACAGGGCGTAGAGTCATCGGCATGTGTGATTTCAGGGACAGGAGCAGGTAAGGGTGTAGGTTCAGGAGTGGGGAGATGGGTGTTTGGAAAAATAGTTGGAGGAGGAGAGGAATCAGTGAATGGATCAACCGGTAGGGAGGGCTCAGTAAAAGATACAGAGTCCTTATGCAATGTGTAGTATGGGGTATGTTCCCAGAAGGTGACATGTCGAGAGATACGTAGTCTTTTGGTAAGAGGGTCATAACAACGATAACCCTTTTGTTGAAGGCCATACCCTAAGAAAACGCACATCGCCGTCTTTGGGGTAAGTTTTGTGCGTTCGCGTTTAGGGAGAAGCACAAAACAGGTAGATCCAAAAACACGAAGGTAGGAGTAATCAGGTCTGGTACCAAAAAGACGTTCAAAGGGAGACATGCTACCTGTAACCAATGAAGGAATGCGATTAATGATGAATGCAGAGGTATGGATGGCTTCCCCCCAGAAAACGGAGGGGACAGATGAAGAAATAAGTAAGGTTCGGGCTGTCTCAACAAGATGGCGGTGTTTACGTTCTGCCACCCCATTTTGTTGAGGGGTGTCTGTGCAAGAAAGCTGAGGAAGGGTTCCTTGAGATTTAAGAAAATCAAGAAAGGATTTAGACAAATATTCACCCCCAGAATCGGATCGAAAAACTTTAATGATTTTAGAAAATTGAGTTTTGATCATAGTGGAAAATTCAATGTAAGTTTTCAAAAAATCCGAACGGGAATGAAGTAGGTAAGTCCAGGTATAGCGGGAGTAATCATCAATGAACACAACATAGTATTGGGCCCCACCCATAGAGGTAATTGGGGCTTTACCCCAGACATCAGAATGCACAAGGTCAAAAGGAGAGTGTGAAACAGTATGACTATTATTAAATGGAAGAGCTGGTTGTTTAGCCAGTTTACAAGCAACACAAGAGAGATCTTTATCTAATGTAGCTGGTCCTAACAACCCTTGTTTAACCATAAACTGAAGACGAGAAAAGGAAACATGACCTAGTCTAGAATGCCAGGAAAAAAAGGAGGAGGGATTGGGGGTAAATGTCGCAAAGGAAGAGCCAGTGAGGGAAGGAAGTTGTAACTTGTCCGTCACATATAGGCGTCCGACTCTATGGCCTGTCCCAACTGATGTCCCTGTCGAACGGTCCTGCACAACAAAACCAGAAGAATCAAAAGAAACGGTTAGCCCAAGGTCACATAGTTGACCAACAGATAAGAGTTGCATAGATAGTTTAGGGACAAGAAGGACATCAGGAACAGACAAACCGTTGGCTGTATGGATGGAACCAATGTGGCTAGCAGAGATAGTGGATCCACTAGCTGTATGGATCGGGGGAGATGAGTCTATCGGGCTAGAAGTGACAAAGTGGGTATTGTCAAAGGTCATGTGGTTGGAAGCTCCAGAGTCGAGGAACCATGGAGAGACCGGTGTTCCAGTAGGAGCAGAGAAGGCAGATGCCACAGTATGATTGAGACGAGAAGGATTGGCGGATTCCATGGGAGTGGTTTGCGGACAAAAACCAGGTGGAGATGGAGAGTTGATATTTGATGGGTCAGGCGATGTGAAGGCAGCAGTAGGGTGGGAGGAGTGGTGTAAGCCACGCATGTACCGTGAAGTAGGAGAGGGACAGTACTTGACGGTGTGACCAATTTCTTTACAGTAATTACATTTAACCGGTGATAAACCTCTAATTGCCCTAGGAGAAGAATGGGGAGAGTATGAGGAGGCATGAGGAGGGCGTGGGGAAGGGTGATATGTGGGAGGGCGAAAAAACTGTGATTGAGGGCGAGGGGTTGCAATGAACACGGAGGACAGAGATGAAGAGATGCCACGGCGGGTTTCTTCAGTAATGAGTTCAGTTAAGGCTACTTCAACGGTAGGTAGAGGCTTTCGGTGAAGCATGGCAGCCCGTAGCGGTTCAAACTCTTCTCTGAGAGCCATTAGAAACTGGACAAGACGAGTCTCTTCACGAAAGGTCTCCCATAATTTCAGATCAGTGGTCCATTGTGGCTCCATAAGTTCCAACTGATCCCAGATAAGGGACATACTAGAGTGAAAGTCGGAAACAGATTGGCCCACTTGTTGCTGGAGTGCTCGAATATCTTGTTCAAGCTTATACTTTTTGGCAAAGTTGGATTGTACATACCGGTTTGCCAAAAAAAGCCAAGCTTTTTGTGCAGTATCACATTTGCCGAGTTGTATGCTAATAGATGGGATTACGGTATTGGCAATCCAGGTCAAGATTTTGTTGTTGTTAATATCCCATTCAGAAAATTTGGGATCAGTATCAGCAGGACATGTTTCTTTGCCAGAGACATAATTCCAGAGGCCTTTTCCTTTCAAAAAATTGCGAAACAACATAGACCAATGACTGTAATTGTTGCCATCAAGCTTAATGGTAATAGGTATTTCTGAATTGGAAGACATGTTAAAGAAATGGGGTAGATATAACAAAAATAAAACCTGAAGTGAGGATGATAGGAATGGAATTGGCAGGAACGGAGCCCACGATTGAGTACGGAAGACGGAAAAACCCCAGAAACAAGTGTTTGGTTTTTTTTTTTTTTTTTTTTTTTTTTTTTTTTTTTTTTATGAACAGTGTTCTAACGGCGTAGGTCAACTGCCGTTAATACTAACGGCGTTATATTTCACGCCGTGAGACGCGCGTGAGTGGAGCTGGAGCGCGTGTGATAGACGCGCAAGTCAACGCGTGAGAGTGTGAAGGCGCGTGAGGGAGTGCGTGTCACGTTCGCGTGAGCGCGTGTATCCGCGTGAGAGAGTGAGGGCGCGTAGGGGAGTGAGTATCACGCGCGCGTGAGCGCGTTTTGAGAGTTGGTTAGCGCGAGTGGGTGGCGCGCGTGGGTTTTGAGGCGGAAGACAGTGGTTTTCTCTCGGCGCGTGAGAGCGCGTGAGAGGGAATTTGAGGATGATTCTTGCGCAGTTGGTTTCGTCTCGAGTAGACGAAGACAGTGGTGGTTGGTTGAAGATTTTTGGTGACTGTTTGGATAGTTTTCGAGAGTGACAAAGAGGGTGCAATTGTTCTGGTTTTGAGGAATGGAATTGCTGTATTTTTGAGCAGAGGAGAAGGTTTGTGAATGAAACAGAGGAGAGTAATGGAGGAGATACAGTAGGTAGTGGAAAATTAAAATCGTTCCTCTGATACCATGTGAAAGCTAAGAAGGTAGTAATAGAATTGAAGAAGTGTTTTTGTATTATTGAATGTGTATTTGTCTACAATGAGAACCCTCTAATATATACAAGTGAAGAGGGAAGAAAGAATAAACATGATGATGAAAATAAGCAACATAATTACATAGCAAATGATGAAGAATAAACATGATGATGAAAATAAGCAACATAATTACATACCAAATGATGAAAGCAAGCAACATAATTACAATACACATCTAAAGAACATAGAGATGGTATATTATATTCCTTTAACACTTGGATCCTCTAGACATCCATCGTCTGTTACGTGTTACAAGCTCCATTATCCACATGTGTGAAGCTAAGAATTTCTACTTGTAAATTATGAATATCCCAAGTTGAGAGTCCAATTGTCCTCTTTCGGATGTCTCAATTTAGAGTCTACTTTGTAAAATCAATCTATGAAATCTCACGATGAATAAAAAACTTTTGTTCTTGACCATTGATTACATTGTTATTAGTGCAACATCAGGTGCTATTCTTGATAAAGCTATTGAAGAATAGGACGGAAAGCATGGAGACTTCTTGAGATTGTCATACCAGTATTCTGTTTTACTGCAGAAACATTATTTTTGGATTGCAAGAACAGGAAGATCGGATAAGGTTATCATAGGGATTACTTTTGTCTTTGTTTATGTAGAAAACTAAAGAGAGAATAAATTGTTCTTGATATTATTCATATGTCTTTGTTTACAATGGAAATGTCCTGAATATATACAAGAGAAGGAGGAGACATGACAGCCTAAGTCATGAGGGAGACAAGAAGAATAAAGGAAAGGAATGGAATAAAGGGAAAGGAGAAGCTTTACAACAATGGTGCATGCTTTACAATAATGGATATACAACTCATTTATAATATACAACTAATTTCTAATCTAACACCCCCCCTCAAACTCAAGGTGGTAAATGTGAGGTCAGCTTGAGTTTGGAAAGCAAATTCTGAAAGCGACCTGTCGGATGAACTTTAGTGAATATGTCCGCTGGTTGATCAATGGATGAGATGGGGATGAGACGAATAGTGTTGCTGGATATATGCTGGCGAATGAAGTGACAGTCAATCTCAATATGCTTTGTTCGTTCATGGAACACATCATTGTGAGCAATCTGAATAGCACTTTGATTATCACATTTAAGCACCGTCGGGAGATGTTGAGGAACTCCCATGTCCGAGAGGAGCCAACGGAGCCAAACAATTTCTTGAGCGGTGTCAGCCAGAGCACGATATTCTGCCTCTGTACTAGAGCGAGAAACTAGTGTTTGTTTCTTACTACGCCAAGATATAAGCGAGTCTCCTAAGAATATGCAATAACCGGTAGTTGATCGTCTGTCAGTTGGATCACCAGCCCAATCAGAATCTGAATACGCACGTAGTTCAAAGGAGGATGTAGATGAGAACTGCAAGCCATGAAACATTGTTCCTTTAATATACCTGAGAATTCGAAGAACGGCAGTATAATGAGTGGATCGTGGAGCAGCCATAAATTGACTGACGATGTGGACGGCATGGGCAATGTCCGGACGAGTGACAGTGAGGTAGACCAGGCTGCCAACAAGTTGTCGATACAAAGTTGCATCACTAAGAGGAGTACCATCAAGAGGAGTAAGTTTGGTACTTGTTTCCAACGGAGTAGACGCAGTTTTGCAGTCGGTGATACCCGCACGACTGAGAAGATCAGAAGCATATTTGGCTTGGGAGAGATAGTAACCAGCAGAATCAGATAACACTTCAAGCCCTAAAAAATAGTTTAGACGACCGAGATCTTTCATCTCAAAATGACGACTGAGAGATTGTTTGAGTTCAGAGATACCACTAGTATCATCCCCGGTAATAATCATGTCATCTACATACAGAACCAGAAGTGTAATACCTGTAGTCCTCTTTCTGATGAAGAGCCCATAGTCATAAGCACTAGAGGTAAAACCCATTGTTTGAATAGTAGAACTAAACTTTTCAAACCAGGCACGAGGGGCTTGTTTTAGACCATACAAGGCACGGCGTAGTTTGCACACTTGAGTGGAGGAGTGATGAAAACCTGGAGGAGGTTTCATATAAACTTCTTCTGAAAGATCACCATTTAGGAATGCATTCTTTACATCCATCTGAAAAAGTTTCCATTTGCGAATAGCGGCAACAGCGATAAGGCTTCGGACAGAAGTTAGACGAGCTACTGGTGCAAAAGTTTCCTCATAGTCAATGCCGTATTCTTGATTAAAACCCTTTGCAACAAGTCGGGCTTTGTATCGATCGATGGATCCATCTGATTTGGTCTTGATTTTGTACACCCATTTACATCCAACTGCTGTCTTTCCTGGTGGAAGGTTGACTAATTCCCAAGTCTGGGCTTTTTCTAATGCCTGCAATTCCTCAGTCATTGCTTGCTGCCATAGTGGGTTAGAACTAGCCTCTTTATAAGAGGAAGGCTCATGGTGAGAGAAAATAGTGGAATAACAGTGATAGTCACGAAGATGATGAGGAAGTTGTCTTACCCGTGTGGACTGACGAGGAATGGATTGTATGGCCGGATCAGTGGACGAGTCAGTGTCATTAGGATAGTCCGTGGCAGGCCCAGGAGATATGTTGATGGATGAATTAGGGTCAGGGTTTGGTGAGGTAGAGTCAGTGGGAAGGGAAATCTCACTTGATGAGGTAGAGTCAGGAGGTTCCGGTTCAGATGTGGGCGTAACAGATGTGTGGAGAGGATGGAGATCATCAGTGGAGCTAGTAAAAAAAGGGATAATGGTAGGATTGGAGACGTGAAATTTGGAAATGGATGAGAACATTTTGTGTTCCCAAAATATGACATGGCGAGACACACGAAGTCGTTTTGAAACAGGATCCCAGCACCGATAGCCTTTATGTTCTATCCCATACCCTAGGAAGCAACATAGTCGAGACCGAGGTTCTAGTTTTGAATGTTCATGAGGCTGGAGTAAGACAAAACAGGCACATCCAAAAACTTTGAGAGGATTATAGTCAGGAGTATTGCCATACAACCTCTCATAAGGTGATTGATTGTGGAAGGTAGGAATAGGATGGCGATTAATGGTATATACTGCAGTAAGAGCCGCTTCCCCCCAGAAGCGTTCAGGACATCCACTAGATATGAGAAGTGTGCGGACAGTGTCAAGAATATGACGGTGTTTACGTTCAGCACGGCCGTTTTGTTGGGATGTACCAGGACAAGAATACTGAGAAATGGTGCCTTGCTGACGTAAAAAATTTAAAAAGTTAGATTCTTTGTATTCCATAGCATTGTCAGCACGCAAAATTTTTATTGGTCGAGAAAACTGAGTTTGGATCATTTGAGCAAAATGGTAATATAGCTGTGGTAGTTCAGAGCGATTTTTCATGAGAAATATCCATGTAAAACGGGTGTAGTCATCTATAAAAACAACAAAATATTTTGATCCTCCCATAGTATCGTGAGGAGAAGGTCCCCATACATCAGAATGAATAAGATCAAAAGCTGCGGAAGAAAGAGAAGTACTTTTATTGAAAGATAAAGCTGGTTGTTTTCCCAGTTGACATGACAAACATGAAATATTTTCCGACTTAACAGTTCCTAATCGACCAGTGGAAATAAGGGTTCTGAGCTTATCAATAGACATATGGCCTAACCGAGAGTGCCAAAGATCCATGGATGAAGTGGGAATAGTGGGAGCAGCAGCAAGAGTAGAGATGGGAACATGTGGTGGTGTGCGAAGATGGATAAGCTCGAACATGCGACCAACTTTACGGCCTATCCCAATAACCTGTCCCGTCCGTGGATCCTGCACATGACAACCAGAAGAGGAGAATAAAATAGTAAGGCCAAGATCACAGAGTTGCCCAACAGATATGAGATTAATAGTCAATTTTGGTATGTGAAAAGTAGAGGGAAGAGATAACGTGGATGTTGATATATGGCCAATGTGGGTGACAGGTAAAGAAGAGCCATCAGCAGTTGTAATAGGAGATATGTGTGTGGTAGAATTTTTAGAGAGAAAAATTGTGGAATCAGAAGTCATGTGATTGCAGCAGCCGGAGTCAAAATACCAAGAGGTACCTGGAGTTACAGACATTGCATTAGCCGAACCAGATAAAACCTGTTTTAACATATCAGCAAGATCATTATTGGTGACGACTGGATTTGGATTGGATGGCTGTAAATTGGAGGCGGCAGCAGTAACAGACTTGGCATTAGATTTTCTGCCAGGATTCTTGTAGCAATCAGAACCCCAATGTTTTGGTCCACGCTTATGACAATACTTGCACACTCGTTTAGGACAATAGAGTAATACGTGGGTTGTTTCATGGCAATAGGTGCAGACATCGGATGATTTCGTGGATTTAGATTGTGTGACAGCAAGTACTTCGGATGAAATATGAGAATTTGTACCAAGTCGAGTTTCTTCAAAATGGAGTGCGGTAACAACATCATCAAGAGTTGGTAGTGGGTGGCGATGCAAGAGAGACGCTCGGACAGTCTCAAACTTGTTATGAAGTGCCATGAGAAGAGTCATCACTTGCTGTTGATCTCTGTAAGCAATGAATTTGGAGGCATCGATGGGACATGACCAGACGGGTTCTGAAGAGGCCAATTGATCCCAAAGGATTTGCATTTCAGATAGAAATTCATCAATGGTTTGACCAGGTTGTTGACGTTTGGCATGGAGAGAAGTCAACAGTTGATACTGGTGAGCAAGATCCTTGGTTGTGTATCTAATTTTCAAGAAGTCCCAAACTTCCTTTCCGGTTGAGAAGCGTCCAAATTGTTGACTGATGGTAGGAATTGAAGTATTGCGGCACCAAGTGATAATATCACCATTTTTGGCAATCCAGTCATCTTGTCTTGTAGCATATTTGTCATCCGATTCATCTTGCTGTTGGGTTGGTGTGGTAACCTCTCCAGTAATGAGACGCCATACTCGACGTGCTTGAAGGAAACTAGTCATGGCTTGAGACCAGTGAGTATAGTTGGGCCCATTGAGAATGATGGAAATTGGGCGAGAGATTTCAGTGCGTTCCATTGGCTTGGGTAAGAGGTTGCTGGAGAATGTGAAAGAAAATGAGTAGGACTGGATTTTTTTTTTTTTTTTTTTTTTTTTTTTTTTAGAGAGATAACACAAGACCAGAAGATTTAGGGGCTACAATAACGGAACCAGAAAGTTTGAGGGCTAAAATATAAAAAATTAGAAGGTTTACGGGCTAAAACAGAAGGTTTAGAAAGTTTTAGGGGCTAAAACAGAAATATCAGAAAAGGTTTAGGGGTTAAAATAAGAAAATCAGAAGGTGTACGGGCTAAAACAAAAAGTTTAAAAAGTTTAAGGGCTAAAACAGAAATATCAGAAAGTTTAGAGGCTAAAACAGAAATATCAGAAAGTTTAGGGGCTAAAACAGAAATATCAGAACGTTTAGGGTTAAATTGTAAATAGATCTGACGGAATCTGGAATATTCCGTTAACATCTAACGGCAAACAAACGGCGTTAACAGATGATGTGGTGCTGACGTGGCGTTGACCGGTGCTGACGTGGCGTTGACTGGATGCCACGTGTCGCTGACGTGGCGTTGACCGGTGCTGACGTGGCGTTGACTGGAATGACACGTGTCGCTGACGTGGATGCCACGTGGCGCTGACGTGGATGCCACGTGGCAGTGAACGACTGCTGATTTGGATGACACGTGGCGCTAGGGCTGACGTGGTAGCCACGTGTCTTTCTTCTTCACTGAGAGGCGCGTGAGAATGACGCTGTTTCTGGCCGTGGCTGTTGGTGGCGCGTGAGAGCGCGTGCGGTGGTCAAATCTGTTGATTAAAACGCGGTTTGGATCGATTTCTCAGTAGGATCATTATTATGCGATTATTTATGGATTTGGATATATATACGGGATGAACGAAGCTGTTGCAGGTCTGTATGTGGTGTATGTGGTGTTTAAGGTGGTTATTGGGTGTAGGGGTTGGTTAGGAGAATGCTGTGGTTTTGGAGACGGCAGAGTAGCAATAAGTGGAGGTGGTGAAGAATTAGGATCCCTCTGATACCATGTAGAAAACTAAAGAGAGAATAAATTGTTCTTGATATTATTCATATGTCTTTGTTTACAATGGAAATGTCCTGAATATATACAAGAGAAGGAGGAGACATGACAGCCTAAGTCATGAGGGAGACAAGAAGAATAAAGGAAAGGAATGGAATAAAGGGAAAGGAGAAGCTTTACAACAATGGTGCATGCTTTACAATAATGGATATACAACTCATTTATAATATACAACTAATTTCTAATCTAACAGTTTATACTATGAGCAGCACCTTGTTGAGGCCTATGAAAAGTTGTCAGCTAAGACAGAAATATTTTCCACTGCTGTTGCTTTATGGGATGTAGATTTCTATGTCAAGATTGATGATGATGTTCATGTAAACATAGGTAATGTGAGATCCAATTTTATCTTTAACAACTACTTTCCTTTTTAACACGATTTCTTGTTTAATTGTAAGAAGCATTGAACATGATTTAGTTTATGCAACACCCAGGTAACAGATTTTATTTTTTTTTCAGTCTTGCCTTCAATAAAAAATTAGCAAACTTTTTTTTTTTTGCAAGTTATGGCCTTCCTGTTAGTATTAAAACATTCTGATGTCACTGAGGCGATCAACTCTTCACTTATAGCAGGAACACTGGCAAGAACTTTAGTCAATCACCATAACAAACCCTGGCTGTATATCGGCTGCATGAAGTACGACGAGGTATTTTTTGAGAAGTAAGCAGAGTTGCCACTTTTTAGTCAGTGTAAGGGCGTTATTTGGTTTCTAAATTTTGTTAAAACAGGGGAGTGAGATACCATGAACCAGAGCATTGGAAATTGGTGAAGAAGGAAACAATTACCTATGCCATGCTTCGGGTCATATATATGCTATTTCAAAAAGAGTTGGCTCTTTATATTTGGAAAAACCAGTAAGTTGCTACTGCTCTTTTCATATTTGGCTAAACCAAGTTTCTAGACTTCAGTTTTCATCACTCTTTGGTCTTTGTCATCTCAGGGACATACTGCACAGGTATGCCAATGAAGATGTTTCTCTGGGAACTTGGTTAATTGGATTAAATGTGGAGCATGTTGATGGGAGCCTGTGTTGTGGTACCCCAACTGGTAAAGCTCTTTGTGCCACCGTTTTGTCCTATCAAGAAAACATAGTCTTTGTGCCATTGTTTTGTCCAATCAAGAAAATATTTAAGACCAATTTGATCAAAATGTCATGCTAATGTTTCGTTCCAACTAAAACTTATATCTAGGTAAGTTCAAAACAAAACTAAAAAGTGGGATTGAGAACAACATTGGGTGATATAATTGTGGGTGAAGATTGCGAGTGGGAGGCTCTGCAGATGGGGCGTGGATGTGCTGCTACATATGATAGGAAGTGCAGCAGAATTTGCAACACTTGCAGAGAGGATAAAGGAATCCATGAGGCATGTAGAGATGACCAGAGCGTGTTCTTCCAAACTGATGGGGAAGGTTTTGACTTTGAGCAACCACACAGATGAATTGGTATGTTCTTGTGCAATCTTTGTATGCTGTATAATTAAGAATTTATGTATTATTGTTACAGCAAAATTCATTGAAATTCTAGGCAACATTTATGATCCTTACGCTAGCTAGTAGTTGAGTAAAAGGGAGTATAATTTTTACCTTCGATAATAGGTTAGTACTAAGATCAGGCAAACAACATCTTGCACCAACCCATTCCCTTTTGTCAAAGACGAAAGAAAGAAAAGTGAATGACCTTTTCATAGTATACTACCTAATTCAACCTAAAAGATTTTCTTCCCTAACAACTACACCTACTACCATAACAAACTAGACTTTATTTTGAAAAGTGAGATTATCTCAATGGCGCCACTGGAGCTCACCGGCCTGCTGGTTTTGAGTTTAAATTTCTCCTCCCTTTCCTCACCTAGCTTGAACACCTCAACCTGAATCACCAGTGCCACGCAAAATAAAAAAAAGCAAGTAAAATAACTCAATTGAATGGGGTTTAGCTGATCATATCATTCTTGTATAGCTATTTTTTGTTTTGTTGTTTTTTAGGTTTTGGATTTGTATTTGATTTTTACTTCTTCAGTTGCTGTAATATTGTTTTGTTGATGATCTAATATATTTTTTCAAATTTAGCCAAAAAAATAAAAAAGTTAAAACAACTCAACGAGACAGGATGATGACCAATTTGAAGAAAAGCCCTAAATGATTACGAAAAAGGTTTAGAGTTTCCGAAACTAGTAGTTCAGAAAACCAGCTGCAGGGCCTCAGTTTGACGGTTATTCAACCGGTTACTCATATAGTCCAGTGCATTGTAAAAAAAAAAATACAAGGTACATTTCTTAATATGGAACCCATCAACTCATTGATAATGAGTTGATGTAGCACAATGAAGAAGAGGCCGTAAGGATCCCATTTAACGAACACATATAAAATATCACAGACACACACGCATATGTTTGTGCATGAGGGAGTGAGAGAGAACATGCACTATGTACCCTTTGCAATGTACCTACCGGAAAATGGAAAGGTGAGAGACAACATATCTTATACTTAATTTTGCAATGTACCTATGAGTAGAACAAAATTCTACATATACGTGATATTGGCACGGCTCAATTAAATAACACAGCTCTACACTAAGAGAGTGATGCTTTCTAATTGAACCGCGCCAATATCCCGGTATTTTATTGTTGCTATACCCCACTGGATCCAAGTACGTACACTTGAACTCCACCATGCCATTTCTCCAATTAGCTGCTCCAAACAAAGTGTGTGATTATGAATGAACACGAAGAGACATACATGTATATAGACCACATATGTGGTGAGAATTGAATGAGATATATAGCATCGTGGGAGATCGAATCTCATTTATTCATGAACGAACAAGCAAACAAACATGTATATTTATGTGATGTGAAGGGGGGGAGGGAGAGAGAGCGCGCATTGAATTTGGCAACAACCAAGGAACAAAAAGGAGGGTTGGTTGGGGCAATTAATATTTATATATTCAAAAGCAAAAGAAAGATGGAAAACATATATATAGAGAGAGAGGAGAAGCAAAAGTCGAAGGCTTTCGTTCAAAATTAATATGCATTTATGATGTATGAGGCGAGTGGTTGGAAAAGGTCATGTTAATACCATGACCCCCCCTCCCCCATTTTTAATACTCGTCCTGATTTATAGGCTTCTTGTTTTGGTGAAAGATCCTCACTTAGATTTCATGTTCGGGGTCTAATATCGGTTCCACTTAACTAAAAGGGATGTTTAAAGGACTCGTGATAAGAATTCAAGTATAAAAAAAACAAAAGTACAATATGTATTAAATGATACATTAATTTTGATGCAATACTTAATTTTTTTTATTTATAACACTAGTCATAGTGTACATACTTTGCACGTGGCTAGACAACGAATAATAAACATACAAATTAAATTAATGTTAATTACATATAAGTTAAAAAATAATTATGAAAAATAAATTGTTTTTCAAAAATATTTAGACTTGAAATAGAAATTTTTTTAAAGGAATACTATTATTTGAAAAAAAATTTGAGCCTAAATACTGAAGAGTTGTAAATAAAACCATGTAAATATTATTTTTTGTCATAGAAATATTAAATACTTCTTGTTTTCATTATATTTCTCCCTTTGGATTCTGTTTAATAGCAATATGAAAAATGATAGAAAAAAAATAACTAATTTGAGTGAAAAGTCGAAAAATAAGTTGAGCCTTGTGATAAGATAGTCTCGTTATCATGCTTTTTTCACAAGTATACGTTCTCCATCATTCTCTCTTATTTTGGAAATTTTTTATTCCTCACTCTCCAAATAAAATTTATCCATGCAAAAACCAAAAGTAGGAGTTAATTTCACCGCATGTCTCAACTTATTTTTCATCTTCTTAAACAAATCATTTTTTTCCTACTATTTTTGATATTGCTATCAAAAGGAGCTTTGAGTTTATCATGTTAATATATAGATTTCGTTATAAAAATATTGTTGTTAAACTTCATTAAGCTTCTACTAAAGAAAATAATGTATTGAGTGTTTCTATATTACGCTCGAATAATAAATTTTTGCCCGAGAGCTTTAGCTTAAGTGGCATCAGCCCTGCCCTCCCACTTGGAAAGTCGTGGGTTTAATTTCCTTCCCAGTAGGATTGGTAGGATTTTCAAAGCTAGAGAGTTAGACCTTCATTTATTTCTTAAATAATTTTTGGGTTCAGATGGAGAAATGTGTTGTATGCAAATAAAGATACGTACCCTCTAGTTCTTGTGATAGTATAAATGTTGTATGTTTTTAGGGTTTAATTATGCATACCTTAGATGCATAAGACAATTTTTTTTTTGTGGGAACTAAAAAAACACTTCTCAAAGAATATGAAAAACAGTAGTATTTATATTTTTGAATACCCCATAAGTGAAATACGGTTTTAGTGGATCTTCTTGTGTATTACTTTTAATTTTTTATTTTTTTTAAACAACAATTCACAGAAGGAAAACATGACATATAAAAGAGGGATACTAAATGTACTATACATGTTCAAAGTGTACTTTATTAAGCTATGTCAATCTATAATCCAAACTAATGTGAGTTTTATTTGTTTTATTGGTAGTAATTCAATCCAATTTGGACACTAAAGGGTAATATCAAAATTCAACAGAGACAACTTATAAAAAGAAGAAAAAATTCATAGAATCCTAATCTCATAGTAATATAAAACTCTACGAGTCAGAATCACTGCTAATATGATTTGTATAAAACCAAAGGTTTTTATTGTTTTATTTTTAAGGGATATCTAAGTCTCTCTTAACTCTACAAATAAAGAAAAAAATATCTCCCACCAGCTCCCTAACTCAAACCATTGACCTCAAGTTATGAGTGAAAGTTGTCTACTACCGGGTCAACCCCTCTCTTCAAAACGAAGTTAAACCTTGTATATAAGTTAAACAATAAATAATTGAATTGTCATGGACTTTATTAATTAGTGTAAAGGTGGTTGTTTTTATTATAAATTAAATAATTCAATCTTATGAATTATAAGTTATACAATTCAATATTATGAAAAATCTATTTTATGTTAAAACAGAACCACAAAATGTAAATTTAAGATGGGTATATTTGTCCATAAAAAAGGAAAAAAATACATCCGTTTATTCCTAGTTTTAGTGGACGTGCGTTGTACGTGATTAGAAATAAAATAGAACCATAAAATGTAAACTTAAGGTGGGCATATTTATCCATAATCACGTCATTTTTTCCTTCTATATTTGCATATGCCAGTGCACTGGAATGGAATTGAATTGTAAACACCACTTTGCACCATAAACTAATTTATGAAAAATAATATAATCGTGGATACAATCATTACAAACAAAAAAGAGAAAGAAAGAAAAAAGTATCAAGAAAAAAATAAGAATCACTAAGGAATTTTCATGAATGAGTAGACTAATATCAAATATAAAACGTTGGGTGGTAGAGTAGACTAATATTAAATATATAATTGAGAATCTTTATGATTGATGGTAATTCGTATACCACATGTATGTCTTTGTTTGGTATTTAAACTTAGATATAATAGAAATCATTATTTGCTAGAACACTTGAGAAGCTATTATTTGTAATTGAATAAAGTTGGAGTCCTAGTAGAATTATGTTAAACATATAGCCAGAAAAGTGATCTACATTTAAAGGGGTACATTTGTATATGCAAAAAAAATAAAATGAAAAACACTTAAATTATGCGTACTTTTATATATAGTAATAGTAATAGATATAGATATAGATAAATAATAATAATAATAATAATAATAATAATAATAATAATTAGCCCATTAGACTCCCAACCTACTTGTTAACTACAGTACAACCCATCTCATACATATTAAACAAACAATGACTTCTAAAATATTGAGAAGCACAAAAATATTTAAAAAGAAAAGAAAAAAAAGAGTAAATAATTCATGAAAAACCCATCTAAAATATTGAGAAGTCTTTCTCAAATTTATAATTTTTGATAGCTTAGAATGAGATTCTATGTATCACGTTAAAAACTTCCTTATATATGAACCATAATTTATAATTCATTATATGTATTTAATTAAATTGTCAATATCATTAAATAAGGGATTAATGATATTTAGGAATATTTTGAAACATGATTTTACTTGTAACTAATATTATTAGGTGAGAAAAAACAACCTCATCTATAATCTCTTTTAGTGTCTCTATAACTAACTCGTCGTGGTGAGGGTAGAAGAAGCTCATGAATGAACATGCATGTATGACTTCTAGTTAAATAAAGATTGAATTCCCTAAATATAATTGTTCCTAATAAAATAAGGTTTTCTATCATAATTTAGACACCATATTTTAAATTAGTTCATAACTAAAGGGTGCTATTCTTAAAGTTTGCCAGAGTAATGTACAACCTTAAAAGTAATAATACAATTTCTTAAAGTAATACTATACTCTGATAAGGTGATAATTGCTTTGCCAATATAGATAGCATAACTAAAACACCAAATATAATAAGATTTTAAGTATTGGAAAATAGTTTATTTTTGGCCGTAATAATTGAGGATTGGGGAAACAAAGTAGGAGTTCGATTTTCATTAAACAATATATAGATTACACAAAAAAGAAACATGGTAGTAATAGGAATTTTTACCAAAAAAAGAAAAAGAAAGAAAGTATGAATATAATGGGAAAATAGAGTAAGAGTACGATCTTTACTCAATAATAAATAGAGTTTACATTAAATAGATGTATATTAGTTGTAGGAACTTTTTTACAAAAAAGAAATAGAATAGTAGTAGGATTTTGAATAAAATAAATATTCTTAACCAAAAGGTAAAAAATAAAGTACGAATTATTTTTATCCTACTAACATTCACACTTTTATAATTAGTATATAGATATTTAACATGCGCTCAAAGGGCACATGTTAACACTACTGGACTAAAAGAACTCTTTATCGTTTAGAATCTTCTAAACTACATAGTATTACGAAGGAAGTAGTAGCATTAATTAATTTTGTTATATTTATAATGGTAGTAAAATTAATTAATCATAAATTACTTTTCTTATATTTTTAATGCATAATAAAGTAATAATTATAACATGTTTTAATGTACTATTTAGTATTATGGAAGAAGTAGCATCATTTATTTATTATACTACTATTTTTTGATATACTATTTTCTTAAAATGGCTTATGATAGTGCAAATTATTAATCAACTTTGCACCGTCAACCATAAGCTAACACGTGACCGTCTACGTCAGCAATCAGGTCTGCCCCAGCGGGATGAGTTTGGAGGAACCTTGTTGGGTCACTATAAGAAGGATGGAGCCCTTCAAGGGCACCTACTCGAGAGTTAATTACATGTAGTGAATTGCGGAACTCGGGCTCTAGAGTTCTTTCGTCGAGTTCTGGAACTCCCTCTAACCTAACCACTTTGCTAGAGTGGTTGGCAGAAGCATAGGTGACTGCTACCTGCACTGCAGAGCGTGTAGATCTTTTTTCACCTTCATTAAATGCATACCAATTGCATTTCATGCATTGGAATTCATGGAGAAGAAATGTCAGAGTTGGTGATAATCAAAGCATGGCCCCAAACTTGCTCTGGGAGCTCTGGCCACACGTTTCCTCTCAGTCATATATATACAAAAAACATTTACTTCTTTCAACAACCGAACAACAACCAGAAAAACTTAATAATAAAAAAATTAACTCAATAAGAGAGAATCCAGCATTCAATAACAAGAAGATAAGAGATAAATAGAAGTTCGGAACATTCAGTAAAACTCCTAAAATAGAGAAGTCAGAACTCGTGTAACTTGAGCATACTCTTATTATAATATTGTGATGATAGAATAATTAGAGAGACTTTTGTGAGTTTGTAATAACTGGTTGTTTATCATCAATATAAAGCAAACCGAGCTCTTAGCTCTATTCCACATAGGATGACTAACCTGTATCTTCTATACATCTTTGACTCTTTTGATTTGTTGCATTTATTATATCAATCATTTGATCTGATATTTTGACTGTGTGATCTAAAATATCCTTCCAAGTTTTTAGCACCAACAACTTATAAATGAGTTGTATTCTTAACCATTAACTAGATTGAAATTAATGTCCTCTTAAAAATAACAAAGTAAAAGTTGCGAAATTAATTTTAACCGAACCAAATATATATTTTATTCTCCGTAAGCAACATATTTAAGTCAATTATTGTGATAAGATAAATGCTACTAAGGCTGCATGTTTATTTTAATAATATAGATATATAACTTATATAATAATAATGCCTATAAGAATTAAGAATCCAAGCAAAACAAATATATTTTTATATTGATATTCAATTTATTATGCATGATATGATTATTAGTTTTATAATGAACTAACACTTTTAAACAATACCCAATAATTCACTTTAACTCAAAAATCTTTAGAGAATTTAAAAGTTTTTCCTACTTCTACTTCTGATTCATTTATCACTTTTAAAATTTTGATCATTAAATTAGTTTGTCATTTTTATTTATACAATATATCATATTTATTTATGTGTCACGTTAAAATTATATGATACTAATATATAGTCATGTAGGAATGTTTAAATATGCACTTTTCACATTTTGTCTTATTGATAGTCATATGCATTTGTATATATAATTATTTTTACTAAATTATATAATACAATGTATGTATGTATGTTTACAAATAATTTTAAATTATCCACACATCATTAAAAAGAATTTGTTAAATGTCCGTGCACCGCACGTAACTATTTATAAGTTAGATGTTAATACTAGTCTGATTTAATAGAATCTTATTAGGCATTTTGACTTCAAATGGTTTTTTTTAAGGGAAAAAAAGTCCCTCGTAGAATTTATAGTTTTTAACATAAAAAATTTTAGACCTTAATTCATTTTAAAAAAATGAAAAAAACCTAGAGATATTCTTTTATTTTCATCTAATGAGATAGTAATTATAATCAAACTAATTATCATATATTTAACATTTAAAGTTAGGTGAAAAATCTTTACTCACAGTCACATTTATATATTTATAGTGGTAGAGTCAAGATTTTAACTTTGTGGGGACTTGACTAGAAAACAAAATATTATACAAAGAAGTGTATGACAAAAATAATTTTTACAAAAAGAGATGTCCAAAAATAATACGAGTTACATAATTCCTCCTTGGGTCTTCATATTTTAAAAATATTAAATGACATATTCGTTATGTGTTTATTGGAATACTAATCCCGATATAAGAAATCTCTTAATTTTTACTGAAAATAATTACAATTATATCTCTAAGGTTTTAAGAACTTAAATATACCCAACTTCAAATTTTAAATATTTACACAAAAATCTCTTTATTGCTATACCTATAAAAAAAAGGAAATATTTTTTTTTTAATCCAAGTGATACGTTCTCTCCGCCCCTGTATATGTCTATACGTATATATATTCAACTGAAAAATATATTATTCAACATTCAATAATTTAGCATGCAGACTTAAGGAAAAAAGTTAAGTAATATAAACGGAGCCCAACGTTGATTTCAGGCCTCGAGTAGTAAAAAACATCTCCCGGTTCGGCACGAAGGTAATTTGGGTTGGTTCAAAATTATTAAATTAATACCAACAAATTTTAATGACTTCATTTGAAAACAAAAATGAATAACAAAATCTACCTTGTTGATGACGTCATCCAATTTGACTAATTGCATTAAGATTAGCTCAAATAGCCAAAATTTCGAGATATTAGAAAATATGTCTTATCTAAAAAAGTTTTCTAAAAAAAATAAAATAGAAAATGATATATTTTTGTAAATAAAGGGTATATTTTTGACCAAACTCTAAAAAGAATGTAATTTTAATTTTGCAGTTGATTTTTAAATTATAAATTTTTATAGTATCGTAAAAATTAAATTTGTACTGAATATTTTTTTAATAAATTATTATGTTTATGTGTTTAATTGACAGTAATTTAGAGTTATTTCAACAACTTATAAATTTAAATATATTTATTGATAAAAATGCACATATTTTTTTTTTGGTTATGCAAAGTTAAATTTACAATTCTTTCTTTTTAATACATTATTATATATTGAAATTTATTTGATATTGCTTTAGAGTTACATGAATTACACATAAAAATATACTTGTTAAAAAATACAAACATGTCATACACATTAAAAAAATTTGAATTATAAAGTTAAATTTGCACAATTTTTTTTTTAAACTCCTCATTTTAAAATACAATTGATAAAGAGTGATCATACGGTAACTCGAATAAAAAAAATGGCCTTCATTCGGAAAAAAAAATATTATTCTCAAAAAACAATCTCATGATTAATTTTCTTTTAATCCATTTCCAGCCAGAATTTCCAAAGAGGCTACGGCCTTTAGACCTCAAAAAATACGAAAAACCATTCAGAGTATAGAGTAAATTTTATATCTCGGTCAATTTTATTTTATTTTTAGTAAATTAATAGGTAAAGTTTTCAACGCTGGTCTAGTTTAATTAAGTATTCATATTAAAAAAAAGAAAAAATCCTGAATTCACCGCAACATCTTGCCCTTTTAGCTACGAAAGATCCCGATCCATATAAATAAACGTAACACTCAAATGTTGTTCTCGGTCAAGGTTAAAGCCCAAGAACCTCGTGCCATATCATATGCCATGTAATAAGGGGAATTCGAAGCAGCAGTCACTGGTCTTCTTAGAAATATCACACGTTTTCCTAAAAAACACGTCTTCCAACTCTTTTGATATTTGACTGATTTATTATTTTTATTACTACTTATCTTACCTTATCTATTATTACGGTGGAAGTATACTTCTCTCTCTTATTTAATATTATTCAATTAATTATGTCTTTTTCTTTTCACTTCTCAATTTCAATATCAACTTTTCCTCTTTTCAATTTCAATATTAACTTTTTCTCTTTTCAAATCACTCTATTTATTTGGTATAATAATTCACTCTTGCACCTATAAATCTATGAGTACGTGACAGTAAAATTTATTGCTTCATTCCAATTTTAAGATTCAAAGGAAAATTGTTTCTTATCATTTATATATTAATTATTAATTAAATATTACTTGATTGAGCCTTAAATGTTTTTTGTTCTTAAAGCTCTCCTCAAACTTTATGTTAATTTTTTATTCTTAAAGCTCTTTTCCAATTTTGTGTTTATCACATGTGTAACTGCTACCCCTATCATGAACCTTTAATTCTTCTTTCTTTTTTTATTTTTAATCATTAGATATACACAAGCGAGTTTGAATTGTAGTAAGGAATTACTCCCGGGCTCATCTTAAGTAATCGTTTCACTTTTCCTTCGCGATTTCTTAAATTAATAGTATCATTAATTTTTTTTCTTTTTCTTTTTTATAAAATCAAATTTTAAATTTCACAATAGATGAAGTAATATAAAATTTGATTTTATAAAAAAGAAAAAGAAAAAAAATTTGGATTTCTCAATAGTAATATAAAATTACCCCTATCACTTTTCCTTCGCGACAAACCATTTAAGACAAAGTTAATATAAAATGTCTGTGAATTACCTTCGCGACAAATTTTATAATGTCTGTGAATTACCACATATATAAGTGTCACTACATATTAAAATGTCTGTGAATTACCCCTATCACTTTTCCTTCGCGACAAACCATTTTGTCAAGCGACAATATCTCTTATATTGCACAATAAGTTTCCCGAACACAGACCAACCATTTTTTGACAAATCAGTCTGTTAGAAGGGTTACTTCAGCCGTTTGTCGCGCCACAATCCTCTCTCAGCACTATAAATAGGCCAACACCCCCAAGGGTTTAAAGGCAGCAACTTGGAATCTGAAAATTCTATTATTCTATCTGATTTGCTGGTCTTCTATCAAGTTTATTCTACGATCGTCTTATTTCTGAAGAATTATCGAATTCATTCTCGGCTAGTCGAACTTCTGGAATCGAATTCTCGAAAATATCTGAAGAAGGAAAAGATTATTATGCCGGAGATATCTCTGTCGTATTATATTTTCTCTTTTATTATTATTCTCGTCGGAAAGGTAAAGAAAGTCTCTTATAATATTTAAAATTAGATATCTGTGTATTTGTTTTATGTATGTCTCTCTGTCCACATTTTATTTGAATAAACTTATTGTCAAGTTATAAAATAGTCTACTGTTTTCAAAGTCAAAACCCTGATAAAACCATTTGCAAAAATCAGAAAAATAAGAACATTGTCATCCGGATAAAACTAAGTTTTCAAAATCCGGACCGATAAAACTTACTTAGGAATTAAATTCAAACATGTCTAGTCTTCTTCATAGACTGCGACGTGTCTGATAAAACCTCCTCAACGAGTTCAAATTCCATATCAAATTAGTTCCGACATAAGATCCGGACTTTTCTAAAGTAATCAAATATAAGAAAACCAATATTATCATAATACGGAAAAACTCTCTTCCAAAATAAAAAAGCTTTGTCACTTGTATTCACATCTCTCAAAATAAACATCGGATCCCGGAATACAAAAGTTTTAATCCCTTTTCCCGTTTTTCCCAAATTAGGGTTTTTATTTAAGAAATAGTATACTGTCAATAAAAGCATCCAAGTTTTTTTCAATATAGAATAAACATATAAGACCACTAGAGACTGAAAGGGCGGAACGGGTGCTTAACACCTTCCTAATCCGTAGCATAGTTCCCGAACCCTATAGAACTCTGATTTCGTAGACAAACGTGTAAAGAAAGGCTTATCTGTAGCCTTTTTTCTTACACAACTATTTTGTCCATTTTCTCGTAAAACTTACTGGCGACTCTGAACTAACCCTCTTGCATCTAGAAATAGGATATAAGGACACCCAATATGAATTATTAACACATAAAAGTAAATAGAATAACGGAATCCTTTCCGATATTTCAAACTCCCAAATTAGAGCCAGAGACCCTGGGGTCGCATTTGCGGATTCTCACAACTATCTCTTATTAATTGTTATATTAATTGTTCTAATAATCTATATTATTTATTATAATAATAATATTATAGTAAAATTGAGAAAATGTAATAATTATAGTAATAAATAGTTTTTATTATGAAACCTTTATTTACTTATTTTTAAACTTTTTCATTTTTCATATTTATATATATATGTAATGTCTATTACATATTATATATAATAATTTGGAGGAAGTGGAAACAATTTAATAGCACAATTAATATACTCTAAAATGTTTATCAATTTATTACTATTCTAATATAATATTCACGAGTTACTTCTCAATATAATAATTACATCAATTTAATCCATTGCTCATTTTTAATTCTTCACATCATTTTCAATCTTTTCCACTGCCCAACGATTCATTGTAAAGATGAAAGTGCATGTTATCATAATTCTTAAATGTAATTGTATTAATGATTTATAATAAATAAATAATAATTAAAGACCATTAAGTTTCTAACTTCTATAATCTTTCGATTTCAATCTTAATCCATTAGTGATACCTTTTTAATTTTGAATTATGTCATTTGTCTAATATACATTTACTCATGCTCTCTCTACCTATCCATCTCTCTATGATTGCATGAAAGAGTATGTAAGTATATTCTTTTAGAATAGTTCAACTAATACAAATTGTTTATTTTTCAACTAACTAGCATTTTCTTCTTCTTCTTCTTTTCAACAAAATTTACTATATTTCTATATGCTATTTTCTGTTTTAGAGGAATTTGTATTTTCCACTCCTTTCATGAGCCCTTTTCTATGCAGTTAAGAAAACAATTAAAAGGAACACGGCTAACTTTTGTATTTCAATCTATTAAACGTTGTAATAAAATTTGTTTATTCAATGTATATTGTTATTGGTCATTTATGTAAATTCATGTTTGTTATTTGATTTGGTAAATTTTATATCTGAAAAAACTTGACGATAATTATAGAAGTATAAACATATATACACAAAAATAAACACTATATATATATATACTTTTGAAAAATAATTCATACAACGTTCATGCATTGCGCGGGTAATAAACTAGTTATATATTAATATCAGAGGAGTGAGGAGCATTAATAATTACGCATCTTTCAATTTTAATTTCTGCCATGTGGCATCTCATTAATTGATATATATATATATATGTATATATATATATTGAAGAGATAATCTTTTTAATTTATTAATTCAATACAAAAATATATTTATTAAATTAGTTTGTCGTATTTCTTTCTTTCTATATTATATCATATATATATATATATATATATATTTGTCAACCGTCGTTGACAATGAAAGGCTTATGACCTAGCTAGCTACTAATCTTTTCATCCACGCAATAACAATATATGTTAATTGGACCAAATACGTATTAATTAATTGAATCAAATTAATATTGATAAGTTGATGATCTATTAGAATTTCTCTTGCTCACACGTGTCATTTAATTTTAAGAAAATTAAATATGTGTTGAACGTGTCCACGACTGTAACGAATAGAAGCTGTCGGTCTCGGTGGAAACTTCATACAAGTTTCAAGTGCGTGCAAGTAAAGAAAGTGAATTAATTCTATGTATGTATGTATGTATGTATGTATAGCTCCCGGCCTATAAATAGGGAACCTCGATCAATTAAGTTTATTAATTTAAAAATAACACCTTTCGATCCATCATTTTTAGTTTATCTGAAACTAAAGGAGCTACCTTAATTACAGTTAATTAATTGTTCTTCAATGGCTTTCTTAAGTACATTCTTTGGCTGCTTTACGGATTCTAGTCGAGTTGCATCTGAAGGAGATGATCGTATTAATACAAAGTTAACAGAGAACAAAGTCGGCCACTCAAATATTGAAGGATCCAAGTTGTCAAAGAAAAAGAGCAAGTCTAAAGGCTCACCAATTCCGGTATCCTACTTCCCCATTGGATCGACACTTTCTCGATTATGAGATCATATCCAACGGCGTGCTAGCTACCAAACATTCATTGCTGGATTCAACCCATCTTTAATTTGCCAATCCAAATTTGTTTTTAACTGATGACCTTTGCATATGATTTGTCGATCAGTGTATTTAAAATAACGAGAACCGCGCGTCATATTAATTAGTCGCTCCTTATTGTAATATTCACTGACAAATTCTATGAAAGGACATAGTAACTCTCTTTTAAGAAATCTGAACACCAGATTTCAGGAATACAATTGAAAGGATATATATATTAACTCGATCTCTTTCTTTTACATTTGAGTTTGGTTTGAAAGTTGATGTGTTAATTAATTAGGCTTTCCATTTGTGATTTGTGGGCTTAATGCTATCTATTTCGAGCTTACTACGTATGCGGGATATTGAAAAATAAGACTTATATGAAAAGGTTTTATGCAAAAGAACCAAAGAATAATATTTTTGTAAATTAAGGGCCTATATTTGACTAAACTCTAAAAAGAGTGCAAAGTTAACTTTGCATGTAGATTTTTAAATTTTTTTTTTTTTTGAAATCATGCAAAATTAAGTTTGCATTACATGTTTTTTGACATATTATTATAAATAAGTGTTTAATTGACAGTACTTTAGAATAATTTTAAGGAAATGATATTAGCACTCCACTTTTATCCTAAGGCACTCCACTTTCATTTTTAGTGACATAAAAAGTGTCTCAAAAGACATATATAAGTGTCACTAAAAATGAAAGTGGAGTGCTAGTATCATTTCCCTAATTTTAACAAATTACATATTCAAAACCTATTTATTAGTAAAATGCACATAATAATTTTTTCGGAGTATGTAAAGTTAAGTTTGCATTCCTTATTTTCTAAAATATTACTATGTATTTGTGTTTATTTGACGTTGTTTTAAAGTTTTATGAATGAAACATAATAATATACCTGTTAAAAAATATAAATACATCATGCAAAAAAATTTGCATTAAATTTTTTTGATTGCGAAGTTAAGTTTGCACAAAACACAATTTGGTGCAAAGTTAAGTTTGCACTCAACACAATTAATTTTATGCAAAGTTAAGTTTGCACTTGGCCATGTCCCTTATTTTAAAACACAATTGATAAACAAGCTCCCATTTCAGAATGATAATGATATCTATGCTCTTATTTCTAAAAATTATTATTCGTTGGATTTTTTGCAAAAAATATTGTCATGTAAGACCTTTTACCCCATTTCCTGAAAGTATATCGGAGTGGTTGTGGAATTACACATAAATATACCAAATTATACCATAAAACTTAAATTTATAGACTCTTATGCAACGAAACACCACACTAGAAATGAAAAATATAATATAATATTTTTGAATATTTACCATAAATTAAATTAAAACAAGGATAATATTATTGTCAGTTCACTGATGTCAAAGCAAATAATGTATCGCATTGTTCTATATCATGCTTTAAATATCTTATATTTCTTTGGCAATGGTGTTATCCAAAAAGAAAATAACTTTATATATGTTGTTGAAATTTACACTTTCATTTTCTGTTTTTGAATAAAAAGAGCAAGTCAGAATCTTAGTTAATGTTGCTATTACTATTTTTGGGACAAAGTGTTGGACAATTAAGTTATTTGTTTCTAACTAAAATTTGTCATTTTTTTTTTGGGTCCTAACAAAAACTAGACTAAAAGATCAACTACTTCTGGTGGCGGGATATCAAAAATCTCATAATGGCCATTGAAAAGGTGACTAAGCCATCGAAGAGCCGTGGTCAAACTCATCTTTGGTTTCTTTTGCTTTTACTAGCTACCAATCGTTGGGTCCTTGATATATAATTAAGTTGATGACCTACATCCTCCAATTAATTAGCAGCAACACTGAAAATTTTGGAATATAATATATTATAATACTTCCTCTAAAAAACATAAATCACAAAACGTTTTATAATCAGCTCATTAATTCCACGTACTGTTACTTGACAATTCTGCAAAAAAGTAGGAAGGCTGAATTGCCTTTTTGTACACGGGCGGTTTGCACATGTTAAAATTTTTCTAGATAATTTATCTACACGTACCTTAAATCTGTCATAGTATATAATTTTTCTTTAAATCAATATATAATGTCATTCTAGTAGTCTTTTTCTAGAAAGTCTAAGAGTTATGAACTATTAACTATTTGGGACTGGGACTGGGACTGGGACTGGGACGGACAAAGTAATAATTTCTAAATAATTATATTCATGTTGAAAAATAGTAACTTGATCCATTGAATCTCCCCCTCAAATGTCACTATACATAATTAGCCAGGAAAAGAAGGGGCAGAGCCTTCTTCTAGGAAGTGCGGAAGGAAGCTATCTGACCTTCTCCGAATTTTCAGTCCGCGCAAGTAATTTAGAAAAGGAAAGGCTTAATTAATTGGTTCATATTATGTTTATAAATATATAGAAAATTAAGAACCGGCAAAATTACAGATTGATTAATACAATATAATTCCCTAAGAAAATTATACATAATAATATAATTTAATTGCAAGAGAGATACGTACGTACTGATCGATTAATTCCAGCTTGTACTTGTTTCATGGCTTTCTTTTGTACCTTCCTTGGCTGCTTTCCGGATTATAGCCGAGTTGCATCACAAATAGATGATGTTATTGTCAGCATTGATAAAAACACGCGTATGAAATTGGAATCAACAAGGGACGGAGCCAAATCAAAGAAGAGGAAATTCGATAATACTAATACTCCAATTCCAGTATCGTACTTCCCTACTGGACCAAAATTTTCACAATTATAAGATTTTTAACGACGACGTGCCAGGCCATTTGTAAATTCCGATCTTCTGTAGGTTCGACTCATTTTTTCTGGACTCACTCAATTTACATACAAAATGCAGGTGGCTGTCTATGTATCGTATATATTGTATAATATTGAAATATGTACTAACCAACTAATTTCATCATTATGGTAGAACAATAATATGTAACTTGATTTGATCAACAAAAATCAGCTTAATTAGTTGGTTAGTGGTGGATCATTACTGATATTTTTCAGAGAAATCACCAATTTTTTATTTTTTTCTTATATATAATTAACTTTTGGGTGAATAGTAATTTCAATTTGCTTGGGTTTATTTGGAAGCTTAGGCATCTGTTGTTGGGGTTAATAGTATTATATTGTATTGCCAAATTAGTGTTGCTTTAGCAACAGAGAAATTGCTTCTACATCTTTTGTAATTGCATCAAATATTTACTTATATTATGTTGGTATGGATGGTTGTGAAAAAATAGTGGTATTTTTTTTTCTTTTGTCTTTAATTATATGTCAATTAATGTAATATGAAACTTTGGTTAGGTCCCGTTACAAGGTTTAAATGATTAACCATACAAAGTTGGATATTTGCTCTACAATCAAGATTGCACTTTATATGTTAAATAAAACTTTCATGCCTAAAATTTAAGAAAAGATCGACTTCTCTCTTGTCACGTACTATTTTGCATTTTTACGACATGCATGTTTATTGTATACAAGAACAAGTACGTTATCTATTAATTCGATCTAATTGTTGAAGTTAATTATTTCCAAAACTTTTGGAGATGATTACATGAATGTATATTTGGGTGAATAATTAAATTCGGTATTTTAGTGCATTTATATTAATAAAATTAAAATGGTTTTCAAGAGTCAGTCTAATAAATATAAGAATCGGAGCCAATAAAAAGAAGGCAATTAATTATAAGAGTGGCATAAAGAGGAATCAACAAAATTGATCCAATTGTGTATTTATGCTACACTAGCTAGCTGGCATTATTGTAATTAAATTAAAAGTAGAAATTAATGTTAGACAACAAAAATTATCTTATATATTGAGAATTTAAAACTCAGTTGAATTATAATATTACCTGAAATTTGGAATGAGAGATTATCAAACAATTAAGGACGCAGAAATAGCTAGTCATAAAAGATTCTTTTTATTATTTCTCTATTAAAAGACTATTAATTTAAGATGTCTTATATATTAACAAAAAATGTATTCTTCTGTTCAACTTCAACAGACACCACTACAATTGTGGGACCTCTTTGTTAGATGGACCACGTAGGCAACTAGATAAACAAAGCCATCATACATCGATCATATCAACAAGCTAGATTCAAAGCATTAAGAAATTTATTTAAGTCACATTATTCATATTAATTAGAGTAGTGGGTGCATATATATATATATATATATCGAAGAGCCACGTTGAAACTCTTAGTCAGCTGCGCGCTAGCTAGGGATGCATGGATGTTTATAATTAACTTTTACTAGCAATATTATCGGGTCGCTGACAGTGATAGAGTGGCTGATCGATCGAAGATGCAGCAACCTCCTCAAACCACCAAATAATGAAAATTAAATCTTTTTGAATGACTCATTAATTACAATACCCTATATACTTTCCCCTTTGGACCGGCATTAATTTTCTAGGTTATGAGACTTAATTGTAAGGCGGCGCTCCGGTCTGCAAAACCGGACATTTTTGTTGGATTTATCTTGAGAAGGAAAATTTTTCTTTTTCAACACCGAGAAAGGTCTAGTTAGCATTCAGCAAATTCATTTTCAACATAGTTCGTTCGTAATTTTTTGTTTTTGTTTTGTTTTGGACAACTTTCGTAAATGTTAATTTATTCATTTTTTCAGTATGTGAATGGTTTTGGAAATATCTCTCTATATATATATATAGTGGTACTTTTCTCTTAATGTACTGACAATTAAAAAACATTCAAGGAAGCAAACCCTCTGATCCTTTTCGGAGACTTTAAAATTCAGTGAATTAATTTGTCGAGTCATTTCATTTATGAAAATCAAATACAATTCTTGAATGCTTGGGTGCTGTTGGGCTTTGACAGAGCCACCTTATAATAGGGAGAACTCTTTTTTTTTTTTTAAGGGATATTTAAATCTCTTCCTTTAACTACAAAAAAAAAAAAAAAAAATTCAGCCGAACTAGATTACAGGGCCATCAACAAGATTCAAAGTATTTAGAAAGTTGGTCAATTTAATTAAAAAGTAAGTCATTAAAAAGTAAAGTCATGCTTTTCTTGGTGAATAACCCATCATATATTCATATCCAGGAGTCGCGTTGAAACTAATAGGGATGTTTTTGGCGCGTTTTTACTAGCAATTGGGTGACAGTGATGGAGTAGCTGATGACCTACCTCCTTCATCTTCCCCTATGCAAGAAAAATATATATATATATATGAAATTCTGTTGGAATAAATTAAATCACTCAAAATCTTCAAGTCAAACCACGTGATTCCTATATACCCCATTTTCGTTAAATAATTAATCCCATGTATCAAATTGAGTGTCCATTAATTTTGTATTTTTTAAGAATAATTAATTTTATATAATGAACCATAGCACATTGATCAATTATACATACATTTAATTCAGTATGTTTAAAAAAAATGTCATTTTTAATTAATTTGACACTGAAAAAATATTTTTTTTAAAAAAAATTTATTTAATAAAGCAATTTATTATATATGGCACTATGTAGAGAATAATGGTCCCCAACTATATATATATTTAATTAATCTAGAAAAATATCTCCCAGGTGCGGAGACTTGTGGGAATTGTACATGGGTCGTCCGGTCCAAGCTAATTGACCTTCCCAGAAATTTCACTACTACTTGCCGGTAAAGAAATATTAACTCCTTTAATTTGTGGTTTTATAAATAGATAGCTAGGGAACCTGCGGCAAAATAGCATTATTTGTACAATTAAGTTAAAGACCACCTTCACTCATTTTTTTTTTTTTTGCTTTTTCCCAAGAGCTTAATATTATATAAACCATTTTTAATTATTCTTTGGTATTATATAAATGGCCTTGTATAGTAAATTCTTTGGCTGCTTCTCGGATTCTGCTCGAATTGCATCGGAAGGAGATGATGTTATAAACGCAGAGCACAAAGTTGAAGGATCCAAATCCTCGACAAAGAAGAAGAGCAAGTCAAATGGGACACCAATTCCAGTATCCTACTTTCCCGTTGGACCAACATTTTCTCGATTATGAGATTTAATAATAACACGGAGAATTCTGAACCATCTTGCTGGAGTTATCTTCAGAAGGCCGGGCTACTTAGCAAATCCATTTTCAACATAGTTTGTTCCAATTTTTTATTTTATTTTATTTTTTGTTTGGACAACTTTAATTTGCAAATATTGATTTGTTTATTTTTTATGCATGGTTTTGGAAATATCTAATATATATAGTGGTATTTTTTATTTTTCTCTTGTGTTTTATAATATAGAATTATAGATGATAAATTATTTCCAATCCAAAAGGTATGAAAGTAAGAATTAATTAGGAGGACAAGAACATTCAAGGAAGTAAACCTTATGAACCTTTTCGGAGACTTCAAAATTCCGTGAATTAAATTGTCAAAATCACTTCGTGTATGGAATCAAACACAATTATTGAATGCAAATTATTAATGTTTAGTGCTGAATTGAATTTTGAAAATTGTATATTTGTTTTTATTTAGATTTAATAGTAAAGAGAAGATATTTTACAATTTTTAGTTTTATTATTATAATATAAATATTTAATTAATAAAGACGATAAGGATTCAGTAGAACAAAATTTTATTAAAATTAAATTAAACGGCCATTCCAAATGTGATAATTCAAACACTATTTTAGCTTTACGGCATAGAAACAAATAACCAACTCCTCGAGGGTTGCAGAGCGTAAGGGCATTAAAATTTAAAATTTTATTTGATTTGTTGAAAATTCAACGTAATAAACTAGTGCCAATGTAAAGAAATGTTTTTTTTTATATTAGTAGTATTATTTTTTATTTAAAGAAAAAAGATGCAATAGTTAAGAATCAAAATCTTTTTGGAAAGAAGTCAACAAGAATTCAGGAGCCTCCTCTATTTAACATATTTAACAATCGGAGTCTATCACAAACTGGCTTGTCTAGTAAGATAATCGGCGACTCTATTGCCATCTCAACGCATAGAAGACCAATTACAAGGCTTAAAAGCCGATGACACCTTCCTAATATCAGCAATAGTATGCCCAAACGGTGCCGAACTACTAAAATTATTATTGATAAGATTGATAACAACTTAAGCATCCCCTTCACAAGGAACATTTCGATAAGGCAGGCCAATAATAAAGTCCATTGCAACAAGAGCCACAACAGCCTCAACATATGATGCATCAACCTGATTTTTGAACTTCTTACACAAACCAGCAAAGAAGGCACCCTCTGCATCTCGAACCACCACCCCGACACCAAAAGATTGGGCATCAACAAAGGTAGCCGCATCAAAAATTCACTTTAACCCAATTCAGCCAGGGGCCATGCCAATAAGGTCGAAGATTATCAGCTGACGACGCTTGAGAATTAGCCACCCGATATCTCAGAAGATAGTTTTTTGCAAATTCAGCGATAGTACAAGGATCTCCACCACGCCTTTAAAAAACGAGCCAGTTCCTATTATACCAAATTTGCCACATGCACATACCCGCTAGTTCCTTTTGATCCTTCTTTAAGCCATTTAAAAATGAAGAAAACAGATCCGCAGTAGACCAATTAACAGAATTGAAGCTCTCAATATGAAATCCACACATTCGATATGACTGCGACGCCATTGGACAGTGAAAGAAAGCATGGACAACATCTTCCTCAATGGTCACACAAAACAGACAATTAACAGGCACCTAAACTGATCTTCATGCTAGATTGGAGCGCGTTGGCAGAGAATTTGTTGATATTCACCAAAGAAAATGATGCACTTTTAGGAGAATACATAAATCCCAAATATACTTAAAAGAAAGTAAAACTTTCTCTCTCTTTTTTATTGAATCGATACATAAATAAACCTTTTGAGAGATTTTATTGGTTTTCCTTGAGCAACAGGAGGTTAGTTTATCAATGACGAGTTTCCTTTCATGCCCTTATTGGCAGTTTTTTTATTTTTTCCTTTCCGTACCTCTTTAATTAGACCATGCACCAGTGATGTTACAACGGTTGGTGCATAGTTGAAAAAATTGATATAACGGTTGAGCTTCAATAAAATTGGATATGGATATAATTATTAACAATTAATCTACCAGATTATAGGAATCGATTGAATTTTTTTTCTCTTAACAGATTGGATTGGATATAAGCTAACTCAACTCGATCAAAAATCGATCAATTGACAGATCTAATTAAAATAAAGGAGTTTATATATGCAGTTTACATTTTCCTTTCAATGCATTTTACATCCTTTATTATTTTTAATATTAAAATTAGAAAAAGTGAATCTTCCATGTAAATTGGCAATTTTTTTGTTACTTATACTCCATTTGGTAAAAAAATACAAAATAGTACCAAATGCAATTGAATTTTATGAAAAAAAACGAAAAAATTAGACTACTAATGTGGTGAGATTACTTTTTCACTTTTTTCATGAATTTTTTTTCTTCGGGTGCACAAAGAATTATTTTTCACAAAAATAAAGAATAATGAAATACATCTGCTCATAAAAATAAGATAAGTATGAAATAAGGGTGGAACATCTTCTACATACCTATCTCATTTTCCAATGCTACATAAAAATTAATTATTTTTACTATTATTTTCGACTTATTAACAAACAGATGCTTATAAATTCATATTTAGCTTTTAAAAGCACTTTTGTCATCTGTGTATTTTTATATTTTGGATTTAGTATATTTTATGCATTCAAAAATTATTCTTCTATACCATATATCTATACCTATAGTATATATTAAGTGTGAGTAGGTTTTTGATATGAACACAAAATTACTAAATTACCCTTTAGCGCCCCTAAAATTACTATAAAATAATGTTAAGGGAGGAACTTAAACCCACAACCTTTAATATAAAAGCACGCTTAGTTACCACTAGTATAACAACCCGACCTGAATGAATTCGAAACGCGATAAAAATAAAATAAAACTTCATTTTATATATCAAATTAACTTGTACAAATTACAATCTTTACAATCTCTCAACTCTCCATATTAAAAATACAGCATATCTCTCCTCTAATTAACAAAAATAATAATTTAGATTGAGTCCAACTCGTTGGTTTACAACCGACTCCATCTCGAGTCACCTACGCCATAAAAATTATAGGGGGCAGTACATAATATACAATAGTAAAAAGTTATCAATAGAATATTTTATCAACAATAAAATATTAACGACAACAATATCAATAATTCAACAAAACTGAAAATTCAACAAACACCAACCGGTCTCTTACACCGGTCCTTCACGGTAACATGTTAAAAATTACCCGTCTCATTCACCTCACCATGTCGAAGCTTATCTCCAAGCTCTACACGACTATGGCTTATGAGAATTAATTGGCGAGTAAACTTAACCATGCACCATGCCAATTGGTTTCACCGTAATTTAGCTCACATCAATAAATAACAACAATTAATGAGGCTAAATAAATACATTAAATTTAATTAACATAATAAATTCAATAAAAATATATTGAGTAAAACAAAAAGTGAATACTCTAAAAATTTAAATGCAGTACAACCCCTTATTTTAAAAGTACCATCATAAAATGCCACAAAGTGCTGTCATAAAATTATTAAAACCAAGGCCAACCTAAATTACCCACAGCCCTCTATGCGGTTCTCTTTTCTCCATGCCATTCTTCTAACCTGTAAACAAACCTGTACAAGTATACGAAACTAGTCAATGGGCACCACAAAAATCATAGCTACCAAATTAGTGGCCACGTTGGCTAAGAAAATGGCTAGGTGGCATGCTTATATTTCCTGACACATGAGGCAACCAAAAAGGAGAAATACTTAATGGAGTTTTTTTTTTAACTATGCTTATTTCTAAACTTAATTAGTAAAATAGGGGAGTTTCGAACTTATTTGTGAAAATGAGGTTGTTTTTAAATCGTTATTGTAATTGGCGTTTTTTGCGTAAAAAACGCTAGAGCAGGTGGCGTTTTTAAGGTGGAAAAAATTTGGGCAAGTGAAAAACGCTTAAATAAGTGGCGTTTTTTCTCCTAAAATCGCCATACAATATGTCGTTTTTTCTCTTAAAAACGTGGCGTTTTTAAAGTTTCCCAAACGAGATAAGTGTTGGTTGAGTGTTGGCTCCACGTGATTTAGATAATTCAAAACTGTTTTTTGGATAAATCACGATATTTTAAAATTTATGGGTGGGATTTTAAGAATCCCACATACTTAAAATAACGCAGTATTTAATATTGTTATTTTTTATTAGTATTGTTATTTTTTATATGCTCTTGTTGTTTATCAAATATTTCTCCTACAAAAGATGAATTTATTTTATTTAAATTAAAACCTTTAATTAGAACACTATAATATAAATATTTGATTATTAATTTGAGATAAAACAATTTAATTTGAAATAATATAATAAAAATACTTTTAATTCGAGAGAAAGAGAGTAATTAGTTATAAAATTTTGAGTTATTCAAGTTTATAGAAAGATCTTAAATGCCATTAGTTAAATTCATTATATATAGTATGTAAAACTAGATCTTTTAATATAATTATGACAAGTGACATGCATTTTATTATATTCTAAAATGTTCTAGTATGTTATCCAATATTCTTTGTTGATCTTAAACTTTTTGTTTTCTTAACCTAATCGTGAATGATTTATTTTAATTACTTTTTAGTTTTTCAATAGTAAGAATTTTGATATGGATGTTTAACGTAATTAGAAATTTATAGCCATAATTGCTTTAACTTTGCTTATTTTAAAAAAATAAAATTTATTATTGCGTAAGTTTTCTCATGAATTGAACCCAAAAGTACAAAAGTACATAGGATTTTAAAATTTTAACATTTTGAATGTAAAATCCCATAGCTAAAAAGAAGAAATAATTGAAAGATCTACCTTTACATACTATATATAATGAATTTAACTAGTGGCATTTAAGATCTTTCTATAAACTTGAATAGCTCAAAATTTTATAATTAATTACTCTCTTTCTCTCAAATTAAAAGTATTTTTTAATGTATTATTTTAAATTAAATTTTTTTTATCTCAAATTAATAATTAAATATTTATATTATTGTGTTCTAATTAAATTTTTAAATTTAAATAAAAAAAAATTCATCTTTTGTAGGAGAAATATTTGATAAATAGCAAGAGCATATAAAAAATGACAATACTAAATACAGCGTTATTTTGAGTATGTGGGATTCTTAAAATCCCAACGGATAAATTTTAAAATATCATGATTTATTCCAAAACAACAGTTTTGAATTATCTAAATCACGTGAAGCCAATACTCAACCAACACTTATCTCATTTGGGAAGTTGGGAAAATATTTAACCTTTAAAAACGCCATAACGTACGGCGATTTTAAGAGAAAAAACGCCATATTGTATAGTGATTTTAGGAGAAAAAACGCCACTCATTTAAGCGTTTTTTACTTGCCCAAATTTTCTCCATCTTAAAAACGCCATTTTCAATAGCGTTTTTTACTCAAAAACGATAATTTCAATAGCGATTTTAAAACAACCCCATTTTTCCAAATAAGTTCAAAACTCCCCTATTTTACTAATTAAGTTTAAAAACAAGCATAGTTAACAAAAAAACTATACTTAATGACTAAGTCTTCTAATACCATATATATACACACAGGTAACTCTACACGTGGCCCGCTTAAATATGTGTAAAGTATATTATATAATTTTTCTCAATATAAAAATATAAAATGTTACAACGTGACCGAGTTTAATTATATATCTTTAATGTAAAAAAATATTAATTATTTTACTACACACGTAAAATATATATTTCACCGGACTAATATTTATTATTTAAATAAACCGGCAATTAAACCATTAATTTAGTGACCTCAAGTAAGGGTGTTGTCGAAAATCCGAAAACCGAACGAACGAACCGATCCGATCCGATACAAACCGAAATATCCTGAACCGAAAAAAAAACCGAAACCAAAATAAAAACCGAATAATTCGGGTCGGTTCGGGTTCGGTTTACCCGAAAGTGACCGAATTACCCCGAAACATTAAAAAAAAGGAAGGACAAAATACCTAATTATATCATACTATCAATATCAGTAGTGCCGCCTCTGCCTCTCTCACTCATCTCGTCTCTCACTCACACACAGAACACAGACTTGTTGCGCCAAACCGCTCACAACCGAGCATGACGCAACGTCGAGGGATCTCACAAGCCCAAATGGTTTACCCGAAAGAAGAACCGACACAAAAAAGCACACCTACAATAGAGAAATAGGAAATAAAGAAGAAATAGCGCAAAACAAGGTTTTACCGTGGTGTCGGCGTAAAAGCCACTAATCCACACAGACAATAGCTTCTATTGATAATTGGAACAAAGAGTGATTATAAGCACACAAGAAAAAAAAATTCACAAATTTTAGCTCTCAATTAAATTCTAGGCAAAAACAAGCTATGTGCACAAATGAGCCAAAAGCAACATTTAAAAGAAAAAATGCCTGGGACCATGATCGATCATGGGCAACCCATGATCGATCATGGAGTCCACTGCTCAACTTTGCCAATTCCACCAAAATGTGAGCCAAAACTCATAAATCTCCACCTTGGTGAACCATGCAGCTATCCCGTCCATCAAATTGCACACCTCACTCCTCTTGTTCCTCCATCAATACTGCTATAGCATCACACCTGGCCCGAAGAGCCTCCACCCCCGAATGGAGCCTCAACACCGAAGAATGTTAACCAAAGTCGAGCAATGCTCAAACTTGGTCGTCGGTACCACCTTTGTCATCATATCTGCGGAATTATCCTTGGTGCCAATTTTCTTCAAAATCACTTCACCACTCTCGATAATCTCCCGTATGAAATGAAACCGGACATCGATGTGCTTTGTCCGTCCGTGATGAACTTGGTTCTTGGCCAAATGAATAGCGCTCTGGCTATCACAATGTACATCGACATTCTCCTGAACCATCCCCAAATCACCTATCAAACCCCGAAGCCACAATGCTTCCTTGACTACCTCTGTTGCTGCAATATACTCTGCTTCCGTAGTAGACAACGCCACTACACCTTGCAACATCGATCTCCAGCTTATTGGACCACCACTAAATGTGAAAACATACCCCGTGGTCGACCGTCGCTTGTCAAGATCTCCAGCATAGTCCGAATCAACATAACCGCAAATAATAAACCCCTCAGTTCTCTGGTACACTAACCCTTTATTCTTCGTCCCTTGTAGATACCGCAAAATCCACTTAACGGCATTCCAATGCTGTTTTCCCGGATTTGCCATAAATCTACTAACAATGCTCACTGCCTGAGCAATATCCGGTCGAGTACACACCATGGCATACATCAAGCTTCCTACTGCACTAGCATATGGAACTTGAGCCATATACTCCACCTCTTCATCTGTTTCTGGAGCCATAGTTGCCGAGAGCTTAAAGTGAGGAGCCAATGGGACACTCACAGGCTTTGAGTCCTGCATCCCAAACCGGACTACCACTTTCTCTAGATATTGCCTCTGAGTGAGGCACAATCTTCCCTTCTTCCTCTCTCTAACTATCTCCATTCCCAGAATCTTCTTAGCTCCACCCAAGTCCTTCATCTCAAACTCGAGACTCAACTGAGCCTTCACCGTGTTGATATCAGACATACTCGATGAACAAATAAGCATATCATCAACATATAAGAGTAAGTAGATAAATGAATCCCCCTTGAGTTTCTTAAAATAAACGCAATGATCAAAATCACTCCGCTTGAATTTCTGAGCCATCATGAATGTGTCAAACTTCTTGTACCATTGTCTAGGCGATTGCTTCAACCCATACAAGGACTTCTTCAGTTTACAAATACAATCTTCCTTACCAACAACCTTGAACCCCTCCGGTTGAGATATATAAATCTCCTCCTCTAGATCCCCATGCAAGAACACTGTCTTGACGTCGAGTTGTTCAAGCTCTAAGTCAAACTGCGATACCATAACTAATAGCACTCTAATGGAAGTGTGTTTTACTACCGGAGAGAAGACTTCATCATAATCCACACCTTCCCGTTGTGCAAATCCCTTAGCTACCAATCTTTCTTTATACTGAACATCCGAATCTAGAACCCCGTCTTTCTTGGCAAACACCCATTTGCACCCAATTGACTTTTTTCCCTTTGGCAACTTGCAAACATTCCAGGTTTTATTCTTGTGAAGAGAATCCATCTCCTCACCCATGGCCGCCTTCCATTCATCACAATGACTATCCGCCACTGCCTCCCGATAAGAAATCGGTTCATCGCCATAAACCACCAATGCATATGCCACACTATCTTCATAGCCAAATCGTTTCGGTGCTCGTCGAGCTCTCAGCTCCCCTTTCGCTCGCCAAAGACGGTACCTCTCGTTGTTGTTGACTAGACCCCTCAATAGGAATCTCCCCATTCTCCGAATCACTATCGGAAGAATCAACCGGATTAGTCACTTCCGATTGCACCGGAATAATCACCACTGGCGTAGTAACTTCCATTTGCACCACTCCGCTCTTCTCACTCTCATCGAGAGCCTTTACATTTTCTCCCGTAGGCATCTTGAGCAAAGAAGCCTCATCAAATGTAACATCTCTGCTGACGACCATTTTCTTGTCTTGAAGACACCACAACTTGTATCCCTTGACTCCAATTCTTGAACCCATAAAGATCGCCTTTCGGGCTCTTGGATCTATCTTATCTTCACGGACGTGATAATAAGCCGGACACCCAAATATGTGTAATGAATCGTAACTTGCATGAGATCCTGTCCAAACCTCCATAGGAGTTTTGTAATCGACCCCTGAAGATGGCAACATGTTAACAATGTAGCTCGCATAGGATAAGGCCTCCGCCCAATACTGTTTCCCCAAATTTGCATTTGACAGCATACACCTCACTTTTTCAAGTAAGGTACGGTTCATCCTCTCAGCTACTCCGTTTTGTTGTGGTGTACTTCTAACCGTGAAATGGCGAACAATTCCCTCATCTTGGCAGTACTCTTTAAACGGATCACTAGTGTACTCTCCACCGTTATCGGATCTAAGTACCTTGATCTTCATGTCAAGTTGATTTTCGACCATCTTCTTCCACCTTAGAAACACCCCAAGGACCTCGTCTTTGTGCTTCATGAGATATACCCAAATCCTCTTAGAGAAATCATCTACAAATGTAACAAAGTAATGATTACCTCCTAAGGATTTCGTCTTGGAAGGTCCCCAGACATCCGTGTGTATGTAGTCAAGCAACCCCTTCGTGCAATGAATAACCGTCCCAAACTTTACTCGTGTCTGTTTCCCGAGCACACAATGCTCACAAAACTCCAGCTTGCAGCTCTTTGCACCCTTGAGCAAACCTTGCTTACATAACACCGTCATCGCCTTTTCCCCGGCATGTCCCAATCTCATATGCCATAATCTTGTCGAATCCGAGCTTGTACTTGCTCCACCAGCTTCCGTAAAAATTGAAACCCTACTCGTCACCGTACTACCTTGAAGGAAATAGAGATTACCTTTTTTCTTTCCCTTCATCAACACTAAGGCACCGGAAGTAACCTTTAGCATTCCATTCTCGAGCACAATCTTGCATTCGTTAGAATCTAAAGAACCCAAAAAAATCAAATTCTTCTTCAGATCCGGGATGTACCTGACTTCATTCAGAGTTCTGACTACTCTGTCATGTAGCTTCAACTTGACCGTTCCAATACCCTCCGTCCTACAAACGTGATCATTGTCCATCAAAACCGTTCCTCCATTCACCTTCGTAAAGGTATGGAAAAGGTCCTTGTTTGGACACATGTGGTACGAACAACCCGAGTCTAGAATCCACTCGTCCGTTGAGCTTTCTCTAGGAGTAACCACTAGCATACTCTCGAAATCATCATCCCCTGAAGTAACATAATTCACGGTATCATCCGCATTCTTCTTCTTCCCTTTGTCTACCTAAGCGTTAGGGAAATTTTTCTTCATATGCCCCTTCCTTTTGCACTTGTAACATTCCATGTTATCCAAGTACTTAGTACGTGACTTGGATCGAGAGTTGTTGTGCTTTGCTTGTTTCCAATCATCTGTCCTTCCCCGCGTCACCAACGCATCGGACGATGTACTACATTTCTCCCTCTATCTCTGCTCATTTCCAAGCAGTGCCGAAGAAACGTCCTCATATTTCACTGAATCCTTACCATATAACAAAGTGGTGCTTAAATGGTCATACGATTCCGGAAGTGAATTGAGCAACAAGATAGCCTTATCCTCATCTTTCATGTCTTCGTTCAAGTTTAACAAATCCGAAATCATCTTGTTAAACTCATCGACATGCTCACTCATTGATGTACCTCTAGCATATTCAAACCGGAACAGCTTCTTCTTGAGATAGAGACGATTCTCTATACTCATCATCATGTACTTCTCTTCCAGTATCCTCCATATGTTAGCCGCGGATTTCTCACGCATAACGTAGTATATCACATTTTGAGCTAGATGCAACCGGATAGTGCTATAAGCCTTCAAATCATACTCTTCCCATTTAACATCTGTCATCGTCGTGGGCTTAGCTTCCACACCCAACAATGCCTTATACAACTCTTGTTGGATCAAGACATCGCGCATTTGACATTGCCACATGCCGAAATTGACCAACTTTCCGTCGAATTTCTCTACGTCAAACTTCATCGCTAACACCTTTGAGGTCTTAGAAGTAGTCATCTTCAATCACCAATGGACTTGACAAACCAACAACGAGACAAAGATTGAAAAAATCTCACTTAGGAATTTTATCAAACACTTGGCGTGCGACACAAAATCCACCTTTCTCGTTTTAGGCTCTGATACCAATTTGTTGCGCCAAATCGCTCACAATCGAGCACGACGCAACGTCGAGGGATCTCACGAGCCCAAATGGTTTACCCGAAAGAAGAACCGACACAAAAAAGCACACCCACAATAGAGAAATAGGAAATAAAGAAAAAATAGCGCAAGACAAGGTTTTACCGTGGTGTCGGCGTAAAAGCCACTAATCCACACAGATGATAGCTTCTATTGATAATTGGAACAAAGAGTGATTACAAGCACACAAGAAAAAAATTTCTCACAAATTTTAGCACTCAACTAAATTCTAGGCAAAAACAAGCTATGTGCACAAATGAGCCAAAAGCAACATTTAAAAGGAAAAATGCCTGGGACCATGATCGATCATGGAGTCCACTGCCCAACTTTGCCAATTCCACCAAAATGTGAGCCAAAACTCACAAGACTCTCTTCTCTCACAATCTCACAATGACATCTCTCTCTTCTCTCTTCTCTCTTCTCTCGTCTCCGGTCTCTCACTCTCAGTGCCGTCTCTCTCTCGCTAATGCTCACCCCCGCAGGCCGCATCTCATTGCCTTATCCTCATTCCTTTTAGATATGAACTAAATTTTTCTAATCTTCAAGTTATATATTGTTACTGTGTATATATTTCGTTTGATGCTGTGTGCCTGTGTTTAAACTATTGAATATAATATATATATATATATGTAAAGAGAGAGCATGTAGTGTAGGCAGAGAAGAAAATATATATAATATATATGGCTGTCTCTTTGATTCACACACTTCTATTTTTTTCTCTTGTAATAATAATATATCCATTATTAATAAAATAGTATATTCAATTACATGTTTGTTTGGGTGGGGTAACCTTTATTGAATGGGTTATTGGTCTAAACTGGTAAGTGGTGTAATCAAATGTAGCAGAACAGAGATAAATAGAGATAGAGGAGAAGTAGAGAAAGAATGAAAAATGGGGGAGAGATAGAGGAGGAGTAGAGATGTCGGCAGCGGAGGTGGGTGTCGGGGTCATAATTTTTTTTTTGTGTGATTTTCCCACCACGAGCACAAATAGAGAACTAACTATAAATAATACAAAATTAAAAAATTGATGGTATTAATTAAAATTGCTCAATATACTATTATACTCATTCGATTCTTGTTTTTATTAATCATGAATGAAGTATGATGCATTCGTATATATGTACATACATATATGATCACATAATCTTATCCTTATATATATATATATATATTTTAGAAGTATATAATGATGTATATTGATAATGAATTCAAAGTTTTTTATTTAAATTAATCAATAATTTTAAATAAGTCATCAGAATTTTAATTAGTAATCATTTATTCATTAAGATCTTGGTTCTTTAACAATCATCAGTTATAGATTATGATTAGATACAAAAAAAAATTCATTTTTTGTTAACAGAAATATTTTGTGATGCTCTTAGGCTAATGCTTCACCCAGATTTATCCCCTTTTTAGGTTTAATGTAATTATACTTTTGGTTTAATTTTTTTCTTGCGAAAAATGCTAATTTAATACTTTTTAGCTTCCATTTGTGTAAATTAAGACTATTTTTTTATGATCTTGTAGACTCTAAAAACAAACTCTAGCTTGCCTAAGTCTTTCATTAAAATATTCATATGTAAAAGAATTTTAAGGAACACTTTCCAAATAATTTCCACATGGACCAGAGCAGGTAGTGTAGACAGAGCTACTGTTAATGCTTTTCAAGATATGTTTGAATGGGATTTGAATCTTCTTCTGTTTTTTCTCAATATATATACATACAATATATATACACAGTATATATGTTATGAATGTATATATATACGATACAATTTTATAGCCACATTTTAGTGCTGTTTATTGCAGTTTTATAGGCACATTTTAGTGCAGTTTTATAATAGTTTTAGTAGTATTGTTTTTGTTTTTTTAAATGCAGTTTTTAACTAAAGTTTTAACGATATAAAAAAAACCAAAACCGACCGAATCGGACCGAAACCGAATAATTTGGGGAGGGTTTGGGTTTCATAGGTATCAAAACCGAAACCGGACCGAACCGAAACCGAATTATAAAGTTTGGGAAGGGTTTGTGGTACTCCAATCTCTACCCCGACCGAAACCGAAAACACCCCTAACCTCAAGTACATAACAAAAACTCTTTGCAACCGGTCCTACTATTACAACGGAGACTAACTTGTTAGAAAAAAATAAAAAAAGTACGCCAATAAATTACAAAGAATATATGCAGCAAGATTAAAAGTAATTAAAAATTCCTTTAATTTAGATTGTTCTTGGTGAATAGCCATCATATCCATGAGCCGTGTTGAATGAGATTTTGAACCTCATTCAACAGATTTTCATTTGTTTGTTGCTTGGAGGAAGATTAAGGAAGTTGCTCCTCATCACCCGCTATCACTGTCAGCTACGCAATTGCTAGTAAAAGTTAGTCAAACCACGTGATTAAAATATACCCAATTTTTGTTAAATAATTTCTAGGGTGTCAATTAATTTTGATTTTTGCATTGTAGCCCTCAAAAAAATAATAATAAATCTAATTTTGATTTCTTTAACAATAAGTTATTTAATATAGTGAGACATTTTATTTAAGGGTGGATCAACTTTGATCGTAGCGCAGCCTAATTTTTATTTTTTTAAATAAAATTATAATTTTTAGTTTTAGCTCAATTTAACCTAATTAAATATGTACATTAGCCCACTCTTTAAAAAAAATTGAATATGCCCTTGCATGGTATATCAACTATATATATATATTAAAATGAGAGTACTGTTAATTAACTTGAATTAATCGAAAGAATATTTTCTGTTTTAAGATTATTCAATGAGATAATATTAATATGCGACGATAGAGGATAATGGTCCCAAACTATATTAATAATTAGTCTAGAAAATTCTGTCCCTAAGGCAGAGGCGGCTGGGAATTGTGAGTCAAGCTAACTTGACCTTCCTAGAAATTTCACTACGTGCCGGTAAAGAAATATCGACTATTTAGCTCCTTAATTTGTGTGTTTATAAATAGGAAACCAGCAAGAGTGGAATTTCTACAAGTTAAAGACTTAAAAACTCCTTTTTTGCTTTCCAAAGAGAAGAGCTCATATATATATATATAAACTTTGTAATAGTCTCTCTAGTCAACTACTTTCATTTCATGGCTTTCTTAAGTATATTCTTTGGCTGTTTCTCGGATTCTACTCGAGTTGCATCGGAAGGAGATGATGTTATAAACACAGAGAACAAAGTCCAAGAATCAAATGAAGGATCCAAATCGTCGACAAAGAAGAAAAGCAAGTCGAAAGGGCCACCAATTCCAGTATCCTACTTCCCCGTTGGACCAACATTTTCTCGGTTATGAGATTTAATATGTATTATGACACGGCGAATTCATGCTTCGGTCCATCCCATCTTTGCTAGAGTCTATTTTACAAGGAAATTTAGCTAGTTAGCAAATCCATTTTCACTACATATATAGTTTGTTCACAATTGTTGATTTATTCATTTTCTGTTAGGGTGTGTTTGGGTATCAATTCGAGCTTTGGAATTGGATACCCGAATGCCCCATTAATATATACATATATAGTTTTGAAAATTTATGTAGTGGTATTTTTCTCTTAATGCAAACAGTTATTTCAAATAAATATGATCAATGATAGCCAACTTTAAGAACCTTTTCGGGTTGGACTCGAAAATTTAATTATGACATGAAGTAGAAGGATAATAGTGTCAGCCACTTTATTTTTGTTATCACTTATCTGCTCACAAGACTACTAATATGTTAAACGTCTGCAGGAGTTATGACATAATATTTAAAGTATTGATATTTTGGAACCACTAAATTAGCTTAGTAACTAGAAGGTCAAAACTGACTCCCAATTAGCAGGAGTTTTTGAGTTCAATTTCCGCCTTCTCCGGTTGATGAGGGAGGTCTTGAGTTTTATTCTCCCCTCCCCCAGTTGATGGAAAAAAAAAACATTTTGGCCGAAGTTTGATTGGGTATTTTATATGAGGGGGCAACCCCAAACTCTGAACAATCACAGGAGTTCTACTGTAATTTTCTCATTTTGTATTACTACTTAACCAAACCCAAGGATAATGTTTAAAAAAAAACACCCAAGATTATTTGATGCAACTTAACGCCTCACGCTCGTGTGCATACGGAGAAGTACTCCAGTGATTTGTCCAGCATTAATTATTTGCTGGGCCAAATATTTTGGGTTCGGGCGAATAATTTGAGAATATTTTGAATCAAGTATAAAATTATTGTAATTAACTAACAGTAATACTCAGATTAACAAGTGGTAATTAGTCTACCATCTTCTAACTAGCTAGGGGTGAATTTTTATACCACAATTACCATATCAACCCACATCATACTTTGCAATAATTAAATTATACCGAAATTTGGTAATGGCATAGTACCGGTTAGTATTTTTACCGTACCAAATTATTACGGTATTAGTACTGAAAATTAATACTAATAGTATACAATATCGTACTAAAATATTGGTATGTACCATGTAATACGGTACTATACTATTACAAATTGTACCAAAATATCGAATGTCCCACAATACTACCAAAATAACGGTTGGTTCAGATTAAGTGAGAACTTTAGGGTTTCATGCGCTCATTCAGTGAATTAGACAAACGCAATTAGCTCCCCCTATCTCTTTTATACAGCTCCTTCTCTCTCTCTCTCTGAATCCACCAGACCACCGCCATACTCAACTTGAACTCAACCCATTTATAATGTTCGTGGGTTAATCTTACAATTCCAGAAATGTTATCCTCTTCAGCATTAACTATTGGGAGTAATCAATTATGAATGATGCCAATTTTGATCGGATATTGTACCATTACCAATTGTACCAAAATACTAAATGCCCACTATTGGATATAGTGTCAAAGTTTTAATTGGATATTGTGCAGATCTTTAATTGTAGTTTTGAGCTTATTTTGGTTTGCTTTCCTTTACGGTACAGGCTTAATTTTTGCCTTTTTGTTATAAATGGAATTGCATACAACTATAAATAAACATGTATATACATGAAATGGTTTACTTTCATTTATGTTACAGGCTTATTTGTTGATTGATGTAAGGATGCGTTTGATGCACCAGATTAGAGAGTTGGATAGAACAATTTAATCTTATCTACACAGGATAAAAAAAATCCCATATCTTAAGTAGGATTTGTTAATCACTCTCTCAGTGGGATAAGAAACTTTAGTGTAATAAATAATACACCTTGATATCCAATCTCGACAAACACCAAATATAAGATATGATAAATTTATTCTACCCCCACCATCTTATCATGCACGTCAAATGCAACCTAAGAGTATTTCACACACACACACACACATATATATATATATATATGAGGAAATTTCAAGTTACACTGGTGTAAGATTAAGAAGTTTTATACCCATCAATAAAAAAAATTTAGATTCATAATTTATCAATCCCACAGTTGGATAAGTCATTTATGTTGTGTTTATCAAGCATGCAAATTGTCAAATCAATCCAATATTTGTAACTATATAATCACTATACTTATTTTTTAGTTAGTTTTTGTAAGATTCAAATTCAGTATATAACATGATTATGATGAGAGACTTTTTCATTTTTGATTAATTTAATTTTTCGCACGCATATTTAAGATATCATAATTAACAAATTAAATAATGGAGGGCTTGCTCAATTTATTTGATCATCTTCTTCATTTTCTCCAGATTCCCACTTACTACTTATAGTTAAAACCCTAGAAATCGAGATCTAGGGAGAAAAGAAATAGAAATTGGGGCTCTCTTTACTTTCGCCAATTGAGTATGCTCGTGTCGCGGCCCCCTGACCTCTGATGTCCATATAAATGACACGACAAGCAAAAAGACCACTATTCCTCCCCACTAAAAAGATCGATTGAGAGTCTTGAGAACTGAATGAAGCTTGAAGAATCAAAATTGGGTAAGGGTGGCTCAATTAACGGATTATGAAATTGATAAAAAAAATTAATAGTGTAAAACTTCATTTGCTTATACCATGTGTAACTTGAACCCTGCCATATATATATATATATATATATTCAGAAATAATTTTAACTTGAGCTTTTTATGGTTTGCTTTTGAGACTTATTGATCAAGGCTAATTTTGTTAATGTTTTTGTATAGAACTGGATATGCATATTTTCATATACTCATACATACATACGTTGGAATATGCTGATGTGAGAGTATAAATGTGGTTGGTATGCATTTAATGAAGTTAATAGAAGTTCTGTACTTCCTGCATAGTGGATCTGTTTATAATGATTTGGACAGGAACTGTTTACAACTTAGTGGAAGAGCTTTGAAGGTCTAGCTCTGAAAGTTTGTCAATTCGAGTATTTGTCTCAGCCATGCCTTAACATTCCAAGGAGCTCGGTGTCCAAGTGGTGTTGAGCTTCAGACCTCTTTGTTAATCTGCCGCGCGTCAACATGGACTGCCATGTATCCCCTTATGATTGACCTGGAGGTCAAATGATTATTTTAGCCCATCACGACAAAAAACCTTTGTACTTTTTAACATACTAAATTTTCAATATGGTAAAAAGTATATTTGGTATGGTATTATACCATATATAGCCATAGTTCTAACGCTGTGTAAAAAGCTTGTGGGAATGAGAAAAAAAAGGGCGGTTTTATTTTCACCATCAATAATGCTCGATTCTACTCTCACCTTGCATTCGATCTTTATGTACTGAAAAAAAATATGTTATTCGATTCTTGAAGGCCGAATATATACATTTTACTCAGTGTTTAAGAGTTAAGTAAGATATTATCAAATTTATACTTGACGTTCAAAGATCAAATAATAAGCCTATACTCAATACTCAAGAACCAAACGAAAAGTTGGTGAAACAAATTATTGCTGGGGATGGAAAAAGAAAAAAGAAGGGGGCTGATAAATGCACCCCCATTTTTTGTCACAAACACTCTCTAGAACTTTTATTAATATTAAACTAAAGTTTATTCATACACCCTCTCATTTCACTTTTATAATATAAATGTTAACTATTAACTAATAACATAATTAACTTAACCAAATAAAAAAAACCCACCACCCATCACAACTCCCACTCCCGAGTAATGACGTGTTCTCTCGCAGGTTCCATCTCCACCCACCAAATATCTCATTTTGAACAAGAAATCAAATACTAACAATATTACTTTGAGTGATAAAGCATAAAAAATCATGGTTAATGAGTTTAATAATATAGAAATAAAAGTCTTGAAGAAGCTCAAAGATGATGGTGAAGTAGAAGAGAAAGATAATGATGGTGTTATATTTGGTGACCTAAATGATAAAGAAAGATCAAAAGAGGTATATTTGTTTCATTGTTACCTTATATTTGTGCATTTTAATTTTTCATTTGATGATGTTGTAAAATCATAATGAAAAAGTTTGTCCAAAAAAATAGAGGTAAAACAGAGCTAAGGGTTTTAAACCCCTCAGTTACTCTCCCCATATTAGCCGAGTGATATGCACATCACTCACCCCACATTGGCAGAGTATATGCTGCTTCTGAAAAAAATCTTAAATTGATGTAATAGAGCTCTGTATTCGTATGTTCAGGATAATTTCTTACTTATATAATTAAAATATTACAGGACCCAAATTGGTTTGACTCTTCTATTTTGAATGTATTTCTCTTATTGAAGAAATTGATTTCACCGCAATTCAATTAGAAGCAACTAGTAAAGTTCTTTATCCCGATGTTGATGAACAAGCTATGAAAATAAATCCTCTTTCTCAAATCCAAATGAAATGTGTTGACCTTAATTTGGATGGCGACGAAGGAAAGAATCTCATTGATGGAGAGCCTATTAATCCGAGTTGTGGTGACCAATCATTTAATGTTAATGTCTCTAATAATTTTAATATTTTAGATTATATGGAGAACGACTATAATCCAACAAAATCTATTGACGTGACTCATGTGTTTATAACAGATAAAGTAAGTATAATGAGTACTTAACTTATAATTTTACAGTACTTATTTTTCTATAAAATTTAAAATCACTAATTTATTCAATTTTGATTTCGATAGATATTTGAATCTCGGCATGCTCTAGTAGATTGGTGTCAAAGTAAAGGAAATGTGATCAACACTATAATCGTGACCCAAAATTCGGACCATGGTACTAGTAAAAGGAGGCCAAGGCTATTTTTGGCTTGTGAAAGATGAGGCAAATATCGTAATAACCGTAAAGAGGGAAAAAAACATGAACCGAAGAGAGATAGTGCTACAAGAAAATGTAATTGCTTATTTTTAATTCGTAGTTTGAATCTTGGTGGGGATCGATATAAGGTACATGTCAAATGTGGAGTTCATAATCATGAGTTACCAAAAACTTTAGTGGGGCATCCATATGCAGGAAGATTAAACAAACAAGAAAAAAAGTTTCTTAGTGAAATGACAATTGTTGGAGTAAAATCGAAAGAGGTTCTTTGTGGAATCAAAGGTCGTGATAAGGTGAATGCTTCCACGATGAGGACTATTTACAATGCGAAAGCGAAGATGAGATTGCATGCTATGGAGGGAAGGAATGCCATTCAACAATTAATGAAAATTCTAGTGGATAATCATTATGTTTATTGGCACAGATGTGATGAAACTACTGAAGAGGTTTTGGACCTCTTTTGGGCTGAACCCAATTGTATTTTGTTGGCGAAGTTATTTTTCTCCGTGATTATAGTTGATTGTACTTATAAAACAAACAAGTACAAGATACCCTTATTTGCTATGGTGGGACTTACATCGACAAACATAACGTTCTTTATTGCCCATTGTTTTATGTATAAAGAGATGAGGAGAATTATTAATGGGCTCTTTTAATATTAAAAAAGTTGTTCGAGCCCCATGAACTTCCAAGCGTCTTTGTAACGGATAAGGAGTTCGCTTGTATTAGTATAATTGGTAATATTTTTTCGGATGCCCGTCACATGTTGTGCTCATTCTATATTTCAAAAAATGTAGAACAAAGATGTAAACCTTTATTTGAATCGGGAATTGTTTGGAATTCATTCATTCAAGGTTGGAGTAGTATTATGATGACATCGTCGAAAGAAGACTTCTTTCTAAGGTGGGAAGAATTCAAGAAAGACTGGGAGGAGTTTTCAAATGCCATAGGGTACTTATCGGACAATTGGTTTCAACAAAGAAAGTTCTTTGTGTTAGCATGGACGAATAAGATAAAACATCGTAGAAATAAGACGACGAATAGAGGCAAAGGATCGTACGGCAAGTTGAAAAGGCACCTTAAGTCGGGTGAGGGAACTTTCTCAATTATTTTTGAAGGGATGGCCAATATGTTATATCTACAAATTAATGAAATTAAAGTCGTTTTTGAGAGAAGTCTTGGTGCGATAAAAGAAAAACACCGCAGTTTTTTATTGAAACAACTTAGGAAAAATATTTTACGTTTTGCTTTAGACTTGATAAAGGATGAGGATGTTAGATCGAATAATATTAGTATAGATCCATCGTCATGCGATCATGTGCTTTGTACGGTTATGGTTTGCCATGTGCACACGAGTTGGTGTTATATCGTCGTTCAAATCAGCCCATACCATTAAATGCGATTGATGATCATTGGTAAAGGTTGACAATCGTACTAAAAAAAGGAGGATAGATTTGTTGAAGAAGATCTTTTTAAAACCACCGAGATTTATTTGTTGAAGAAGTTGTATGATCAATCGACGCCGGATGAGAAAAAGGCAATTTTGATAAAATTAAAGGTTCTCACTATGCCATATTTAACGTCACTCAAACAGTCAATCCCCATCATTCCAAAAGGTAGACCACAAAGAAGAAGCACGATTAGTCGTTATACAATCATCCCAAACTAATAAGTCAAGAAAAATTGTTATAAAGAAAAAGAAAGAAGAAGAGAAGGTCGATTTTAGCCAAACTTTTTTCGAACGTTATCTCTAATTCATCCCCAAAATCATGCATCCATTTATCACAAATATAGAAAATATTAAAAGTGGTAGTCATTGTGGTTTTCGAGCCATTAGTGAACACATGGGATGGTTTAAGGATGAACAGGGTTGGTTGCTAGTAAGAAATGACTTTATTGCGGACCTAGAAAGGTACAGGCATATATATGACACCGTGTGGGGAGATTGGTTTTACAATGATAATCGATATATACTTGATTTTTTTGAACACATATGCAAAGATGACAAGCACTGGATGGTGATGCCCGATATGGGTTTCCTTATTGTGTCGGCTTATAATTGTGTCGTCGTAATGTTTTCAGCAATATAAAGTCTTACTTTTTTTTTGCACAATGAGGGCTCGCGGGAAGGAAGCGACATTCGTGTCCTACCAATAGCACTTGTACATAAAAATTATTTTGTTAAAGTTTATTTGAAGGATGATTCACCGCTCTCACCTGTTGCAAGCATGTGGAATAGGCTTCGAACAGAAGAAGCGGCCGCTTGGCAAGAAACTTTTGCTAATATACTCATATTGTATAAATAAATGGGTAATTATGGGGTAAAAGCAAAATAGCCACTAATCATAAATAAAGGATTATGATTGGACAATCTTTTGTGAATTTGTGTATCTCACATGTAATTTTTTATGAAGTTTAACTCTCATGTAATTCATATGATGATGCAAATCTCATGTAATTTTTTGAAAATCTCAACTACTATGTGTAATTATTGTGATGATGTATCTCTTATGTAATTTTTTGTAAAGATGTAACTATCATGTAACTTTTTGAAAAATTAATGAAGAAATGACTATTTATGATTTTTTGTCATTACAAATGATATATCTGTAATTTAAGTTTTTTATATGAATATTTGGGTTTGCAGTTGCTTAAATTATTATTGAAGTTTCATATGCTCAATGTAGGGAGGGTACCAACGAACATACTCTCCCAATGACCGGAAAGTATATTGAATTTACTCTCCCTGACACAGGAGAGTATATCTCAATAATTGGGCAATGAAAAAGTATTTGCTGAAGGTTCATATGCTCAATGTCCAGAGACTAGCAACGAAGATACTCTCCCAAATACGGGAGAGTATTATTCATTTACTTTCCCTAATACATGAGAGTATTACAAATTGTTAATGTTTTTTTTCACTATCTGTAGCCTGATCCCTCTAAGTGATGAAGACCAGTTCCTTTTATAGATGGAATTAGTTGTTACAGGTAATAAGCTCGTAAATTTATTTCGTTCGGGTCATAATCTCGACAACACATTAAGATCAGACATAGTCTAAAGGAATCAAGCTCGGAATAAAGCTCGGAGCGTTATTTTTTATCTCACATTATGTTTACCTCGGCAGTACATAGAGGTCGGACGGCAGTTATTAGAAACTGGGGCCAGGGCGCCAAGTGGCGCCTCGCGGCTGTCTTGTACTTAAAAAAAGCTATTGAGAGCATTGAAATGACCCATACTAAATGCAATTTCATCATTAGGTGCGATTTTAGAGGGAAAACACGCCGTGTTGGACAAAAAATGTCCAACTTACCCACTTTCGTTTTCTTTCTCATTTTTTAATCAAAACTCTCCCTATTTTTTGCAATTTTCTTCCCTCTTTCTCTGTACAAGCGACGAACTATAATTACGATCTGAAATCGCGATTTTCCTTCCTCGAAGTTCTTTTTCTCTCACTGTAAGTCTTCTCTATCCCTTACTTTTGTATCGTCGTTTAAATTTTCTTTCAGAGGGTTAGGGTTTAGATAGACTAGATGAGTATACAAAAGTATTTAGTTAAGATGAAGCTGTACCAGGCTGGGTATGACCGGGGGCTTGATGCTGCCCATGTGCTTTCTATGAGCGATCTGAGGGTTCCTGTTCTTATTCCTGCTGACTTTTAGTATGCTGTAGAGGCGCATGCGGTCGAGGCAGCTGAGGTCGGGGAGGAAGCTGAAGGCAGGGAGGTGGTGGAAGTTCAATCCCCTATTAATGGTAAGGTTGCTCATAGCAGGGTTGGTGATGTGGAACAGGCTGAAGATGGTGAATTGGAGGATACTGGTGCTCAGAACCCTTCCATCCCACTGGATTAGGCTTTCAACTCTATGGGTAATTAACACTTTTGACCCCTAAAGTTTTATTATTTTCCCACACTCGTCCTGAATCTTTTTGTTTCGGCTCAACAAACCCCTAAGTTTCTCCCGCATCCTACACCCGTCCAAAAGTGGATGTCCTGTTAAAAACACCGACGGAAACCGCACGTGCAGGGCACGATCCTCCCTGTGCAAGGGCATTTTCGGGATTTTAAGGCAAATGGACCAAAATCCATACATGAAGGATCAAAGGGAGAATTAGGGATATAAGTCCTCTTCTCGTTCAAAGCAAAAGAGAGAGAAAAAGCAAGAATGGAGCCCGTAACTTGCCATTGTTTCAAGAGAGCAAGAATGGTGACTTTATAGACAGACCTAAATCCAGGTAGAAGGTTTCTTACTTACGAAAATAATGGGGTAAGTATGATTTGTTTTCTATATATACTCACTTTTATTCTCGTAAATTTTGAACCTTTCTTCTTGCTAAAAGTGTGGCATTTTTCTTTTCAAAATGCAGCACAACAGTTGTGGATTTTTTTCTTGGCTTGACCCTCCAATGTGTATACGATCTAGGGTTGTTATACCTGGTTTGCTAAGAAGGATCAATACAGCAGAAGCTCAACTGAACAAGTCTAAAAAGAGAGAGAAAATATGGGTTTTTTTGTTGATGTTATCATGGCTGTTGATCTTTGCAGTCGTGATGAAACAATGAGTTTGATGGAGAAGGATATTAATTATGTAGTCCACTGAAGCATATATATGGTCTTTTATCTCTTCTTTTTTTTTAAATTTTGTAATGCACGAAAGAAACTATGTATTATTAAAGATGTAATGTGATTAAGTAGTAGTTGTTGTAATGCAATGTACAACATATGTGTTTGTAATGAAGTTGTTATTAAATTTGATGAAGTTGTTTTCAAATTTCATAAAGTTGTATTAATATGTGCATTACCCTATTTTATGTTTATGTTTACTCTGTTTTGGTAGATCTGTAATGCAAAATGGAAATGAAGGATGTGCACATAACAATATACGATTGGAAAGTAATAAACCATATAAAGCAAACCAAATAGATAGTTGTTTTCATTGCACTTTCTAATCATTGTTCACAAAAAAGAAATTGATAGCAAAAATATCCCACTAACTTGCCAGTGTCCCCACAAATGGAACAAACCAACTATAGACATGTTCCCTATACCAAAAAAAAGAATATATACAACTAGTGGGGCAATCCAATTACATCTTCCCCATACAAAAAAAAGCATTCATTGTATCAAATAGCAAACAAAAAAAAACAACTTTCACATTCTTTCACATGTCTCAGTAATGAATGGAGCTGGCTGGGACAGGGATGGCACTTGAGTTGGTTGGGACATGAGTTGATCTTCTATTGGTGGCTGAGACATAAATGGCACTTGACTTGGTCCTTCAGCTGGTGCTTCAGTTGGTGCTCCAGTTGCCATTGTAGCTCCTTCTACTCTTGGTGCTTTTGTTGCCCGGTTACCCCCTCTTGTTGTTTTATCTTGTTGCATCCTCACCTATAAGCAGAGAAATATACACACGTCACCATTTATATATCAAGTAAACTAATCATTCAATCAAGTTTTGCATCTTTACATATGATGATGGAGCTGGCTGGGACATGGATGGTACTTCAATTGGTTGAGACATGGATGGCACTTGAGTTGGTGTATCAGTTAGTGTTCTTTTTGCTCTTGGTGCTTTTGTTGCCCTTTTCCCCCTCTTGTTGTTTTATCTTGCTGCCTCACCTATAACAAGAGAAATAGATACACATGTCACCATTTATTTATCCAAAAAACACATTGTTCTCTGAGTTTTGCATTTTTACTTGTGATGTAGCTGGTGGCTGAGACACATTCACTGAGTTTGCTTGATCCTTGTTAACCTATAAAATATGCACCACAAGTGAATTATTTTATATGGTTTCATCAGTAATATAATTATGTAATTGAATTGAAGAGCACCAAATACAATAGTAAAGCTTACATCAGTTTTGCAACTTCTTTTATTGTGGCCAAGAGTACCACAATTACCACACCTTAAGGATTGCTGGTGCTTCTTCCCTAGCTTGCCCTGGCTCTTGTCTGTTTCATCAGGCTTCTTGATCCTATTTTTCTTCTTTTTTCCAGGTTGTGGTGTCACCAGTGGTGGCAGAACAGGTGGGTGTTGGGTCTCAGGCCACATATTCGCACCATTCATTGGATTGATAATTAGCATGTATATCCTCTTAAATGTTTCAACATTATAACACTCATGGACAAACTCCTCTGGTTCAACTTGTTTAAAAACCATGGCTGATATTGCATGTGGGCATGGAATCCCACTTAACTCCCATTTGCCACAAGAGCAAGTCTTTTCATCCAAATTAACAGTAAACTTGTCACCATGGATACAACTTATTTCATACTTCCCTGCACCTGCCCATGTTGGGATACAATTGGCAGAATCAACCTTATACTTGTCAAGTACTTTCCCAATCTTTGGACACAGTTTGCCTTCCCATTTGCTAGCTTTCTCTTTATTTTGTTGCATTCTCACCATCAAATATACCCTAATTTTCTCAAGTAACCCCAGAATTGGTTTTTCTCTAGCATCAAGTATACATTTATTGAAATTTTCACAAATGTTATTCAATAACATATCACACTTAGACGATGTACTGAAGTGAGACCTAGACCAGTGAGCTGGTGGCTTGTCTTTAAACCACTCATATGCTTCTAATTTGTAATCTTTAAGCTTCTTCATTGCATTAACAAAATGAGGTACATTTGTGGACATTGCAGCATTCCATAACATCTCTTTGTACACATTCCCCATATACCCAGCAGACTTAAAGTTTGAATATAAGTGCATCACACAAAACCTATGCTCAGCTTTAGGTAGAAGTTCGAAAGAGGCAGGAATTAATCCCTTCTGTTTATCTGAAATTATGGTCCACTCTTCTTGCTTCATTATTTCTAAATCTTCAATCAATATTTCCAAAAATCAAGTCCAAGAACTTTTGTTTTCCCCCTCAACCACTGCATAGGCAAGAGGGAACATGCAATTGTTTGCATCAACCCCAACTGCTACAAGGAGTTGTCCACCATGTGGACCTTTCAAGAAACACCCATCAACACCTATAAATGGCCTACAACCTGCTTTAAAGCCTTGTTTAAGAGCTGCTAGACACACATACAACCTTTCAAACTTTGGCTCTCCTTGCTCTAAGGTTCCCTCTTGAAGTTTCATGATAACTGTTGAACCTGGATTTGTTCTCCTCAACTCCTCTATATACCCCCATAGCTTCCCATACTGTTCTTTATATGTTCCCTCAATCATTTTCATAGCCAAATCCCTAGTTCTGTATGATTGAGACCTAGACACTTGAACTACGTAGTCCCTCATGACTGTCTCTCTAAAAGCTGCTATTGGTTGTTTGGGATTACTCCTAAAACTCTCTAAATAATGCTTTGTAAGCCATCTAGAGTTTACATTCTTATTTCTGAACTGCCTCTAACACTTGTGTTCATCATTTAAAGTTTTAATTTGCAGTGAAGATGAATGTTGCATTTTTAAAGCATACAAATGCCAAGGACACCCATCCTTGCAGCACACAGCTTTAACCCGAATAGCTTCATTTTTTGGGAATTTAACTTCTTTCCCAAGTTTTATGTTGTATTCTCTCACTGCTTCTTTCAACTCTTTGTGATCACCAAAAATCATCCCTAATTTCAATTCAGGATTAGCCATTCCAGTTTGAGAGTTAAACTCTGGGAACTTAGGCAAGCCATCATCACTATTTGACCCATTAAGACTGTGAAGCTCCTCGGAGTCACCTCTCTCATTATCTGAGTCATGTGCACCACCCTCAGTATTATCCCCATTAACTGGCTCAGTTTGGGCATCAACCCCAATGTATTCAGCATCTACATCTATATTAGTGTCATATAATTCATCATCATCCTCATTATCATACTCTGAATCAAACATATTTTCACAGTAAGATGAATTATCATCATCATCCTCCTTATCTAAATCTATTGCACCACCCTCAGTTGGTTGTTGGTTACTCTTTGTAGGTGTTGGAACACTTTGTAATGGAACTATAATGTCCATGTATATATCAACCTCACAATCCATATTCATATAGTTAGACATGTTCAACACATCTCTATCATATTCGATAACCATAAACCTACCCTGCAATTCATTACCATAATAAAAAAGTGCAATGACCAGAATACCCCACTTCTGATGCCATATTACCCAACTCAACCAAAGATATTTTATCAAACTCACAATAATCAAAGTATGTGTACTCCCCCCCACCCCCCGTGTATATACACTTTGACCCCACTGTTTTGAATTCACCACCATGGTGTAATTTAATAGTAAATAAGTCAGTGCTTGAACCTGCATTGCATATATATATATATATATATATTTACACAAACTCATTATTTCAAAAAAAAAAGCAAACTTTTTGAAGCATTCAATATATATATATTGGGACCACCAACACACCAACAACCCACTTTTATATATATAAAGACTTCCGACAAAATACGAAAGTGAAAAATACACACTTACAACAACACATAAATACCCAAAAAACTAACATTATATATATATATATATATATTCGAAACACTACACAAGATTCAAGAATGAAATATATAAGCACACTTACCATAAAGTGGTGTACCCAAGTCCTCGTACTCTTTCTCCCTCACCGTCCAACTCATCTGCAATCCCAATATTTTCTTAAACTATGTAGATGAAAAAGCCCTAACTGTTAAACAAATAACCCTAATTTTGGAATCTACTGTGTTTTCTCACTCTAAACCTATATCCCTAATTCTCCCTTTGATCCTTCATGTATGGATTTTGGTCCACTTGCCTTAAAAGCCCGAAAATGCCCTTGCACAGGGAGGATCGTGCCCTGTACGTGCGGTTTTCGTCGGTGTTTTTAACAGGACATCCACTTTTGGACGGGTGTGGGACGCGGGAGAAACTTAGGAGTTTGTTGAGCCGAAACAAAAAGATTCAGGACGAGTGTGGGAAAATGAGAAAACTTTAGGGGTCAAAAGTGTTAATTACCCCAACTCTATATTTTTTTCTTTTTATCTTTTTGTAATGAACTTCTTTTTTCAAATGCATTGCTTTTCTTCATATATGTGGTGTTGATTGTTGTTTTCTTTTGTTGGAATGTTGTGTGAAGAGTTTAATCACTTTAGGTGAATTAGTTCAATAAATCAACTTTCTAAGTAGCTTCGTAAGCTCGGGGAAATTATGCAACATTTATTTCCCAGCTTGACTTGCTCGGACAATTATTTATTTAATTAAGTGCGGCGTAATGATAAAACATTTCAACTTCATTAATAAAGGAATGCATGCTTCATAAGTTTAACTTTTTATCTTTCATTAAGAAAGAAGCTTCACATGGTCGATACGATTTATAATTTTAACATTTTAACTTCCAAAGAAGAAAGCATCTTTACAAACTCAATCACATAGTTATCTTAGTAAGCTTGGCAAAGTGATAAAACATTTCTTAAGGATTACAGGCTTCATAAGCTCGGTACACTGGATAAGTTGAACTTTTTAACTTTCATTTAGAAAGAAGCGTCACAACCTTGATACGATTAATAAATTAAAATATTTACTAAGAAAGAGACGAGATACATAAGCTCAGAAATACAATGAGGTCGGCACTTCTTTTTTAATGAGCTCGAAAATGTTTTTTTGTCTCATTTTTTGCATATGCTAAATGTCCGGAGAGTAGCAAAGAAGATACTCTCCCAATGACGGTAGGGTAATGGGTAATTTACTCTCCCTAATACAAGAGAGTATATCTAAAAAATTTGGCAGTGGAAAAATATTTGCTGAAGTTTCATATGCTCAATATTAGGAAAGTAGCAATGAAGATACTCTCCCAATTATGAGAGAGTATCTTCTTTCTTACTTTCCCAATGACGGGAGAGTATGACCTAGAGATGATTAAATACACTTTTTTTTATCAATATTCCTGGAGTAATATTTAGTATAAAGCACCAAAATTTTCACCTGCAGAATATTAATTAAAGCAACACAAACTACTATTTCAATGACCATGTCAAAGCAATACAAACTACTATTTCAAAAATCATGTCAACGCATAAATTAAGCAAAAATGAATATACGATTTAAAGCGCCAAATGTTAAAAATACAAATATGTCACAAACACTAAACTACTAAAATATTAAATATCAAAACACTTAAAACATTCACCAAATGTTGAAGTACAAACATTAAACTACCTAACATCAAAATATAAAAGTATCAACCAATTAAACACCTAAACATTCACTTAACTAGTTTTTCAACTTCTTTGCTGGGGGTTTGGCTTTTGCGGGGACTTTTCCTTTTGCTGGGGGTTTGCTTTGTGCCAGGAGTTTGCGTTTTTCTCAGGTTTTGGATGGAGCTGTTCTAGTGGTGGATGGAGTTGCTGTTGCCGTTTCTATTGCTGGGATAGATGGAGTTGCCGTTGCTGTTGTAAGGGTGGACGTGGTTTGCGGGAAGAATTCATGTCTCTCAGATGTCTTATGCTCTTGTTTGATTTCCTTCTCCACGGTTTTGACGGATGAAAGAATATCATATACTCTATTAGCCACAAGGGTCATGTCATGCGCTTGAGTATCGCTGCCAAAAAGAATTCCGTGTAGTAATGCGTGTGCATCATTAACCCCCGCATACTGCAACAAAAAATATTTAGATAACCACATGAAAAAAATATGAATAAAAAACATTGATAAAGAAATACCATTTATACAAGAGCATGTAAAATTATTACCAACTTAGCATTAATAGCATCATGCGACCCTGTCAAAGCAAATAAGTAGCCCACAATAGTAAGGCTCACATTGTTTAAGAACGCGTTCGGGATAATAAGGCTCCACGATGTCAAAGCAAGCAAGTAGACCACAATAGTATGCCATAACATGGAATGGATGGGCATCCCTATGATCCTTATACGGATCCCAACACACTTGTTATACAATCATGTTTTAATAATAGAATTAAAAGATATGAAGTAACAGCAAAAGATATAAACTTATAAGTTTGTTTGGAATCAAGATACAAAGAAGGCTTACGTCTATTTCGCTTAAGTCATCAATTTTCTCCTTCAATTGTATAATTCCAGTAAGTATATTGCTGCCTGATTATTGGGGCCTCCACTTGCAAACCCGTGGTAGCCTCTCATTATATTCCATATTAGGCACAACACGAACACAGTGTGGGAAGTGCTTAGCAATCCAAGCTTGCGTTAATTGTGGTTAATAATTACACAGTAATTAGGGGAGTACTATATATTTATGCACACAAAATGAAATAGAAAGGGAAGTAACGTACCGCCAAGAGAGTCAGAATCTAGTAATACCCTTCACTCCACTTCTCAACGCAAGTTCTAATTGGCAATACAGATGAGCTGATATTGCCATTCTCCAACCTATGTCACCGATCTTTTTCATGTCCTTCAACCCCCTTAAATAATAAACAAAAATTCTGTTTTTCGTTTTGTCAGGAAAAACAACTATCCCAAGTAAGTATAAAAGGTAACCCCTCGCGCATTTATCCAACTCTTCTTCACTCGAGTCTACTTTAGCTCGCAATTGGCACTTTTTCTTTATCCACTGTAGCCTGATCGAAAATGCCTTGTCACATTCAATATTCACTTCATTATGAGTAACACCCAAGCCCTCCACCACAATTGTCATCGCATCCTTACTTCTAATACCGGCTGCCCCTTCAACCGAATTAAAGCAACTGCCCTCCACCTGAACACCAAGTATTTGTTGCACGTCATCCAATGTAATCGTTATCTTGTCGAATGGGAGATGAAATGTGTTTGTGTCTGGCTGCCATCGCTCGACAAAGGCAGACACAGCGACGTAGTCTATACTCTGGTAATTGTGATCAATCAATGATGCCAAACCACTAGCTTTCACCCTGTTTCGTACCCCCTCAACCTCCTTAGACAAATCTCACTCCTTCGGCTTCTTTCAATGGCAAGTTGTATTTAATTTTCCCCTCTCCTATTCGTTTGCCACAATACGTAAAAGAAAGTAAACATCTATATATATTATGGAATAAAAAAATATCCATTCAATAAATACCTCTTCACCCTTCCAAATAGAATATGCAATGTGATCTCTAAAAGTCTGGAGCACGCTTCGGTCACCGGCCCTCCATTATCTTTTTCTACTTCAACAAGGGCAGTGCCGTTGCTATTGGACCTTCATTTTGTACGGGGGGACCAATTCAGATTCTTGTAGTTCTCCTTCTGTTTGTTCTTGTTCTTCTTCTGTTTCAGATTTTTGATTTTATTCGTCTTCATGTTCTTGTTCTTCTTCTTATTTAGTGGCATGATCATCTTCTGGTAATTCGGTAATCTTTAAATTCTTTTGATGATTCCGATCATGCTTATGGCCCTTTGGAACATGCATTTGCAATTTTCTTCGTTTCTCGGATGCCGTCATTGGATTATTTTCCGTCATGCCTAAGATAATAAATATAATGTATTCAATTCTCATTAAACATGAAATTGAGCAAATACATGCTACGTTTGCACTTTAATAATTTTTTATTATAGTTAACCAGTTAAAACAAGATGAGAAAGATTAAACAAATAATATAACAAATTTCTTAATGCAAACGTAATTTTATAAGTCTCACACAATCCAACAAAAACACTGATTACAATTACATATTACACTAACATCTCACGAGATTTTATTTTTTTAAAATATTGCAAGACATCTTCAATCTTAATCTCGCTAAAAATGTCTTATTCAATGTACGTCACTAAACAATCATTTATAAATTCATCTCCATTTCTATTACGTATTACATTCTTGATGATCTTTATTACCAAAAATTTTAGCTCTCTCAACATTTGCCATTGCGATTTGCAACAAATAAAAGTAAAGCCAACTTCATGAGAAAAAAATACTAATGGATAACCAATATGTTTACCACTCTAAAAAATGAATACACAAATCATGTACAGGCGTGTGTTAATGTACCAAAACTGAGTCAATAATGTTAAGAAATTAAATAACAAAACTTCTTATACTATTAACAAAATGCAACCACTCTCCCATTTTTTTCCCTCTTTTAAAGACAATAAATTTGGGGGGTAAAATCGAACCCATACAGTTTGGCGTTGTGCTTTGAGCCGCCTCACAGAGAAAAAAATGTGAAGTGAGAGAAAGAAGATTGAGTACCTTTGAGCTTTATCACAGAGAAAAGAGTTTTGTTGGTAATGAAGCAATGAAAGATGGGAGAGTGTTCACACTCGTAGAGAAATGGGTCACCAGCAATGGTGTGCATAGAGCCTAGTGGGTAGGGGCGAAGGAGAGATGGAGAAAGAGATCCACCAGTGGAGATGGAGAATGAAAGAGACTGGAGGTGGAGAAGGAGATAACGGGAATAGTGGAGATGGGAGTCTGAAACTAGAGCACGGTAATAAGGAAAAGAACGGTGTGTTTAAATCCCCTGTTATTATTCTTCTTCTTCTTATTTTATGGGTTTAGTTCAATTAAAATTTAACTTTATTAGTTTAATTAATTATGGTTGTTAATTGGAGAGGGGTAGAGGAGGGTGTTTGTGATAAAATTTTAAAAAGTTAGAGATGGAAAGTGTAGAGGGTGTTTGTGACAAAAAATAGAGTGCATTTATATTGGAAAAGAAAAAAGAAAAGAAAAGGGTAAATGCGCACACGGAGAGTGAAGTCAGATTCTGTTACGCCAGCCAGTCTTTGGTGACGCAATCCAACATTTCTCTCTCTATCCGTCATTACTGAATAAATTATAACTTCATCTTAATTATTACGGACTCCCTGTCACTCCCACTCCTCTATACTCAGAACGCCCAGTTTACAATGCCATTAATAACAAGGCTCTCACACCAATTCACCATTAAACTTCTGAATCCAATCCAGAAAGAACACATCTCTTGTTTATATATATCTTGTTGTAAGATTTTGTAAGAGTACGATTCTGCATTGGCACATTTTATAGATTGATTGAAATCATGACTGTAAAATATGTTCCAATCTGGTTATGCCCCAATCACTCTCGTCGTCATCATCATCATCAACTAGGTATAATATCAGATTGGGTCCATAAAGGTTGTAAGTTGTCTCCTTGGAATCTGAGGAGGCTCCATCTTCCTAGGTTTCAAAAATTGGAGTGTTTGGGTGTGTTGTTGGATCAGAGGGCAGTAAAATTCGTTGGAGATGAAATACCTGAATTGAGGGGGTTTCACAAAGATTTGACTTCTCTTCCAAGTCAGTTGTCTCTTCATCACACTTTAATTATATATACATATATATGTAAATTGAATTGTCTATTTATTGGGATCTCTACCTATGCACGTCGGTTTTGACATTTGAGCTTTGAATTTTTTTTAGTATCAAATATTGCAGAGCAACATATTGTGCCTCAAAGTGATACGCATATTCCTGTAGAGTGTAGATCCTCTTCAAGACGCCCACCCTTGGGGTCCTTAATTGAGGTTTCGTTTCATAAAAAATATTAGGCACACAAATAAACTATTGAACGGATAATAATTCAAGAAACACCAGGTTTATTGAACGGATAATAATTCAAGAAACACCAGGTTTGTAGTGATTCGTCAACAGACTTATGTCCATTGTAGAGAGAACTGATGATCACTGTGGAGAAAAAGAATTATGGGTTCAATGATCATGTTAGGAGGTGCAACAAGAATTGATTCTTTTCCTTGACACACTGCAATTTTTTTGGCCTTCGGCCTCTTTGAAATTCAAGGGAAGGTCTAAGTCTTTTCCCTTTATTACAATAATTACAAAAACCCCCCACTTCATATGAGATTCGCACTCAAGACCCCTCCCGAATTTGGGTAGCTGCCTTACCAACTAGGGTAGCCCACTCACTAACCTTTTTGAAATCCTCTTTAGTGTCTTCAATCTTGGGTTGTTTCTTGTTGCTCAATTTTTTTTTAATGATTTGGTAGTTTGTTCAGGTCTCAGTTCCTTTGAGGTGAGGCATGTGTCTCACCTCCACATGATATAAATCCGCCCCCAACACTGGCCAAGTATCAGGTGACCATAACCTGACCTCCACATGATGTAAATCTGCCCGACCCAGGCCAAGCATCAGGTGACTAAAACCGGGGCATGGTGTGAGTTGACCCTCCACTGAGCTAGGTTTAGGTGACCTTCACCTAGGTCATGTGTTAACACCTTACTTCACTGCTCTTGAACAAGGGTAATTGGTAGAATGTTTCCAAAACCATGTGGGAGTAACCAACTCGTGTACAACTAAATGTTCATCAGTGACAAAAAGAATCTTGGCTGTTATAGTATGTGGTATAACTGAGAAAGGTATATAGAGCCCTATGCACACCGTTAAATATTATGTATAGAATATATTAGTTGTATATTCCTAGATTAGATAGTTTCCTAGTTTAAGTAGTTGACTAGAATAGCTATTGCTATTGTATAAATAGATACTCTCCTATTGTGAATAATATAACATGTTCTTCTCATACTCTCACACACACTTCAAAATTGGGGCACTTCTTCTTCTTGACTAAGAAGAACCCAGAGAACCAAGAATGAGTGTGCTAGATGCACATTGAGGTGGATAGAGGTTCGTTACTACCAACTACCATTGTTGCACCACTCTGCCTGTCTTCTTGTAGCTGGGTGGAGTGCCTGTTTCCTTGATGTCCAATTCTATTAGTTTTGATTATTGTACTAAAGATGCACTTCCACCCATAGATTGTCGGTCTTTCATGGACCGAACCATGTAAATCTCTCCTCTCCTTACCTTTGTTGCATTATCTTCTAGCGGTTTCATTGATCATTACTGGTATCACATCATCAATTTTATATCATGCCAAATAAGGAGAAACTCTTAGTGACGCCTTCCAAAAATTTGGCATCACAGTTACTGTCTTGTTTGTTTATGTGCAATTTCGTAATTGCATACATGCATGAATTGCAGGACCCTTGTCTACATCAGAAAGCTTTTGTTCTCTTAGTGATGGTTCAAAGGTGCGGGTTGCTTATCAGGTAATTCCTATGAAAAAGAATATTCTTGTTGATATTTTAGTCATTTTTGCCGCCCAAGAGCTTTAGTTCAAGTGGCACTGGCCCTTACCTCCCATTTGGGTGGTTGTGGGTCCCAGTTCCCTCCCCATAGGATTTGTAATGTTTTCAAAGGAAGAGACTTTGGACCTTGCTTTTAAAACAGAGTGTTTTTTTGTTGCTTAGCATAGGGGGTGCCAGGTGCATATAGTGAGGATGCTGCACTTAAAACATACCCAATGTGTTATACTGTCTCATGTGAACAGACTGAAGCTGCATTAAAGGTTACCTGTTTGTTGAATGTTTACTTTCAATTTCCACAGTTGATATACCATTGTTACCAACTTTGTAAGAATTTTTTTCCTATTTTGCAGGCAGTTGAGCTATCATTAGTGGACAAAGCAGTACTCCCTATTGAGAGTTCTGTAGGTGGAAGCATCCACCGTAATTATGACTTACTCCTGCGTCAAAGGTTGCATATAGTAGCGGAAGTGCATTTGGTAGTTGACCACTGCCTTTTGGGGTTGCCTGGGGCCAGGAAAGAGAAGTTAAATCGTGTTCTGAGTGACCATCATGTAAAGCTTTTTCTTTTCTATATCTTTATATGCACATAGATATATAAAGTACACAAACCAAGGCATATTATCATCATCATCATCTTTATTGTTATTAAGAGAAAGTTAGTAATGTGCTATGTGACCTATCAGATTTGTTCAATTCTAGGAGAAAAATGAAATGACATGCAACTCTACCATCCTTTTAGGTACTTGATCAATGTGAAATAATGTTAAACAATTTGGGCGTTGTCAAAGTTAAAGCCCATGATACTGCCGGTGCTGCTCAGGTAATAATCTGTGGAAGTCGTCACAGTTTATTGATACTTTAAAATCTAAGTTGCTTTAATGTCGGGATAGATTGTAGCTTCTAATGGTCTGAGAGATACTGGAGCAGTTGCAAGTGGTCGAGCTGCAGAAATATATGGGCTTGACATTCTTGCCGAAAGAATCCAGGCAAGGCTTTTGTCTAATCTCATACTCTCATATCAACATACATATTATCACATTTATAGGCATTAGGTTCCAGAAAAGTTTGTTTTGATGAGCTATTATCGCTTCTTTCCTGAGCTTTATCCGAGATTATCATAAACCAGTAAATTTGCTCTTAAGCCCAACCAAAGGTGCACCCTCTAAATCAATGATGTGAAAGGGGCTAACTTAGTTAAGCATTTATCAACTAGGGGCCTTTATAACCACTCTTTGGCAAATTGCTCCATATCCCTCGAAGTAAATTTATAACAGCCTCAGTGCCTCACCAGTTCTCTAAAACATAGGTTGGGCCTCAAACCTAAGTAGAATTGTCACCTGTTACTGCTGTTACAATAGGTGCTCATTTAGAAAACTGTAACCTAAAATTCTGAAAACAATAGATGTCAGGCATGCCAGCAGGCTATAACCAATCAGTGAAATTGTAATGAAACTCTTAAGTCCCACCTTCGAAAAAAGATATACGCAAGTATTTAGTAACTTGGTTAAACAACAGGGGCATACGCAGGAATTTTTTTTCTGGGGGTGCGAAAATTTGGGGATGCAGATTTTTACACAATACCTTAATACGACTAGAATCTGACACAAAGTTGGTATGTAATGTTAGCATCTCACGTGTAACATATCGTTCACCGAACAATTGAACTAAATATAAAACTTAAAAAGAAAGAGGAAGACTATTGCCAAAGAACTTTTGGTTTGTCAAATCTACATATTTCACTAAAGAAAAATATTTTCAAATTTTTAAAATTAAGACTGCCCCGTGTCAAATTAATAGTTCTACTGTGACTTTAGTAGTTTTCAATAAAACATTAATTTCAACCTAATCAATAATAAAAAAATATGAGACCTCAGAGGAAAAAAAAAATCAACAATACAACTTGTTTTCTATTGTGAGATTTTGTACATTGATTATGTCTCATTAGTAAATGAGAATATTAATTTGATATGTTTTGAAAAGAAAAGTGGAAGTATTAATTTAAGACAAGAAATGGGTAGCCATATTGCCAAAGCAATAATCTTTGCCGGTGCATAGTGCTGCTTTGAGAAGTTATATTGTATGCTTCTAAAGTTGTAAATTGCTCCGGCAATAAGCATAATTGCTTTGGCAATATTACCACCCTAAGAAATATATTACAAAACCTACACAAGAACTTTGAATTTATTTATTTTTATTATATATTGCTAAAAAAATTAAAATTTCCGGGGATAAGATCGAACCCCCTCAGGCCTAGGTAGGTAAGCCCCCAGTTAAATGAGCGGTGAAAACAGTGGTATAGACAGCTACGTATATGTTCTCTATCTAATAAGTTCGCCAGCAGATCACGAAATCTTTGTGTTCTTTTCTATCTACCAATTGAGGAGTTTGCTTTAAAATCGTCCGCCCTACACCCTCCCCCGAGTATATGCTTCAATAAGAATCACACAAGGGTAGACAAGAAACCTCATTTTAGGAATTGGTGACTTACCCATTCAGTGGCTCTGGCACCGGACGTTTCCAAAAAGTGCATTTATTTATGGTGGTTCTATGTTGCCGCATGGTCTAATACTAAGGGTGCTTTTGATTGCAAGGTTGGAAAATGATTGGGAAAATAACTAATATTTATGAGAATTTGGAAAATGAGATAGGTGATTTGGTTAGGTGTTCAATTATTTTCTCTAGTTTCCTTGGAATCCAATTCTTTGAGTGGTGCACAAGAAAAAATTTCAATGAAAAATAAGGATAAGAGGGAGAACGTCTAACCAAATCACTCATCTCTTTTCCATTTCTCATAAAAATTACTCTGTTCACGTAACTCATTACAATCCTTTGCCTGATTTGGTTTAAATATTCTACTGCCCAGGATGACAGACATGTTATTACCCGTTTTCTGATACTTGCAAGGGAACCAATAATCCCAGGAAGCCAGAGGCCCCATAAGGTAGATTTCTTTTTTATCCAGCCAAATAAATTCTCTTTTCTTGAAGATAGAAGATTAAATTGTTGTTTTTCTTTCAAGACGAGCATTGTCTTCACTCTAGAAGAAGGTACCGGGGTACTATTCAAAGCCTTAGCTGTGTTTGCTCTGAGGGGCATCAATTTGTTAAAGGTAACTCGAGTACGAGCTTTGCTACTTGTAATGGCTTCTTTCTGTTTTAAAAAAAAATTAAAAGGCTCTGACAATGCTTCTATTTCAAATCCAAGTTCAGCTTGAGGCTCGTCCACAGAGAAAGCACCCGTTGCGGATTGTTGATGAGAATAGGAAGGGAACTGCCAAGTAAGTGCTGTGTTCTGTTGATTTAAGCTTTGCAGAGGTGGAGTAATTATTAACATGAAGTACAATGGAAACCATGCAGTGCGCGTTAGTTGAAGCATTTTATTATTATACACCTTAGTTTAGTAAAAATCATTTAAGTTCTAATCTGCATTGGTTGGATCATTTTCAATATTTCTGGGAGTGGGAGTGTAATCGCTCTTTTTAACTTATTCCCCCAAACAATTGTGTCCTCACTTCTGCTTTTTTGTAAGTTTTGACGAAAAGCTTTCAATTTTGAAAGCATTTCCAATTATGGAGTATTGAAAAATTTGAGCTGCACGACTGAATGTTACACATGTAGTTTGGCTTTCTTGATTCGTCTGTTTCTTGTAAAAGGACAATTATGAGGAAAAGACTAACTCAACTCTACTAAGCTTCGTATTAACTATTAATTGTTCTGATTCAAGCCATCTTTTGCCCCTTTCAAAGAAATAGGGAAACTGAGCAAAAATATCAGGAAACAGAAAAAGGATGGGCACAAGCTATAAGTTTTTTCTTTTTTGAAAATCATAGCAAAAATTTCATTAATAATCTAAGAACATTTTAGCTGAGATAACTCTTAGCTTGAACAATTTTTGTAAAGTCGTACAAAGACTAGCCAGATAATGGGCTTACAATAAAAAGTAAAACCTTGGGGGAATAGGGGGATATCAAAGATAGATTGTCCGTAAAGAACACCCTGATTCTTTTTGCAGGTATTTTGGATACCTTTTCTTCATGGACTTTGAAGCATCTATGGTAGAGTCTCGTGCTCAATATGCTATGGGGCAGCTCCAGGTTTGCCCTTCATACAAGAGCACTTGTTATTCTTTCGCTAATAAATTTTAAATTCCTCGTATCCAGCAAGTACTCAAATAAGTTCATACTTTCTCATACTAGCACATTTTGTGGTCTGATTTTGTGTTTTCTTGATGATGTGTAGTTGATAATATTTTGTCATACTTTTACAATTTATTATCTGATTTTGTGCTGCTATCCAGTATCTAGTTGATAATGTTGAGTGTAAACCAGCATGGTTGTCTCACAGTTTGAAAATATATGCTAGCCTTATAGGGGATATCCTGTCTATCAGCCTGAGCAACTGTAATTGTTATGGATATTATAATGTAAATGTTTCAGTTCTGACATTGAATGGATTAGATTTCTTTTTTGCAACAATGTATATATTTCACATATCACTTTCACGGAGGTTGGGGTTAGAATAAATTTGGGCTGAACAATCAATTTTTTGTCAAGGGCACCTTTCAATCTAATGTTTTTTGTGTTTTGACTTTGTCGTAGTAAATATACATATATGAAAGAATTTGTTCTCATATTGCAGGAGTTTGCAAGATCTCTCCGGGTCCTTGGTTGTTATCCGATCGATACAACTCTATAGATACCACCACTCAAGTGAGCAAGTTCATCAGATTATAAAAATCATTGGAGAAAATAATGTTCAATCAGTTGTTGAAGCTTTAGCTTATTGATTGCACTTGCAAAAAAATTCACTACATTTTTTTGTCATTTATAAGTTACTTCTAATCAGCCCTGTAGTTTAAACTGCATCACAAAATTTGCTATCTGATCATCTGGAGGGTGAAATTGTAATGAAATCAGAGTGGCGAACTAGAAATTTTGATATAATTCATAAAGTACTATTACCGATTTGCAATTTGACTTTAAGTATAGGGTTAAATATCATGCTTTGTAATACAATTTAAGCAATCAAGAAGGCGGGCATGCTTTTTAAGCAACGTGCGAGAGCCCGTAAACAGTATAAGTATGATGACCTGAACGCTATTAAAGCAAAGGATGAGGACCTTAATGTAGTTAGATTGAAGTATGAGGACCTGAATGATATTTAACAAAAGGGTCTAATCTGAATGAACCAAAGTATGGGGTCCAAAATGATATTTCTGTAAAGCACTGGGGCTTGAAATATATTTGATGAAAGTACAAGAACCTGAAAGATATTTGACCAAAGTATAAGTACCCGAGTATTTTGAGAAATCAAAATTAGAGGATCAAACAATCTCTCTTCTAACTCTGTTTCAAATTCGATAAATGTTAGTTGATCATATATTTCATTTAGTTCAATGTTTAAGAGTGAGTGAGAATAGAACTTGTAGGAAAATGTAAGAAAAGTGCGTAAAAGATATTTGACCAAAGAAGGAGTGCCAAGTATTTTGAGAAATCAAAATAAAATGATTGAACCATTTCTTCTAATTCTTTTTCAAATTCAATACATGTTAGTTAATAGTATATTTCATTTTAGTTCTATGATTCAAAATAATTTAGAATATAACTTGTAAGAAGATGTAAGAAAATGCCTAGAAACTTCCATCTCAAGATTTAGAATAATGATTGGTGAAAGATATTTGATCAAAGCTCAATAAATCAAAATAAGAGGATCAAACTATTTCTTCTGAATTTTTTTTTTAATTCGATAAATGTTGATTAATAGTATATTTCACTATATTTCTATGATTCAAACTAATTTAAAAGAGAACTTGAAGGAAATGTAAGAGAATGTTTAGGAGTTTATATCTCAAGATTTGGAATAATGATTGGACCAAAGTAAATGAGGATCTGAAAAATATCTGACTGAAGTAGAAGTGTGCAAGTATGATTGAACCAAAGTATGAGGACCTAAAAACAATTTAACCAATGTATTAGGACCTGAACGCTATTTAGGGAAGGATTGGAAAGTTATTTTACTGAAGTACGAGAGTTGACCAAAATTAAAATAAAGTACGATGCCCTAATTGATATTTCAATAAAGTTTGAGGGCCCTGAAAGCTATTTAATTTAAAGTATTATTCCCTAAGTGATATTTCAGTAAATTTTGAGGGCATGAAATCTATTTAACTAAAGTAGGTCCTTGATGATATTTGACCATAGTACGAGGACTTGAATGTAATTGGACTAAAAAAGGGCTTGGAAATGATTGAGCCAAATTAGGAGGGTCTGAACGCTATTTAGAGAAAATAATTGGCCTTGGAAGATATTTTTGGGAATTACGAGGGTCTAACTTGGATTAAAATAAAGTACAAGGTCCTAATTGATATTGCAGCAAAGCGTGAGGACCTGAAAGCTATTTAATTAAAGAAAGAAAGTCCTAAATGATATTTAACCTAAGTACAAGGATGCGCAAGTAATTAATCCAAAGTAGGAGGGTCTAAACACCATTTAAGCAAAATTCTAGGTCCTGGAAGATGATTTACCAAAGTATTAGTGATTGAACGGAATTAAAATGAAGTATAAGATCTTAATTAGTATTTCAGTAAAGCACGAGAGCCTGAAGTCTATTTAATTAAAGTAGAAGGTCCTATCTGATGTCCAACCCAAGTATGAGGATCTGGATGTAATTGAACTAAACTAGGAGAGTACAAAAATAATTGAGTCAAAGTAGGAGGGCCCGATGCTATTTAGGCAAAGTACAAGCTCCTAGTAGATATTAAACGAAGTACAATAGTCTGAACGTAATTGAGGTAAAGAACGCGGACAAATGCATTTGTCGGTTCCAAGCACGAAAATCTTCAGTTTAAGTGGGCGCCACTATGGGTTGCTTACAAGAGTGATTTGGCCGCGAATATTTGTCGCTATTTATGCGGGGATTAATCATTGCAATATATCGTATTCGTCGCTATTTCCACGGCAATTATTCGTTGATATAGCTGCTAACTTTTGAGGCAAGCTCAATCACTGTTTATCTTTGCATGGAAATTTGCTTCCTTTTATTTGTGAAGAATTTGTCGGTAAAAGATTGCTGTAGCAAAATCTTGCTCCCTCCAGCCAGACTATAGATACTAACCCAAAATCACTTAACGTTAGCGTCCAAAAAAAATTGCCTGCATTTGTACAGCAGTCTACAAACAATCATTTTACAAAAAATTAACTAAATAGGGGTAACTTCTCTAAATATTATTTTTTAACTTTAAACAGCAATACCTTTTAAATACCAGTCCGGAGGTTTTTCTTAAGTAGATCGTAATTAAACATAAAATACAAAAAACACTTTCATATAATGATCAAATCCTAAACGCAAGGACCTTTAAATGTCTCAGTATTGTCATCCGATACTCAAAAAGTAAAAGCTACGCAAGCGGCATGTCATTTCCGTACTTTGTTTTTTAACCAACTTTATTAACTTTTGAAAGTAAAGTATCGTTGTAAAGGCAATTTTAAGACAAATAATATACTAATGATTTTACATTGAAATCATAATTACTTTGGCATAAATCATTATTTGTGCTTCAGCAATAACGCCCAGCCCTTTTGAGCATGTTATAAGTAAAATCTGCAGCTTGAAGCAAATTTGATATGCGGACATAAGAAATGCAAGGCAATAAAACTAGAATAAAAGTATAATCGAAACTCAAGGCAGTGGCAGTGGCAGTGGCAGAGGCGTAATCCTCAATTATGGTAGTCCACCCGGCTCTCACTAGACACGAGTGAATTTTTACCGTACCCCATTCGCTTGGTAAGGATTGATCTACAACCTTTTAGGTGATACCAGACCTTCAAATTGTAACTTAAAGATCCCTTGATAACTCGACCCTGACCTTGTTGACAGGTCTACCCCCACAAAACTATTCAAACTTACCAGCAACCATAAACACATGTATATTCGTGTATTGTACCAGTTGATACCACACGGAAGTTTACTACAGTTATATAAAGATTGTACCAGATCACAGACAAGTTGCCTAATAGTTCTGTAGTACATGTGGCATATTAAGGATTCCATAAAACTAAAAATACTGATAGCAGACACCAACTTATTCATACTACATGCTAATAGAGAATATGCTTAATGCATCACAAGCTTTTTCCATTAGGCATTCTGCAATTCCTTCAGAAAGTCTTCGTTGTCAACCAAAACCTACAAGTTGAGAGCAAAAGAAACACGTATTCTTGTTAAAACAGCATAACAAAACGACAAAGTCACCCGAGATATAATAGATATTATAGGTGGCAACACTCCAAGACGTGGAAAGATGGAGAAGGTTTTGCATATCCCAGATATAGAATGCAAAATGTGCGCATGCATGAATGGGGGAAGAGAGAAAGAGGGGGTGGAAACAATTACAACATAAAAGGAGGGCATCCAAATCGGCAGGTAGAAATGTTGGTATCACAAAATAACAGATAAAGTTTGGGAATTCAAAAGTCCATAGTGAGATTATAGTGAGATTATCATGTGTGATCATTGATATTTGTAGTGACAACTACGGATAGAAAATGTATGATATGCCACCTCTGTATAAAATTCAGGAAACCAAAGCATGCCTACATACATATATTCATGCTAGGACACTTATTCTACATCATTTTGGGCATCTAAAATACAATAAAATAAAATGCACAAAGCTTTCAAGGAGGATGTTAGGAATGTGGAAGGCGGTTTTTTAGATGGAGAGAGATAATGCCCCATGCATGGTTGGTTTTTCAAGTGCTTCTTTCAGGATTGTTGGGATATCTTGAAGACGTTAGGAAATTTTTTCGTTTGTTTCATGAAATTGAGTTCTGAGTAGGAATATTGATTCCACTTTCATTGGTTTGATTCCTAAGGACAGATCAATCATCGGTATGGGTTTCTAGCCTATTAATTGTGTAGTTTAAGGGGCAATCATACACTTACTTCTTTTAAGGGGAGCTAGGTTGGGCAGATTGTGGCTAGGCGAAAATCCTTTCCGCACCTCCTTTCCTCGTCCTTACAATTTATCTTCCTGTTATGATGCGTCTATATCATCATTTTATTCTATTTAGGGAGATTCTTTATTGTGCGAGTTTCATTTTTCCTATTTATTTATTTTTATCAGAAACCTCCTCTTTATTGATATATAGAACATTTTTCCTATTCTCTTAGCAATAGGGAAGCTGATGAAGTTTCTTCATTACTTTACCTTTTTATCTCTTTCCGATCCCACTTGGTCCAAACATAAGGTCTTGGAATTTAGATTCTTCGGGTATGTTTCGAGCAAGATTTTTTCAGTTACCTCATTCATCGTAATCATCATTCTAAGTTCCCTTTAGCTAATTTTATTGGGAAATCAAAAGTGCCTCTAAAGGTGTGGCAGTTCTTGGATGAGCTTTATATGTTCACCTTTTTACCCTTATTGTTTTTTCACTTTTTAACGTGTTCTCTCTTTTGATGATGCCTTGTCCTCTATATTCATCTTGTATTCTTCTCCCCTTATACTAGCAAAGAATTATAAGAATTTACCCTCAAACTACAATGTGCATCAATGAGTAGTTGATAAATTTATTTTTTGGAAGAAAAAAGTGCACCGCAATAGTCTTGCAATAGAAGTTAAAAGGCTGGAGGGCAAGTGGACTAGCCTAGTTGGTAAGGCGCCCATCCGAATTCAGGAGCGGTCCTGAGTTCGAGTCTCATTCGGGATGGGATTTTCATTATTATTTTAGTAAAGGGAAGAGACTTTAGACCTTACCTTTTTTTAAAAAAAAAAGTTAAAGAGGCTGGAACTACAATAAAACACGGCTTTGAAATCTTAGTTCTCCAGTAACTGTAGTAGTCAAGTTTTTTTGTTAAGAAGTAGACAACTTACTGTTTTCCAACCATCTGGATCTAGAAAAGAGGTTATCTTAGTATTGAGCCCAGGAATTGGTCCAGGTTGTCGAGTTATCTTTCCACCAACCTCTTGGATGACAACATTGACTACCTCAGCACTTTTATATACATCATCAGTGCTGATTGCAACCTACAATGGATTATCATCCATCATCATCAGGCAAAAAAACAAAGAGTAAGCAAAAGTTACATTCTAGATGATGTGGTATTTGCTTAATATCAAATTCACCTGCGCATATGCGTTTCCCTTGTCATATTCAGTCACTCCATAATTATAAGTCAACTCCAGAACAGTTGTCTCGTACTCATCAGCATAACCCATCATGGCGAGGGTGTACTGTACAGAACAGAAATCAACTTCAGGGATAACCATTTCACCACCTAAATCTAAATAAGAAAATCACAAAGAATTTCATTTCACCTTTTGCTCTGGTCTATCAATCTTCCTCAGCAGTTTCATCCCCACTGCCTGGATAAATAGTGGAATAACATGCTCAGAAAATAAAAGGATGAATCCATTCGAACATACAAACATGCATAACTACATTTTAAAAGAAATAAGCAATTGTGATGGTCTACTACTCTTATCCCATAACCATACCAGTGTTTTTGCATGCCCATCAATGATTGAAAAGATGAAAGTGGCTCACACAGAAGAAAATCATCTGATGTCATATTTACTGAATTATCATGCAAGCATTTACAGAATCATAAATATGACTTCACTAGACTACATCAGATTAGGACTCAGCTTCAATAGATGCATGCAAGTCACACACAAACAAATCAAAAGGGTCGGCTAAGGAAAATATAATGATAATTCATACAAAGTCAGCCAAGCTGAATCCTATGTGGGGAAGAATTTCTCTAAGAATAAATAGTCCACTGTGAATTTTCAAGAGTAAGTCAACTTCATTAAATGTGGATCTGATAAATAGTCACATTGTGAATTTCTCTAAGTATTTTAGTTAAGGATTTGGTAATTAGGTTTGCTCATAGACTACTCCAAATCAAATCCTTTAGACAAGGAAAGCCTAATTACCAAAAATAAGGACATACCAAAAACTAATATTCTAGACTTCCTAAAATCCTATAAACATACATAAAGAAAACATTGCCCCAACTAATAGAATTAAAAATACATGAATAATAAATTAAAATTGCCTTGATGCATTATGTGTCATCAATTAATGACACGGGATATTGGAATTTTCTAGGCCTGGGACCGGTTCGGTTATTTAAAAAATTTTGAGGAACCATTAACCGAACCGGTTCTATGTTAACGGTTCGGTTCTACCTATAAAAAAGTGAAGAACCGGTTCTAACGGTTCGGTTCTTCCGGTTTATCGGTTAACCGTTAACAAGATAAAAATCGGTTCCTTAACAGTTATTGGAAAGAACCGGTTTATTGGTTAACCGTTAACAAGAAAAAAACCGAAAAAAACCGAAATATTAATGGTTATTGGAAAGAAATAACGGTTCTAACGGTTCCTTAACGGTTCTAACGGTCAGTTCCTAAGCAATTTAGAAGGAAACTCTAATAACGGTTCCTTAACGGTTATTAGAAAGAAATTATGTCAAGAACCGTTAACAACCTCGAAGAACCGAACCGGTAACAAAAGTTTCCTATTTTCTAAGAACCGAACCGAACCGGGTTTTATCGGTTCGGTCCGGACCGGTTATCCGGTTCCTGGTTCTAAATTTCCAGCCCAAGAATTTTCTGCAAAAGAACCAGGGAATAATATTTTTTTAAACTAAGTACCTATCTTTGACCAAGCTCCAAAAGGAGTGCAATGTTAACTTTGCAGTAGATTTTCGGATTGTTATTTTTTATGGTATCGTGCAAAATTAAGTTTGCATTGCTTGTTTTTTAGTAGATTACTACGTCTAAGTGTTTAATTGACCGTGCATTAGAGGTATTTCAACAAGTTACAAATTTAAATCCGTTTATTACATGATAGTTTTTTTGGTTTATGCAAAGGTAAGTTTGCAATCCTTGTTTTTTAATGCATTACTATGCATTGGGGTTTATTTGACATAGCTTTAGAGTTACACGAGTGACACATAAAAATATACTTGTTAAAAAGTAAAAACACATCATTCAAAACAAAATTTGCAATAATTTTTTTTGGATTGCAAAGTTAAGTAGCACAAAATACAATTTTGTGCAAAGTTAAGTTTGCACAAAACAATAGACCCAAAAAAAAACAAAAAAAGGTTTGCACAAAACTCAATTTTGTTCAAACACCTGATTTTAAAACAAAATTGATAAACCAGGATCCTACGTTGACAAGAATTTAAAAAGAGGCCCTTATTTTGAAAAAAAATATTATTCCCTAGATTTTTCTAAAAAACATTCTCATGAATGGAGTTCTTACCCATTTCCTAATGAAAGAATAACAAGGTCAAATAAACAACTAAACAAGTATACCTTTTCATAGAATTTGATTGAGCGTTCAAGATCACCAACACGGAGCATGATTTGACAGAGGGGTTCAGGTGTAGAACCTCTTTGTATGAGTTCAAATAAGTATCCATCAGGATCTTTAGCAAAGGCAATGACACTTGATCCACCTTTGACTGGACCAGGCTCCCGCGTGATAGTTCCACCCTTTGCCTTTATGACATCAACAAGTTTGTAGACCTGTAGTTAAACGAAATTAGAGAAACATATTCTACAACAAAATCATGTTCAATATGTATTTATTCAGTTGAGACACACTTACATCTTCTGTTGCAATAGCAAAATGTCCAAAGCCTTTTCCAATGTCATACTTATCCACTCCATAGTCTGTGAAAAGCCATAAGAAAAAATAAAAAATCTATATTTTAAGTGCTAAAGTAGGAATGGTTAGTCACCCTCCTTCAAAGAAAAAGTTCCTTTGAGTAACCACTAGAGAGTCACAAGTCCACAAATAGGCAGTTAGGGTTGATCAAAGAACCCTTTTTGGGATCTTTGAGGTTTTCTTTCAGGCCTTTGAACCAATCGATATGATGCCAGAGAGTTACTTTTGCTAAAACTCGAGCAGTTTCTTGAAAACTCGCTTCAGATACGAAACTTTGAGTATGAATAGAGGATCGGGTCTTTTTTGGGAAATATTCCAACTCAAAGGCATTAAGTACTGTTTAAGAGCCCCAAACAAACAAGAACCATCAATAAATGAGGAGTTCTTTGAGCCCCAAGCTCTTTAGAGAACCCATGTCAGTGTATTCAGTGCAGAAGTGAATAGGTCATGCAGGGGACCTTAGTCCACACACTTGCTAGCCAAGTTTAATCTATGTGATACATCTGGTATGATGCCTTTTCTATGATTGGGGGAGTGATAGCTTCCCTCTCGTCTAAGGATAGGAGGCCAACGAAAGTCACTTCACATTAATGGGAGTCATTCCTCCCTCTAAAGAAGATTTCAGTCATTGCGCAGCAATAAATACCATCATTCATACAGTTGTAAGGTTAATCAGAAAAACTTAATCAAAAGCACGATACTATTTACAGAGAGATCCATTTTCCAGAAAGTATTCAATCAGCATAACTCTTGTTCAAATTATCATTTGTCTTCATCAACATTCATATGGCTAGTTACGAAATTCATGCCTCGCCTTTTAATGCCAATAAGTGCTGATCTTCTCCCCCTCTATCTCATGTATCCTCGGGGTTCCATTGTTATTTCCATCATTGTATAACTTAAATCTCTCTAACAAAAGCAGGTTGTGTCCAGCTACAAATATGTATACGTCTCATTATTAACTACTATGTCCAAGGTGAATTTACAAGAAATCAGACAGTAAAGAAATAATTAAGAGATAAATATTGTTACCCTAAGCATTAGTAATTTTATGGCATGATCAAAATAGTAGTTTTTTAAGAAATTTACAAAGCATGGGAATGCTAGATAGAAATCTGAGTGTGAAACATGAATGCATTAAAACTGAAGATAGTGAAATGGAAGTGGAAAAAAAAATAGGTCAAGTTTCGAATTCCGTCAAAGTAAATGTCATAAGTAACGTATTCGATTGTTTATTTAGCTTCTTTTTTTTCCTTCTTTCCTTTTTTTTTTTCCCTTTTTGGAGGGGGAGAGGAGAAATGTCATAAATAGTGTACCAGTGGACATAAGGGCGTAAACATTAAACAAGCGGGAATAACAAATGTTGATAAATTAGAATTCACAAGCGGAAATAAGGGTCTAAACATACTGTATGTCAACTCCACCACAAAGTGAGACTCTTCTGGACCAAACCCAAGAAAGGCATTTGAGTATTTCTCTTCTGGGATGTCTCTCTGCCTCAGCACCTTCATCCCAAAACATTCCGTGTAAAACCTTCAAACAATAACGGGAAAGTGAGGAACTCCAAAATTCCAATTATAATTTTTAAAATGAAACCTGAGCCATCGTTTCTTTTCTCTTTGTTCTATTTTTTTTTCAAATACCACTGTTATACTCCTCTTTTACAATTTAATCAGGAAGCATACTTGATGGTCCGCTCAAGGTCACCAACACGATACACAGCATGCAAGAACCGACGCTTATCTTTCTTGGGCCATTCCAACAACTCATCACTTGGTACAACAGGGGCAGACTCGGCCATATTAAACAGATGTGATTAGTCTGTTTAAGAAGCTGATATAAGGGGGGGTGAAAATAATTAACATAACATATTTACATCATGCTCCATACACTTCAAAATCTGAGAACAACTGAACAAGTATGCAACATACTGGTTCATATAAGAATTGCTTGATTGTCTGTTTGATGACAAATGACATAAAAAGCACATAAGAAATAAAAGAAAAGTGTGCACATATGTATATATATTCTAAGACTTAAGTTTCTCTAAATCTGTCTCGTACATGAACCCAAGTGTAACTCCACTATAATTCACCTAATGTTTTAGCTAACTGTCAAAATCATCTTCCGTGTTTTTCATTTTGCCCCAAAACTTATCATTGAACTCAATATATTACCTTTTCCCACGACTTTTCACTTTCAAGAATCAGTCAATTTTTCCAAAAAAAAAAAGAAAAAAAACTTCCATGATTTTCATCAAATTTAGTATTCCTAGAAAAGGTCTGCAAGACCTTTGAAGTGAAACCAATGATCAATGTAATTACAATAAAATCACTTGTCATGCCAAAGACATATGAAAGTGACGTGCTGAAGGCATCCCAGCTTGCTAACATTCATCAGAAACACGGATGAGCGAGCTGAAGACACATAGAATTATGTACTCAATTGACAAGTTGTCAATGATATTCTACATGCGAATTCACCAGTTTTAGGATTCCCGAAAGGACACAAAATTGAACCAAACCAGCACTTAAGGTAAAGTGGTATTACAATACTCCGAATATCTGCATTTTAGGGATCCGACTAAATTATAGTTGTGTGTTCAGTTTAAGGGTTCTCAAATGGATCGAGAATACATACATTGGAACTGAAAATACAAACATACTGAAGGCTGAGGTGTAAAATTAAATTCAAGGAAATTCGAACAAATCAAAACTCCGTGATTTCACCATAAATTTTGTGCGTACAAACACCAACAGAGGCAATTAGATGATTCTTTTAACAAAGCGATCACTAATGGATAAACAAAGTTATCAATTGAAATTGAAAGCAAAATTAAAGTATGCCACTATGATTCAACATAGAGTGCTGAGTTCAGTTGATTAAATTAAAACCATATTCGATCAACGATGAAATTAAGCAACAGGTACATACATAGTATAAGAAGAAACAAATAGGTGTAGGATTAAGAAGAGAGAGTGAAAACCCCAAATGTGCGATTGATTGAAAATTTAAACATCGAAAGAGATATTACCTTTATACACTGACAGTCGTAGGGATACGTGAAGAAATATAAAGAAGAAGTCCCTAGACATGGCACTACTTATATACAGATAGATCTTTGCAGTAGGTTAAGCTAGAGTGCCCTCGCTCCTTCTTATCACTTATAACAGACGAATAGCGTTGACACCACCACTAACACGTGTCCATCAAAAGATGAACCGTATCACAGTCGACATAATTTTTATTTTTATTTTTTTTAAGCCTAGACGATAAAATTTCTCCGATATCGAATGCACAGATATTAAGAAGTTTGGAGATTATTCGAGCCAATAAAATTAGATGAAACTAGACATAAGGTTTATTTTAATAATAATATAATTATAAAAAATATTTAAAAATTAATTGTGTAAATTAAAAATATTTTATAAAAAAGATAGTAATATCTTCTATTTATAATATTTCACATCTCATTATAACACTAACAACAATCAGAATGTGTTTAATGTATTTATCACCACCTGAACTCACCACAACTAGAAGGAACTAACCAGAAGGTGTTAAATGCATTTAACCTAGACTCACCACAACTAGAAGCAATCAATCAAAATGTGATAAATGCATTTAGCACCACCTGGACTCACCACAACTAAAAGCAACCAAAAGGTGCTAAATACATTTAGCACCACCTAGACAGCAACCAGAAAGTGCTAAATGCATTTAGCACCTTCTGCACAACAACCAAAAGGTGTTAAATACATTTAGTACCACTTAGTCTAGAAGGTGTTAAATGCATTTAGCACTTTCTGAACAACAACCAGAAGGTATTAAATACATTTAGTACCAACAACCAGAATGTGCTAAATGCATTTAGCACCACCTGAATAACAACCAAAATGTGTTAAATACATTTAGCACCACTTTGACAACAACCAAAAAGTAGCACCACTTAGACAACAATCAAAAGGTGTTAAAATTATTTTAGCACCATTATAAAATAGAGAACAACAAAATTGATGAGATCAACATCCACTTAATTTATTTATATGTATATATATATATATGGATCAACGTAGGGTTCGTAAAAAAAAGAGTTACGGTCATATTTTTTTTCAAATCCCGCTAGGTTGTTGAAATTGGTCAATTTCGATAGTAAAATGACCTCTTATCGTCTTGATTTTTCATGCGTTATTAGTAAATTTATCTTTCGAATAACATATGCAAAAATCATCCAAATCTAACGGTTCGATCAAAAGTTATATATATTTTACGATTACATATCCAGAAAAAAAAAAAAAAAAGATGATGATGAGAACGATGCTCCTCTCGGCGATACGATCGGAGAGTCAGGTGGTGGTGGTGGAAGATGTGAGATTATTGGTGAAACAACTTCTCGTCGTCGGCCTCGTTTTTTCCTCTCTTGCGATTATTTTCTCCATTTCCTTTGTTCTCTATTTTCTCTCTCTAAATTATGTGTATGTAAGAGAAAGAATAATATGTCTTTTGTATAATTAGAATAAATGATATAGCATGGTATTTTTGTCCATCAATATTTATCATTTTTCTTAAAATAAATTAATATTATGAAAAGTTTTCTTATTGTAAAACCAAATTATGAAATTAGTACTACTTCCCTTTATTAAACATGAGTCCATCCTTAGAGTTATAATACATTACGGAGTGATGACTTATAACCTATTATCTCATAAAACTATAGAGTCAAATATACTTAAGTTGGGGTGAATTATCACACTTTTTCACTTTAACCTCATGATTTATAAAAGTTTATAATAAATTCCGTTAAACTATTAGCCTTCGTCATTTTACCCCTAAAATGACATAATTACCTATATAAATTGTTTAGAAAAGAGAAAAATAGAAAAAGAAAGAAAATAATATAAACCCACCCCACCCAATCTCAAATTTAACTTGTTCACTATCAAATTAAAAACCCTAATTAAAGTGGTATAATGAATTTAGCGTATATTTATCAAATCTAATATATATACACATTCCACTTGTATTTAGGGAGATGGAGAAGTGGTAATTATCAAAGGAGTGGGGGTCGGTGGGTACGAGGTGGGGTTGGGAGAAGGGGGTTTGGCAAATATGATAGATGGGTGGGGAAATGAGTGGGGGTTTGTTTGTGTTTTTTCCTTTTTCTATATTTTTTTATTTTTGTCTTCTTTTTCCTTTTTAAAATTTATACAAGGATAATTATGTCAATTCGGAAGTTAAGTGATAATGATTAATAGTTTATGAGGGGTTTACTATTGACTTTTATAAATTAAGGAGTAACGTACCAAAACAAAATAGTTTGAGAGCTTATTGTATGTTACCCAAAAATATAATCATCAAATGTTTGAAGCAATTTTAGCAAAATAATGAGCTGCATTATTTCCGCAGGAAGAAAGTTTTCTAATCAAGACACATACACAAGAATTTACATGCATTGCGTAAGAGACATCTAAAATAGGTGAAGCATTCGTCTAAACTTTGAAGTCTTTAATAACAGATAAGCAATCTCCTTTTACATGAATCTCCTTAAATTCCTTATTGTTTGGCTGTGCTTTTTTGAGTATGTAATTTTCTCATTTTTAAAATTTTTTTCAAAAAAATATTATGCATAATAACTTTTTATTAAATTATTTTTCCCTATTTAATTTGGTTTAGCTTATTTTTTCTTTTCATTTAAAACTCAAAACAATATAAAATAAGTTTAACAAAAAATTCGATAATCACTTTTATGTAAATGGTGATTGGTAATAATTTAAGGATCTCGTTCCTCTTCAATATATTTTCCCTCCAATTTTCTCCAATATAACACTAGATGCTTGGCACATGGCGAGTAATATTTTTAATAGCAAAATATCGTCCCACCTTAATTATTGCTTAATCTAACTTAATATTTATTTAAACCATAATTAATGACCATAATAGATTTTCCACGACTAGCATCTTCCACACTCACCAACCACCACCAGTGGCCATATCATTGTTCTGATAACCATTTCTGGAAAAATCTCCATTGATAGGGTAAATTAATAAATTGATTTATTTAGTCAGACACGAGAAGGCATGTGACCTTCCACGTCAGTAGTCAAGATCACCGTGGCAAGGAAGCTCGAGAGCTTTAATCTAAGTGCCACTTGGGGACTAGAGCTCCAATGAGGGTGCGTATTCGGCATTCATATTGTTTTCATATACCGAAGCTCAGAGGTTAAACACTAGAGCTCTTCTAGCAAGCTCTAGAGCATTTTGGCCAACCACTGCGTCAGAGAAAGTACAAGCAACATAGGCGACAGCCACCAACTTCACCAACGCCACAGAGCCTCCATCACTTTCATTAAATGCACACCAACAGCATTTAATATACTAGAGTACATGGAGAAGCAATATCAAAATATGTAATAATGAGGGATGACTCAAGACCTGCTCTGAAAGCTCTTTCACACGTTTTCTCCATATGTCATATATATATATATGGGAAGCATTTGCTTCCATCAACAACCAAGCTTTCACTATACAAGCTTTTATCACACAATTAAAAGGCAAAATAATAGAAGTCAAAAGAGATATATAGAGATATAGAGCTCTGAAGCATACGACAGAGCTCCAAATGTTGAACATTTAGACTCTGAGTGGCTTAGAACTTTTTCTAACTTTAATGTTGTAAGGATAAAATAGCTAGAGAAATATTATTAGTTTGTAATTTGAACTTCTTTACTATAATACAAAGCACCTCGAGCTCCCAACTCTATTTATAAGAGGAGGACTAACCCACTTCCTCAGAACCTCCTTTATACATCATTGTCTTGTTCTTGTTAACCTGTAATCATTTTAATTATTATTCAATCATTTGACTGTATGGTTAGGAATAGACTCGCTCTAGATTTTTTCACCAACATCCACTATGTTTGGAAATGATGAACCAACATAATCTTTAATAATTCAGGAGAGAATATGAAAGACCACTCGTCACGGAGATTACAACCAAATTAATTAAATGATATTTAATTATAAAAAGAAGATAAATTTTTATAGGAGGTTGCAAAGTGGTTGATTATTGAAAATTGTGATTTTTTTTATAAAAAAAGAGATATTAATTAGTGATGGTGACTCTGTGTATATATATATATATTTGTATATGTGTGTATGTGGATATAAATAAAAGAGAGATGGACAAAATGAGAGATTCCGTTGGATGGCCGTCGTCGGACATAAATTATAAGAGTAGTAAGGTGATGTTTATCGCAGAAAGAACACGGAAGAGGATTACAGTGGGTTAACTATGGTTTAAGTAAACATTAAGTTGGGTTAAGAAATAATTAAGGTAGGTCGATCTTGGCCATTAAAAGTATTACTCGCCACATGTCAAGTATTCAATGCTGTATTGGTAGAAATTATAGGAAATGTATAATAAAGAGGAGCCGAATCCATAATTCAACAACTAGATTGTGATGTTTTTAAACTAGCATAAAGACTTTGAATCTCATCTTTCTCATTCTTTAGTAACTCACTCACTTTTAATTCCTTTTTTTTGTAAATTACTACAAATAAAACCCAAAAAAACACATCCATGTACAATATAATTTTAACCAATGCCAGCAACATCAAAATCAGCCTTCAGTAACTCGGAGAATTCCAACGGTAAGTTAGAGGCATAATCCTTTAAAAGACAAGCGTGTTTTTCCCTCGTAGCAAGCCAATGAGCCACTTTATTAGCCGATCTCGGAACAAAAATAATTAATAAACGATCTAGAAAATAAGCCAACCGAGTAATATGACTAATAATATCATATGAATCCTATTCAAGAAAAGATGGCACACCTTTAATGGCATAAGTTATCGCTTTACAATTAGATTCTATCAAAATCGATGATGGCTGTAAGAGAAAGCAACATCAATTGCCAACTTAATTGTTATTGCTTCAGCCGAGAAAGAAAAAACACAAGGGAAATAAACATAACCACTTATAATAAAAGAACTTTTCGAATCTTTAGCCACAAACGCAGCTGATTCAAATTGTAACTGAATCATAAGCGCAGCATCACAACTAATTTTAATCAAAACTGGACAAGGAGCCACCCAACGGGGAGAATTGGGACCAAGGATAAGAACGTCTAAAAAGGATTTCAAAATGGACAATGAAACATATCCGTGTTCTAGTGAAGAAGGGGCTGCTCTAACAATAACTAAAGCACAATTCGGGTGAGTACCCTAAAAAACGTTCTCATTATGTCCTTATAAATAAACCAACACAAATAACAAAATAAAGATAATGCTTTGATAGGGCCTATCCACTAGCTAGATAAGGAGGATGGAGATAAGTCTATCCAAGCTTCAACTCTGAAAAAATAAGCTTTATCAAAAAAAAATTCAACGAACTCCCAGACCAAAATTCTCGAGTCTAATCACACAAAACAAACATATGCTTTACTGTTTCAGCTTCCATACGACAAGTAGGACAAAGGGGAAAGGGACTACATTTACGTAACCAAATAGCTATATTAGTGGAAATTGCTCTGAATTACACATCCATATGAAATTCTTAACTTTAGGAGCAATATCCACTTTCCAAATGACTTCCCACAGAGAAGAAAGATTGACAAAAGATGAACTCGGAGACGATTTAGGCTTTAGAGAACGTGATGACGATAATGTCTGGTAACCTGATTTGAGTAAAAAATATTTAAATTTAGTAGAAGGCCAAATTAACGAGTCTGAGCAGGGATAAGATATAATATGAATAAAATAAACAGCTGAGCACACCTTGTAAGAAAAAAAATAGAATTAACAAATCAAGTATCCCGATTATTGGTAAAAACATTTGTGAGTTGACTGACATACCGAATAAATGGAACTCGATATTCCGTTAAGGATGGGAAACCTGGCACCCATGAGTCCTCCCAAATAATGATAGAAGTGCCAAATGAAGAAAAAAAAAACCACCTTACGTTTATATTATTCAAGAATTCCATATTAAAGAATCACTTATTCTCTAAAAAAATTTAGCCCATTTGCTTTCTTTCTCTCTATCCTATTTTTCCTTTCCCCTTTTTATCTCACGGAAAGAGAAGGGGAAAAACCCATTTTCCCTTACAATTTATATATTATATATAATAATACCTTTATATTTGAATATCTTTGGGCATCTTTTTAGATTTATGAAGTTTTCGTCTATTTTTTTGTGAGAGTTTTTGTCCTCGTTCTTATTGAATACGTAGATGTGTCTCAAGTAGCACAGATTGAAATGGAGATGAGTAGATATGCTCTTTTAGGTGGAGATCTAATTCAAATAGAAGAAAAATTGTACTTGCTCGTTCAGTGACATTTCGGTGTGGATGAAGACTCTTTTTGAAAGGTTTCTTTTGGTCATCTTTTTCTGTTTTCGGGTATGTCTTATTGGTATTTATGTTTGACATCTCCCGCTTTTTCGAAAAATTTCATTGTATCGTAAGACCTTTAATTGACGTGATATGTATATATATATATATATATTTACGACATTTGTAAGCTCTTTGAAATATTTATTTTATTATCATCTTTGAAATATTTTTTAGTTATCATTGTAATGTTCTATTATTATTATTGATATTATATTATTATTTTATTTTTTTTTAAAAGAATCACTTAACTTTTTTCCCCTGTTTTACTCATTTTAATAATAATTTATTTACTTGGTCCTTTTCTCATTCATATACCTATTTTTTTTTTCTTTTTCTCAGGGCCTTGTCTATTTTTCAAAATAATGGGAATTTCGCATGTAGATATGGGAATACTATTTTTTTTTTATATTTGTAGGTTTATTTAATTTGTAATATTTTGACCCCATATGTACAACGAAAATCCAGCTTCACCTTAACGCATATATAATTAAATAGGAAATTGACTAAAATTATCATTATTATTGAAGGTAAGGTCGGGCAAAGGTCAATGTACAAATGAAATGAAATGAAATGAGAATAATCTACAAGTTGTTGGGAACTTTTAAAATGAGACTTGGGACCAGCTAGCTAAAAGTTGTGGTTAATTGGCAACGAAGGTGGCACTTTTTGCAAATCACTGATAATTGGGGCTGCCTTTTTTACTTTTCCTTTTTTTGTTTCTTTCATGTATTTGGACATATAAAGATAGTTACATTCCTTCTCATGCACTGAGTGTGTTATTAATCCAATAATGTACAACTGATATAAAAAGATTGATATATATTTAATATATATAATCATCATATATATTTAAAAATGTGAGATTTAGATAATGACTCATCATTAATTACCATAATTTATTATAATTAATTCATGCTTGCAAATTGATATCAAATAAATATTTCCATAAAAAAGTACTGCTGTTCAATAATTATATCTTTATGAAAACACCATTTGTTATTACTAAAACTATTTATTTGACACCCTTATACGAGATGATTAATCCCCAATATATGGACACTGACCAGTTGTCGTTCGAACCATTACGTTTGCTTTAAAATTGAGTACTTAAAAAAAAAAGTGTGCTCAATTAGTATGGAATCAAGAAACACGCGAACCTTTATTTGGCTAAAGTATATGTGTTAGACACGATAAGGATATGGGTACGGGTAGGATATAGCTTGCACACGTGTTCGACAAGTCATATCGAACATATCCGAAATTAAAATTGGTTTGGACACAGCATATGTACTCTTGGAAACAGTTGAGGAGAAAAATAAAATAAAGTAGGTCATTTTGTAAAATTTAAAAATATTTAGGGTGTGTTTCATTAAATTAAAACGAATGAAAAGATTATAACATCATATTTCTAGGTATGCCTCATTCATCGATAAAGAAAACAAAAGCCTAGGATTACAGACACGCGAGACCTAATTCCGGAATGAGGAGCAACAATTAAACTAGTTATTTTATTTTGAGCGTTAGCAGTGCAAACTTTGCATTGATGATTTTTTTTAGTGAGATGTAATTAGAAATTTTGTAGACTAATACCCGAAAAAACTTTGTAAAAATATCAACAAGTTTGCACTTTATATATTTAAATGAGATATATTTAAAAATCGGACAATTAAAAAAAAAGTTTTATTAGAGAAAAATTTTCATACTAAGCCAATGAATATTTTTTTTGTAAATGAAGGGCCTATTTTTTATTTTATTGATAATATGACATGTGTCTTTTTTTTTCATTGTAAAATGACATCCTAACCCTTAAAATAAACTAAAAAAATACTAATATGCATTAAAATATGGACTGCAATATGAACTTAACAGTCTATATTTTACTGCAATGTGAACTTTTCAGTCCATATTTCTAGTGCAAAGTTCATATTGCAGTCTATATTTTACTGTAATGTGAACTTTTCAGTCCATATTTCTAGTGCAAAGTTCATATTGCAGTCTATATATTCACTGCAATATGAACTTTGCGGTTCATATTTTTTGTGCAAATTTCATAAGAAGGGGGTAATTTAGGTAATATATACCATATTTTTATTAATTAAATAATATTTAAATTTATTCAAATACCTTTAGGGTGTGTTTGGCAACACAGTTTTAAAATTCTATTAGAATTGGAATTTTATGGTATTACAATTCTAAGAATTGGAATGCCATAGAATTAGAATACCATTGTTTGGATATTATATAGTTTTCATTTAGAATTCCATTAGAATTCCAAATTTGATTGTTTGGCAAATTTATAGAATTCATTTGATTTTCAAAAAATTGTTTTGGACTACATTTGAATGCTTTCTCTAAATGCTCTTTAATATAATAAATAAGGTCATATTTGACAAAACAAATGCATTATTTTTTGTATTAAATTTTGATCTTCATATATATACATACACACATATTAACAAATCAATATTTTAATTTTAGTTCATATTAAACTAAAATTGAAATTAGATGTAACTCCTAATTCATTCAAAAAACGAAGTTTCTATAGTACTTAATGCAACTTTCATGAACAACCTGTAGCATTCCCATGTATCCTGACATTAAAAAAACCAAGAAAAATTTCATAAATTCTATTAATCAAAGCATAGAACTAACTATATATACATATATGACCACTTAATACAAAATATATGACCAAGCTTGAACGAAGATGACATACTATTGATAAAAATCAGATGTGAAAATCTCCCTTGAAACATAGAACTAACTATATATATATATACATATATGACCACTTGATACAAAATATATATTCCCTTCCTCTCAAATTGAAATAAATTTTGTTCACCACGTTGAAATTAGTATTGAAATCTTAATTTAAGATAAAATGAATGAATATGTATAAGGCGGATATATGGTTCTTGATTGAACTATAAAAATATAGAAAGATTGTGGGGATGAAATTACAACATACTTTTGAAGTTCAAAAGTGAATAGTTTCTTTGAACAAGTTAAGTTGTATAATGGAGGGAGGGAGGGAGGGAGGGAGAAAAAGGCAGATCATATAATCGTGTCTTCGAACAAGTTAATTTTAATTTACCTTAGGAATGGTGGGGAGAGGAGAATTAATGTCAGCGAAGAAGTAGCGAAAGAAGGCTTCGAGGTTGAGACCTTTACGGTGAAAGATTTTAAGGTGTTTATGTTCATTGAGAGTAGTCTCCATTATAGATTATGCATCTTCCTTGGTGATTTTATCATCTCCTTTAACCACCGAAATGAATTTGTGAAGGTGATCCACAGTCATGATTCCGTTATCGGAGTAAAGGTAGAACAAGTCCTTGATAGAACCTGCTATTCTATCAATTCTTTGCTTCTAAACTATTTTCACTCTTCTTCTTGTTTTTGGGTATTCATTCTTTGGTCTCCAGGGGAATTAAATAAGTTAATTTGATGAGGGGGAGGGGTGTTGATTGTTGAGAAAGCAGTCATGGGAAGGGGGACAATGATTGTCCAAAACAAAGGAATGGTTGTAAAGCTTAACAGGTTTTAAATCTTGTTAAATTTTCTAAAAGGTGAACAGGAATACTATATGGTCAATATATTCATTTATTACACTAATACATATTTTATGTATTAACAAAGTAGCCATTCCTTCTCCACCAATTAAAATATACACTACTAATCATAATGATTTATAGGGATACACTAATACATCATGAACATACATACATACATACACCAAACAGGAGAATTAAAAAAACATAGCAAAGCTTAGTCAAGCAAAACATCAAACACTTAGAATGCACAATATATAAATAGGAGCTTTCAAACATTATAAAATCAAATACAAATGTGTCAAAAATTAGATGATAACAAATTCAAATGCCTTGTATTTCATTCCATTTTTCTTTCAAAAAAAATTTCATAAATTCAATGAACAAATTTATACATGGCTGAGAGAGAACCTGAGGTGGACTTACCAGGATAAGCTTTCAAATTGTTGCTGGGATGGACAAATCACTAGAACTGTGTGATTGTATCTCGAAGAAGAGGTGAAAACAAGGTAGAAAAAACCCTAGTTATTGGTGAATTGTGAAGAAATCGTAGTGTGGAGTAGAGGCAGAAGAAACCCTAGTTTGAAGGAGATGCGGAAGAAACCCTAGTGTGGAGGAGAAGGAGATCGACGAAAGAGGAAGCTAAGATCGACCATGTGTATTTTTCATTTTTTCGTTTCGTTTCATCGAATTGAACGGGAATTGGTTTTGAAAAACTTAAGTTGCCGCGTAGAATTCTGCCCTTCACAAACTTATGGTTTTAGAATTCAAGTTGAATTTTAAATTTAAGCATTTTGTAGTATCCAAATAAGAGAATTAGAAAACTACGTTTCAATTCCAATTCTCAACTATAGAATTGGGGTATCCAAACACACCCTTATTTAAAATATAAAACAAAATAGCCTCTTACACTAATCACCGATTAAAAATAGACCCTTCATTTAAAAAAATATTATTCATTGAATTTTTGGTAAAAATCAATGTGTAATAAGACCTTCTACCTAATTTCTAGTTTAAAAATTTCGTAGACAGAATATCTAATTAAAAAAAAGAACTATGCAAACTCACATCAACAAGTTTGTTCGCCATATGTCTACACTAATTTCGTAGGTATATTATTTACATAATTAGCTAAACTTATTATATCAACAAGTTTGTATATTATGGCTCAGTTTGATAATAAGTTAAAAATGAGTATTTTAAAAATAAAAATAATCTCACCATATTAATCATTTTAATTTTTAACTTTGCATTTAAATCAATAGATTTTAATATTATTTTTATCCTTTTATGAAATAGACCCTATTGGATCCATCAATTTTAATTAATTGGGCTAAAGTTTGGATTTAATAAAAATAAAATGAAGGAAAGAAGAGAAGAGAAGAGAAGAGAAGAGAAGAGAAGCAAAATTGGGATAGAGTTCGGAAAGATCCAAGAACCTAAAGAAGTTTTGACTAGTACTAGTACGTGTGCAATCCGCATGCATGTCTCTCATCCACTTGGCCGGCCTGCCGCATGACGAAAGTGCTGAGGTGGAAAATCAAATTGCCCTCCACCCTCCAGATTCGATTCTTGCCATGTCAGAATGCGAAAACACGTCCAGGTTCAATGAACCTGAAAGGCCGCATAACGGAATATCGAACCCCACCCCCGCCCCCCGTGTTTTTCTCTTTCCCCTCTCCCCCCTTTGCCCTGGCCTGGCCTGGCTTTATATAACGACACCAACACACTCCGTATTTTTTTCATCACTCAAATCAAAATCAAAATCAAAAACCCCACACAAATCACATCTTTAAAAAAAAAGATCCGAGCTTCAGATTAATTTCTGTACGATGGCTTTAGCTGTTAGTTCCTCCTCTGCAATCTCCTCCTCCTGTTCCTTTTCTTCTCGTTCCTATGAACAACCCAAAGGTAATTAATTAACTATATTTCTCTCTTATTTTGTCTTCAATCGAATTTCAACTTTCTTCATTATTTTGAATGATGAGAATGAGAATTCATCTTACTTACGGGTTCTTGATTTTGAATTGCCACATTAGTGGTTTTTTTTTTTTTTTTTTAATATTCTCCTTAACGCCGATTCTGTTCCTTTGCTGGTTGCAGCTTCTCAATTGGGTAATTTTCAGCTGCTGGATTGGCCCCATCTTCCGTCATCGGCGGTGAATTTTACTCTGAGACGATCTTCGGTGAAGCCACTAAATGCGGAACCAAAACGTAACAGTTCTATTGTCCCTTCGGCGGCAACCATGGTTGCTCCTGGTACGTTTTATTTCTTCATACAAACATAAATATTGTATTATTTTATTATTTATGTATGGATGCTTTTGTTGATTGTCTCACCAGGTTTTAATAAAAGATTATTCACTTCATCGCAATTTATGAGTTTTATTTATTTTGAATCAAATTTAACTACAGTCAACTAATAATCCAGCTCTACCTTAGTTATATAAAAATTATTAGTCCTTTTTCTTCTAATAATTTTTATATATAATAAAGGATAATGGTTTTTGAATCCTAAAAATGTATAAGAAATATTTTTTTAAGAGTGGAAGGTGCTTTTGGCACACATTAGAACTTGTAATTATACATAAAAAAGTTTGTTTGCAAAAGAAAACTCTATTTTAAAGGGGCAGAGCTTCGGGTTCGGTGAGTCTGGAATTTTAGAATTTAGAAATCAGAATGATGGGTTTGTACCTAATGTTGTGTTGAATCTGAATATGCAGAAGTGGTGGAGAAAGTAGAGGTAGAGGACTATGAGAAACTGGCTAAGGACCTTGAAAATGCTTCTCCTCTTGAGATTATAGATAAAGCTCTTGAGAATTTTGGAAATGATATTGCCATTGCTTTCAGGTATTCATCATTCTTCAAATTTTTGTGATACAAGTATTATAATCCGCAATTCGAGCCGGAAAAGGGATGGGGGACAAGGCTCAAACCCATGACCTAAACAAGTCCCCTTTAAACCACTCTACCTGTCTTACCCTATTCAACTTATCTGAACAATTGTACTAAATACCTGCATTACTTGTGTGTTTTGAAGTGGTGCTGAAGATGTTGCTTTGATCGAGTATGCTCATTTAACTGGTCGACCATTTAGGGTATTCAGCCTCGACACTGGGAGGCTGAATTCAGAAACATACAAATTCTTCGATACAGTTGAGAAGCACTATGGCATTCACATCGAATACATGTTTCCAGATGCTGTTGAAGTCCAGGCCCTAGTAAGGACTAAGGGCCTGTTTTCTTTCTACGAAGATGGCCACCAGGAGTGCTGCCGTGTGAGGAAGGTGCGGCCCTTAAGGCGGGCCCTCAAGGGTTTACGTGCTTGGATCACCGGGCAAAGGAAGGACCAGTCCCCTGGCACTAGATCTGATATTCCCATAGTTCAGGTGGACCCGTCCTTTGAGGGGTTAGATGGTGGGGCTGGCAGCTTGGTGAAGTGGAACCCCGTGGCAAATGTGCAAGGTACTGACATATGGAACTTTCTACGAACCATGAATGTGCCCGTGAACACATTGCATTCACAAGGGTACATCTCAATTGGATGTGAGCCGTGCACAAGACCTGTACTTCCCGGGCAACATGAGAGAGAAGGAAGGTGGTGGTGGGAGGATGCTACCGCCAAGGAATGTGGGCTACATAAAGGAAACATCAAGGAAGAAAATGTAAATGGTAATGGAAATGGGGCGCTCCACACGAATGGCACTGTTGCGACTATTCCTGATATCTTTAATTCCCAGAATGTGGTCAGCTTGGGCAGGCCTGGGATTGAAAATTTGGTGAAAATGGAGGATCGAAGAGAGCCTTGGCTTGTTGTTCTATATGCACCTTGGTGCCGGTTTTGCCAGGTAATCGTTTATTTAACATTTGTTTAAATTATTTGGAAAAAAAACATTAATTTTCTTTTATGGAAAACAAGAGCTTAGCGAGGGGGTGGTTTTTTTGATTACTTGGAGAAGGAGAAAATTAGACTAAAGCGAAGCTCTTGAAATTAATGTAATCGAACACGACTTGTTTGTATTAATTGAGTTTGGTCTTTAGGGAAAATCTTTAACAAATTTTGGTTTGAATCTTGAGCAGGCAATGGAAGGATCATATGTTGAATTGGCTGATAAGTTGACTGGAAGTGGTGTTAAGGTGGGAAAGTTCAGGGCAGATGGAGAGCAGAAGGCATATGCACAGCAAGAATTGCAGCTGGGGAGCTTCCCCACAATACTTTTCTTCCCTAAGCACTCTTCTCGCCCCGTAAAGTATCCCTCTGAAAAGAGGGATGTTGACTCATTGATGGCGTTTGTTAACGCGCTCAGATAATAGAAACGAATTAAGTAGGACTGATGCAGTGAATTTTCAACTCAAGTTGAAGAGGAAGAGAATGGTTCAACCAACCAACCAGAATAACTGTTGAGTTGGACCTAAATCGTGCAATTAATTAAAGGCCTTTCCCATTGTTGGCTTGAAACAGTGTCTCTATAGTGTGTCTTGTAGTGTATGCTTTGTTCATATTGTGTTTTCTGGGTACGTAGTACGAGCTGTGCTCCACAGATTTTTGATATGTAGTTCTTTTTGGGGTACAGAGTTTGTTAGATAGATGATGTGAGTGAGACTAAATCATCGTCGTCGTGTGAAATGAATGTCAGTGGCTCAATTTTTATTTGGCCAAAGTAGCTTTTTTACCTACTCTCCAAACTATACTTTTATATTTTAGTTAAAGTTAGTTCCTTATTTCTGAGAATTCTTGAGTTTGCTTTTACTTTTTTTGTGCTTTACAATAATGAAGCACTAATAATCTTAGTAAGTTGACATGCAGCAATCATTCATTCATTCATTCATTCTTGTAAGTGTGAATTTATTAATTTAAAATTTACAAACATGAAGCAAGTGAGCGCATAAAGTTTGGGGCGAATTTTTATGGGTTGAGCGCAAGTCGGCCACCAAATTGAGTTTAATTATAAACCGGGGGTTGGCCCGTTTCATTGGTTGAGCGGCCCAATTGAATTGGAGGAGGTAGTTGAGCTTTTTTATATAAGAGCAATTTTCAAATGAATCCCATGTTCCGATGTCCACCAGGTTCTTGCGCCTGCGCGTACCTGCTTTAACTTTAAAGAAGGAATTAAAAAGAAAGCTGAATTTTCGTCACTATCCCTTTATGAACCAACCAATAATACCAAACATATATTTATTGTTGTGAAGATAGGTAACAGGTGATACATTAGTCTAGTCTGTCTATATTGTAATTTACTCCTAATTCACTTAGTCTTACGATAATCTATCGGAGTTTGCAACTTTTACATCCATAAATGATAATCCGCTCAATTCTTTTTCTAAATTTGATGGACTTGAATAGAAACTAATTTATAAAGGAGAAGAAGCTATGCATCTAAACCGGTTAAACATGTCCAAGAACAAAATGACCATTACTTTTAAAAAATAAAAATTATAAATAGAAGAAAAAAATATATCATTTTAGTTAAATATTAATGTCTTGTGCCATAAAATTTTGTTGCTTCTATGATGAGGACATGACTCAATGCTAATTTCGGTTAGTTTGAGTCGAGGAAGAAGGGAAATTAAAGAAACAAAATGAATTGCACGTACAACTTGTGAACCAATTCTCGTAATATTCACTTAATACATTTATTTTAAACTATGTTATGCAGTTATAGTATAGAAAATATAAATTTTGTGCAAGATTAAAGTAGCCAAAGTAGTTAAGACGTGTTGAAAGTTAAACTTTAGTATATCACACATCAAGAACGATCGGAACTTTTTATTTTTATCACCAAGAATCATATAGATTGAGTTACGTCGGGTAATCCAATTCGAGAAGGAGCTCAATGATTCAATACACCACACCGTTGAACTTACCAAAAGGTCCCCATTATTTACGTATTTGAATCAAAGCTTTTCACATACCACCAAACCATCAAGTGAAAGAAGAAAGTTAGTTTCACCAATTTTTATTGTCGGTCCATGAGGTCATTATGGTCATTTAGTAATTCAAAACATCAACCGTACGTACACATTCACTGCAAATCCACTACCTTTGGCTTCGTTAATTCAACAACCAGTTCCCAATTTTCCCTCTAAACAGTAGGTATACAGATCTTCCAAACAATAATAGCTCAAAACCCACACCCAACACATAATAATATTAATAATAAACCTTCAAGATAATGCAACGGCTAGCTGAACCAGTAGCTGAAGATGAAACAACTAGAGCTTCAACTTCTCTCTAATGGAAGATCTAAGCTCACTCTGTTCTCTCTCCTATTCTTGTTCCTCTTCTCCACAGCACTCCCCACTTTCACACCAGGTAAAAACCCACTTCAACGTTTCCATTTTTTCTTCAAAATTCACACATACACACTCACATAGTATTGATGGTGATTTTTGTTCTGCAGAGATTAAGCAACAGCAGAACAGAGATGAACCCTATGTGGGAGTAAACATAGGCACTGATGTCTCGAATTCACTTTCACCTTCGGAGTTAGTTTCATTTCTACAGTTACAAAAGATCACTCACATTCGTCTCTATGATGCAGACCCTGACATCCTTAAAGCCCTTTCGAAAACCAAGATTAGGGTCATCATCAGTGTGCCCAACAACCAAATCCTCGGAATTGGGTCCTCAAACACCACCGCCGCCACCTGGATCGGCCGCAATGTCGCCGCTTATTACCCGGAAACACTCATCACCGCCATTGCCGTGGGTGATGAGGTTTTGACCACAATACCCTCTTCATCTCCTATTCTTATGCCTGCAATTGAGTCACTCTATAGTGCTCTAGTAGCTGCCAATTTGCATAACCTAATCAAGATTTCAACCCCACATACTGCTTCAATTATTCTTGACCCATTTCCACCTTCTCAGGCCTATTTCAATCAAACCCTAACCCCGGTTCTTTCGCAGTTGCTTCAATTTCTATCAAGAACCAAATCCCCTCTTATGATGAATTTGTACCCTTACTATGTGTTTATGCAGAACAAAGGGGTTGTTCCTCTTGATAATTCTTTGTTCAAGCCTTTAACACCTTCTAAAGAAATGGTTGACCCTAATACATTGCTTCACTACACAAATGTGCTAGATGCTATGATTGATTCTGTGTATTTCTCTATGAAGAATTTGAACATTACTGATGTTACAGTTCTTGTTACTGAAAGTGGGTGGCCTTCAAAGGGTGACTCGAAAGAGCCTTATGCGACAATTGACAACGCGGATACTTATAATTCGAACTTGATTAAGCATGTTTTTGATGGGAGTGGAACCCCATTTCATCCTGAAATCACATCTAGTGTGTACATATACGAATTGTTGAATGAGGATTTGAGGTCACCGCCAGTTTCTGAGGCGAGTTGGGGGCTATTTTATGGGAATTTCACGCCAGTGTATTTGCTTCACGTGAGTGGAAGTGGTACATTTCTTGCTAATGATACCACTAATCAGACTTATTGTATAGCAATGGAGGGGGTGGATTCAAAGACTTTACAGACGGCGTTGGATTGGGCTTGTGGACCAGGGAGGGCGAATTGCAGCGAGATTCAACCAGGGGAGAATTGTTATCAGCCTAATAACGTGAAGAACCATGCTTCTTATGCATTTAATAGTTATTATCAGAAGGAAGGGAGGACTCCAGGGTCTTGTGACTTCAAGGGTGTGGCCATGATCACCACCACCGACCCAAGTAAGTGCTTCATTAAATTCTACAATGTGTTCCCAAGAATTCAAGAATTTTGAGGGCTTTATAGTTATTAAATAGTTGTTCTAGTGATTATACAGTGTAATATGAATAACAAAATTGAATTGTGGGGTTTAACTTAGGAACCAATTTGGTTTGTAGCAATGTGGGGTTATTGGGGGAAGATCAAGATTCTATGTAGTTTCTTTTTGCCTTGAGCTACAAGATTTATTAGGCCTAGTCTGCTCGATGAACTTTTAGATTCCTAGAAAGCAAGTCCCACAAACTTATCTTCCATGATTAGCTATTTTATAAAACATCACTAAACATAATTTGTTTCTTATTAATTTGGGAGCCATAAATATTGTCCTTGAAAGCCCTGGAGAAGGCTGTCTTGGAGGACAACTGTAAAAATTGCAAGATTCTGTATAGGTTGTTGTGCTAGTTAAGACACTTTTTATTCTCATATAGTGCCTCCATCTCAAATTAAGAGTCCTCATTTTTGGCATGTCTCTGATTATGGTCTCATTTCCTTTTTGGAACATGATCAATGTCCAAAGGTAAGTTGTATTCTTCACCATTAATTAGGTTGAAATTGGTGTCTTTCTTAAAATAATCTGATACTGAGCGATTATTAACATGTGGCACGAGAAAGAAATTAAAGTAACCCATTTTAGAAATGGATCCAAAGTAAAGTAGGTCTTTCAAGGTTGTTACCATGCCGCTACAGTTATACAGTAGAAATTAGAAGACATGGAAAGATGCGTGAGTGCCCACTTGCACAGAAACTTCAGAATTGATTCTTTGTGTTCCTTAAGCAAATTTTAGTTCCATTTTCGTGTTAACTCTGGATGAAAAATGCCATTTGGTTGATTTACTATTGCATAAGAAGAACCAAATAATTGTTTTCTTATTTGATGGCAAATATACATATTATCAAGCTATTTGGGGATCCAATTGTTTTGCATGTTTGTGTCAGTATGGCTAAACTATATGTCTCTGGACTTCTGTTTGATTCTTTGTGGTGGAACATCTGCAGGTCACGGGAGTTGTACTTTTCCAGGAAGGTAAGCAAAAACTCAGTTCTTTGTTAGTACCGTGTTTTGTCCATATCTTTTTGTCCTTTACCAATTATATTTGGTATTGAACCATTGATGTTCATATGTTGAAGAATGCAATATGAGCAAATCTTTGGGAATAATCTTTTATTATTATTTTTTGTAATGAATAATATAATTGTGGGTGCAGTAAGAAGTTAAGCAATAATACAAGCACGGTTGTGAACTCAACACAAGTGAGTGGCGCTGACACAGTAAGATTCACCATCCTCCATGGCACCCGAATAAGTGGTATCGACAAGTGTTTACGGGTTTTCTTTGGTCTCATCTTTGCCGTTTTGTTTTCTTCATTCCTTTTATGACAATGATGTTGAGGTATAAGATCAAAATTACTCGAGTTTTTGTTCAAACGAATGCCGTTATCTCATTTTTAAGGTAATTCTTTGTTTTTCCCCTTTCTTGCAGAAGGAGCTCAAACCATTGATGCTTATTTTTGGGACCATTTATCGCACTTTTGGTGTCCCCTTTGTAAAAAATGTTGTAATTAGTATTCATTCCTAGATGGGGCTAATTCCATAATCTTGTCGAAGGTACCACCAACAAAGAGGATGAAGAAGGGGTTGTGCCTTAAATAATGTGGGAGATGATCAATAAGTACGTTTAGAAAAAGGGACATTGCTCTTCATAGCAATTGTGGTATTTTTTTTCTTTGATCATTTTTTAGATTAAAATTGTTGTATGCATACATTTTCTACCGCGAGTTTAGTTTAGTGGGTTGGAGGGGAATTTTGGGTCAAATAATTACAGACATCCAAATTTTGGGAGTGATGGTTTATTTCCCTCATCTTGATTCTTGTTTGGGTCACTGAGAGCGTCAATAATAATTGGGGAAGATGGGTGTTATTTGACCAATGTTCTTTGAGTGTAACATTCAATAAGTTGTCTTTTCTCCATATATCATCTTTGGAAATTTTTTTACCTACAATGCTTATCACTTATTCTCACTGGATATACTAAATGGGTTGTACCCTCCAAAGGTTCTTACCTATTCTTATCGGGGATTTACCATCATTTTTTTACGGATATGGGCATTATGATTGATATTGTTCTTTTTGTTTTGCTTGGAAGTACAAGCTCTCTAATGACTAATTTGTCTCGTGAAATTTATTAAACTTTTGGAGAAAGAACAAAAAATATTCGTAAAAAACTCAAAAATGAAAGAAACGGTAAAATCTATTTTTTTCAGACTCCTTAAATCATATGGTGAGACTCTAACAAGACTAACTTGCTTCTCTCCCATTCACTTTCTTTCTCTAAATTAAAACTCCTAAACAAATATAATAATTAAGTAGTGATGTTTTCAAGGAGTCAATTAGGGGTTCAATTTCACCCCTTTACCCAATGACCCCCTCTTTATCCATTTATCACATGAATAAAGGAATTGTAATATAAGAATACTAAGTCGTAACTCGTGTTAAAGGTAGTATTAACTATTCAAAAATTATTGTTAATTTTAACTGTATAATTTTTTTTTTATCTCATTGTACATTTTTAAGATTCAAAAAACATGCTCTTTACCTGATGATCCCTTCTAAATCTATCTCTCACATGAATAAAAAAATTGTAATATAAGAATATTAGGTCGTAACCCGTGTCAAAGATAGTACCAACTATTTTAAAATTATCTTTTGTTTCAACCATATAATTTTTTCTCTCATTGTACATTTTCAAGATTCAAAAAACATGTCATTTATTATATAAATAGAACTATTTTTGCTTGTATTGAATTTTAAGGTACAAGTACAACTATAATGTGAATTAAATCAATGAAATAGTTTGACTTGGAAAAAAACAACAACAAAAACTTCAAGTGAGTGCAACTTTTTTTATTTTTTTCTTAAAATTAAGGGAAGTCTAAGTTTCTTTCTTAATTTTACAAAAAAAAAAAAACCCCACCCTCATGAGTCAAACCATTAACCTCAAGATAAGAGTGAAAGTTGCCGACTATTGGACCAACCCCTCAAGACAAGTGAGTGCAGTCTGGTAAGCACTCAATTAAATTTGGAGTATCCAAATTCATCATTACTCGTACCGAAAGAAATAGGTTATTACATTGCGAAAACAATTATTCCCTTCGGCCTAAATTGTTGGTCCCTTTTAAAAAATCCAACTTATTAAGGACTCAGCATCATCATTGCACTTTTTATTTAATTTACTTTGACTTTCCCTTTTTACCCTTTTTTTTATTTAAAACTTTTACTTGAAATGTGAAAGTACAAAAGGGCAAAATAGGTATATATTTATCTTTTATGAAAAGTGGACATTTATTTTCGGACATCCAAAAAAAAAGGAAAGAGGGAGCAACAATTTGGGACGGAGAGAAGTATTTTTTTTTATGAGAGTATAGTATTAGTTTGAAAAGTTACACTGTATATTTTTATAGTTATACATTTTATTTATTTATACATTATATATTAATTTAGCAATAAATATAATTACATCAGTAATAGTAGCATCCAAAAAATATAGACGAAGTAATTTTACGTTAGAATCGCTACCCCAAGGAGAATGTAGTAGGACAAACTATGGGATTATATAGAAGATTAATTAATTTACTTGATAAGATGCAAATGCTCTTACAAAAATAAAATAAAATCATGAGGAGCAGATTATAAATTACAATCATTTAAGGATGGTATCGCTAACACAAATTTCTTTTAATTAATTGAAAATGGCCCTGTTCCGCCAAACTTTGCTTTACGGAAACAGAGTTACACAACCAGTGAATGTGATTCACTACCCAAAGCTTCGAAGAAAAACCCTAGCCTTGTGCCCCCTCGTATCCCTATCAATGGAGGACTGGGCTTGCTCAAAATGCACATTCATTAACCCTCCATCCCAGAAATCAAAGTGTCTTGTCTGTTTATCACCATCAACACCACCACCACTAACCCCTTCTTCTTCTTCATCTGAACCCAAATGGTCTTGCAAAGCCTGTACTTTTCTCAACCCATATAACATTTCCAACTGCGGAATCTGCGGTACTAGATCCTCCGCTTCGTTGATTTCAACCCTCGAAGAAGACGACGACTTGGGTTCTTCGGTTGGTAATGTTTTCATGCCCTTGCGACATTGCAATAAGAAGAAGATTATGGAAAAAGATCCAGTTGAGGTTCTTGATGATGATGATGATGTTGATGTTGATTTTGGTCGTGTCTCTAAATCGGCAACTAAGGCTGTCACTGTCTCGGGTAAGTTGGAATTCCTTTTGTTATCGGCGTGTATATATTATTTTCTTGGCGTTTTTTCAGCTTCTTTTTGATTGATAGATTGAATCGCTTAGAGTACATTTCATCCAAGTCCTCGAAAAACGATCTTATATCTAACCCTTGAAAAAGCATATTGCATTTCGACATCCAATCTTCTATCCTTAAGCAATTTTAGAATTCATAAATCTTGGTCTCTTATGATATAGATATAGATGTATTCCAATCTTTCGCACTTTAGTTCGGTACTATTGTTTCGTTTTCATAAACCGCGCTCCCTTTTGAGTGAGTGTAACTGGCACTATTGTTTCGTCTTCATAAACCGTGGTCCCTTTTGAGTGAGTGTAACTGGCTTTATGACGGTTTATAAATTGTAAATGTTACATTGTTTTAGGACAAACCGAATTTGTTGCAGATGAACCTTCCTCGGGCTCAAATTTGAGAACATTGAAGATTTTGACATATAATGTTTGGTTCCGGGAAGATCTAGAGTTGCAGAAGAGAATGAAAACTCTAAGTGACCTTATTCAACTGCATTCCCCAGATGTGATTTGTTTCCAGGTTTTTTTTTTCTTTGATATTTTTAGTTATCTGGTTTATGTATCCTTACTTTTTTGCTCTTTATTTGTTTACACTTCTTGTCCGCGATACTTGATTTAAGTTCTTTACTTACTTTTCTGAAGCCACTTCATTATGCAGGAGGTCACTCCCAATATCTATGACATTTTTCGGCAATACAGCTGGTGGAAGTTGTACCAGTGCTCAGTTTCAATTGAAATAGCATTCACAAGACCATACTTTTGCATGCAGGTAACTGTTTTCTATCGACTTCATATTTTACGGTCCGTTTCAAATGAAATAGCATTCTCATATTAAGAACATGTTATATTTATCAACTGATTTGCAGTTAAGCAAATTACCAGTAAAATCCTTCAGCTGTAAACCATTTGGTTATTCTGCAATGGGAAGAGAGCTCTGCGTTGCTGAGGTGGCAGTTGAGGCGGACAAGCCACTAATTGTAGCCACAAGCCATCTTGAGAGTCCATGCCCCGGACCTCCTAAATGGGATCAAATGTACAGCAAAGAACGTGTAGCCCAGGCAAAAGAGGCTCTCAACTTTCTCAAGAAAAATCCAAATGTTATGTTTTGTGGTGACATGAACTGGGATGACAGGTTGGATGGTCAGTTTCCTTTACCTGATGAGTGGGTCGATGCCTGGACCCAATTGAAGCCCGGGGAAAATGGGTGGACATATGATACCAAGTCCAACCAAATGCTGTCGGGTAACCGGACCCTGCAAAAGCGACTGGATCGGTTTTTATGTAATTTGTGTGATTTTAAGATAAGTGGAATCGAAATGATCGGGACAGAAGCAATACCAGGCCTGTCATATATCAAGGAGAAGAAAGTGAAGGGTGTGGTGCAGAATTTGGTGCTCCCTGTTTTGCCTAGTGATCATTATGGCTTGCTTTTAACAATTTCTGCTCAAAAGTAGCTCTGATTAGGTAATGGTAGATTTTATCTGAGCTGGGCAAATTGTTGGATGCCGCACTTTTGTTCTTCAATGTGATCATATGTGGCTTCTTTTTTGTATAGACCAGATTTAATATGGAAAAGGCTTATAATATTTCTGGAGCATTGTGCTCCACATTTTGTATGAAACATTCTCTAGTGGAAATGATATCTACTTGCGGTATTACTACCTGTTATTTTGTGGTGGACTCCTGCCGTTTCACAAATACGTTAGTTTCTTTTTTATCTTCCAAATTTTACACATGCCCGCATATAAAGTCGGGAAAGGGAAAAAAAGAGATTGTACAATTGCTTGCTGTGCATTGATCAGTTCAACTGGTGATGACTCTGAGAATTAGCAGGAGCTTCTAGCCTTAGATAATCATAGAGGATTCCGCAAAGTGAGTCTCCTCCTCTGGCCTGCGTGAGAAACATAGAGTTGTCTTCCTCTGTCAAAATTGATGAAGAGATATTGACATTAAAAAGCCTGTAAAGCCCGTGTATTCCATGTCGACACACTGTGTTGTCCATTCCTAAATTCACCACTTGAAACACCAGGTGCTCTGAGTCCATTTTATTGACATGGACCTGTAACAAGATACAAAAATATTTTAAGGTACATTTTCATCCTGTTCATTAATGAAAGTTGGAATATAGTATTTGTAATGCTGCTGGACCTGAAGATCAGAACGGGTTGCTGATGCTATGGCTAATCTCAGCTTGTAAGTTCCTGTTATTACTGATTTGAGATTAAAATTGATTTTCCATGTTGATGGTAGATACTTGCTAGCTCCTCTCCTGTAAAATTTGGATTAGTCTTAGGTAGAGAGCAAAAATTAGTCGCACAAAACACATAGATTTACGTTGTTCACCCTCAAAGAAAGACTGCTATGTCACTAGTTGTGAGAAGAACTACAATGAGATCTTGATGTGATTCTCTCTAAATGCTTGAGAATTAGGGTAGCTATAACAGAATTAGAACTACCGACTAATAGCATTTGGTCATTTAGCTAAGAAGGTTGATCCACATTCTTGGGAGAGGGGAAGTACGATCAGGCTCCCTAGGAACCAACAAAAGAGTGATAAGGGGAAAATACCTGTCCACATGGGCAAAGAACCAGTCTTTCTTTGGATCATTGACGCCTATAGTGAACACAAGATCATTTTCAGGGTGTATATCAGTGTATCTGTCCCATAGACCGTATTGCCTGAACCTGTATATTCGCTAAATATGCATTAGTACAAGAGCTAAATTTCTTTAGGTACTCCTTTAGAATAGTTTGTTATCTATTGAAAATCGTTCTCAAGAAATTAACGATGTTAAACAATGTATATGGAGTAACTTACTTCTCAGGGCTGTTAAGAAATAACTTGTTGACATACATCGGATTCACATCAGGAACGTAGTAACTCATAGCTGTACGATCTGGGTAGCCAATCTCCCATACTGTTGGACCGTCTCTAACAGGAACATAGATCAAATTACCAACTTCTGTTTCTGACCCTGTACAGGTACTTACTTCATCATCAATCCAAACGGTAGAAATATATTTATTCAAGTGAAAGGATCATACACGAACAGTTTATTTTTACGTGATTTTTACCCGTGGAGATGGTTACAAGTTCCTTATTTAAGTAATCTCCAGTGAAACCAGGAACCCAGCCATGGAGTCCATAAACTCCAGGAATAACATCTTTGATCGTAAAATTTCCATTTGAATCTGTTTGTACCCAAAATTGATACTCCTACACCCAAAACGAATTTTGTGTTATTTTAATGCTGCAATATTTAGCATACTTCAAAAGGATTCTAGAGCTTCAATAGAAGTGTTGAAATGAATCACAGAAAAAAATACCTTGCTCTCGATTTGCCAGGATCCTTCAGTCCTTGCAGCTGATAGTCCAACATATGCATTTTTAGCAGGGATGAGAGAATCAGAAACAAACCTGAATAGTAAGATTTTCAATCCAAATATTTGTTAATTCAAGGATCATACATTCACCCATTCTTGAAAAATCTTCATTTTGAAAAAGAAGCCATTACCTGTCTTGTACAAACAGACGCCCTGAAGCTGAACCGCGTTCCTTGACAGAAAGATAATATGGCGAGGAGACAAAATTGTATGGCCATTTTGACTTTTCAATCAGCCTCTTGGATGAGTCAATCATGAGGTGGGTTTACAGTAGTGTCAGTAAACTTAATAATACACAAAAAGATGCGATGGAGATTAAAAAAAAACCTGCTTTTTTGCGTCTGTCCATAAGTTGGATGCTTTTGCTATGTCTGGGGTCGAATTCAGGTATACAAAGAAGGGGCCAAACACCTTTCTCCATGTCTCTCCCTCTTCAAAATGAGTTAGTATATCATTTCCAATGTAGTGAGTTCCATGAAGCATCTGTTGTGTTGTACCAAACACTCAAGATTCTTAGTTTTCATATTTTTTCTCTTTCATTTGTCATTTTTTGCCTCGTGTGACTTTTGACTTGGCTTGTAAAGATGGATAGTACTAAAAATTTTGCTGTAACCTAAACATCTCTGGTACATGTTAGGCAGTACGCAAAATAAATCATAGATAGGAAATTACAGAGAGGCAGAATGGACCGGTGTGACATGTAAGGTTTTGCTTAGTGGGTCCACCATTGCGAAACTCTTGGCTGGGGAAGATGAGCCAGAATCCGATAATGGGACCTGAACTTATCCAGCCATGTACTCCACCATCTTTGTTATCCATAGAGTACTGGTACTTGTCATCAACCTGCTTTCATTTATGTATAATATAGTTTGAATATGTCAAATTCATGCTCACGCATGCAAAAATTGCAGTTAATTTTGGTTACACCCACCTCGCCTTTGAGGTCCGGATTGATGGGATTTGTAAGCAACCGTGATTCAGGTACAATTAGCTGTTTGCTTCTATCTGGTAGTAAATCTTCTGGCGTTGGCATTATTCTTTGTTTCTCATCCGTGATTGCCATATAATGGAATCTGTTCCAATTTCACAGTTAAGTGAATAATATATTGAAATATTACTACTGAGGTACTTTATGGTATCATATTTCAGTTTGGGTTATTTTACGTTTCTCGTTTCAACTTGAATGCCATTCTTGTTTGAGCAAGATCAAAGGCAGGGGATCCTAGGGGACGCTCATATATTGCATAGCAGTAGAACCCCGAATCACCACTCCTCAAAATGTACCTGGAAGGTATAAGAAGAATATATGAAATTACGAAGATTAGAATTTTTTGGAATCATTTTCATTGACTTAAAGCAAGTACAAATATAGACCTCAAGTCGATACTTAGTGGCAGTCTGACCCCTCGGGACAAAGGATCATAGGTACTCCTGAATGAAACCTCCAAGTGATCGTTACTCAATTGGATTGTGTTATATTCAGATCCTTTCAGCCTGCGTTATTTAAAATTAGACAAGAACCAAAGATAAAAAAAATCAACTCTCCCTCTCTTGAATATAGAATTATACAATTGGTATCTGTCTTGGCCTCCTGGTAAGCTCCAGTTTATGTCCCAATACCTGCAGATTGAAGTAGAGTTAAGCTCCATTTTATTTCCGAAACAGCATATATTGATATCTGTTTTGTAAAAACATAATACACTTTGATGTGATCAATGCAGCTAACAAACACCTTGAATAACCTAAGCCTATAAACATCTGAGTTAATTAAAGAAATAACTGAAAGTTCGTTACCCTCTACTTGATTCGCTAGACTTGAGGTCTAGAAGGTTATCCATTCCTCCATACTTTATGCCTGTTAGTAATCCTTGTGGTTTCAATATTGTGAGCCTTACAATCCCATTGTCCAGTATAACCTGCAACAAATTAATGTCAAATCTTTAAATATATACTGTCTAGCTCTAAAAACACTAGCCCATTCACGGGTCAACACTTAGCGAGGAGAGTCCCTCGCTAAAATCCGGTCATTGCATAGACCGGTCCAACACAAAGACAGCCTGAATTGTGAATTAGACCTACATAGGAGCCTTGGTTGATCAACTTCACATTCAGTATTGCCATAACTGAAAAAAAAATAAAAAATCTCCTCTTTTGGATAGATGAAGTGGGCTATTGAAAAGCTTTGGTTAATGAACAACTGGTCGTTGGTTACTATGAGAACCAGCAGAAGAAGCATTGGAAATGCTAATTATATACTACAATTTGTCTGAATATTCTTGTATACTGTCTTTATTAGAATCATGTCTTCTTAGGCAGTTCCTTGTTTGTATCAAATCCTAACATATTCCGTTTTCTTTTTAATTTGATTTAGTAATGGGCCACAAGACCTCGTGTGGCTAGCTAATTCACCTGAGAAGAGAAGGAAACACACAAACAGTATTCTACCATTGTATCAGTGTGGGCCAACTTTTTATTTAAGAAATGAGGAAACAATTACGTGCCAGTTATTTCTGCTTAGGAAACAGACGCTCTATCCACTGATTTACAGGCGGCATTGTGGGATAAGCATGTTTCGAACATTAATTTATATAATGATCAATAAATAGACCAAAGCCATAATTTTCATTTTATTTCCTTCACTTATTTTTGCTTTTACAATTATATTCAATGAGTCCTCACCAAAGCGATGAGCTATTACGGTCCATCTTTGTGCATTAGTTTTATGCGTAGCAGAACATTATACGTTGGAAAAAAGGACTAAAAATGTAACAACATTTAGGCTCCGTTTGATAGCAATATGGAAAATAAAAATAAAAACAATTAAATTGAGTGAGAAGATGGAAAATAAGTTAAGGCATATGGTGAGATACTCTCATCTCATACTCATTTTTGTGAGTATATGTCCTCCATCATCCTTTAATATTTTGTGGAAAAATTTTCTCTACCATCACCCAAAGAAAATTTTGTCATGGAAAAAAGCAAAAGGCAAGAGTTAATCTCACCACATCCCTAAACTTATTTTCCATCTTCTCACTTAAATTAGTTATATTTCTTTTCATTTTCCATATCGCTATCAAACGGAGCCTTAAAGTTTTCTTTTTCTTGAATTATATGCAATATTCTATCCTTTACGTTGCTTCTTTTTTTCTTTTTTCTCTTTCTTTCTGTATAAGCGGTAGGTTGATCAGGGAGTTTCGATGAGAGGCGGCATCGAGGGAGCCTGAATCCAATGTCCTATATATGTGAACCCACGTAGCATATGAATTACAAAGAAAAATTATGTCGTTAATTTGAAATAGGGGAGATTTCTGCAGGTACATGGACATGGAACTCGAGCTCACAACTACTAATCCAATGTGATTAAATTATATTTTTTTAAAACAAAGTGAATTAATATATAACGCAAATATTTGAAAATACTTTACTTAAAACTCTTTCTATCAATCTAAAAACAACGTGGGGTAGACAATATTTTATTTTCTAAAAGGAAATTTACAAGGGCAGAAAATTAGACCAAAAGCAAACTATAGGATGGGGTAGGTTAGTTTTGTCTCTTGTATTTAAGAAAACATTTAAAAGTAAAAAATGGATAATTTTATGCTTGTGATTGGAGATGACGCAGTTGCCTTAACAACCGTCCAAGCAGGGTTTGTAGAAGAGAACGTTATTATATCCTGAATTTTCCCCAATGGTTCTGTTACATTCACCATCAATTAATTAATATACCAAGTATATGTTTCTTAAAAACATCTATATAAGGCTCTTTCCCTGCCCCACTTCTCATTAAATTAGCATAACCTACATGCCATTACTGAAAAATGGCAACTAAGATTATCCATCTTCTTCTTCTGGTGAGTGTTTGTTCAATTACATACACCACCACTAATGCTAGGAAACAGCTTGAATCCAAAAAGGGTACATTGGATGACAAAAAGACATTCTTTGGAATAGGTGGTGCCGTTGGTTTTGGTGGAGGGTTTGGGGGTGGCGGTGGAGGCGGCCTTGGTGGTGGGTCTGGTTTCGGGGCTGGGGGTGGCCTTGGGTATGGAATTGGAGGAATTGGTGGGTTTGGCGGAGGAGGAGGAGGTGGTGGTGGTGGAGGAGGTGGTGGTGGTGCATATGGTGGCGGATATGGTGAAGGAGCTGGTGGAGGCTTTGGAGGTGGTGGATTTGCTTGACTTCAATAGTGGTTTCTTTTGTTTATTTATTTAAAACCTGTAATATGAAGGCGGCAAGTGTTAAAAAGGTTTTACTGCGTTACTGCCATAAGGCCAAATTCGATAACCATGATTTTATGAAAATGTTCTACGCATAATTTTTTTAATGGAGAAAAAGAATTGCAGGGGAAGGTTGTATTTGGATTCCCAATTAAAAAGGAACAAGTCCAGTAATACACGTTCTAACGCGGAAATTACGAAGATTTAATGCATCAAACATCACTAGAAACAACAGAAAAACATAGAATTTTAAACATTTTTTATGAAAAAGAATTGCAACGAAACAAACCCTAATTGACTCTCACGCACAGCACCATGATAGGGCCTCCCGCGCCTCATCCCACTGGTTCCATTTATAGAACTTTGCATGCTAAAGAGCTATTTAACAATGTTTAAAATGGTAGAATATAAACAGACGAACCCAATTTACGCTTTCCTATATTGGCCTTTTCGCAATGAAGATTTCAGAGTAGCTGCTGATTAGTATGCTATACATATAAATTACTCCCTTCGAAAGGAACCAAAAAAAAGCTAAAGAGGTTTCGGGAATTGCATACTTCTTCCTCTTCCGATATTGCACTACACTTTTGGCCACTGTGGACTCACAACCTGCAGAAGCCGATAAAATCATCAGATATACACCTGTATAAAAAAGGCAATCTCCAATATAAACAAAATTTGACTGATACAATTGCATCTATCATAATACTTTATAGAACCATTATTAGAAACTGGACTTTAAAACTGACCTCAAGCGTGCTAAACACTAATCTCATTCGGCTTGCAACAACTGAGGGCTCCTCAGAACTACCGACAACTGCCAATTGCTCTAGTTGAAGAGTCTTCACAGGAAGCCTTGTGTAAACATAAGAAATGCATAAAATTACTGCTTCTAGCTTAGTTTTCTAAAATGCTGCTTTACAAGCAAAAGATGAAACCAGTTGACTAAAAATTAACACAAGTAAACAAAGGCATAGCATGGTGCAGATGACAATTTAAGTTTTTTTTTATGTAGGTGCATATACATTTCAGATGAGCTAATCCTATAAGCAGACAATGGCACAAGTTGAACAACAATGATGAAATTAAAAGAAACGTACTTGTTACACAATATACTAATATAGGCACATACTACATACTAATGATAATTGCTTGAATGAAGTATAGGAGATGATCCAAAATAGAATTAAATGACATCATCAATCAAGTATAACTTGTATAAGTGTCTTATCAATATTTAGAGTTTTTTGTCTGTTAAATATAATAATGTAACTCATATTAAAATGGAACAGGGTTATAGTCCCTCACCATGCCATTCCTTTGACATAGTATGCATTTGCTATGATGGCGCAAAAACCTTTCCAATGAAGCAGTATTTCATCTGATACTGGTGGGGTTGATGACCATCGAACTATAGTTGGTTGTGGCGTACAGAGGATAGTGATGAATATAATGCTCAACCACAAAATACACTCGTTAACCTGCAGATTTCATGACCACCAAGAAGCATAAATATGCATATATTTAAGGATGTAAATGATGACTTAGATTAATAAGAGTCATAATGAATATATGGAAGTAACTAAACTTGAGTCCATAGTTTTGCTGATTAGCTATTCAGGTTAAGACAAAGCAGAAGGGACCGACCTCCTCGTAGCAAATCTTGGATTTTACACTGGTATTTCCGCCATAAGTTTGCATTGCTTCAATTTCAACACCTGATTCTTTCATATCAGTAAGTTCTTTCCTCAAACCTTCATCAGTGCATCCCAAAGCATATGCATTTACACCCGCACTAATGAACTCCTAATAACCATTATTTCACCACGTTAATGAAGAGAAACAACAGAGCGGCCTAAAGAACAGATCAAATGGAAACAATAAACATACTTTTAGGTTGTCACCCCCTCCGCGCTCAACGAAGCTTCTGTATCGCCTAAACAAGCTTATTGCTATATTGCGTGATGAGCGATACTCATCGTCCGATGACATGGAATCATGAAATTGACACTATAACAGTTTTAACAAGTAAAAACATGACAGATAACCATCAAATAATAACCAAAAGCTAATGAAAATTGAAAGGAACTGTATGTAAATGTTGCACTATTGCATACCAGCCATCTTTTCGAAGTAGTTTGGTGTGATACATGATGAATTTTAAATCGAGTACAGCTTTTCCAAGAGAAAGAGGAATCGTGCAGTCCTTTATTACAAGGACCCTTCACAGGGATAGAAGAAATTACAGCATTGATCAAGGGATTAACATTTGTAACCTTGCAGGGTGTAGTAGCTTCATGCAGTGCGCTAATGTCCAAGTATGTCGGGCACTTGCCGATAGCACCTGGACTATGAACTGTCAACATGGTTGAACCATGATATTATTACCTTCAAATGGCAGCAAAAATTAAGTTAGAAGGAGTAGATCGTGCTACACATAATCAAACAAGGAAAGAACAAAATCTAGGTTCATCTCTTTTCTTCTCTTAAGGCTATTTTATTGCTCCTTGAGGCCCAACTTTACAATCAGTGGTTCTAAGAACACCCTTATGCATGAAGGCTTAGGGTTATGTGAGGGATACCCATGGTGCACCTTTGTGCTTTTTTACGCTTCTCTTTGGACACACGGTGTCAAATTGTCGAAATTTTTTGTCACCCGTTTTCTCCATCAACGCCATTTGTTGTATCAACATTGTTTGCCTCCTTCGCTAGTTCCAATCTTTATAAAGTTTACTAAACAACAACATTAACCATAAAAATTCGAGCATCTGTTTGTATAGAAACCAACATTTCATTTCTTCACTTCTAGGCCTTAGTACACGGTATATTCTCTATAAACAAGCCTTCAAAGATTAGACCACCTCAGAGGGATAAAACAAAAACAGATTTAACATGAGATGAATGAACAACTACTCATTCTGTCTCAAGTTAAATAAAAGTTTAAAATATTATGAACTTTCACAGTTACCTTTCGTTTAAAGGGAGGACGGGAGAGTTACTAACAACTTGAAATCAGCTTAGTGGTTAGTTATTGTAATAAATGGTGAAGTTTACCATATCAAATGAGTTCATAGCCTAGTTTTAAAAACATGATTCTTAAGTCGCAAAAATTAGAGCAGCACTTTTTAATTTGAGACCACTGGGCTCTGGAATAAAATTTACAGTAACAACCACAAGCAAAAGAAATATGGAAAGTTGACAGCAAACAACTATACGCTAGACAACAACGATCAGATTCATCTTAATTCCAATCAATAAATGATAAGATTCAACATGAAGTTATTATAAAAATAAAATAAATTTAAAAAAAAAAAACCCTACTAAAATTGATAGCATGTAACATGTACAGGTTTTCATCATATTCTAACCATTCATTAGGTTTCATCGTATTTCTTACCTCACTAAGGTTAGTTTGAACTTTGACTTATTCAAATTGAAATAGCAACAGTAGAGAGTATTTAGTGATCAATAAATATACTTTTGACGCAGAGAGAATTGAAAGCACTACTCACCTATTAGGGTTCAGATCATCTCCTCTGCAAAAAAGAAAGATAAATGAAAAAAAAAATCAGATTTGTTTTAATAAAACCAAAAGGAAGGAAGATTCACAAGAAGAAGATGAAGAATCTGAATATAATGAGTATATATATGTGTGTATATGGATATATAAAGGGAGATATAAAAGATGAAGAAGAGAATCTAAATTGGAATTTACTGGGGGCCACGAATTTCATGAATGGCTCTGCAACTTCTTCCAATGAATCAAACATGAAAATTTTCTGGCTGGTGATGCTTTGGATTTACAGGACCTTTGTCATTTTGACGCCGTCGTTTTACTGAGACGTTTGACGTGTCAAAGCCCAAACAACCCACTTCACAAATCATTCGCGTGCGATTTATATAAATATATATATAAAAAGTAAGCTGCGCCTTAAACTATTAACTTAGTGTTATTTTAGTTATTAAAGTAAAAAAGGTATTATTTTAATTTTTAAATTATTAGCGAGTATTATTTTAGCCTTTTTGTCTATAATTTTTTTATTAAATTGAATGAAAATAGATGGCATTTTTGTTATTTTAATTTTTTTTAGGCAATTAGGCAAAAATGTTCATTCTAATAATAATATAATTATAAACAATACTTAAAAATTAGTTGTGTAAACTTATCATTGTACAAAAAAGACACTAATACGCCTTCCGTATAATATCTTACGTCTCATTATAACACTAACAGCAACTAGAAGGCGCTAAATGCATTTAGCACCACCTAGATAACAACCAGAAAGTAGCACCACTTGAACAACAATCAAAAAGTGCTAAAATCATTTTAGCACCTTAGCACCATTACAAAACAGAGAACAGCAAAATTGATGAGATCAACATCCACTCAATTTATTTATATGTATATATACATGGATCAACGTAGGGTTCGTAAAAAAAAAGAGTTACGATCATATTTTTTTTTCAAATCCCGCTGGGCTATCGAAATTGGTCGATTTCGATAGCAAAACGACTTATGATTGTCTTGATTTTTCTCGCAATTATAATAACTTTGTCTTCCGAACAACATATAAAAAAATCAGCCAAATCCAACAGTTCGATCAAAAGTTATATATGTTTTACGATTGTACATCCAGAAAAAAGAAGATGAAGATGATAAGAATGGCGCTCCTTTCGGCGATACAATCGAAGAGTCAGGTGATGGTGGTGGAAGAGGTGAGATTATTAGTGAGACAACTTCTCGTCGTCAGCTTCGTTTTTTCCTCTCTTGCGATTCTTTTTTCCATTTCCCTTGTTCTCTGTTTTCTCTCTCTAAACTATGTGTATGTAAAAGAGAGAATAATATGTCTTTTGTATGATTAGAATAAATGATATAACATGATATTTTTGTCAATCAACATTTATCATTTTTCTTAAAATAAATTAATATTATGAAAAGTGTCCTTATTGTAAAACCAAATTATAAAATTAGTACTACTTCCTTTTATTAAACATGAGTCCGTCCTTAGAGTTATAAAACATTACGGAGCGAGACCTAATAACCCATTATCTCTTTCTTTTTAAAAAAATAAAATTTTAATTAGACTTTTTATTAGAAGAGAGAAAAAAAGAAACCCACAGCCTCAGCTTTTTCTTATCTCTCTACCCTTCATCTCCTCACCACAATAAATACACTACAATTTCCCTCACTTCATATAGAGTTTACAAGGTATACACCAAAAACCAAAAAAGGCGAACCTAAAAAAGGATGGTGAAGCGAGAGAGGTGCCGTGCAGGTCTTGCTGACGGCGATGGCGACTCAACTGGCGAGAAGCTGAGAAATCGTTCCGATCTAAAATGCTGAAGCCAGCGAGGGGCTGTGCATGTCTTGTTGACAACGTCGGCGTCTCCACCTGCGAGAAGTTGAGAAATCATTTTGATCTACGATTGCTGCCGCTATTGCAAAGACCTCTGTTGTTTCACGAACTTGCAAGCAGCGCCGCCTTCGATTACAACGGCTCCATGGCCGGAGGAATTAAGACCTATTTGCCCTCCTCGGTGGTGGAGCCAAGAATTTTGTTTAGGTAGAGCCAAACTAATAATGCAACAATTTTTTTTGCATATACTATTTGGAGTAGTAGAATTAACATTCGGAGTGCATGAATCAATATTTAACGGATTAGAATCGATATTTGAAAATGTGGATTCAACATTTAGAGTAGAACTCGAACCAACATTTTAAGAAGTAGAACTTACTCCTACTTTACTAAAATATTTGTTCATTTTGTTTCTGAAAAATTAAAAATAATATACTAAAATTAATTATATATTTTAAAATATCTTTATCAACTCAATATTCAACCGACTATAACCAACAAACACATATATTAATCTCACTATTAACTTATCAAATAACAATCTAAGAAGCAAATCAATATTAAAACGCTTAAATCTTAATATTCAAAATTAAAAAAATATAATATAAGAATATAAGAAAAAAATCTAACCTAAGAGACAAAAAAGCCACAAAAAAATGAAGCAAAATTCAAAATGCATAGTACAAAAAAGAGCCAAAACAAATAACAAATGAAAATAGAAAGAGGAATAGGAAGGAAGAGGAAACAAATAAAGATACTAACTCCCTCCCTTTCTAATTACATATACACCGTGCCTGAATTTATTTACAAAACCCAACCCTCGTGGTTATACAGTTCAACGCACAGACACCCCTCGCCCACTAAACATCTTTAATTATATAGACACCCCCTCATCTTTCTAACTATCGCACAAAAACACAAATACTCAGTAAAAATTTGTAAACAGTCCATGTGGGGCTATGGCCCCTCTTGGACCCTACATACCTCTGCCCCTGGCCCTCCTCCTCCCCCTTAACCGCCACCCCTACTCTCTGCCTTCCTCTTCCTATTTAGCTACTTTATTTTTTAAGGTTTTTGAATTTTGGACATTTTGCCATAAATACATAGATTAAAAAGAGTTAATTACATGTAACTCCCTCAAAGTTTGACCTGTTTTGCACCTTTAAACATAAAATTTGAAAAGACACTCATAAAACCATGAAGTTTTGCGCGTGTTTCACTTTTATCCATTTTTGGACGGACTGTTTAAAACTCTAACGGAAATGGTCATGTGCGTGTCATGTGCGGGGTATAACCGTCTTTTTCCTCTCATTTCCTCCTCCTCCACTTTCCCTCCATTTAATTCAGCCAAAATGCAGTAAAAAATCAGCACAAATGCCGCAAAAATAGATAAGAGCAGAGCAATTGCACTCCAAAGTATAATTATTATTTGTATCCACCTCCATTTTCTCTCTAAATTGGTATAGGCTCTCCTAAGTAAACTCCCTTCTCTTCATTCTTTTAATTTATTTTCTTCTTCAAAACCCTAATTCGTAAAACCCATTCAATCGAATCCATTACAACTTATCGCTCTTCACCGAAAAACACTTAATCCAATGCTATTAAAGAAACACTTGGGTCTCCAACAAAACCCAATTGGACAATTTTCCCTCTTTTCAAAAACCACCAAATTCAACTTCAGTTAGGGATTTTGACATAACCTTACAGTTGCTAGAGCTAAAGAAGCTTCATCAAGTATCGAGGGAGAAGAGAGATAGCGAGAATGGTGATGGAGGAGAACCCAAACCCATCGTGTATCATAGGTTCTAAATGATATATGAACATTCAAGCTATAAACAACTGGGGGAAAACATAGAGGAATTACCGGTGAGCATAAGAATGGAAGCTTCTGGAAACTGAAACTTATTAATCAACAAATGTCTCATACACTTGGAATCATTCAGACAACTTATAAGCTCGCGCGTGCCTCGAATACTTGTACGATATTCTGATGATCGCCCCTTTTTTCCTCCTGTGCACAGCGGAGGAGGCCCAGGTGGTGCGTGGTTGTAAGGAGAAGGGGTAGGGGGAGTGGTTTGGGAGGGGGAGGGAGTGGACATAGGAGGAGGAGCGTGAGATGGAAAGGCAAAGCGTGGATCGGCAACGTTAGTGAAAGCCTGGCATAAGGCACATCATATAGATCTGGCACCGAGGGGAAGCTGTAAGGGAACATGGCAATTGGAGCAGTTTACGAGCAAGTTGTATATGGCTCTGCCTAATTATATTACAAGATTTTGTTTGTTTGTTTGCTTCAAGTAAATTACAAGATATATATTCTATTGAAATTGATTAACTGCCTTGAGAGAGAAAAAAAATTGGTCAAAGTGGGGAGGATGGATTTATTGTAGCTGGAAAAAAAATGAACAACTACTGATGGAGGGAAAATGGGGAAAGAGGAAAACTTCTTATCTATTTTTGCTCATTTTTTACTGCATATGGCTGAATTAGGTGGAGGGAAAGTGGAGGAGGAAGAAATGAGAAGAAAATGACGGTTATACCCCGCACATGACCATTTCCGTTAGAGTTTTAAACGGTCCGTTTAAAAATGGACAAAAGTGAAACACGCTCAAAACTTCGTGGTTTTATGAGTGTCTTTCCAAATTTTATGTTTAAAGGTGAAAAACAGGTCAAACTTTGAGGGAGTTACATATAATTAACTCGATTAAAAATTATAGTATTTATATGTGTGTATGTATGTGATGAAAGCAAAATTGGAGGATTTGGAGATAGATGGTGATGATTTTGTGGTTGAAAGTGGTTGGGTCGGGAATGGTGATGATGATGGTGGTCGGAGGTGGTGGATGGGTTAGGAATGATGATGATGGTCGTCAGAAATGGCTGGGTCTATATCCGTTTCTTTATTTCTTTTTTTTTATTTTGCTTTTTTTTAATAAATTTTTTAATAAAAAGTTTAATTAAATTTATTTATTTTTTTAAAAAATAATTAAAATGACAAAAATGCCTCCTATTTCCGTCAAACTTAACGAAAAATGTGGACGGAATGGCCAAAGTAATACTCACCAATAGTTCAAAGTCCAAAGTGACGCATTTTTTAGTTTAGTTGCCAAAGTGACACTAGGCTAATAGTTTAAGGCCTATCAGGATAGTTTACTAAAATATATATATATATATATATTATTGATGATTTCGTGCTAAGAGTTAAATATTGGCCCCCTGTTAAATTTTTTTCTAATATATTTTAATATTGGCTTACAATTACTAAATTAAGTTAGGGTACATTTGATTATATGGTTTTGAAATGGCATTGTAATTTCCAAAATTATAATAATCATAGAATTACAATATCATTTCTTGAATTACACATAGTTTTCATTTCAAATTCTAGAAGAATTCAAAATTTGTTTGTTTAGTTAAATTATAGAGTTCATATGAAATTTCAAATAGAGAATAGGTTTAAAGAATTCCGCCACCGTCATCCAAGTCCACCACTTAGAAGTGGAGTTTTGTTGGTGAGCTTCAAAGCCTTAGTGAAGTCATCAGTAGGGCTAAACTCGGTTCGGGAACCAAACCGAAATTCTATATACTGAACTGAACTGAAACGAAAATTTCTATACTATGAAAAACAAAATCGATCCTGAACCGAATATAAATTGGTTCTCAAAAATTTGGTTCCTGAAAATTCGGCTCGGTATATGTTTTTTTTTCGATAAAACCAAAATTACAAAAAGAATGAGAGTGCTTGAGACTTTATCGCACCAGTGGGAGAGAAACAGAAAGTAAAAGAAGAAAGAGAAGAAAGCTAAAAGCATCCTTTTTTATACTAAGAGTTAAGGTTAAATTTTAAGTAAATGGTGTGTAAATATATATAAATATAAACACAACTATAGATATATATAATATATATATATATAGGGGAAGGATCTTAAGATGACTAATCTTTTGGTCCTTAAATGCAGATCAATCATTTTGAGGGGGTAAATAAATGAATTTTTTGATGAAACTTGGTGAAGATGATCTTCATGATTAATATATCACCTCCATCAAATTTCATCGAAAAAATCAATCGGGAAGAGGGTTTACTAAAAAATTGATATATATGTGCGTTTCTGGCTGTTAAAATTTAAGATATTTGGTTAACTCACTTCTTGGTTGAATTTTTTGATGAAATTTGGTGGAGATGATCTACTAATCATGGAGATCATCCTCACCAAGTTTCATAAAAAAATTCATCCGTTTACTCCCTCAAAATGATTGGTCCTCATTTAAGGACCAAATAAATTGTCCTCTTTAGATCATTCCTCTATATATATATGTATATGCATAGAGATAGATATATATATATACACATACATGTATATATGTGAATTGGCTATATTTCGAGCGAGGAGGTGAGAACTCAGAGAGAAGAGTTCGAAGCATTGATCGAGAGCAATCTCAAATCACTTGCCGATGTATCGGAGCGGCTCGCGGTGCAGGACTGGACTGAGCCCATTGATAGGATGTTGAGAGAGAAAGAGAGAACTGCGGGGAATGTGGTGGGAGACGGATCGGTAGCAAAGCTTTACTTCCATTTTGCTCTTTTCTTTTCATTTTTTTGGGCTTCTCTATTTTTAAATCTCATCTTAGTTTTTAAAAATGGACTTGTTGTTTTTAGTAGCTTAAGAACCACAGCTATATATATATATGGAGCATTTCCCATAAGGATTACTATTTACGGACCTTATTTACGGATTTTCCCTTTCGGCACGCTTTTCGATGAATTTTTTTTATGAAAATTGGTGGGGATGTTCTTCATCGTGTGTAGAACATCTCCACCAAATTTCATCAAAAAATTCAACCGGGAAGTCGGTTAACTATATGATTAAAAAATATTGGTTCAGAAATAGATATATAAAATCCAATATTTTTCTATCATGTAGTTAACCGACTTCCCGGTTGAATTTTTTGATAAAATTTGGTGGAGATGTTCTACACACGATGAAAAACATCCCCACCAAATTTTATCAAAAATTCCATCGAAATCGTGCCAAAAAGACAAATCCGTAAATAAGGTTCGTGAATAGTAATCCTTATGGGAAATGCTCCATATATATATATAAATCGGTTCGGTTTAATCAAACTATGTCCATATCAAAACCCTTATCGTACCGGTTTAAATTTGGTTACCGATTTTTGGTTATTGTTTTTTCCCGGTTTGGTTCTGATTTTTTTGGTTCGGTTTTCGATTTTTCTGTATAAAATGCCAACCCTAGTCGCCGGAGTGCTGACCCTATCACCTAAGTATCGAAAGTGAGCGGTGTTGGCTATAGTTGGTGATGTCCATGCATATATATATATATATATATATGGCATGTATAATGATAATTATATACTTTCATGTATGTATATAGATTTATATTTCACATTTTGTGCATATATATATTGACTATGGTGTGTGTTTGAGCAGGCAAAAGGTTGGGGTGGGGTATCAATAGGCGTAAGGGTAGGGGTTGGGGATGGGTAAGGGAGGGGGTGCTGGTAGTTGTGGTAGGGGTGGGGTGGGTGGTGATGATGTAGGATGGGGTGATGATGTAAAATGGGGTAGGGGTAGGGGTGGGGTGGGTGGTAGTCATTGAGAATAATTTTTTTTAGAATTCAATGAGAATTAGAATTAGAAAACTCTACTTTCCTTATAGAATTCATAATTTTGGATTTCTATTAGAATTCTAAATTCCAAATTTGAACTTTAATGTAGTGTCCAAATAATGGAATTCTAAAACTATACCTCCCAAATCCAATTTCATAGCATGGAATTGGGGTGCCAAATATACCCTCAATGTATTTTTTTGATATCAGATAATGGCTCAGCCCATATGTACCGAGCAAATGTATACAAAGTTGCGGACTTAATACTCTCTCATTAGGCGAGCCTTATGGGGTGTAAGTGATAATAAATTTACCACTGAAAGCGTTGATTCCAGTACTTTACCACTCGACCACTTGCTAGTGGCTAAGCAGAATTTTGATATCTGTATAATGTGCACATACATCGCATGTCTAGTATTAAATAAAAATTAATAAGTGATGTTGTGATTATGCAGAATTCCTATCTATTTATTAGCAAAAAATGTTTGTACATGGGCTCATACTTGAGCTTTAGTCCAAATTTAATATTGTTGTATTTTTTTTACTTGTGTACAAGTGATAGAATAATATCAATGTCGATACAATCCATATGCATGTGAATAGTCACAATTTCGATGGATTATACTTAAGGTCCTGTCTTAAGGTTTTTTAACTATCAGTTAAATTCGTTTTGGACAAAAATTAGAAAGGGGAAAAACTTGCTTCATCATATTGGAAACAATTGTGTTGAATGTATTTAATTATAAAAGAAAAAAAAAGGTACAAAGAGAGCTTTCAACAACCCACGAAGAGAGTAAATATATAGAAATAGAATCTGAACAACACTATTAATTAATTTTTCCAAGCTGCATATGGTGAACTCTCACCAGCTTAGGTCCAGGTTCGGTACCATGCACACCTCTCCATGATTACAAGCTTACATTCCTTGATTTGGCAATTGGCATCATCTCCACCCTCGATTAGATCAGCAGCTTACAGCCTTTGTCATTCAAAATTTATTATTTTTTTATCTAATTCGTTGATCGACAATAAAATTTGTTTATAATATATATATATATATATATATTTAATTTATTAATCAATATATCGATGATACAAAAATTAATCCTATTGTGATCTCAATTTCTCTTTTGAAAAAATGGGAATCTTTTTCTCGAGTTTGAATTTTTTTAATGCGGCTTTTTAAATTTTTTTATTATAAGACGCTGTCCATAAAATTTAAGTATTTTTTGATATTTTTAATATATCTCAGCTCAAATACTGCTGAGAAAAAATTATATTTTATGTCAAGAGAAGGTAATATACATATGGAAAAAATTAATATTTATCTGAATTTTTGTCATAAAAAATACCAAATTTTTTTTTTCAAATATAATATAATATAATTGAGAGAGATGGGGCTGGGTGGCTGGCTATATATATCCAATAGCTTCCACCACTCAATGACGATGGGGCTCGATTTGGAAGAGAAATCCTCCTCCACCCACTACCAACCCACCAACCCATCTCCATTTTCTTTATTTTTAATTTTTATTGTACATTACCTAACTATAAATAAATTTCCCTCACACATTATAATAAAGACACTCTTTTTTTTTATATATCTCTCAGATTTACTTTGTTGCAGAACAGAACAGGGGTAAGTAAACACAACACCCACCCAAAGCTTCTCCCTTGTAAGTTCTTTTCAATCTCTCTCTAATTTGCTCTCTTTCCCGATGTTCGTTATTCAAGTTTTGTGCTCCATTGCTGTGCCTTTGTTGTTCTTATAATAAAGACACTCTCTTTCTTGATGTTCGTTATACAAGTTATGTTATCGCTGTTGGAATTGATCATATGATGCTATTGAGATCTACCTAACTGAATAAGATTTAATTTTCCTCACTTATATTTTTGTTAATGGAGGTATTGAATGAAACCCAGTATGGTTTTGCCACAATTCATATCACTTATTGATTAACACCATCAGAATCAGATTAATCTTATTTTGGGTGATAATGCAATGTGTTCGTACGGGTGATTGCAATACCACTACTCTCTTCTACTTCTATATAGTATTGTACGGACTGTTTCGATATTTATTAAATGGACTGCCATTTCGCCTTTGTAAGGTCATTTTGTTCAGGTTCAGGTTCAGTTTTGTGATTTTGATTGTATTTTCTGATACCCATTTCAGTATCCATTTGAGATTTATAAATTAAATAATGTGACATTTTCATATGTGCTTTATGGGATTCTTTTTTAACTTCCTTCCTAGAGGCTGATTTGAATATAAGTTTACCCAATTTTGACAATCATGGTATTCTTTTGATCAGATATTTATTACGTATCTAAGGAGATGAGAGGAGGGGGTTTGTGGCAACTTGGGCAATCAATCACCCGCCGTCTTGCTCAGACTGACAAGAAGACCATAGCTCGAAGGTGCTTTGCCACAGAAGCGGATCTAAAGAAGACAGTTCTATACGACTTTCATGTTGCCCATGGTGGAAAGATGGTTCCTTTTGCAGGGTGGAGCATGCCGATCCAGTACAAGGACTCAATCATGGACTCTACAGTAAACTGTAGGGAGAATGGGAGCCTATTTGATGTTTCCCATATGTGTGGGCTAAGTCTCAAGGGAAAAGACTGCATCAAGTTTCTTGAAAAGCTGGTCATTGCTGATGTGGCTGGACTTGCCCCTGGAACTGGGACTCTGACTGTATTCACTAACGAGAAAGGAGGGGCCATTGACGATTCTGTCATCACCAAGGTGACTGATGATCATATATACCTGGTTGTAAATGCAGGATGTAGAGATAAGGATCTTGCGCACATCGAGGAGCATATGAAGGCATTCAAATCCAAAGGTGGAGATGTGTCTTGGCACATCCATGATGAGAGATCCCTTCTAGCTCTCCAGGTTAATATTCAAAATCCTCTACTTACAATATGGTCAGAGTATGTCCTGGTGAAAATTTGACATTTTAACAGTATATATATTCAAAGTAATTATAGAATTAGGTGCAGGATCTGTAATAGCAAAACCGACCACCACATCTCCTCCTGAATTTTCCAAACGGGCTTGAAGGTGTATGAGCATATTCTATCTACATCATCCTCTTTTTGTTCCTTCACAACTGTACACTTAAAAAGTTCTCTGCAAGGCCCAAATTCACACGATTTCACCCTCTGTGCTTCTTTATGGCATTCAAACTTGTTATTTTAATGTAATTTTGACGATATTTGTGGTGCAGGGTCCTCTGGCAGGCCCAGTTCTTCAATACCTGACTAAGGATGATTTGAGCAAGTTTTACTTTGGAGAGTTTCGCATGTTGGATATCAATGGGGTACACTGCTTTCTCACTAGGACAGGGTACGCTTCTCTCGTGATTGTTTTCCAAAAAAGACCAATGGGTTCACATGGCTTGGGGAATGATAACTTTCATTTCTGATTTTTAAGCAAATGACGTTTTTTGCCTTAAGCACTTGTTTGGTTCAAGTTTTGGTTAGTTCCTAGAACCCAAAATAGTAATTTCACTTGGAAAGTTTGAGCTTCATCAATGATTCAACCTCTTGACATGAAAGAGACTTCTAGTATGAATTTACCATTTTACGATTCCAGAAACGAATCAAAACTTAGACCAAACAAGCACTAAATGACTTGGTGAATGTAAATGTTTATCTTCTTTCACTTACTAAACCTAAAAGCTATTGACTATAAGTTTAAAGAGACCCAGATTTCCAAATGGGTTGACCTGTAACCATCAATGGGCACATGACATCAAAATTTCGGCCAGTTTAGGCATCAATTATTATTACACGGAAAAGAATGCAGAAATACCTTCCCGACATAATAATCACTTCTGGTATTGTCTGTTAAGTTCGTCAATGAATCCATTGTTATATATCTGTCGCCCGTTTTTTACTCGTTGATGATTCTTTCATACTAGAGCTAGGAATTAAGTCTTGATTCGAAGCTCAATTTGTAAATAGCTTTTAACTTTCAATGTTTGGCATATTTGAAGAAGTGGTGGGGACTGATGCTAGGATGTTGATGTCCAGAATTTTTCGAACGTGATGTGGAAAGTACATTGTTTCTTCCTGGGGTTTCCGGTGTGCTTTGGTTGAGGTTTATACGGGCCTTTGATATAAAAGTGTAGTTTTGTTTAGAAAAATGAGGAAAAGAGTCGTCAACAAATGATGTTCAAATATGATTATGTGCTTTTGGAGGTTTTATACATAAAAATGAAGAAGAGTAGTATTCTAGGCAAATTAAGATTATGTTTTTTGATGTAGTTGCATCCTATTAGGCTGCTTTTGACGTGCAGGATAAGAGTATAGGATAGGATAAAGTTATCCTATCCCATGTTTGATGTTCATTAGGAATGGATATCGGGGCGGATTATTTATCCCACTAAAGCTTCTTATCCCATCGAGAGAGGAATTAACAAATCCCACCTAGGAGGTGGGCTTGTTTTATCGTGTCTAGATGGGATTAAATAATCCGAAGCGACTATCTAATCCAAACGCATCAAACACAAACATATTATTTTTTACTTGACATCTACTGGATTAAATACTTGCATGGCCATATATAAATATATTTGCGAGTATTCCTAACCATAATAGGCTGTCTATGTGGAACTAAGTTATAAAAGCAATACCTGGACCATGCCATTACTTCAACCCATGTCCAAAACACAAAATATTACCAAAATCAATAAGTTACTCTCAGAACATAAGAATGCATTAGTTTCTTATGGCCCATATCGTGTTATTTCGTCTAATAGGGTTCCCCATTGTGATCCTTGGACTTGGGGAATTGGGCTTCTTCTTGACCGTGTTAACCTTTTACTGGATTTTGGTTTGGGAATTGGAACCATGTCAAAATTTAAGTAGTTAACTGCACATCTAGCTTGGTTAACCATAGAATGATTCAGCAAAGCTGTTAGAAAACCCTAAAAAATTAGCCATCATAATCTAACGTAATGTGTTTCTAGTTTCTACTAATAACTTTTTGGCGTCTTGGGACTTCATGAAACAAACAATTCCACTGAATCTGTTATGACCTTCGCCTTCCTGAGGATATAATCTTGGAGTTGTATATAATCCACAAAGTTCATTATCAGACCCCTGAGGATATAATCTTGTTTAACTTAACACTGCTGATTATTGATACAAGGATTTGTTTAAATTTATTCTACCAGGTACACAGGTGAGGATGGATTTGAGATATCAGTTCCTTCAGAGCACGCAGTGGATCTTGCAAAGGCAATTCTCGAAAAATCTGAATCGAAAGTAAGGCTGACAGGGCTGGGCGCTCGAGACAGTCTTAGGCTCGAGGCTGGACTCTGCTTGTATGGCAATGACATGGAACAGCACACAACACCTATAGAGGCCGGGCTCACATGGGCTGTGGGGAAGAGAAGAAGGGCCGAAGGTGGTTTTCTTGGTGCTGAGGTGATACTTAAGCAAATAGCGGATGGTCCATCGATCAGGCGAGTTGGCCTTTTTTCTTCAGGCCCACCAGCCAGAAGCCACAGTGAGATTCAGAATGAGAAGGGAGATAACATTGGGGAAGTTACCAGTGGAGGGTTCAGCCCCTGTCTCAAGAAGAACATAGCGATGGGTTATGTCAAATCTGGATTGCACAAGGCGGGCACCAAAGTTAAGATTGTGGTTCGCGGGAAATCTTATGATGGTGCAGTCACTAAAATGCCCTTTGTACCCGCGAAATATTACAAGCCTTAGGTCATTTTCTTGTTTACATCCTACTTGAAAGTTCCTTGGTTTTCTAGTTGACATGTTTGTGGTGAACCTCTGTCTCCTGCATTAATACCAAACTGAGATTCCGAGTTGAAATGGAGATTTGCTTTCTGTAATTATGTTAACTTGCATAAATGTGCACACACAGAAACGAACATATAGATTTTTCTGTGTTACACTTGGTGCAAAAAAATTGTGATTTTGTATGAGAAAAATTAATCAGGTAAGTTATTTTGCTTGGTACATGTGATGGGGTAGCAAGATTTCTGCACAAAATTTTGAACACTAGCCTGTCTAGTTGAAATTTTTGAGTTAAAATTTTAAAATTTTTCTGAAGTTGAGTTTTTAAAATCAATTTGTGTTTGGTACACTATTTTTAAAGTTGCACCAGTGATAACTGTTGATGTGACAGTAGGGCTTTATTAAAGTTGTATTGTTGATGTGAGATAGGTTTTATAATATCAATTTTTAAAATTTATACCAAATATGATAGTTTTAAAAATGCATTAAAAAATTGATTTATGAAGCTGAACCAAACGGGGGCGACCCTCTACTTAATAGCTAGCTCCTTAAAAATAAAGATCTCGGCTTCAGAACTACAAAACCTGTTACTGATGGGCCCAGCAGCCGAAGGAATTGATTTTATCTCGAAAACTTACTAACAGATTAAAGTTGTTCTCTGTTCATGCCTTGTGGAAGGGCTAAAATACAACCTAGCGTTCTTACCAGACTTTTGCTACAACATTATTACTGTTGTGTCAACACTAACACAACTTGAATTCCACATGACGTTAACTGGTTAGGATCCCAGATGATCATTAGGCAAACTCAAAAATGCCACGACCTTTCAAAACCGGTGATCTCTTGATAATAAACATGTTTAACTACTATTGTAAGAAAAATGTTTAATTTTTCTCATTTCTTTTTGATTTATACAAACCTCATAGAACTTCAAGATATACTAACTTGAGCGTAAATGGTTAGTGCTTATATATGAGGACAGTATCTATTGATGAAAAGGGTGTACAAAAGACTAGTAAACAAACTCTCAGATAATGAATAACACAATAGTTATTGGGTAACAATAATTATCAAACACAAGTTTCTTTATCATTTTCATTTGCAAAAAAACATGTTTAGAAATATCATCTCCAAAGAAAATCGCTGTGGCCGCAATCGTACAAATTGATGATCGAGAATATATGTCGTAATAATATTTGAACATACATTATTCAGCTCCAGCAAAACGGGGAGTACGAGCAAAAAAGGGAAATGACAAAGCTGGCAGTGTCATTCTTCAAATGTCGAGCAACAATCTCCTGGGGTCTTCAACAACATCTTTGATGCGCCTCAAGAAGAAGACAGCCTCTCTTCCATCAATCAGCCTATGGTCATAGGTTAGTGCGATGTACATCATTGGCCTTGCAATGACTTGTCCCCCAACAACCATTGGACGGTTAACTATTGAATGCATGCCCAGAATAGCCGACTGCCAAAATCAAGAGAAAGAAAATAATATAAGCCTATTTGTTTGTTCAACTGGGGAATGAGATCTATTTTAGAACACTGAAGCCACTGGAATATAGAACCCATATTTGCATGCACCCCAAAATTTCAAATTCACATATTATTATATGACGTGTATATATAATGGCCGTGCTGAATAACTTGGGACACTCTTCATTGATTTGGTATCATCATTTGAAATAGTAGCAGATACCAGCGCTGAAGGCACAATTACAATTTTTTTCCAGTTACTCTTGCTTACAACATAAGAGCTTGCCTACTGCACTCCTTGTATATATGGCACACCCCATAAGATGCATTTGGGGCACACCATGTTGTCAATTTTTGAAAAAAACATCCATATTCTATTCATATACAAAAGATTATGAAGTTGCATATATCTGTTAATAGATAATTAAATGCATATTTCTGTCTATATGACTTAGCTATATAATGTCTGAAGAGAGAGATAGTTAAGAGCATTTATAAAGTGTTGATTGCAGAGGGAGATTCAAAGTCATTCAATTATTGGACAATCAATCTTCTTGTGCAAGATCTTCGTTGGGTTTCTAAAACCATTTTTCACTTCTAGTTTTCACCAACAAACTTGGACAAAACTTAAATATGATGCGTTCTAAACTGCAAGTATGTGGAAGGGAGGAAGCAGTTGTCTTTTAGCTGATCTCAAGTAATTCATAAGATAATTTGGCAGACATATATGTATACCTGAGCGCAAGGTCTCAAAGAATCCAAACAGAAAACAAGAAAACATGGGTATGCATACCTGTGGAGGGTTTATGATCGGAGTACTTATAAGGCTTCCATACACACCACCATTGGATATTGTGAATGAACCTCCAGCCATCTCATCTATTGAGATGGAGCCATCATTTGCCTTCTTCGCAAGGGTGTTGATCTCCTTCTCTATGTCAGCAAAGTTCATTCGCTCAGCGTTGCGTATAACCGGAACAACAAGACCCTTGAAGAAGAAAAATAGGGGAGGAGACTCAATTTAGATGCCATTCCAGAGTAAATAGCAGAGTAATCCAAATTTCATGCCACTGGCCAGTCCAAAAGTTGAACACAACCAAGTAGGCAAGTACAAAATTATTTCATAGGAGAAAGAATCACACACTATCCATGCACCAAACACAGGGAAGTGGGGATCAACTCTTTCAAATATTAGCAGTAAAGCACAAAGGAATGATCCTGAAACACTCAAGTGTTCCATCATTTAGTAACAAGGCATCAGAATCGATCAGACTAATGAAATACCTTTTTAGTACCAACAGCAATACTAATATCAATATAATCCCTGTAAATGATGTCATCCCCATCAATAACAGCATTAATGATTGGCTGATTCTGGAGTCCACTAACAGCAGCCTGAAACAACATGAGAGTTGTGATAAAGAATTAAATGAAAGGTGGAGGTGGACAAAAAAGCATGCCCAACTGTATATGTAAGGTCACAAATAACAGGAAATGAGTATACGCACTTTGACAAATCCCGACATAAGTCCTAACTTCACTCCATGCTTCTCAACAAATGCATCTTTATAATCAGAACGGAGCTTCATCAAATTAGTCCTAGATTACATAAGCAAATAACAGGAAATGTAAGATTGGACAATATGCAAGTATATCATATAAAGAGTTATTAAAGAGAAAAAGAAAGAGGGAGAAAGGAAGGAGAGAGGGGGGGGTTGAATATAGAAATGAAATGTGGAAAGGTGAATAATAGACTAGGTTATGAAAGTGAAAATTTCAATGAAATTACGTAAAAAGCATTGTGGCATGTCACAATGCATTAGTTATTAAAAACAAGCATTGCATAATTCGCATTACTCACATCACATTACATTTTTTACCAACATTGCATACTCCAATAAACACTGGAAATTTGAGATAGGAAACAAGAGAGATTAAGAAGTTACATTATTGAGTGCAAATGGAACTTACATGTCAACTTCATTGAATGTAGTTAGCAATGCAAATGTATTTTGAGAGTCTTTCAAACGGGTTGCAACACGTTTCCTGAGCCTCGTCATTGGAACCTACAAGGAGAAAATATTCCAAAAAATTGGAGAAACGTTTTTCCATTGCACAAAACAACACTCTGAAATTGGAAAATGCTTAAAAAATCGAAGTGGGCTATTAATAAAAACAAACCAGTTACAACATACTTGGTTAATCATCAAACAAAATGATGCTTACTCTTCTTTCTCTTTCCTTTGGAGGAAGCTGAGGTTCCATGGCCGAGGTTCTAGAAGGTGGTGGAGAAGGTGCTTTAGGCTTCTCCTTAGGCACCTCCTTGGCAAATGAAATTTCTGCCTTGGGAATTTGTTTGTCCACCTCCTTTTCTGCAGGAGTAGGCTTTGATTCAGCTTTGCTAGATTTATTCTCTGATGGAGCTACATGCGTTGCACCTTCGGCAGACTTTGAAATGATTGCTATCTTTGTACCAGGTTCCACAGTGTCACCTTCATTGGCTACAAACTGCAAAACTTAAATGGGAAACATTAGATATTCACAAACAGCCTTCATTGGTCACAAACTGCAAAATTTCTCTGGGCAAACTCATAGATTTCTTATGAGGACAAAGTAGGGTTAAACATGAACTGGAAGTAATTGAATCGCTTTCCCCACTGAAAGTCTACCTTTTGGATGACACCAGATTCAGGACTTGCAACATCAATTGTCACCTGAACGAGGCATATAAAAACTATTAAGTCCTGATATGATACTCCTCCATGGTGCATAAACAAAACATTTAACTCGTTCTGAGTTTCACAATAATACCTTATCCGTTTCAACTTGGGCAATTGGCTCATCAATTTCTACACGATCACCAGGTTCTGCTCCAAGTTATCATAGAAATATAATTAATTTTAAACTGCTTGAATGCACATAATCTATCATACACAACCAAACAAGCATAGCAGGGAAAAAGATCTTTTTCACAAGCATAACAGATTAACTATCTTGGACAACGTACTCTTCAAAAAAGTGGCTAGAGTTCCATCGCTGATGGATTCACCCATAAAAGGCACAACAGCATCAACCAGGTCACCTTTTAAGGAGAAAAGGAAAATATGAGTTTGTGCAGATCTTACCATAGCTAATGCACATGCTAAAACCAGGAAAATAGATTGAAAATATCATACCACTTTCTGAAGAAAATGACCTACTACACGTTAGGATCGAAAAATCAGCTTGGAGAAGTGATACATTCCTGTGCCAAAATAACATAACATTTAAAGGAAATAAATGGCATTACTTAATAATTAATATATTGCGATACTAGAAAAAACCTCAAAACAATAATACTACTCTTTCAGTCTTTCTATCTATTACAATCTGTACTCAGTAGTCAGTACTCTTCAGGTTAAATGCTAATTATGGATAAACTGATACATGTTGTGTATGCTTGACACGTCAAAATTAGCAAATAAAGAACTTTGATGTCTAAAAGTTTAAGTATCAGCTTAAGAGGTTAACATTAATGAAGGCAAAAGATAAGGAGAAAATTATCAGAAAAAGGAAAGTTTTTACTAACCTTGTAGGTTTTGAATTAACTGGAGCCGTAATTGCATGAAATAAAAAGATAAAAAAACGAGTAATTCATTAGTACAGAACAGATTTCAATGCAAAAAAGTGAAGAACCATTACATTAATAATAACCGCAATTACCCTGGTGATGCAACTGTCGCAGAAGTGTCGATCCTCTTCTAATAAGTAGTGTCTGTACATGTGTGTAACATTAACCAAGTAAGTATTAATGAAGAAGAACAACCATGTATACCGTACATATGCATGAGAACAGTGAATAATTGTGAAGTTGTAAATTCCTGATGTGTAACACTTAGGAAAATGCTGGGCTGCTTTCAGGTAGTTACCCAGATTGCTTTCAAATAATTGTGAACCATGTATGCAAAAAGCAAAAAAAAAAAGAAAGAAAAAAGATTGCAGGGTTGCTTTCAAGTAGTTACCCAGATTAAGTCACAATTAACATAAGGACCGACTGGAAATTTTCCGAATAGTCATCATCCAGATGACTAAAATTGAAGAAAAGAACATGTTGGGCTTCAATTATTCAGTATACTGAAGAAATTATGAAATCTCAAATTGTCCAAAATTCTTCATAGATTCAAAAGCAGCTAAATGGCCAAAACCAAAGGCTGTCAATTTGAGAACGTAAACTATTTCAAACAGCCAACACCAAACATCTCTTCTGGGAGGGATGGTTATGGTATGTGACACTCCAAAAGCTCTTAAAAACAAAACCATTCTTTATTGCGAAAAATTATGGTGTTTTTGTGGCTATAGTCACTCATCATCTAGGTCCACAACAGTAAAATGTAGAAATTTTAAAACCACCGCAGAGTGTGCAGAATAAAAAGGTGAAAATGAGGTAGTCGGAGCGATATAAAAATGTACCTCATCCCCCAAGCTAGTAACAATGTAACCCCGTGGTGTAGATGCTGCCACTGTAGGCCGAACCTTCTGCAGTGACTGTTTTATGCTCTGAAAATGAACACAATATATATATATATATATATATATCACATATATATAAAGACGTATACATAGAGACAATCAATAGATACAAGTGTAGCAAGAATATAATACAACTAACCGAAGCAAAGGAGCCACCAGAAGTGACTTTTCGCCTTATAATTGACCACATCATAGCTCCAATTAGCTTATTTCCTAGCAAAATTACAAGAAGACGAGCTAAAGCATTCGCTTCAAGTTCAGACAATTGCAAAGCAAGACAACAAGATCATTTTAGACACAAATCCTTACTGAATAGTACGTGATATTCGATTAGCTCTACCAGATAAGTTCAACGATTTGAAAAATGAAAATTTACGAATACGAAAATAGAAAACCTAGATTCAAAGGATTAACCGCGTAAATTAAATACAACAAACATAAAGGCAAGGTAGAGAATAGAGATAATTGAGAAAGAGGGAAAACCAGGTAAAGGCGATGAGGCAATGGGATTGAACGGAGGATTTTTATTTCAGCTTTTATTGCTTTCGCTTCTTTCTTTTTTTTTCCGAGAGAAAGGACGAAGCGAATCTAGAATAATGCATCATATCACATGAAAACGAAGATGAAAGGAGCGAATTTTAGAAAGAGAAGTCAGAGACGCCAATATGAAACTGCACATGGAAAACTCTTCCACAATGGACACCCTACGCACATTTTTTTTCCCCCTCTTAATAGATTCTTTATATTTTTCATGCCATCAAATTTTTAATTGTGAGTTAATAAAACATAACAAAATTTTAGATCCTAGGTGCAGCTAAGTTAAGTTGAAAAAATTCACAACGGGTCACAGGCGGAACTACAGTGGGGCAGGCGGGGCGGCCGATCCCACCGGAAGAAAAAACAAAATTTGAAAAACAAATAAATTATAGTTTTGACTTTTGAGGGGTTAAATTGTATTTGTAAAACTATTGGGGTCATAATTCAAAACTTAAAAAATAAAACATTGATTTGAATTTGGTCATAAATGATTTTAATTCACAAAAGGATGTTCAACTTCATTAAATTATATAATGTATTTTTTTGTATCACATGTGATTAGATATAGCAAAAAACGTTTTTTTGTCTATTTTAAATCTCTAATTATAATATGTTATTATATAAGTGTTTAGCCCGCCCCATGAATAAATCCTAACTACATCACTGATTTCTGCTCCTACTAGCCAATAATCCTGATTTCGCAATTGCAACGGGTTAGAACCAGTTGATGAGAGAGGTGATTTTTTTTTCAATTATGATTTGATAAATGTGCACGAATCAAATTTTATTCTTCACTTCTCATTTGAAAAGTTGTAAGTTCTATTATAAAATAACTTCAATTTAAGTGGTATCAGAGCTCATCTTCCATTTGAAAGGTGATGTAAGTCCCATTTTCCCTTCACATTAGGTATGTTTTCTATTTAGTCCGGGTAAAAATTATAAAACCTAAACTCAAATCAAATTTAAAAGTTTGGTTTTGGTTTGATTTTTCAATCTTTCAAAATAAAACTTTTTGGTTCGGTTTTATTTGGTTTTGATATATATTTTATTATTTTAAAATAAATAAATTATAAGAAAACACTTATTTTGATCAAAAAATAATAATAACTCTATACCTATTCATATTTATTTTAGATAATGAAATAAAATTATTTTCGAGTTATATATGCAATAATTCGGTTTAATTCGATTCACATAAAATTAGATAGTGAAATAAAGTTATTGCTTTAAAAAAAAACTATTTTCTTAAAATGCATAAATAAATCTTGCAAACTTAAGAGCGTCATCAACTAAGCTAAGTTTTTGTTTTCATTTTTGAAATTTTTTATTTTTGTTACAAACAACTAATCTAAGTTCAATAAGAGCATCCCCACCGAGTATGTTAAATGGCCAAATTTAGCATACCCCAACCTACAGCGGAGAAACTTGCATGGTAAATATTAGGTTTGTATGATATAAAGCAAGTAAACCTACTATATCCCTAAATTTTACTCAAACTGTTTACTTTCACTCGTATCCATACGGGTTTAGTTCTCTTGTATGAAAATTTAAAAAAATAAATTCATACGGGTGTGGACACTTGTATGAGTCAATTATAACTCATACGAGTGAAGCATACTCGTATGGCATTATATATATATATATATATATAATTTTTTTTTATTTTCCATTCTACCTCACAAACAAAATAAGAAATAAATAAAATAAATAAATGCTCATTCGAGTGTGCCTCATATGAAGCATTTCTTCTTCTTTTTTCTTTTTTTTTTTGAGCTAAAAATTGATACGGGCGAAGCACATTCGTATGATTATTTTTTATACTATACCCACTATATCTCCTCTCAGAACTCATTTAATATTTACAAATTCCACTCTAAATTCTCATAACTTAGTTAATATTTACAAATTTCACTCTAAATTTTAGTAATCACGATGTGGATGTTCTAAGTATAAATCAAAAGAAGGATTATTTCAATCAGAAAATAACATGCTAAACATAAAAACACCGGAAAAGATGTACCTAACAAATTAATGTGGCCATTTTTTATGCTTTAACTTGTTAAAAAATTAAATGTAACAAAACGAGTTTTAATAAATATTTAATATTTATAAAAATACAAAGAACCCAATCAGAACTATCATTTTATCTAAAGTGTATATTAACCACGAGCACAATACCTTTTTCACAACAAAAATTGTTGAAAAAATATTATTTAAGGTGAAATTTGAACTCATAACCTTCGACCTAAAATGTGCCTTTTTTTTTTACCACTAATCCAAATACCTTTATATACTATTATTGCATAGAATCATTATGTATTTTGTTGCACACACACACACACACGTAGAGTGTGTCCTTGCTCTAGTATATAGTTCAAAGTCATAAATGAACAAAGGGAATGAGAAATGATATTTGGCTCCAAGTACTAGACAACCTTTTTATTTATTTTTATGGCTTTAAATACATCCCAAGTCATTTACATTAAAGATTAAACGAGAAGAAATTTTAAAGTTCAACATGGTATTTGATGGAAACATAAAGAATTTATTAAGTGTTGGAATCTCTCTATTTTTTTTTGGTTACAAAACGGGGCCAAGCAACCTTTGTTATATATAGATATCATTGGAAATAAGATGCGAAACAGAACTGAGAGCTACGTCCAACCAAACAACTTCTGATTGGGCTGTAGTATGACCTAGCTTAGCTAACAAGTCGGCATAAGCATTAGCGTTCCTAAAAATGTAATTAACAGTACAAAGCCAGATACTAGTAAGTAGTTTTTTACAACCTAGGATGATGTTAAGTTGAGGATGATCCACATCAAGATATCCGTTGAGGAGATGCGCAGCTTGAGAGGAGTCTGTTTTAACGATGATTCTGTTGCACCCTTTATCTCCCAGTGCTTGAAGACCCACTTTCAAACTAACCAATTCCACATGAAGAGGGTCATTGAAATTGCATTTACCAGTGAAGCCCCATAGCCACCTACCTTGGTCTTCCCAAAATATACCCCCGTAGGTACCTTGCCTGTCACGGAAGCTACCATCAATGTTGAGCTTCAAGTACCCTGGAGGAGGTTTGCACCAAATGCCATTAACTAGGTCGGGGACGAGGCTGGTAAAAACATTCATGAAAATCTGCATATCCATGGTGTACGTAGATGCCTACCTACATAATCTTTAGAGGAGAGAACTCGGTAAATTCAAACACCCCTTCATTCCTGGCTTTCGTATGTGCCAAGAGATTGATAATAAGACTAATGTTTAAATACATGATAACCATTAACACTCTCAATGTAATTTGCAAAAGGTGTATTAAAAGATATATATTATTTTACTAAAAATAATTTTAAAATGTTACAATATTAATTTGGAATAATAGTAGTCGTATTCATATGCCCATACCAAGTTTTTATGATGTTCAAACAAACGTTAACTATTTACATTAGTCATTAGTTCAATTTTACGTTTAGGGTGTGTTTGATAGGGCTTATTTTCTATGGAAAATATCTTTTGAGAAGTTATTTTCCATGTTTTAATCATTTTGATAGCAAAAATTTTCTAGGTAGATTTTTTCTTAAAAAAAGGTCACGTGACCCATTTTTTCCATCTTTTTATGGAAAAAAACTTCCACCTCCGCCCCAGGTTTTTATTTTGCGGGGAAAATTTTGTGTTTAGTCATCTCCTTCATCGGCTCAGTCGTCTCTCTTTCGTAGTCGATCTCAAGCCCTCATTGCAAGCACAAAGGTATTTATTCTCCTTCCCCTCCATCTTTATTTTTCTCTCTCTCTCTCTTCTATAGATTCACTTCACATCTAGGGCTTTTTATGTTTGTTGATTTAATTTGATTTTTCAATTTGTTCTATGCGTATATGTATGTTGGGGGTTGTTTACTGCTCACCAATTGTTCGATATATTGCCCCAAAGAATTGAATCTGTAATCCTTTAGGTTATTCATTCAGAATTTTGTTGGGTTTGATCTTGTTTGGCTCTTTTTATGGTTACCTGGAGTCTACAATTAATGTTGGAGTTGTTTTAACTTTTTGTTCCATCCTAGGACAATGATTATACTGAATATCAATCGTTAGCCACATATTCAGTTTAGAGTAATAGGTCCCCCTGCTGTTTTTCATCACCCATGGAGTGAATTCTCAAAAGGAGTACACATATTAATTTTGCTCAAGATAAACCAACTAATTATTGGAGAAGGACAAAGACTTGGCTGACGTGTTTCTTGGTATCACAAATGAGAGATTTCGGCGTTCTTGGGTTTACAACAAACTTGGTCGAGTTCTTCCGGATGTCCCTCGTTAGTTTATTCTTTTGAGTTCATGCGCTTACTTTTTTTTATTAGGAGACCACTTATTATTATTTGTTATTTGTTTAATATTATGCATTGCTTATTTAGACTAGACTAGTTATGTTTTTCGATGAAGCAATGGTACTAGTTCTATTTGACTCTTGATATGGAGACATTTTGAAATAGTGTGTGGGTTTTTTTTTTTTATTAAATATCACTCCTACCTTTGGTGTTAGAAAATGTTATTATTTTCTAGCTAATCAAACAAGTTAGGATAGAAAATATAAGTTTTTCTAGTTGGAAAATAAATGCAATCAAACAACTTTAGTTGGAAAATACAAAAATTTCCACATGGAAAATAGATGCAATCAAATAACTCAAAGATAATTTTTTCAATGGAAAATTTTTCATAGCAAAATTTTTTGAAGGAAATTTTTTTCATGTAACAAATTTTCCATATGAGTTATCAAACGCACCCTTAGGCTCCGTTTGATTGCAAAGATGGAAAAGGAAAATAAATTTAGCTAGTTTGTGTGAAAAGATATAAAATAAGGTGAGAAATGTTACTCATTTTATGAGTATGTATCCTCCATCATTCAATGTTCTTGGTGGAAAATTTTTACTCACTATCGAGCAAAGAAAATTTCTTCATGGAAAAACTTAAAAATCAAGAGGATATCACCTCCATCACTCAACTTATTTTCCATCTTTTCACTAAAATTAACCCAATTTATTTTCCTTTTCCACCTTGCAATCAAACGGAACCTTAGTAATCAATTCATCGAAGAAAAATGTGAAAGAACAACCAGCAAAGTAGTTAACAAACTTACGAGCATCTAAGTTAAAAAGTCTAATTAAATTGCGGATGATAACATCCTCTAGAGGTTGGAGCAAGTGGTCAAACTTTCAATAAACCCATGCAATTTTAACGTTTAATGACTAATTATGTTCTCCTGACTCTAACCACCCTTCCGAGGAGAAAGAGAAGAAAATGGAACATGCTATTTACATCATTTAAAAATTGTGACACATTTTTTTTTCTTTTTAAATTGTGATACTAAAGATCCGTATGATAACAACATAAAAAAAATAAAAAAATTAATTAATTAAGGTGAGAAGATAAAAAAAAACAAGTTGAGAGATGTGATCTCCTTATCTCATACTCATTTTTTTGAGTGTATGTCTTATATTTCCTTTATGTTTTTTTGTATATGTCTTACACCCAAAGAAATTTTTTTTATAAAAAACGTAAAAAGTAAAAGTTAATCTCGCTACTTCCCTCAACTTATTTTTCAACTTTTTAGAAAAATATATTGTTTTTTCTACTACTTTTCATCTTGTTATCAAATGAAATCTAAATGTACGTTTGATAATAAAATGGATTGATTTTAATAAGAATGTAGAAAATAAGTGGAGAGAATTGGTGATATATTGAATTTATTTGGATGGATGGTTAGGAAGAAAAAAAATTCACAAAAAAATAAAGAAGAATAAAGAATATCTATTTATAAAATATGCATGAAATAAAGATTCCATTCTATTCAATTTAATTTTTACTTTCTCACAAAAATTATTTTTTTTAATTAGTATTTTTAATCTTATTAGCAAAAGCAACCTAAATTTTACAAGGCAATTAGGCATAAGGGGTCATTCTAATAATAATATAATTATAAAGGACACTTAAAAATTAGCCGTGTAAATTAAGGATACTATACAAAAAAGACACTAATATCCTTTTCTTATAATATCTCACGTCTCATTATAACACTAACAGCAACCAGAAGGTACTAATTGCATTTAGCACCACCAACCAGAAAATGCTAAATGCATTTAGTACTACCTGGATAATAACCAGAATGTGCTAAATGCATTTAGCACCACAACCAGAAGGGGCTAAATGCATTTAGCACCACCTGGACAACGACCAGAAGGTGCTAAATGCATTTAGCACTATAACCAGAATGTGCTAAATGCATTTAGCATCACTTAGACAATAACTAGAAGGTAGCACCACTTGGACAACAACCAGAATGTGGTGAAATTATTTTAGCACCATTATAAAACAGAGAAATATAATATTTATGAGATCAACATCCACTCAATTTATTTATATGTATATATATATGAATCAACGTAGGGTTCGCAAAAAAAAAAGAGTTACGATTATATTTTTTTTTTCAAATCCCGCTGGATTACCAAAATTGGTCGATTTCGATAGTAAAACGACCTCTGATCGTCTTGATTTTTTGTGCAATTAAAGTAACTTTGTCTTCCGAACAACATATCCAAAAATCAACCAAATTCAACGGTTCGATCAAAAGTTATATATGTTTTACAATTGCACATCCAGAAAAAAGAAGAAAAAAGATGATGAGAACGGCGCTCCTCTCGGCGATACAATCGGAGAGTCAGGCTGTGGTGGTGGAAGAGGTGAGATTATTGGTGAGACAACTTCTCGTCGTTGGCCTCCTTCTTTCCTCTCTTGCAATTATTTTCCCTTTTTCCCTTGTTCTCTGTTTTCTCTCTCTAAACTATGTGTATGTAAGAAAAAAAATAATGTCTTTTGTATAATCAGAATAAATGATATAGTAGGCTACTTTTGTCCATCAACATTTATCATTTTCCTTAAAATAAATTACTATTATGAAAAATGTCTTTATTGTAAAACCAAATTATGAAATTAGTACGATTTCCCTTTATTAAACATGAGTCCATCCATAAAGTTATAAAACATTACGAAACAAGGCCTAATAACCTATTATTTCAATTTTTACGTGCAATTGTTATATAAATTCAATAAATCGATCTACTAGACGGCCAACCAAGCAATCCTTTGCACGGTCATTGGCAGCCTACCTCTCGTGGGCCGTGGCAAAAGGAGAAAAAGTTCTTGTCGGACACATTAACTGATTGAAAGAGACTACTAGTCTATTTTTGCCTAAGACTTAGAAAAAAATATAAAATAATATGTCTATCAATCTATCTTTTAATTGTGTAACAGTGTAACAGTAAAATACAATAATTTAAAAATTAAAGCGAAGATAAATGTCTTTACTCTCATCCCTTCCATGTAAATTGCGGACTTGCAAGTGTTGACAAATAGATAGAGAGATGAGAGAATGAATTATGTTGTATTTATATGAGCCATGCAATCCTTTTATATATGGATGAGAGAAATGCATTGCCAATAAAGAAATCTATACAAATCTTATACATGTGGAAATAATGAGATTTGGTTTGAATAAAAGGGAGTGTAATCTTTGACATTATCTCCATATATGGAGATTATGTTGAAATATATGATAATACTCCCCCTCAAGTTGGCACCCAAATATCAAACATGCCCAACTTGCTAACCATTTTGGCGAATATCTTCTTTGTCACGGGTTTGGTGAGTATATCAGCCAACTAATCCTCAGAGCGTACATGAGGAACATAAATAACTTTCTCTTCTAACTTCTCTTTGATGAAGAACCTATCTACTTCAACATGCATTGTTCTATCATGTTGAACTGTATTATGTGCGATATTACATGCTGCCTTGTTGTCACAATATAGCACCATGGGTTCTGTTGGAGGAAAATCGAGATCTGTCAGTAGCAGTTTTAACTACAATAACTTTTGAATACCAACTGCCATTTCTCGATATTCTGCTTCTGTGCTTGATCGAGATACTACATTTTGCTTTTTACTCCTCCAAGTGACTAAATTTCCTCATACAAATGTGAAGTACCTTGATGTAGACCATCTGTCACATATATTATCTACTCAATCACCATCAGTGTATCCTTCAATTTTTAGGAAATCTTCATTTTTCTGAAACAGGATTCCCTTTATAGGAGCTGCTTTAAGATAACTAATAATTCTCATAATAGCCTGCATATGCTTCTCCATTGGATTATGTATGAATTGACAGACAATACTCAATGCATATGATATATCAGGCCTTGTATGTGCTAGATACATCAATCTTTCCACCAATATCTGATAAAGCCCTTTATTAACAGGTACTTGATCTGTTTCGACCTCTAACTTTAATCATTCCTCCATTGGAGTATCTGACGGTTGACAAGTGGACATTCTGGTTTCACTTAGTAAGTCTGGGGCATACTTTCTCTGAGAAAGAAAAATGCCTTTCGATGATTTAGACATCTCGATTCCTAGAAAATACTTTAAGTTCCCAAGGTCTTTCATCTTAAACTCATGAGATAAGAGTTTCATCGATGCCTGTTGTTCTCGAGGGTCATTTCTTGTGAGCACCATGTCATCTATATAAACGATAAGTACCATAATCTTCTCATGAATTTTCTTAAAAAATAAAGTATGATCAGAATTACTCTGACTGTACCCAAACTGTCTCATCGATCTCGCGAATCTCCCAAACCAGGCTCTGGGGATTGTTTTAGTCCATACAAAGATTTTTTTAACTTACAGACTTTATGTGTATGCTCAACCGGGATCTCATATCTAGGTGAAAACTCCATATACACCTCCTCCTCTAACTCCCCATGTAAAAAGGCATTTTTTACATCGAATTGTTGTAGAGACCAGCTCAAGTTTACAGCTAATGAGATAACACCTGCACAGTATTGATCTTCGCCACAGGTACGAATGTCTCCAGATAATCAATCCCATGTGTCTGTGTATAGCCTTTTGTAACTAGTCTCGCTTTGAATCTTTCGATTATTCCATCTACTTTAAACTTCACAATGTATACCCATTTGTAGCATACCTTCTTTTTTTTTTCTGGTAATTTGGTCAATTTCCATGTGTCATTTTTCAACAAGGACTTCATTGCCTCATCCATTGTTGATTTCCACTTAGGATTACATAAGGCTTCCTGCACACTGTTAGGAATATATACAGAAGATAATTGATTCATAAAGGATTTGTTAAATGCAATTAACTGATCATAAGACACATAATTATTCATAGGATACTTGGCTTTACTTGTAAAGTCTGGGTCATATGTTGATTTAGGTACACCTCTATTTGCTCGGTTAGGAAGCTATTTTATAGGAATAAAATAAGATGATACCTGAGAGGACTCAGTTTTAGGGATATTTAAAGTAGACGATTGGTTGTTTGCGTTAGACAGAGACGGGGACGGCACAACGTTGTTCGAAAAAAAATTTGTTGTTTCTATATCCGGGGATGACGTGATTTCGATTATTTCTGCTGCTGGTGGTGAATTCGAAGTTAACGTTGGAACTACCTTTATTGAGCTTATCTCGTCCTTACTGATATTTTCAAATAACTAAACTTCCTTATAATACTCCCTCTGAAGTTCAGTCCGGCGAAAGTACATAGTTTCTTCATGAAATGTCATATTCATTGTGACATACAACATAGTTTCTTCATGACATGTCACATCCATTGTGACATACAGTTTCTGTGTGAGAGGATGATAACACCGATATCCATTCTGAAAAGATGCATACCTTACAAAGATGCACTTGAGAGCGCGAGGTTCAAGCTTGGTCCGTTGTTCCTTTGGTAAATGGACGAATGCAACACATCCAAACACCCGGGGAGGAAGATTTGACACGGTAGGAACTAAGACAAACTTAGCTAAGACTTTGAAGGGTGTCTGAAAATCAAGTACAGCTGAGGAATGCGGTTTACTAAATAGACAGCCGAAGAGAGTGCCTTAACCCAATATGAGGTTGGTGTGTTTGAGCCGATCAATGATGTCCGAACTATTTTCAATAAATGACGATTTTTTCGTTCGGCAACCCTAATCTGTTGAGGAGTATAAGGACATGTTGTCTGATGAATAATCTTATGGAGTTTAAAGTATGCATGTAACTCGGTAATCATATATTCACCACCATTATCACTTTGGAGAACTTGAATATTAACATTATACTGTGTACCGATCTGTTTATGGAATCTCTGAAACAAACTACTTACTTCACTTTTGAATTTCATGGGACAAACCCACGTTATCCGAGTGCAATCATCAATAAACGTGAGAAACCATCGTATACCACTTAAAGAAGAAATGTGAGATAGGCCCATACATCAGAATGGATAATCATAAATGGAACTGAACTTTTATTCAATGAAGGTTTAAAGGAAGTATGATGACTTTTAGCCAATTCACAAATCTCACAAGAAAATATAGAAGAATCAACTTTATTAACTAAATAGAAAAATAGTTTCTTGAAGTAACCGAACGATGCGTGTCCTAACCGGCGGTGCCATAACCAAAGTTCATTTGCAATCTTCTTTTCAGAGGTACTAGTGTGCAAGGTCTTGTGCAAGCGATCTATGTTTTTCAACTCCAGGTCTAGGTAGTACAATTTTCCCCTCCTAACGTCATAACCAATCGTATTCTTTGTCTGAATATCCTTAAAAACACAATGAGAAGGCCAAAAGGTGACAACACAATGTAAGGCATTAGTTATTTGAGCAACATATAATAGATTATAATCTAAGGATGGTACTAATAAGACGAAGCTAAGGTTCATGGTGTTTGACAGATGGACTGATCATTTTTCTACTATGGGAACTGGAGCACCATTAGCTTTAAAAACAAAGGTTTGAGATGATGGGATTAAAGGAGTAACCATTTTTGAATTAGATGTCATATGATCAGTGGCAGCCGAATCAATTACCCATGTATTATTCAAAACATAGACAGAATGTAAAGCCGTACCTGATGTACCTGTGGTGGTGAGTAAGCCTGAGGCCTGTTTGTTACCTCCTTCTATGGTCTGACCTGTTCGGCGAGTGCGAGAATCCTTCCACTAATCCGGACAGCCAATGATTTTATAGCAACCCTTTTTCGAGTGTACTGTAAGTCCACAGACAGAGCATGAAGGGTACTTAGAGGTCGAACCCCGAGAGTCATTTGGCTGGTTACCAAAGCCGAATCGCTTCTCTGAATTACACCAATTGGAATTAGAGGGAACTTGATTACGGATTATCATAGCTGCAGTGTTTATCGCGAGGTTCATTGTTTGTAGTCAAAGAGCTTCTCGACGAACCAGGGCATATACCGCTTCTAGTTCTGGAACTGGCTCATTTCGCAAAATCTTACTTCGAATCTGTTCAAGTTCATTATCCAACCCGGTAAGAAAAATATGTACTCTCAAGCGTTGAAATAATCTCCTGTAAGACTTCACATCATTAGGGCTTTCCATAACTACCTTATCACGATGGTCTAACTCGCTGAATATCTCTGTCAGTTTCCCATAGAACTTAAATATTGATCGCCCACCCTGTTTGGCAGTGAAGGCCCGTTGGTTCAAAGAAAAAACCTGTAGTTCATCAGCCCCATCATGAAACGCTGTAGACAGTGATTTTCAGATCTCACACGCCGTAGGAATATGAATGTAACGTTTCATGATTTTCGGTTTCATTGACATTAAGAGCCAGCGTTTTACTCGTTGGTTATTAGGGGACCATTTACCGTATTCTGGTGTTCCTTATTTCGAAATTAAAGTTGAACCCTGAAAGAGAATTTATGTTTATCTGCGATGTGCATCTCCATGAGTTGAGACCATATATCATAGTTGATCTCATCTAGTAGAAGGCCGATATTGAATGAGGAGCCCTCAGTTTGAATAATGAGAGGGGAATCCTTTGTGGATGATCCGGTCATGGTTGTGGGGTCAAAAGCCATTGGAGGAATGTAATACTAAAAAATCTAGATAAAATCTAAAATTTTTGAGGTCGTGGTTGTGTTCAAAGGGTTGGAAAATGCCAGGAACAAGTTCTGGGGCAAAAAAATATAACTTTCAGAAAGTTCAAAGGCTAAAGTAGAAATACCAAAAAATTATGGGGGTCAATTTGTAAATAATCCGAAGTTTTGACAAGCTGCTGACGTGGCGGGTTTAGTCAACAGTCAACAATAACGTGGCAGACGTGGCGCTGACGTGGCCGACACGTGGCGCTGATGTGGCCCACACGTGGCACTAGGGCAGACGTGGTGTGCCACGTGTCTCTTCTTCAGCTGGTGGTGCGTGAGAATTGCGGAACGAATATTGGGTTCTATGGGTGGCGCGTGAAGGCGCGTGACAAATCCAAATCCAGTAATTCGAACGTGTTTAGGATCATCTTGTCTCAGGATGATATGATGGTTGGTTAGGTTAGATGTTTGTACTGGATGAACGAAACTTTTGAACCTCTGTATGTAGTTTTTGAAGATGGTGTTGGTTATGTGGGGATGGTGTGGGTTCTGTGGATGTGGTGTGATTGTGTTTAATGTGTCAACTATTCCTCTGATACCATGTTGACAAATAGAGAGAGATGAGAGAATGAATTATATTGTATTTATATAAGCCATGCAATCCCTTTGTATAGGGATGAGAGAAATACATTGCCAACAAAGAGATTTATACAAATCTTACAAATCTTATACTTGTGAAAAGAATGAGATTTGGTTTGAATAAGAGGGAGTGTAATCTTTGACATTATCTCCATATATGTTGACATATATGGAGATATGTTGAAATATATGATACTAGCGAGTACGCACTATGCGTGTGTATATATTTTATTTATGTATGTATATCATTTTTTTTATAATAATTAGTTTATGTAATTACTTAATGGTAAATGGTTTTCTTTTCTAATCTAGAAGTTAGGAATTTAAGCCTTGCTTTTTACCTTTCCTTTTAAATTTTTAAAAAATTACAAATGCATGAGCAAAATTGAAAATACGAAATTTACTGTCACTAACATTAAGGTTGCTTTCGGTTTATAATCTAAGTAATTGTACACGCATAATTTGTTGGAAATATTTTAATAAAAATAAAATATATTAATTATTTTATTCATAAATAGACATAAATATTTGTAAGTTACAAATTAATGTTTTATTACCTCTTTTAATTATTTTGTTTTTATATAATTTTATTATGTGATTAAATCACTTTTATGGAGGTATATTAATTATTATTTTTAACCTAAATATTCCTCCACTATATAAGTTAAAATAAAGAAGGAGCAAGGACATATTTTTTTTATTTCTCTCTTCTTATAAACTATATACACACATATATATACACTTTATTTTTTGGATCAACTTGATCGTGGATTTGTTCATCGTCTTCCTGTGGACGAGCACATAGAGGAAACAACGCTATGAGTTTTATCTTGTTGACTTTATTGACGGTCAATACCTGCACGTAGGGAGGTAATATTGTCCTTAGGACAGCGACTTGTCGTGACTCTCACAGGTTATCGTTTCTTTACTTTTATCTAAATTATCTACTATAATTTTCATTTGTTTTTAAAAATAAAACTTAAATTTACTTACAATTAAAAAGCAAATTAAAGCTATTTTTTCCAACATAATTTTCATTTGATTAGAGTTTTTATCTGTTTCCGAATTTGTAAATTGGTTAATTCATATAAAAAATTTCTTACGGTTTATGTTAAAATGTTAAATTCTAGATTAACGAGTTCCAAAGTTAAATTATTATTTTAGATTATAAGAGTAATTGAACGAATAAAAACTGGAATAAAATCGGTAATAATTTATACAAACGTCTTATCAGATAAAGTCCAACTGAATGCTTGCTTGCATGGCTTCCTCGTTATCGTTTTGTCCAAAGAAATATATATATATATATATTGATGTGATGATTTGCTAATAATTAGATATATAGATATTTATAGTAGGACGAAGTAACAGAGTTGGGGTAGCAAATTTGGCCGTTTGAGTAATTTTATACTCCAAATCAGGTCCCAAAATAATGGACAAAAAGGGATGAGGAAAACATGATTTAACGATGATTAATTTAGAATCAATATGGTATATGGAATATACCGATTGTAATTTATTATTTTCTTTTTTGTTTTACTCCAGAAAGTTTCATCCTACATTTATAACTAAAACTTAAATCTCAAATTATCTGCATTTCCTTTCTTCTTCTTTCTTTTTTTTTTTAAAGAGAATAATCTTCATTTATTTGATTAACAAAACTTGGCCATATACCACCTACATCTGAAAAAGTATTCACATACATTTGCTGGTAGAGAGTTTCATTAACTTATTCTTTTTAGATTGTGTTTAATAATATTTTGAGTAAATTATACCAAAGACCACTTAACTATGTTAAGATAATTATGCTTATTAGAATAATAGAAAACATTAGAAAAGTATAATATAACTTTTTAAAATAATATTTTAATTTAATAAAATAAATATTATTTTAACAATATGACAATTATTTTAAAATGTTCATTTTGTAGTCAATCAATAAATTGTTAGACCAACTAAAATACTGGTGGATTTGGGCCATAGCCCAACGAAATGAGTTAAATGACAGCGTGGTTGTAATTTTAAAGGTAAATAATAATTCATAATATCTATTATATGAAATCACAGGTATTTTAGAAGCGGTTACGATAGCTCAAGGTTAAAAATAGTATATATTTTTTTTATTGTTAAACCAATAATATTAATATGTAAATATATATTTATATGCAGAAAGAATAATACGTGCAGCATCATGCGTGCGTTGATTTCTAGTTGTTAAAAAGAAAAAGAAAATAAAAGATGTTTAAATAGAACATAATAAAACTTTTAAGAGTTGCATTACATAATTTTAAAATTATATATTACTTATCCACAAAAATAAGCGTTTTGACAACAGTTCCATTCTAAATAAATGGAATAAGGGTGAAGATATTGACACTTAAAAATATTTGATAACACTCTTACTTTTATTCACTCTTTAGCAAGCAAATAAGGTGTCAGTTACTTGATTCTTGTAGGCCGAGTATAAGCATGTATACTCTATCATTGACAACCAAGTAAAGTATTATCAAATTTATACTCGATTTTTGACAACTAAATAACATACACACTACTTAATGTCAAGAACTGAATGAAAAGTGAGAGTATTTTCAAAAAATATTAAAAGTGCCAATATCTTTACTATAGAATTATGGCGTAACAATATACTCATTGATTAATCTTATCAAAATATATTACATGAATTGTATATTAATAAAATATTATAATATATTTGATAAGAATAGTAGGTAACAAAAAATAAAAATAAATAAATAACACGGAAGAAACCCTTCTAACGACCGGGGGAAGGACCAAGTGGATCCACCACAATCATTCCTCACAAAGAGCCCGAGGGAGAGGAGAGGGTTATTTATTATTGTTGTTGTTAAAGGGAATTCAGAAAGAAAAGAAAGAAAAATAGGGATGGGATCTTCTTCAGTAGCAAAGAAAGGGCTGCAGCAATACTTGTTACAGCTTCGTCAACATCCCCTCCGTACTAAGGTCTTTTCATCTACTGTTTTTTTTTTCTTTTCTTTAATAATCTCTGGACATTTTTTTTCCTTAATTTGGGGATTGTGATTGTGCAGGCGATTACGGCCGGAGTGTTGTCGGCGATCAGTGACATAGTCTCTCAGAAACTCTCTGGCATTCAAAAGCTTCAACTCCGTCGCCTTCTTCTTAAAGTGGTACTTAAAACATTTATTTATTCATTCAAATCTCAATATTGATTATAATATAATAATCAAATCTTGTGTTTCTCAGCGAAACTCTTTAACTTCGGATGGGGTGGAATATTTGATTATACGGAAAATTAAATCACAAAATTAACGATCTCTTTTCAAATCCCAGTCCATTTGGACAACGATGTATGCCCGCTGATATCCTTTCTTCAAACTAGCATCATTGTGGTCTAGTAGTGGTTGGGACAATGGACACTGCCGCAGCTCGAGAGAAAAAATAAATTGAATACTTCTAATAGCAGCTAGAATGATTTTTCATGGTCTATTCCTATTTGATACCTTTTTCAAGAGAGATCATGACAAGTAACTAAAAATTATACAGGAACATAACAAGTTTATCTTTTGCAATTATGCATGCATCATCAACCATTACTTCTGCAGCATTTGCAATTATCAATCAAACAACCAATTTTTATTACATTTGCAATTTTTTTTTATCAAGAGACACTAGTTTACATTAAGCTTTTTACTTTATAGAGGATACTCCTGTGGCCTTTGTCCCATTTTCAGAATCCCTCTTGGAGATTCTCACTTTAACAGAAAAAGCTTTTAGTGCATTCACTTGGACTAAAAATATTTGAATTGTCAATAATACCTTCCATAAGGTTAAATTTTGATTTTTATGCAACTTTACAAGATTAAAAAAAAAAAGGTGAGAAGAGAAGCCCAATGCTAATTGCATTTAATTTTCAAGAAGAGTCTAAGTTGGAGGCAAAAGCTCATGTGAATTGTTTGATCCCCTTCCCTGCACCTTCTCTATCACTTCGTGCCCAAAAGGGCGGACCTTGATAAATAGTGCATCCATATTTTAATATGTATAGTTGCTATGTCTTGGTTTCTGTAGGTTTGGTCATTGCTAGCAAATGTTTCCATAGGTTTGGTCATTGCTAGCAAATGTCTGCCTCAAGTGGCAATGTTAGGACTCGGGAGTCAGGTGGATCTAACTATGCTAACGTCGGCATATAGATTTGCATATGCTTATTGCGTGCTTATATAAATCATGATTTTAATGTAGTAGATAGCAGGCCAACAATATATATCATGCTTTTAACAGATACTTCTGCTACTACATATAAATCAAGTACTGACTTATTTAACTGCAGCTTTTTGGATTTGTGTATCTTGGACCACTTGGGCATTATTTCCACATAATGTTGGATAAAATTTTCAAGGGGAAGAAGGACACAAAAACAGTAGCTAAGAAGGTATTCTATCGACCCTCGCCCCTTTTCTGTGTGTGAGTGAGAAGATGGGTGGGATGTAAAAGTTAGAACTGATCCGTCACTTGAAACCCTAAGCTTCCATTTTCATTTTGCCTCGTTGACAACTGAAACATATTTTGACGTGCTTCACTTTATATTCTCGTATAATTTTCAATGTGTTGTGGTGACTAAATAATGAATCTAAACGGATGAACCACAAATGGCTTCTGTTACATTGAAGTAGTACTGTGAGGTTATTCCATGTTCACAAATTTAGTGACAAAATTTAGCAGAGGGGGAGAGAGAAGGAAAAGTAGAAAAAATAAAAATCAGTAATTTGAAATGCCCGATAAATTATTTCAGGTGGTGGTGGAACAGTTGACAATTTCCCCTTGGAACAACTTGATGTTTATGCTCTATTATGGGTTGGTTGTCGAAGGTTAGTCCATATCACAACTTGTAAACAGTTTTTGTTACTTTGTGAGAAAATATTGAGACAAAGGGATTGAATACGATTATGCAAATCAATTCTTTGGGCGCTCCTCATATCGATATCCTGATGAACTGTTCTTGAAATCGTGCTAACAGTATTTCAGTGCGAAATGCTGTGAGAATTAGATAGTCCATTTAATGGATTACTTCTGCTAGAGTTTGTAGTGTGCAAGTAACACAGTGTACCAGCTTTAAAGTCAACAACTCCATTGTTTATCATCAGATTGAAAGAAGAGTTTGTGCATGCCTCGCTTAAATGGACCCTTAATGGCAAATTTTGATTCATTAGTATTCCATGATTCGTGCTAAACTTAATCATTATGCAATGTGCAGGCAGACCCTGGATCCAGGTGAAGTCTAAAATCAAAACGGAGTATCCGAAAGTGCAGTATGCTTCATGGACGGTATTTCATTCCTTTCTTTTGAGAACTTTTATACTCTTTGGGTTTTTCCGTTCCAAATTAAGAGTATATTTTTGGCTTCACACTTTTTTAGGGGTACACTGATGTTTGTTATAATCAATGGTTAAGAATTTCCTGTTTTGATATTAGCTTCTTAATTTGGGACGCAGAGATATGTATATACATATATGTAGCATATGCTTGAAGTATTACTTAATAATAATTTGGAATATTGAACTTGCAGTTCTGGCCAGTGGTGGGGTGGATAAATCACCAGCACGTGCCACTTCAGTTCCGCGTCATTGTCCAAAGCGTCGTTGCATGTTGCTGGTATGCATTACGGTCGCACTTTATGTTCTTCCTGTTTGTGTTTTGAACTTTTTACTCCATTTTACTTTCTTTTTTACCAGTTAATAAGAAGTGTTTTTGTCATGTTGTTTTTCAATCTTTTAGGGGCATATTCTTGAATCTACGAGCTGCAAGGTCTGTTGCATTGACTAAAGCTTTGAGCAAATGAAATGAATTGGTGAACACGAGCCCTCTGCTGTGGATCTGCAGCCATCAAATTACATTCGTACCGTTTGTAACTCGTAGATGGTGAAGAATGATTGTGTTATCTTCTTCTTTTAATTGTAGTAGTATACGTATAAATATGATGTTTACTTTTCTTAGAAGAAGCATGCAATGGGGATTGTAAACCGAGTTAACTGCAATTTATGTTGGTTGTACTTTTGGAAGTAGTCAATTTTCTGAGGTTTTAGTCATGTTATTCATTTGCATAAAGTTTCCCCGGGTAAATTTGATTCTTCCATTGCATTTTATTGTGTGGGTTTAAACCCAAAACACTTCTAAAATGTTGTTTATACCGTTACCAAAACCAAGTAGTCATAATATTTATACGTTGAACAATTAGCAAAATCTTACGAGTATTTGTGGTATAGAGAAGATAATTAATTTGTTTTTTAAAAGAAAAAAATCGGTGTATATATAACATTCAGGCTATATCTTCTCTTTTCTTTTCTTTTAAAATTCCACAATATATCTTCTTCTTCTTCTTCTTCTTCTTCTTCTTTCAAAGTACACCAAAATATATAGCGGTGGATGATCCTCATGATTAGAGGAGGGGGTGGGGGTGGTACTTGAACTGTGCGTTTTACGTTAATACTTAGGGCTTGTTTGGTGTGTGTGTGTGTGTTTTTTTTCCCAAATTTTAAAAACTCAACTCAAAATTAACTCTTTCACACTTTCTAAAATTTATTTCATTTTACTTTCTCTCTCTAAAAAAACTTTTAAAACACAATATCTTTAAATTCAAAAATCAAAATTAAATAAAAAATATATATTTAAAACATATTCGTCGAGATCTATAAAATAAGATTCATTGTGACTATTTTTTGGAATTTTTTTATGAAATTTTTTAGTTGGTTGAAAAAAACTCAAACAAAAATCAAATTCACTTTTCAACATACTTCTAAATGAGTCCATTTTTTATGGGGGCAAAACTAGATAAAAATAGACACGTGTCGTTTTATTATTAGGATCTCGGGACCTCATCCAATTTTGACCATATCAAAAAATTTTCCCTTCTAAATTCTACCAAACACCATATTTTAAAAACTCAATTTAAAAACTTAACTCAAAACATCCACCAAAAATCACCTTTAACATTTTCAACCCAGATAAACTATATATATATACACGATATTGAATTTAGTTAGAACTTGGAATTGTAGGAGGTAGACGAATCAAAAAGCAGCTTTGGCCCAGAGAGAGTCCCAAAAAATCTAGTGAGCTTTTTACCTAGTGGAAAGCTAGGAAAGCGACTTTTGACCTGTGAGCTTTTTACCCAGTGGAAATCTAGTGAGGTATAACCGCATGTAAGACTCAAATTTGTAGTTGGTATATTCGAATATCAACTCAACGTTTGTGTTGACATTCCAAATAATTTGTGTATAGTCTAAGCATACCTCAACGTCATCCCTTGAACCTTGGGTTTGTTTTTAATTTTGTGCGTTTGGCATATATATAAAGAAGTTGTGTCAGTGGCGAGAAGAAAGTGAGAGTATTCGTTTTGTGGCTGAATAATTTTAATCACTGTTTCATTCCCAAGCAAAACATTCATTTTTTTTTTTCATAAATACTTCCACTATTATGAATGTACTAAGAAGTGCATAAAATATGAAAAACGTACTTCTCCCTGCCAAATACAATAAAACCTATTATTTGGCATTTAAAATATTTATAAAATAAAATAAAATTAGTTTCGACTTAGTTAATTATCTGAAAAAGAAGATGACACTTGATGTTATTCTTTATTTCGGAAGGAGTTTAACAGTGTAATTTATGTACGCCCTGACCCGACAACAAAGATGCACAATTTTCAGGTAAATGGAATGACATGTTATGGAATAATTATTATAAATCTAGGAAAGGGGTTGGATTTGGCAAGGTCTTGTTCCCTGGTTTGGCTGTTTCAAGATTTTACTTTTTGTAGTTCTTGTTTGAATGAATGAAATAGTCAACTCATAGAACCAGTTAATCATTATTATACTTAATACCAGGCCGCAGCCAATTTGAAGGTGAATGGGAAGGTGAAGGAGAAGGAGAGATAATAATCACACAAACCCCCACACCCACAAATTAAGAAACAGTCTATTATCTCCTTTCAACCCCACCACCCATTCAACCATTTGACCAAATTGAAAAGACCATTTCTATCTCTTTTTCCCAATTAAATCCCTCAATATTTATATATATATATATAAGAGGCTCTACACTCTTCAAACTCAAAATCATCCATATTCATAGCCAAGCCAGCCTCATCTACAACTACTCAAGTATTCGATATCCCTATACAAAATTGTAACCTTCATATATACAAATTAAAGCTGATCTCTGGACGTGATGGCAACCTTTCAATCTTCAAACATCTTGTCTTCATCTACTTGTATTTCCTCACGTAGTACCCAAAGAGGAATCACAAGGGCTGCAATCCATATGCCCAAATTCAGAATAAATAAGCTGCCTAAGCTACCAACTACATCAACTCGTTTCGTACTTGAGGAACTCGACTTTATCAGAACCAAAACCGAAAAATATACAGTCGGCCCTTCTTCACGTATTAACGATGACAATGTTTCTGACCCGATGGTGATGCAGAAGCTATATGCGATTATGGAAGAAGTTGCGGATAGAGTTGAGATGCACAAGAATATCGGAGAACAGAGAAACAACTGGAACTCTCTTCTTTTAACTTCCATCAACACCATTACACTAGCTGCTGCTACCATGGCTGGTATCGCCACTTCAAGTGCAGCGGGTGCTCCTCTAATGCCTTTAAAGCTCTCTTCTGCTCTCATGTATTTAGCAGCTACAGGGATGTTGCTGATTATGAACAAGATTCAACCTTCTCAATTAGCCGAAGAACAACGAAACGCTGCTAGGCTGTTTAAGCAACTTCATTGCCAAATTCAAACACTCATATCTATTGGCAATCCCACAGCTGGTGATGTGAATGAAGCAATGGGGAGAGTTTTGGCTCTTGACAAGGCCTACCCTCTTCCTCTGCTTGGCGTAATGCTTGAAAAATTCCCATCTACCGTCAAGCCTGCAGTGTGGTGGCCTCAATCTCAACAAAAACAAGTTAAAGGGGTTGGAGTACTGCAAATGGAGAGGAATGGGTGGAATGAGAATCTTGAAAACGAAATGAGGGAGATAAGTGGGGTTTTGAAGAGGAAGGACAAAGATGACTATTTGAGGTTGGGTGAAAAGGCATTGAAACTCAACAAAGTATTAGCCACATCTGGTCCATTGTTAACAGGGCTAGCAGCTGCGGGGGCTGCTTTTGTGGGGCCCACGGCTCATGGTTCCTTGGCTGCGGTGGTTGGAGTTGCAGCAGGTGCTTTGGCGAGCGTGGTGAACATGATCGAGCACGGTGGGCAGGTGGGAATGGTGTTCGAGATGTATAGGAGCAATGCAGGTTTCTTTAGGCAGATGGAAGAGAGTATAGAAAGGAATTTGGAGGAGAGAGAAGTGGAAAGGAGAGAGAATGGGGAGTTGTTTGAAATGAAGGTGGCTTTGCAGCTGGGAAGGAGCCTTTCTCAGCTAAAAGATCTTGCTGCAGCTTCTTCTAAAAGAAAAGGGGAGGACATTGAGGAGTTTGCTAGCAAGCTATTCTAATATAATTAATTCACAGATATTAGACCTATAGACTCGTGTGAGTCGATAAATTTTGTGAATATTCTTGTACATCTGTGTAACAATATTAGCATTACATACTTGTAATCACTTTATGAAACTATAAAGATCGACTAACTCATTCATTAATTGGTTATATCTCAAACTTGTGGACGAATTATATTCAGTGACATGTACTCATGTAGTATATTATATATATGTATAACTTTTATTGCTCTGGTACCATATAGTTACCAGAGCCTCCATTAGTTGGTCAAAACGTAAAATAATAACATTTTTGTATTAGAGCAAACTATCGTAATACCCCCTAAACTATTGTCTTAATTTCATTTTGGCCCTTAAACTATCGTAATAATATTTCCGGATGTTGTCTAATATTAGTATTTGGGAACCACTTTCATTCCATAGTCTTACATTTGTTCTTTTAACAGTAATCACATTTCATGTTTGATTGCATGATTACTCATTTTGTGATTATATATATATTATACAATATTGGTGGTGATCAAATGTTTTAATAAAAAGTTGATTAAATTGTCAAATTAGATATATACAATACAAATATGTACATATTGCAATATAAAAGTGTACATAAAATATCAAACTTGATAATGTAATATTATTAGTACATGTAATCTAATAGGATGTGTTTTTAATGCGGGATTAGAGGTGGGATTGGATTAATTAATCCTATCTGGTGTTTGTTGCCAAAAATGATAAAATAAGCAAATCCTTTTTCCTGTGTTTGGTGCAAGGGTAGATATATAGGATATGTTTATTCTATCTCATATTTGGTGCAACACAAGATATGATTGCATTCGGGATTAGTTATCTTTTATCCCATTAGAACCGAATAAAACTATACCACCCCTATCGGTGGTATTACTTTATCCCGTGGTTACCGGTTAACAAAACAAATATAAAAATAAAATTTTAATTAATTTATTTTTATTTTTATTTTTTTCTTTACGCCCTTTAGATAATCAAATTGATTAATGTAAATTTTCGACCACCCAAAATCACAGTAACTAAACTAATAAAATTAATTTCTTGTATAATATAGTATTTTTATTTTTCCTTTATTAAATGAATGTATTTATAAGAAACTTTAGTTTTATGAAAAAAGTGAAATTTATATTAGAATTTAAAACTGTACTTAATGCCTAATTCGTAAATATTGTATGTAATGTGGAACTTTTCTCCCAAAAGAGTTTTTATGAAGTTTATTTATAAATAAGAGAATCGCATTAGCAAAAATAAAATATATATTTTGGTGGACAATAATTAAAATTGTATATATTTTTAAAACAAAGCGAGTTGTGTTGTAAAATATCCGGACTTGTAATCAAGGAAGTTTATTAAATCTTATTCGACTAGTTCTTGTCATGTCCGATCCCACTTAATCCTTATCCGACTGATTCATTTCCTATCTTATCATATGCCACATAATTCACATCCGACTGTTATCATATCTGGCTTTTATTCTATTTGATCGTACCTCCTTATCCGGTGCATTAAACGCACCCACATAGTCTATAATATAATATAAAATAGAGGCTTTGTATCTCTAATTATACACGTTTATTAATTTTATTACAAATAATGTTTGTATTATATTACAAAATAATTAATATAAAGTAATATTGTAACTATATTATTTTTTTATATAATATTAATATTACTAAAAAGGCAAAAAGCAAAAAGAAAAATGTTAACGTTACTGAAACACAAGTAGTACTAATATTACTAATGGTTATATTATTTCAAGTTGGCGGTTTTGTTTGAAATTAATACACCGTTTAAAGCACGTACAGGTGGTCAACAAACATGCCACGTCACAACAAGTGGGCATTAATTATTATCTCTATTAAGAGAAGGTGACGAGCGAGGAAATTAAGACAAACCAAATTATAATAATGCATGTAGCGTTAATAAACTTTCGCCCGCAGACGAAGTGGTCGATCGATAAAGTGAACATGGCCGGTTTTTAACCAAACAAATTTATGTTATGTACAACTTTTTGCTACTTAATTTTAAGTGATCAAAGCGTTATAATGTGACATGCAAATTAAGGAGTATAATTAATTTCATATGCACAATTAATTAATATCAATAAAATTTTACAACTGGTTCTAGATAGCTCGTTACATTGAACAATTAATGTACGTAGTAGTCATAATATATCTGTATGTCATGCAAGCTAAGTGATCGATTTACAAAATTAATTAATTATGCTAATGTTACAGAAATGCATGTACAAGCTAAGTATATATTAATTCTACAACTGATCGATCAAATGAGTAAGTCTAACATTAATCAGAATAACTTGCTAGCAAACTCTTCATTTCCCTCCCCTTTTATTTTAGAAGAAGCTGCTGCAAGATCCTTTAGCTGAGAAAGGCTCCTTCCAAGCTGCAAAGCCACTTTCATTTCAAACAAGTCCCCATTCTCCCTTCTCTCCACCTCTCTCTCCTCCAAATTCCTTTCTATTCTCCCTTCCATCAGCTTAAAGAAACCCGCATTGCTCCGATACATCTCAAACACCATCCCCACCTGCCCACCGTGCTCAATCATGTTCACCACGCTTGCCAAAACACCAGCTGCAACTCCAACCACCGCGGCCAAAGAACCGTTACCTGTGGGCCCCAAAAAAGCAGCCCCCACAGCTGCTAGTCCTGTTAGCAAGGGACCAGATATGGCTAATACCTTGTTGAGTTTCAACGCCTCTTCTCCCAACCTCAAGTAGTCATCTTTGTCTTTCCTCTTCATCACCCCACTTATCTCTCTCATTTCATTTTCAAGATTCTCATTCCACCCATTCTTGTCCATTTTCACTCCAACCCTTTTAACTTGTTTCTGTTGCGACTGAGGCCACCACACTGCAGGTTCAACACTAGATGGGAATTTTTCAAGCATTACGCCGAGTAGAGGAAGTGGGTAGGCCTTGTCCAGAGCCAAAACTCTCTCCATTGATTCATTAACATCACCAGCTGTGGGATTTCCAATAGATATGAGCGTTTGAATTTGGCCATGAAGCTGATTAAAAAGTCTAGCAGCGTTTCGTTGTTCTTCGGCTAATTGAGAAGGTTGAATCTTGTTCATAATGAGCAACATCCCTGTTGCTGCTAAATACAAGAGAGTAGAAGAGAGCTTTAAAGGCATTAGAGGAGCACTCACTGCACTTGAAGCGGCGATACCAGCCATGGTGGCAGCAGCAAGAGTGATTGTATTGATGGATGTTAAAAGAAGGGAGTTCCAATTGTTTCTCTGTTCTCCAATATTCTTGTGCATCTCAACTCTATCGGCAACTTCTTCCATAATCACGAATAGCTTCTGCATCACTATTGGGTCAGAAACGTTGTTATAGTTAATTCTTGGAGAAGGGTCGACTGTATATTTTTCAGTTTTGGTTCTGGTGAAGTCGAGTACCAAATCAGCTGATCTAGTTGCTAGCTTCGGAAGCAAAGAGATCTTATTTATTCTGAATTTGGGCATATGGATTGCAGCCCTTGTGATTCCTCTTTGGGTACTACGTGAGGAAATACAAGTAGATGAAGACAATATTGTTGCCATCATGTGCTAATATGCGCTTTGATTTGTATATGTAATATGTATATGAAAGTTGTAAGTTAATAGCTAGCTAGGTTAGGGATATTGAAGTACACTTTAGATCGAGGTTTAAACAAAGAGATGTTTATGTGGTCTATCTCGATCTTCTTGGCCGGGTAGTTGTTTGTTTGTTTGTAGATGAGGTTGTGGATATATGATTTATGGTTTGAAAAGTGTCAAGTCTTTATATTTATAGCAGAGGGATGATCTGAGAATAGAGACAAGAGGAGAGAAATGGTCTGTTCGGTCAACGTTTGAATATATATATGTGTGTGGGCTGAAATGGTTAGAATGGACTCTTTCTTTATTGCATGCTGAGGGTTTAATTTGTGTTTGTGATCTCTCCCTCTCTCTCTCTCTCTCTCTCTAAACTAAATCAAATTGGGTGCAGCATGCACGGTATTACTAATTCCTGCATTGACTTTCAAACGAAATTAAACAAGTAAAATCTTTGGAACAGAGATCTGGCTAATTCAAACCCTTTTAATTTGTCTTGGGCTATAATTTTTACGCAAAAGTAGTAAATATGTCACTGTTATAATATTACCCTATTTATTTTAGGTATTCATATTTTCTAATTTATTATCCATTTATTAGAGTATAATATTATTTTTAAAAATTATATTACATTTTCTAATATATTGCTTTAATAATAATAACAACCTTTTATTTTATTTTATTTTAAACATGTTGTAACTACGTACGTTTCACATTTGGACTATTTACATGTCCAAAATAGTGTATTTGATATTTGGGAAACCTTACAAATATAAAAAAAACAATCCTATATTTTACTGATCTTGCACTTCTACCACCACCACACTTGATTCTCCCATTCCCATGCATGATACAATTAGCACACCTTAATTGAATTTGCCCCTCAAATCAAACAAACTACAATTCAATGATGGTACGATCGTGTGTATTGCAATTTCAATTTTTTTATTCTATGATATTTTATCGAATTCAATTTTTTCTAAAAATTTTAGGAAGCGTGGGATATTACTTTTTTTCGTCAAAAATGCTTTAACATTCCATATTTTTCTTCTTTATTGGCGTTTGATATTATAATTTTGTTTTAAACAAAATGTTAAAAGTTCGTTTATGCTACCCAATGCAGGTGAACTGGCACGCAGCTATAGCACGGTTTATAGCTGTGCCAAAGTTAGGTAGGTCTTGACATGGAATTGGCACGATTTGTAACCCTGCATAGCATTGTAGTGCTCTTAGCTGTGCCAATCTTCATTTTATTTTTCCACCCTTTAACCAAATCTCCTACCCATTTGAAAATTGAATTTTGAATTATTTTAACAACCGCGTATATAATTTCCGAATCTTTTGGAAACAATTAAAATTTAGTCCAACATTTTTCTTTTAAAAAAAGTAGAATGAAGTATGTAAATTCTAATTTTTGATTTCTTTTGAAAAAAAATAAAATGGTAATGAAAAGTCTGTCTGAATACTCCGATTCCATTTTTCTTGAAATAATCTTATGCTAACTCTTTAAAATGCATGTGTTCTTTATAGTCCATTTTGGAAACCTATTACAAAGTTAAACCTTTTGATAAAATTGAATATTCTTTCAAGGAACAAAGTTTGTAACGAACATAATTTTTATAATAGTTATCCTCTTCTTCATCTTTTTTTTGGGGGGGGGGGGGGTAACACCTTATGTTATATTAATGTAAATTATATTTGATTCAATGTATTTAGTGTGAAAATGGTTGTTAAATGATTTTAGTTCATTTCAGATTGAATTTTGTAATTGTGGGTGGCACCTGTTGTGTGAAACAGGCGATTATTTGAGATGGTCTTGGATTTATTTTGCATCGCTATTAAAGAGGCGCTTGTTAGGCCACCAATAGGCGATGTTGTTGAGTCGGTTGCACACTTTTAATGATTCATGAGCCTTCTTACACTTGTTTTTCACCATTTTTGTCCCCAAACACACAGCTGAACTTATTTCTTCCTTTTTTCTCTGTATTTCACATATATTTAGTTTTCGGGATTCGATTCAGCTTTAGGAGAAATTGTTTTACACAATGTGAGGATCGCAATGACGTAGGAATTTCAAGATTTTACCGAACAAGATTTTGGTCTTCATCTTATTCTCTTCCTTTTGGCTTAGTGATTTGAGGTAGGAGTTAAATTGTTTTAAAATCCGATAATATAGTTTCATTCTATGTAAATCATCATGTTTTAATTGTATTTGTTTCAATTATTGTTACATGATGTAGATAATGATGTTTAATAATTTATAAAGTCATAAACATGTGATTTGAAGCAATATATGCCATTTATACTTAATGCACATGTGTTATTTGATATATATGAGATATTTCTTAGATGTATAGATGATGTATATTGATGAAATTGATTAATTGACGTATAATATACATCAAGGAATATATATAGAAACTTGTTATAGTTATATGGTATAAGTTGTTTCAAATGTTCATTTGTTAGCATATTATCCATATTGTGCATCATTATTATGTTACCGGATTCTTGGAGATCTTTCAGTAAGTTGGAAATGTTCTTATAGCGTCTCATGCGGCGTATATCTCGTATCTATGATGCTGAAAGCTTCTTATGTTTGTTGTATCATTCTGGGACGTGATATGATCTGGTGATGGATCCGATTATGATTCTATTGTGGCCCTTCGAGGATGAAAGGAATAGGTATTGATTAGTGCTTGTCGGGTGAAAATAAATGAGGCTTGGTGCCTTTGGGTTGAAAATTCCTAAACCTTCGAAGGGTAGCAAAGTGTCGGCTGTCTAGGCTCAGCGGTGTGTAACCTAAAATCTAAACAACGGCAAAGCACTTGTGATTTTGTTGAAATGATATTTATGGACATGTGGTCCAATTATATTATAATATTATGATGATGATTTTTCCTGGGTTGAAAGATGTTCTATTGTTATCATGTTTGAATAATTATATGGGGCAGTCAGGCCCATTCTTGTTCTTATGTTTATGATTCAATTCAACCTCGGTATTCTCTTGGCAATATAACATAATGGTTGACACACGGGAGGTTGCTGACTTGAAAGTCACTAATCTTGTTTTGATAATAATAATAAAGTTAATCATGTGTAATTTAACTTAATTGATGTTTTAAGTTATAGTCACAATAAATTGATCATACGTGGACTTAACCGAAAAGCCGAAATCAAGATCAATCACCTACAAAGTATTGCTCAATCAATGTCTCACACATCACATAACTTCAATGGCATTTCTATGAAGTACAATGAGCCAAGGAAGAAAAGAAACGAAGATACAAACAAAGCCCTCGAAGACTCGTTATTGTATATGTGAGTGAGTGCTTTAGTTTTCTTTGTAAAGATTCATATTTGATCATCATTAAAACTCATATTATGTTCTAACATTAATAGATTGATCAAATCAAAGTTTGAATCAGAATCCTTTCAAAAACCTTCTTTTGGAGAAAAATTATTTTTGAAATAAATTCATTTTAAAATTCTTACGAACTCATTTCCGAGGTCTTTACATTTTAGAAGTCTTAGAAACTCATGTTTAAGTACCCCTAGCTTCAAAATTAATTTTTGAGTTAATTTACAAAAATGAGAAAAGTGAGATTTTTGGTCAATCTGGCTGCAGACCAGAGGGGACCATCAGTCGACTGATGGGCTTTGCTCAGTCGACTGCTGGCCACTCAGTCGACTGATGAGCCTTGCTCAGTCGACTGATGGCCTAGAAACTAGCCGTTGGAGTTCTGATTTTTTTATCATTTTTGGTACCAAACTTCCAACAACTCCCTCCAAACGGCCATATGGTGTCCAAAAATATATATATACCATCTAAGACTTATTCAAACACTCTTGAATCATTCTTACACTATTCTCTTCATCTACATTCAATATTCAAAGATTCAAGAACATTTATTTTGATCAATCACAATTATTTTGAGCTAGAAATCATTGATCAAACTTGATATCTCTTAGTGTGAGCTTAAATTGTAATCTTCATACACTTGAGAGCTATTGTATATTGGTGTTAGTCACCAAATCTTTTCTTTCAAACATTAAGAGAGGTTTGTCTTTTAAGATAACAAGAGTGAAATCTTGTGTGAGTATTGAGAGAGATTCAATACTTGTAAGAGTGTGTGAGAAAAATACACTTGTAGAGGTTTGATTTTCACCCTGAAGAAGATCGGTTATAGTGAAAATTCTCAGGATACTAACCGAGCGCGAAAGTAGGGGCTAACAAGCCAAACCGTGTAGACAAAAAGTCTTCGACTCTTATCGGTTTAATCTTTCTATCTCTTGAACTCTTATATTGTGTAATTTGTACCTTGTGATTAGAATTAACTTTGTTTCTTGATTTCTTGATTGATATAGACATCAAACATTTTTAAATCGATTTTAAAAATCCTATTAAGTTTTAAAAACCCTATTCACCCCTTCTAGGGCATTTTTCGACCTACAGAGGTAACCTGCATATGCAGGCATTGATTTATAAACTGACGGTTTTTGAATCAATCTATTAATTGTAGTTTGAATTGTATAAAACGACTATTATGTTTTGAACATGATATCCTTTGTCTATCCCCCTTACTGAGCTGTGAGCTAACCCTGTTTTTATGAAAACAATTCAAGTATCCAAGAGATGGATGAGACTAAGGAAGCGACTGGGTCAAGAACAAAGTAGAGGTCTCTGATACCGATTCATTTTTGTTATACATATGTTTATATGGCAAGCCACGGCTCGTCTAAGTTATCGAACATGTTGAATTAGACGTTGTTATGGTTTTGTATTGCCTTTTAGATATATGTAAGTGTGTATATGTGTGTTACACTCCTGTTTTATATTATCGCCCACATTATGAGTATCATGTTTACTTGTTCCATGTTATGTGATGTACTTTGATTTATTATTTCATTATTTACATTTGACTTACTTTAGTTAGTCTAAGGTGAGCTAGTGACTCTCCAAGTCTTAATTACGAGTGTTATCATGTTAATTAAAACAGGGGTGCTCTAGAGGGCATTATAATATTTTTTTTATAATGCTAATTATCATACTTAAACAAAATTTAGAATTAGTATACTATAACATGATAATATTTGACTTATACAATTAAAAGAAATAATTGGTGCAATTTTATGTTGCCAGTACCTTAATAGCACAATAGTAATACTTATTCACACAAGAATTATAGTAATACTTATTGCATTTCATTAATACTATTCATGTTAATTAGGATGTGGACTAACTTGGATAAAAATGGTTCCAAAAGAAGTTTAAGGTATTTAATTCTTAAAGGGTCATCAAGTTTATGTTGTTAGGTATTACATCATTTATGTACATTCTGCAGGTTACTTATAGTTGTTCAAAGTCAACGCATGGTGCCCACGAAACTTGTTTTTCTTTCCATTCCATGATAAAAATAAACTATACAAAAGTCCGTTTGGTTCAAATTTTTTTATGATTCCTGGAATACTAAATTCTATTCCAGATAGGATTCTAGTGTTTAGTTGAAATTTTAAAAGGTAATCCATGATTCCTAGGAACCTAAATTCCTCAATTTCATTAATTTCTATTCCCTTCAAATTTGGGAAGAAAGTTAAGGATTCCAAGGGAATCTTCCTCTTTTTATCATCAAATGAAAAATTTACCCTAATATAAAAATTAACATTTTTTTCTTATTCACCCTTCACCATCACTTTTATTTCCACTAATCTGTCATAATATCATCTCCACCATCACTTTCATTTCCACCTCCACATTTTTTTCCTCCCCCGTCTCTGACTTTCTCAGTCGGCGAGATTTAGCCTCATCTCCATTGATTAGCTTTCTCTATCACCGGCATCGCTTCTCCACCACCTCGACCACTGCCATTGCTCCACCACCGATCTTCCCCTCAATCGACCAACGGCTTCGCTCCACCACCGATCTTCGTCAGATCCATCACTACTGATCTTTCCCCCAATTAATTTATATATATTGATCTATATATATATATATATATATATATCTGTATATTTCTTCCTTTGTTTTCTTTTTTTATTTTTTGTTCTTTAAATAGTATATATATCTTGTACATATATACTGATCTACAATCGATATATATATATATATATGTTTTTTTCCCTTTTTCTGTTTCTCAATATATGTATGTCTGCATATATCACTCTCATCTCTATGTATGTCTGCATATATATTAGAAGGGTATTTTGGTAAATTGGAAATAATTTAAAATGCCAAAAAATGAGCATTATTATGTAAACCAAACATTGGAATGAAATTTTAAATTCCTAGAAGGTTTCCTGGAATTTAGGATTCTGTCCTAAAACTTGAACCAAACAAGCCTTAAGTGGTACTTTCTTGCATGTGCTTATAGTTTACTTTCATCTACCTAGCATTGATAATTATAATTTTACTTTGGTACCATGTGTTTGTAGAATTTTAAATTCTTTGCTGCATATGAATTAGTTTACAAATGCCTCATGATATAGAAAATTTTATTTAATATTTTCTTATTATTTTTTGTTAAATTTTTTCTTTTACAAATACTTAGGTTATAAAAGAAGAATTCAAGTATTTGATGCTTACATCTTCAGAAGATAGAAGACCATGTGAAGAGGATCAACCTTCAAAGACTACAATATTATATTATATTTTTGAATTGTGTAATTATATCTTGTAACTATAGAAAATGGGTTCTAAGTATGTCCTACATAGTTATATTCAAGTCAAGGACATTTGATTATTCCAAACTAAATAAAGGACATTCTCCATAATTTATTTTAGCCATAAGGACAATTTTCAAAGCTTTGTCTAATAAAATGATACACCCCTTTTTGTGAATGGTCAATTATACCCTTACTACATTTTTTTTTATTACCATTGGTGGTCGTTAAGGCTTACCAACTATTTTCGCCACTGCCGCCCACCAGAGTTCTAGCGACCATTGTCATACCTCTAACAAGGATAAGGGAGCTTCGGCAAGAATTTTTATATAATGCAAAAATAATTTTGCACTCAAATTTATGTCTTTAATTGCTTGCAAATTTAGTGTAAAAATGAATTTGTATAAAAATTTATATAAAATTTATAAAGTTATTTGTTTGTGGACTTAGTGCAATCATAAGTTATTTGCGAATTTAGTGCAAAACCAGATTTGCACTAAAATATGTATCATTAGTTGATTGCTAATTTAACACAAAAACAAATTTGCACTAAAAATATATCATGAGTTGCTTGGGAATTTTGTGTAAAAACAGATTTGCACTAAAATATGTATCATTTTTTGCTTGCGAATTTAGTGCAAAAACAGATTTGCAATAACTATGCTAGAGCTTCGGTGAGATTATAACACTCCGATAATAGTTGCCGGAGCTCCGGAGGGGGATAGAAGTGGTGGTGGTGGTGGCCGGTGGTGATTAATTTATTTTTAAGAAACATTAAAAGAAATTAATAAAAGTATTTTAGGTAAAGATAAAAATGTAAAGTGTCATTCTCTTGAATATAATTATAAAAAAAACTTTTTAATTCATGGCCTTCGGTAATTATGAGGCCCTTAACCACGAATGTTTTATGTTTGGAATGAATTTCTTGTTTTAAAAGTTTTACTTTGATTTGGGTTTGGATATGGAATGTAGGCTATGTTTGAATTAAGTTTGGCGATTGGATTTGTTTTGTCGCATTTCATATAAAATTAAAAGTATGTTGTATATTTCATTTATATTATATTTTTAAATACAAAATATATATATCTTGAGACTCTACATAATTCTATTTGGTAATTAGTATTACTTAGATATACTCATATAATTTTTTAGAATATTTTAAGTACCAGGTTTTTTATGTGACTATAATAATTTATGAAAGTTTTAAGGAGATTAATTAATTACATAAAAATTCTAAGTTACTTCTAGAATTAAGTTTGCAATCTCCAAAAAAATTATGTAAATAAAAAATAATTTGTGCTAGTTCCAAAGAATAATTAATAAATTAATGTATCCTTTATTATTAACCGAGCTTCACATCTATAAATAGCATATTAGTGCTTTGTCATGGTATGGTACATGTGTGCACAGAGAGAATATAAAAAGTATTTCTTTGAATGCCTACGCTTTCATTCGTGCCATATAAATTTTTAATATTTGAGTGCCATAGAAATATTTAAAACTGTCCATTGAGTTGTATATTTAGGAATATATCTTTATAAATTCATAATTATTGTATCCGGAGAGAAGACACCATTAAACTTAATTGCAACAGGATATTATCTTAGAGGCGGAAAATCTCTTTTAAGGACAATAATTAACACGTCTCAACTACTTTAATTATTTAGTTTCACCTGCATCTATTTTAATCAAATTTCACCAACAATGAATAGTGCCTCCCCCTCCCTCCCTTCCCTCTAGAATCACCCATAAAAAAGAAATGGGTATTTGCAAAATTTTTTATTTAATTTAAATAATTTGCCATGACTTATATTCGTACTACAAGAGTGTAAAAATCTAACTAAATTAGACAATACAATCAACACGTGTTGATATAGAGAGTTCCACATGTCCAAATTTTGTACGATTTGCTGCTCTGCCAATACAGTACCAAATCCTGACATTCGGCACCATTTGACCAAAATCCAGTATACATTCGGTACAATTTAGGACCGTACCAAATAATTTGGTACGCAGGAATTTGGCATGGTTGGTGATCGTGCCAAATATGATCTCAGATTAAAACCGTATTAATTAGTGAATTTTGGTGTAATGTTAGCTTAACTTTCTCATTTTCAGATTAAGACCCTTAAACCGCTGCTTTAGCAAACAAGATTGACATGATAAAAAAGTATCACACGTTACCATTTATGCTATGCATTATTATTGGGTCACTCACTTCCAACTAAGAAAATATCTTCTCTGTACGGATAAGGGTGATGGACCAACTAATGATGTTTACAAGCTAGCCATAAGCAGATCATCTTCCGTAACTACCCTTCATCATCTATCCAGTATACATAGGGTGTTCAAACCTTCCAAGATTTCGAAATTTTTGAAATTCGATTCAAATTTTTTTAAATTTAGTATGCGAGATGACATTTTTTATTTTTTCCATTTTTGACTTTTTCAAAAAAAATCGAAACGTAATTAAAAAATATATTTAAACTAGTTTTTTAATCCGTGCAATGCACCGGGACATTTATAAATTTATATATATTTTTTTACTTTTTAATTACTTTTTAATTAGAGATATATAATTGTTATGTTCAATTGTAAGAGTTTTATAGAAACAAAAGAAATGGATTGAAGGACTGTTATTAAATAACAACATCAGAAATTTAGTGCAAGACTCATGTAAAAGAATAAGGATGGCAACGGGTCGGGTTTATAATTCCATCCTCGCCCCCACTACCCAAAACCATCCCCATCCCCATCCCCAATTCGGGGTATCGGGTAATCCCCACCTTCGTCCCTGTCAGGTAACGGGTCCTTGCGGGTATACCTGACAATTTTATTTTTTAAAAAAAAAAACTTGAAAAGAAGAAGAAGAAGAAGAAGAAGAAGAATGAAGTTAGAAATAACATAATGTTATATATATATAATATATATAGATAAAATTATATATTTACATAATCAACAATGAACTAATTATATATATATATATATATTTTATATACACACATATATATAAGAAAAAAATTACGAAATTAAATATATTGGGACAAGTACGGGTTGAAAACACCTATACCCAAACCCGACTAAGTTTAAAAATTCCTGACCCGAATCCAAACTTGCCTCCAATTATTTGTCCCCATACCCAACTCAATCAGGTCGGAGACCCGCGGGTACCCAAACCCGCAAGTATTTTTGCCATCCCTATAAAAGAAAGAAAATATTAAAGCTTTTTTAAAATATAATATGTTGACCTAAGGTCTTAATCTTATTTTGATAATAACAATAAATTAGTCATGTGTAATTTAACATGTTTCTTGATATAAGTATACAGTTCATTTACTTGAAAAATTCAAGAAAAACATGCAATGATCAATCTTTCACTATTCGATCATTGGACAAGACAAGGAAGATCAAATCTCTCAATGCAAATCATGAAGCACAAAGGATCAAAAGACTATATGAAAAGTTTCAAGGAAAAAGCTTCAAATAAAGATTAATCCGAAGAAACAAATCAAAGCATTCGAATACTCGTTAATTCAGTAATTGAGCGAGTGCTTAAGATTTATGTAAAGTTACTTTATTAATCAAATCCCTATAGCTCAAATGTATTCATGCATATTTTAAAGATTGATTCAAACAAGCTTGAAATTGAATTTATTTGAAAAACATCATTTTACAAAGACCGAGTTTCAAAATAAATTCATATTAATTTTAAATGATCATATTTTAAGCTCTAATACAAATAGGTATCTTAGAAACATATCTTTAAGGTTCAAAAATCATTAGAATTTTGTTTGAAACTAAATTGTTAAATTGCAAAAATATTTTTATTTTACATTTAAAATTGGCTCAATTTTCGCACAGTTTTGATCTAACGGTAAGATGGAGGCTTTCTTGAATTCCGATCATTTTGAAATTTTTACAGTAGTTATACAACATCTCTGATCACTTTTGACTAAAATTTAAGCAGCATGATTCAACGGTCAAATTGGGAGAAATTATCAAAACAAATTTGAATTTTTTGTCAAAACTAGTTGTTGAAAAGTTTGAAAATGTGTATCTTTGACCAAAAACCTTTCTTAATCATCCCTAGTGGCCATATGGTTTTGCAAGCTATATATATGAGGTCCTAGATATGTTTTAACACACCTTGAATCATTCTAATACTCTATTATTCATATATTCAAATATACAAAGATTCAAGAACACATTTTGACCAATCTTTCATCTTTTGAGCTATATATATTTTGATCAATCTTGATAACTCTAGTGTGAGCTTTATTTGTAATCTTCAAATACACTTGAGAGTTATTGTATTGTTGTGTATCACCACAAATAATGCATTCTTCTTTTCAAAAGAGAGTTTGTCTCTTTGTAGAGTAAAAGAGCATATCTTGTGAGAAGTGTAGTGAGTATATCTACATTGTGAGTGTTGTGTGCATAGTAATATTTGTATTGAGGTTTGATCTTTATCCGAAGAAGATTGAATAGTGAAAATTCTCGGGGAACTAACCGAGCGCGGATGTATGGTTTAGTAAACTGAACCGTGAGGACAAGAAGTCTCGAGCTTCAAGTTGGTTTAATCTTTCTAAACTCAAGCTCCCTTTTTATTGCTATATTATTGCTTGTATTTTGAGATTGCTTATTTTCTTATTTTGGGATTGATTACTTGAAATTTATTATTTCTTTAATATTATTGCTTAGCTAAGTTGCTTTGCTTAAATATTTTAAAAACGTTTTAATTCCGCATTAAATTTTTAAAACCCTATTCACCTCTCTCTAGGGTTGTTTTTCGACCAACATAATAGTATATATATAAATATAATGCAATAAATATAAATACACTTGGCAACTAAATATAAATAGTATATATATAATGCAATAAATATAATTACACGTGGCAGATAAAGAACCTTGGTTAATATTTAATGCAAAAAAGTCTTCTCACTCCTCTCATTTTATATATATATACACTATTAGATTAGATTTTTGAAATTCCGAATTTTCAAAAATATATTATTTAGTGTACGATATTTATATTATTTCTACATTTAGTGATTGTATATTTATATAATGTTTGTAATTTTGTATTTATATCTTTTAAGTATTCTTTTATAAGATAACGCTTGAACTTGTAGTACTTTTTACTAAAAAAATATTTTCTTTAACTTAATTAGAACAATTATACAACTTATTTTTTTTTATATGAGATTTAGTACATTGGTTAAACTCATATCTATAATAATATTGCATAAAAGAATACTAACTAGTATTTAGTATTTTGTTGTATAATTAGACTTCTAATAATGATAATCGCATGTTGTTTTCATCATTTTGTGGTGGTGGATTTTTGCAATGTGGTTCGTTAGAAAATATCACAATTCATCGGCTATTTTTTCAAGTAATGTTGAAATTATGTCAAAATTTTAAGAAATTGGAAAAGTAAGAAATTTTCAAACTTCCGATTTTAGAACTTTTTTGAATTTCTAAAATTTTTGTAATTGGGAAAATATTTGAAATTTTGAAATATTTGAAACTTTTGCCAAATAAGAGTGTTCCGATTCGTTCCATTAGATGAACACACTTAATCATATGTAAGTATAAAAGGAAATTCTTCTAGTTACAAACTACATAGACTTTAGCCATGTTCTATTCTATATTCCTATAATACAAATTAAAATATTTGATATGACCAATGTCCCCGGTGGAAAGTAATTTTTTTTTTCACTTAGCCAACATATTTTTACTTTTTTTATTTTCTCTTTAAATAACAATTATTGTTCCTCTTCAAATGTCTGTGACACCTATTAACCATCCAGTGATTGAAGGTTTTTCAATTTTTTTATGATAGTCCATTATAAATTATACCGATTAATGAAATGTCTATGACACTTGTTAACCATCGGTTCAAAATTTCTACCACATTTTTTTAGGGATGTTGAAAAATAGAGCTTGTTTTAAAATATTTTTGTAAAATAATCAAAGAATAATATTTTTATAAATTAACAGTCTATATTTGACCAATCTCTTAAAAAAGTGCAAAATTAATTTTTCAGTAGATTTTTAAATTGTATTTGTTTTATGAAATCATACAAGATTAAGTTTGCACTACATGTATTTTTAAGCATATTTTATAAATAAATGTTTAATTGCAGTATTTTACAATATTTTTAACAAATTACATATTCAAAAACTATTTATTAATAAAATGCACATAATATTTTTTTTCAGAGTTATGAAAAGTTAAGTTTGTACTCCTTATTTTCTAAAACATTACTATATATTTGTGTTTATTTGATATTGTTTTAAAGTTTTATGAATGAAACATAAAAAATTAGTTGTTAAAAAACATAAACGTCATGCAAAATAAATTTACATTTGATTACAAAGTTAAGTTTGCAAAAATCACAATTTTGTGCAAAATTAAGTTTGCACTTGGTTAAAGCCCATCTTTTAAAACACAATTGTTAAACAAACCCTTACTTCATAATGATAATGATGTCTAGGCCCTTATTTCTAAAAATTATATTCGTTATTTTTTTTTACGAAAAACATTATCATGCATGACCTTTTACCTCATTTCCATTTTTTTTTCAAACAGATAGTTTCAATTGTACTTTTTATGATTACTTAAGTTAAAATTAAACTTTAATAAATACAAAGTCATAATTTATGTTTTACTTAAAGGGTTTTTCAGTTTGCCTCCTATTTATAATACGATATTAGACATACCCCATATTTTGATAATTCTTTGAGTTAACACCCTAGCTTTTAACGGATTACTAATTTTGTGCAATTTTCTGTTGCTTTGACTGTTTTACCCTTATCTTCAACCTCAAACATTTTACTTTTTTCCTAACACATATAAACCCTAATTTCTCCTATCAAATTAAATCTAAGCCTAAACCAAATAAAAAAAAGAAATTGCCACAAATTCATAACAAAAAATTCAATGTGTGTTTACATATATATATATATATATATATGTGTGTGTGTGTGTGTGTGTACATGCATATTCGACCCTCTCAACACCTCACTGTTCAACCACCATCACAACACCATCGGACCTATTACCATCATCGCAAATCCATCAGACCACTTCACTATTCGACCACCATTGCAAATCCATCACCAATATATATATAAAGAAAGAGAGATTATATATATGTAAATCTATTTTCAAATTTTTTATATATATAGAATAAAGGCCCTGATTGTACAAGTACCCGCAAGACGAGAACGAAAACATAGGCGCGTGATGAAAGGAGATTGTAGGGGATGAAAAGTGGGGGTGATAGGAATGGAGGCGCCTGGTTGTAAAAGTAGAATAACACTATTTTATTTTTAAATCTGAAGTGAGTTTGTCTTCTTTAGAGACATTAATGGATTTGGGGGTGAATTTAAAAGATGGGTTTTCGTTTAAAATTGAGAGCGTTATGGGAAAGAAAGTTGGTAGGGAGATTTTGGTTAGGGGAATGATAAGGGGTAAAGAGGTTGAATGTAGAGTTATTGCAATAACCATTAATGGAGATTGGTTTCTGTGAATTTGGAGGATATTTTTTTGTTAGAAGAAAATATGGTTTTTGATCATAGTTTAGAAAGATAAAAATGAAATATGTTTGAATTTTGTTTAAGTTTAAATAAATGAAAAGAATTAGGGTTCTTGAGAGGATGAATAATGGAGAATGATGAAGGTTAAATATGGGTTAAAATTAAAGGCAAGGGTAAAATGGTAAAAATAGCAAAATATTGAACAGAGTTAGTGGTTCGTTAAAAGCTAGGGGGGATAAGTCTAATATCGTATTACAAATATGGGGCAAACTCAAAAAAACCCTTACTTAAAAGGTTCCTACTTACTTCATGCCATAGGTGCGTAATCCCTTTTTTTCCCCAATCCTTTTTTATTAAACTAACCCTAAGGCATGAATAGCATCTCATATAGGGCTGTTAATAGGTCGATTACTTTAGATTGTGTTTATATGGTGCTTTATCGGGTTTTAGATGTTATTGTTTTGGATTTTAGATGAGTGAACTTTTTCTTAGGTGAAAAAATCATATTCAAACAAGATACTTTATCTTAACAAATGACTAGGTACAGTATGTTATTACCCCTTAACCCAATTAATTGTTTCAAGCTGAATATAAATGAACATGTAGCTTGTAGCCAAACCGCCGGGTGTTAACATTAGAATATGAATATGATTTATTGATTTGTGTTAATTTTAAAATAATTGTGGTGGATTCTATTGGTGGACATTCAAGAGTTTTCCCTTTCTTTTTTCAAAGTTTTGAATTAAAAATTATCAAATTTTTAGTTAAATATTTTTTGATTCAGAAATTTTTTTAGAATAAAAAAGTAAGAAAGAAATATTTGAGGTTTCACTACCAGTGAATTATCATGTTGTAGATACGGCAGATAAAAATAAATAAATTTGCATTATTTGTAGGTGTTAGTTTAATTTTTTTACTATACTATGCCCTCCGGCGTGAGAATACCTTAATATACAAATATGTAAAAGTTTTTTATATGCCAGAACCTACACCCTAAACTCTTAGAATATATGTAGTCAAATAGGGAAGGAAAATAATACAATCCTTATTTATACATATAGGGTGTGTTAGACATATCGGATTAGAGAGTCGGATATGATTATTTAATCTCATCCGGATAGGATAAAACAATCCCACCTCTTAGGTGGGATACGTTAATCCCCCTCTCGGTGGAATAAGAAGCTTTAGTGAGATAAATAATCTTCTCCGATATCCAATCCTGATAAACACCAAACATGAGTTATGATAAAGTTATTTTTCTTTTATTGTTATATTTTCTTGAAATAAATTGATAATTTCTTATGAACGTGAAAATTTGTTTAGCCACAGTAGACCTAATGACTATAGTTCACTTATTTTTGCATTATACAAGTATTAATTATATACATTTATTTTTAAAAATATTAAAAAAATGACCTCCTAGCGTTTAACCGCTGAGGCCCTGCTAAGACACTCTACGGCCGTTCTAAGTCCTCCTGGCTCCTTTTATATATATTCCCGCACCACCTTAAATTCTTACAATAAAATGTCTAGAAATTTGAAAATTCTGAAAAACTTACACACCACCCTACGGCCGTTCGATTAAAGATTTTTTTTTCTAAATGATAAAGATGTATTTCGTCACTCGTTTTATCATTTAACTTCTTGTTAATGCACGCACGTATATAAACTCATTCTAGGTGTGTGGCCTAATAGTAAGCTTGTGTTGAAATAATATAGAGAGAAATAAAGAAGAGAATAAAGAAATCTTATTATTTAACTGATATTTAATATGATTAGGGGTTAGCTCTTTTGTTGAATTGATTTTAAGCAACTAGGTACCATGTTAAGATTGTTGGTGGACATACATGTACCCTCTTTCTAATGTATAGATAGGTCTATATAATGTTTTAGTGTAATTAAGAACCCAACTTCAAGTTTTGAAATCGGAATTAAAGCAAAAATTAACTTGGTGCTTGGAATTGGATTTTCAAACACATTATCGTACACAGAACAAGAAAGTAACCAATTAAAGTTTTTAAGCTACTACCTAATTCACGGAAATTAACTAAAGCGGATCAAAAATTACGGCAATAAATGATGGAATTGGGTTCTCAAACACACACTTAACATACACAATACAAGAAATTAACCAATTAAAGTTTGGCAAGCTAATACCTAATTAATGGAAATTAACCAAAGCGAATCACATAATACATCAATAAACAATACAATTTATCAGAGCAAATAAAATTTATGAAGAACATTTACACACTTTTGAAGTGAGATGAAGTCATGTTCTTTGGTCTTTTGCCAATTAATTACTCCACTCGGTGATTTGGTAGAAAACTTCTTGCAAATGGAGAAGAGGCAAAGAAAGGGATCAAAGAGTATAGAATGACAAAAAGACCAAGGAAAATAATGTTAAAATATAAAAAAAAATCAAACAAGAATAAAAGAATAAACAATCTTAGGTATGCATGGAGGAAAATAGCGGCAATAGCGTCGGATTTTGATGGGGGTGAGTTTGCATATCTATATTGAGTTATTTAAAGTTAAAATTATTTAAAGTTGAAACTTAATGTGGGGTGAAAAACAAAATTTAATAAATATATTTAAATTCACCTTCTTCTATTAAATTCTTTAGTGAGCCAGTGAATCAGAACTCGGCAGGTACACCTATGTTTACCTAGTTTTAATAACAAAATATCTTATTGTTCACATCTTTAAATATATTTAGTAATATTAAGATCCACCGAGAAGCAACTAAAAGACTTGTAAAATCTTTTCACTAAAGTAAAGTAAAATAATGTAAAATAGATAAAATACTTTACTCATTTTAATAAAGATTTTGCCAAAAGTGCGAATAAAAGTGCACCCACTATAGTTCCTTTTTTTAACCAAAGATAGCATTCAATTCATGACAACTTGATAACTATCTTGCACCAAGTAAAGGGTGATTTTATTTCTATCTATTATATTTTATAATTTATTTATTTTTAAATTATGTAAATTTTGTACAAAGTTTTACAATATTACTCTTATCAAAATTGATAAGTATATCCACTAATTAAAATTAATTTATAATTTTATAAATTTAGATTCCATAATTCATAATCCAAATATAATTGATTTTTAATTTCTTTCATATTAACCTTTCAAAAACTTTCAAATTGATTAGGATTAGGGTTTACAACTGCGCGTTGATTGATTGATTTAAAAATATCAGTACGTGTTTTTTCGAAGAAAAATATAAATCCTAAATTTGAAGAGAGGGTGTATAGAACATACATACATACATATATATATATATATATATATCCTCTTAGTTAATGGTCCATTGAACATATATATATACATATATCACCATTAATTTCCTAATTTGTTGTTGACCATATGTCTCACCATTATTCCATTGAGATACAAGGGCATGCGTGCCCTTATATATATATCACCATTAATTGGAGAATTATGCATGTTGTGACCGTATATATCACCATTATTCCATCGAGATACAAGGGAAGGGAATGGCCTGTACTAACCGATACTTTTATTTTTTGCTTTTCTTTTGAAGAAGAAGAAGAAGCAGCAAATAATTTACCTATTGTTTAAAAATATTATAATTTTAAATTTTAAAGTGGTTGTACTTATTAATTTAGTGAATATTTAGGTATTAAATTATTATTCAAAATAATATTTATAAAATTAAATTAATAATATTTTTTTGTCAGTCTATCCACGTTCGTGGATTAACTTGCAGATTAACTTAATAGCGCAGATTAACTGCAAGATGTGAGTGATAGAAACAAAATCACCTTAAATAAAAGAGTAAAAATATATGTATATATATATATATATATGTATATCTCGAGACAAAAGTATTTTATTTGTGTGGGGGATATTCTATTTAGAGAAAGTATAAGGACTTTAGTATAATAAACCTAGAATAAAAGACCTTAAAGAAAATATAAGATATCTTTTGACATGGATCTCGTAAGTTGGACTTGTTAATAGGGTTATTAATGGATCAGATCTTTATCCAAATCTAATCCATTTAATTGGATATAGTGAGAGATTTTTGATCCGTTTATTCTAATTTAATTTGAATCGATTAAGTCAGATATAAATATATCTGAAGTCAATTCATGTGCATATTAAAATCAACTGCATGTTTATACATATATGTTATGCCTTCCACCTTCGTATAATTATGCAGAGAAAATGGCATAAAAGTAAAGATGGAGAACAATCCTCCTTAGTATTTTATTTATTTATTTTAAGATTGGATTTATTTTGTTAAGAATTATCGCAATTGAAATTAGCTGTCTTCAATTTACCTTCTAAGTAAAAGTTTAGTTCTTTTTGTTCAAAAAAGGAAAATTAAAGTTTTGTTGTGACAGCCTTGTACCATCGGGCCAAGAGGCTTGGTTATTTAAATATAACATAACACGGTCTATAACCGGTCCATCAACAGACCTATTTATTAATTCAGAGATTAATTTAAATTTATTTATTGGGATATCCCAAGTTAAAATTTTTCTTGCAGGATTAATCCCACATTTGGTGAGGGAATATCTCGGGAGACGGAAACAAAATATATATTGACGTCACAGCGTCACTGAGAAGAAATGGAGACCCATTCTTCTTCTTGTTTAGTTTTTCTCTACTGTAAACCAGCACAGTCACCGCCTTGAGCGCGCTCTCTCTCTCTCACACACACTCACTCTCACTGATTCATTAAATTAAAGTAATTGAAAAGGCTCATTCTTAATCTCAATTGTGAAGTGAATTCTGAGCCGTCCGATATGATTAACCTTCTGTTCGCCCTGATATTTGTGGAGATGGCTCTGATTGTGATCTTAGTGTTCAAGACCCCACTGAGGAAGCTAGTGATAATGGGACTGGATCGGGTGAAGCGCGGTAGGGGCCCAATCATAGTGAAGACCGTGGGGGGCACGGTGTTCGTGGTGATGCTATCCAGTGTTCACAACGTGGTTGAGATCCAGAGGCGTTGGATCGACGATGGTGATGTTAATCCTACGGATCAGATTCTCATGGCCAACCATCTCCTCCAAGCCTCCCTCATAGGTATATTAATTCTTATACAATTTACATGCAACATAACTACACATTATTAATTGTTTTCGGCTGAGAATTGGGCAACAATGATGCCATAGAGCTTAGCAGAATGTGTAATTGTTTGGCATTTTGTTGATAACTTTTCAAGTAGAATTAATTTTCTCTAAAACAAATCAGGAAATTTTGCTGCTTACAGAAGGAATTACGTAATAAGATTCATTTTTTCTCATTATGATCTTTGTTGGTTGCCTGCAGGGGCGGACCCAGGATTCTTCCTAGAGGGGGACTAATATTTAAAAAAAAAAAAAGTTCACGAAGTAAAAGTATTTTGTATGATAAAAACATATAACGAAAAAAAGTTTAATAATATAAAACAAATACTTGAGTTCATATAATATAAAAAGTATTTAACTAAATTGAGTTCAACGAGTTTTTAATAATTCAAATTCATTTATTATAGATTCTAAATCAGTTTTCAACCCAAATTCACGCTCCAAATTAAGCAACATGCAATTGCACTCAGATACGGATTGCTTTTTCTTTTTATATTCTTTGTTTTTCAATGTAGGGTTGAGCAAGGCTTTAATTTTTTAAATATTAATATTGTGCCTCTGATCTTTTAACGTGGATGTCGGGTTGTCAGGCCTGCTTGGTTGTCGGTTGAGTGAAAAGCCGGCTGGGTGTCCAGTCGGCAGAGATATATCTTTTTTTTTTGTTTGGTTAAAAATTATAAGAGGCTATTTATATAGTGGGCTGGGTTTGGGAGGAGGGAGCTGGGGAGTTAAACATTGGGCTATATATATATATGTATGTAGTTTTTTATATATAACTAGTGGATAAAATTTTTTTTTGCACTGGGCTTGAGCCTAATGGGCTGGGGCCCAATTCCGCCCCTGGTTGCCTGGCTAAACTCACAATAAGCTACATTTTTTTTTATTTATAAAATCACTAGCCTCCAAAGATGGCTACTGGCTAGTGTCATGCCATAAATAACCAAAAAAGATGCATAAAGACGGCGATACAATAAGGCAATTCCCAGGACCCAAAAAAAAAAAATAAAAAAAAAAATTTAATGAAATGAACAAAAATTACGAGATGGACTAATGGATAAGACCGAAAGTCGACCAAGCACAATAAGCTACTTCTGTGTGTGTGAATTGTGAGACAAAAGTGCCCCTATTCAAGATTTTGCATGAGTCAAAGTTATAGTAGTTGGCCAATTACTGTATGCCTGCTGTGGTAGAAAATGCACTGCGTTGTCGATCTCTCTGGTTAGGAAAAATTATTCGTTGCAACCATTCTAACAATGACATGTTGGAATGGATTGAATGATAACCACCGGTTAACGAAATCAAAGGTTCAGATCACTTCAATGGCTTGTTTGTAATTATGTAGCCCCATTGCGTGCAGGGGAATCCCAGTCCTGGCTCACAGATCCTACGAGCAATATAAATCTGTTGCAACAGATCATCGTGTTGTAACAAATATTTACTCCTTTGGTAGGCTGGTGGCTTCTAAATCAGAAATGCATATTAAGTTAAATGAAGTGTGAAGGGTCAAGGTTTAATTTTTATGCTATAATGAGCAAACCTTTAGTTTGACTTTGTGGAATTACTCCCATGACAAATTTTCCCCCGAATTGCCATATGCCTATTAGTCGCAGATTCAAAAAATGCTTTTAGATGCTTTTATGAATGACTTGGCACTAGAAGCGGTTTTGAAGTTTGAAGATTTAGAGAGAACAATGATATTATTCCATTATGATAAATACTGAATACAAGGCACTTATATAGGAGACAAACACGATTCCTAACTGACCTAAAATACCTATCAAGGTGGGACACTCCCCACAAAACTCTCTAACTAGCATATATAAAATAAAATACCATAAATAAATGAAAGAAATAATACGGAATTATCAATACTCCCCCTCAAGTTGGTGCGAAGATGTTTGTCAAGCCCAACTTGCTCATTTGAAATTCGAACGGTTGCCTTAACAGGCCCTTGGTTAAAATATCTGCAACTTGTTGATTAGACGGAACAAAGAGAGTACATATTATTCCACCTTCTAGCTTCTCTTTTATGAAGTGCCTATCAATCTCAACATGTTTCGTCCTCAACATGTTTCGTCCTATCATGTAAGACAAGATTGTGGGCAATACTGATAGCAGCCTTGTTATCACAGTATAGCTTTATCGGGAGACTTATTGCCTTCCGAGTTCTTCTAAGACCCTTTGTAGCCAAAAAACCTCGCAAACCTCTTGAGCCATTGATCTGAACTCAGCTTCTGCACTGCTTCTAGTGACAACACTTCGCTTCTTGCTCCTCCATATAACTAAGTTGCCCTAAAGAAACGTACAGTAGTCAGACGTAGACCGTCTATCAATAACCAATCCACTGACCCATCTGAGTTATACTTCACAGTGAATACCCATTTACAACCAACAACTGTCTTTCTTTCTGGAAGCTTTACTTCCTCCCAAGTAGCATTCTTCTCCAGCGCTCTCATCTCCTCATACATCGCTTCTCTTTACTTCGGAACATTTAGAGCCTCTTGAATATTGTTAGGAATAACCATATTCGACACACGAGAGATAAATGCAGAATAGGAGGGTGGAATATTTTTATATGACACAAAGTTCGAAATGGGATATTTGGGAGATTCCGTACACGCTCTGACTCCTTTTCTAAGAGCAATAGGAAGATCAAGTTGATCAGACTGAGTTGACTCGGTATTAACTTGAGAACTACCTTCAGGTATCTCGAAAAAGTCATCGTGAGTATCATGATCCACCTCCAGGTTGGATTCTTGGGGTTGCTGAGGGATGGTTTATTTCTTTCATTGTTTTGGATTTTTTCTAGAATAAACAAGACCTTTATACCGTTTTGCATACATCTCTGGTCCATCGGTAGTCAGATTTTGGGATGACACTAGCCCTGGTTGTTCACCATTAGCAACACAAGTATCTTCAATATTTAATTCATTTGTTTTCCCAGATTGTGTTTTAAAATAATTAAGTACTTGTTCAAACAAAACATCAACCACCGAATTATCGAAACCACAACCACCACCTTCACTTGAGCTCTCCCCCTGAAGATGGGAGTCGTTGAATATTTTGGGTCATGATTATGAACAAGGGCAACATTTTCAAATATTTTTAATGGAATATCCCCTAATAACCGAGTGTTGGGAAATATGTCAGGAAGCAATTTGATAGGGGCTTTAAATTTCAAAGTTCGTGTTGAAAGCCGGTTAATAAGATAAGTAGTTGTTAAAATAGCATTTCCCCAAAGTTATTTTGGAACTTTAGTTTGAAAAATTAAAGCTCGAGCAACTTCAAGTAGATGCTTATTTTTTCTTTCGGCAACTCCATTCTGTTGAGGAGTATAATTACAAGAACTTTGGTGAATTATCCCATTTTTGATGAAAAAATCCCCTAACATCTTATTAAAAAATTCATTCCCATTATCATTCTGAAAAATTTGAATTTTGGTTTGAAACTGTGTGTGTATCATGGTGTAAAAGTTTTGAAACACACTCCCAACTTCTGATTTTTCTTTTAAAAGAAAGACTCAACATACTCTAGTGTGGTCATCAATGAAAGTCACAAACCAACGTTTGCCAGACCAAGTGGGCATTTTAGAGGGATCGCAAACATCACTATGAATCAAGGTAAAAGGTTGTGATTTCTTATACGGTTGATACGGAAAAACCGTGCGTTGATGTTTCGCTAATTCACAAGATTCACCCACGAAGCTTCCAACAACTGTCCCTTGTATGACCTGACTACTTACAATGATCACACCACAATCTTTGCTTTTCTCCCCGTTTATCACTGTCTACGGCTTTATCAAGGACTACTAGTGCAGAGCCTTCATCATCTGTACGGGGTTCACGTTCGTCTCTCAACATCACAGATCATCGAGCCTTTTCTCTTTGTACTCTGAAAACACCTCTCTAATAGTGGGCAAAGGTATCCTGCCTAAAATACGACCCCGAACTTCGTTTAGGTCCTTGTTTAGTCCAGCCAAAAAGACAAACACACGACCTCGCTCAACCTTTTTCTTGTAACGAGCACTATCATTCGGGTTTTCCCACTCTTCGGTTGAAACAAATCCAACTCTGGCCATATGGCCATCATGTCATGGTAGTAAGTTATAACCCCACGATCCCCTTGTTGCATTTTTCACAACTGGTTATTGAGTTTGAACATTTGAGAGTGATTGTTTAGATCTGAGTACGTTTTCTTAACCGCTTACTAGATATCTCGAGCAGTTGGCAAGAACATATAGGGTTTACCAAGTCCAGCCTCCATAGAATTAATCAACCATGAGGTAACCATTGAATTTTCCTCGCGCCATGATTTGAAGCCCTGTTCGTTAGCCGGTGGTGGTACTATCTCACCATTCACATAACCTAACCGTCGTTTGCTGTCAATAAACAGCCTCATTGATTGTGCCCATTCAAGATAGTTTCTTCCATTTAACTTGTGACTGATGTTTGCCACCGGATTTTCATTCACCGAATAAATCGATGCAAATTGCAATATAGAATCTGCACTATTGGATGTAGAAGACTGACTCGTGGTGGACCCACTAGTCGAATATGTGAGACCCAGAGAGGTAACACCCACCATAGCAAGTTTATAGTTCATATGGTAAAAGAATCAAACTAGCCAAACCAAACAATCAACTGAACACAATACCAACTCAACAGTACCAAAACATTACTAACTGAACAGTACGAGATAGTTTATACCAACTGAATAGTACCAAACAATACCAAACCGGAATAGTACCACACAACTATGACGAAACAGTACCACACAACTATGACGAAACAGTACCACAGGACCAAAACAGTACCAGAATAAGCTGCGGAACAGTGAGATGATTGAACCTGGAAAGTTTGGTGATGATCTGAGCAGCCACGTGCTAGAAAGGGTGGCGCATGTGGGCGCGTGAAGCGTCAGTTTCCGGCTCTTCTTTCGAGGTTTTGCTCGTCTGAAGGTTTCGACCACTCCTGTGTGGTTGGTTCTAGGAAGTGTCACCTATTACACACGTCAGTGAGTAATGAATAGTGGCGGCGGCTAGGGTTTTTTTTTTTTTAGGCGTGGGTAGGAGACGGAGGACCTAGGGTTTTAACGGAGGACTTAGGGTTTTAGTTGGACCTAGGCAATGTAAGGAGCTCCTAACCAATCCTCTGATACCATGAAGATTTAGAGAGAACAATGATATCATTCCATTATGATAAATACTGAATACAAGACACCTTATATAGGAGACAGACACGACTCCTAATTGACCTAAAATACCTATCAAAGTATCAAGGGGGAACACTCCCCACAAAACTCTCTAACTAGCATATATAAAATAAAATACCATAAATAAATAATACGGAATTATCAATAAAGTTATTGTCAACCCACTGCGCTAAATGCATAACTTCTCATCAGGAGTTAGTCTCCATTTTTGGACATGAAATTTCTTTGCACCATCATACGTTTCAATTTAGTCTAATTATTTGCAGGGTTCTCCTTATTCCTTGCGCTGATGATTGACAGACTGCACCACTATATTCGAGAACTTTATATACGAAGGAAGGGCATCGAGGCTATAAAGAAACAAAACCGAATTTTTGAGGATGGTAAAATTGGAGGAACAGAGCAACTTAAAGCTTTGGAGGAAGAGAAGTCCACGCTAAGGGCAAAGGTGAAGCATCTAGAATCAGAACTTGAAGCAAAGGCAAAGGAAGCTAGCACAGCTGAAGCCAATGCTGTCGCCTTCAGAAAGCAATCTGAGGGCTTTCTTTTTGAGTACGACCGTTTGCTTGAAGACAATCAGAACCTTCGAAACCAATTGCTGTCACTGGACTGAACATAATTCACATTGTGATAGCAAGAAATTTTAATTAGGGATCATCTTAACCTGGTCTGTGCTCCTTAAGATTTTGCGGTGTTTGTTCTAGTCTGTTGTGTTGTGAAAAATAGCTTATTAGTTGGGTGGGGGGGGGGGGGGGGGGGGGGTTCTGGCGGTTGGGGAAGCTATGGAAGTATACTGTGTGATTAATTTGAGCAGAGCCAAGATTGGAGGTAGAATCCAATTTTTGTCCAGACTGACTGTGATGTACTATTATGTTATATTTATTGACAATGATAATTTTTTCTTGACAATGAGAAATCTGTTCTGCCGAGTTAAATGTGTTGGTATATCGACGTGCCCACTTTATACAGTTGGTTTTGTAATATATGTTACATTTGGACACACATGCAGGTGATTATGATATGCCGCTAGCGTCCATGGCCAAGTTAAGCCCTCATCGACCCTAATTGCTGGGAAAAATTAAAATGGGTTCATCCTCATGCAAAAGCATGCCCACATTGAGTGCTGTGTACACCATCAAGCAAAGAAAAACTATTTCTGAGAGTACTGTTATGGTGAGCACTAGCCCGGGTGGTACTGCGCCCTTCACTACTTGTGCGTACTCTGCAGATGCCAGTGCAAGGAAGGTCATTGGAAATGAGTAAGTCCACCATACAATGCTGAATCTTTTCATAGATGTCTTGAATAGTGCTGGCCTACATGCCTGTTGTTTTTGACACAATTTGATCGTTAGACCTGCTCTATAGTGGTTTAAGAACTGAAAAGTATAATCTCTGACCACAAGTTACAATCCTTACATATATATGTACAATACTTCTATAATATGAGAGTTTAACTATGAGATGGGAATAGTCAGTAAAGAGTACAAGTAGCACAAATATATATGTATAATTTGGATATGAGAAAATGGGATCTAAGGTCTCCTTCCACAATTATATCCAAAGAGAAGTACACCTTAGTTTTTCATATATAATATATGGAGTGCCTCCTCCACAATTTTTTTACCCATATGCACACTCTTCCAAGACAAACTCATTTTTTGAATGGTCAATTATACCCTCACCACAAATTTTGTTTCTTTCTTGTGTGGTTGCTAGACCTCATCAACTGCCTCCCCCACTGCTATAGGCCCAGCAACCTTTGTAGGAGCTTGGACGGCTGACACTGCCAGCTGCCCGCTGTCAGAGCTCTGGTGACCACCATATGAGCTCTGATGAGATCACTGGATCTACAGCAGTCGCCAACAGTGGAGCAGTACTGGGTGGTGGCGGCCAGCGATAGTTAATTTTTTTTAGTTTTTATTTTTTAAATAAAGGAGACGGAGGAAGGGTATATTAGGTAAATAAAAATATGGGTCTTTATTTTGAAATGGAAATGCTCATTTCGATAAAATTGTGGAAGGAGCCCTTTAAATCTATTACCTCTTTGGGTATATAGGAGAACTTACCAAAGATATGAAGAGGAAGAGTGAGAGAAAGGAGCATTTTGGATGGTGTACCAAAACCTCCGGAAATCGAGCCCCAAGCCAAGCTGGCCATGCTGGGTGCAGCCACAAACAAGAAGAGAACAGGCCGGAGCCTTGCCGGAAGCTGTTTGCTGCCGGATAAATGCTGATAGAGAGTAATAAAAACAACCAAGTAGTGTGTCATTCCTAGCGTAAATAAGCAAACAGCACTCTCGATCCACCCCATCTGAGCTGCTGTCCACGCACCCACTAGGTTCCCTATCACAGATATCTGGCTTGTAGGATTTGCCACCATTGATAAAAACCGTTTCTCTGTTGTAAACCACTGCCCATAGATCTTCACGTCGAGGATCACAATCGGAGTAACAAAAGCCCACCAGAGAAACTGATAGGAAACATCGTTTGGAGAGATAATTGGAGCGGATTTGAGTACTAGAAGCCATGATATCCAAGGAGTAAACAAATAGTTGACCCCAACGTGGTGCAAGAATTCAGATTTTACCAATTGAAAGTGGAAGATGCACCTTAGAAGGTAGAGAAGAGAGAGAATGAGGAGTGAGGAGAGAGAGAGATACCATAGTAAGCGAAAAGCTGTTGAAGGGAACATAGCGAAAACATGGTGGAGAGGTTGTGGGTAAGTAGTATGATCACTTAGTGCCTTCCAAGACAAAGCTAGGCTACCCAGAGAGAGGCATATGCTAAAGTAGCCAGCGTGGAGCTTGGTTAATAAGGAAGGTGGTGGCGGTGGCGGCAGCTTGGTGACAATATCAGGGAGGTGGGTATGTTGTTCTTGGTGGTGATTGATGACTGGAGTGCTTTCAACAAGGACATTGGTTGTGGTGGATTGAAATTCCAAGTGCCCCATTGACTCAAGGATAGTTTATGAATAAGGCGGCTGAGAGGTGCTTATAATTATACACGTACGTATACAATATATGAAATGAGATAAATATGCATTTCAATATTTACGCCACAGGAGGTGCGCGCTTATATATAGATAGGGTGGAAGCTACAAGAGTAAGTAGAACGATGTCTGCTTACCACATGGGCATATGCTTTCTACATGTATGGGTGGCTGGGTGCTACCTACGCAGAACCTAATGTCATCGAGTGGGTAATTAGCACTTTTAATCCCAAAAGTTTGCCCTTTTTCTCAAGTTTTATTTTTTGCTCAGAGGCATACCCAAAATTTGGACAGCTTCTCACGCTTGTCCAAAAGTGGATGCCCCGTTAAAAATATAGACGGAATAGACATATGCCGCCCATGTGATCTTATTTTTAAGGGTAATTTTGGTATTCTCTAATGTTTCTTCATCTCTCTCCCTCTCCCTCCCTTTATCTTCTCTGAAGCATGTGCATCCATGAGGATTTAGGGGCTGTTCACTTACTACCTAAATATGAAAACTTAAAATTTTCAGATTTAAGTGATTTAAAAAGTTGTTTACTAACCTAAACAATTAAGTGGTTACTTAATTTTTACCACTTAAAACATAAAATTTTAACCAAAAATTTTAAATGGCAACTTTGCCACTTAAATCTGAAACTTAATTTTAAAAGATGTAAAATGTCCATTTTACCCTATTTCTTTTAACAAAATTACATAGCGCCCCGACAACCACCGCCGGCGCCACAGCCACCACCGACTTTGTGACAACCACCGCCGACTTTGTGACAACCACCGCCTACACCACCTCCATAACCACTGCATCCATCACCACCTCCTCCTCCTCCTCCACCATCACTAATAACAATTTTACAGCACTTTACCTTCCTACCTAGGTCAGTAGTTCTGGTGGGAATATTTTTCCACCCTCAATTATTCATTTAACACCATAATTATTTGATCAGCTCTTTTGCCCTTTGCTAATGAACAACTCACTCCGTTTTGATTAGCTCTCCGAAAATTCACATGACATGATGTGTAAATGAGATATACATACACATACATTAGCTATATAACATCCATAGCAAAATTCGTTCCACTATGTCTGTGATGAGTAGAGTAATAAGGGCAAAATCAAAGATAACATTACAAATTATCATTTGTAATTGATATTTTCCTAGTATTTGAACTAATAAAACTATTATACTTGGTTCAAGGATTTAAATTATATGATCTTTCTTATTTTCATTTAGAATAATGTGATCAAAATAAAATAATAAAGGTGAAATTGTCATACTAAAAAAAATAAGTTTTCAAATGTGTTATATTCAAACAAACAAATTTTTTTCAGATACAATTTTTAGAACTAAATAAAAAGTTTTTTCAGTTTTTTTACTAAATGCCACTTTAGTGATCCAGAGATGAATATGAGCAGATTTCCAAAACCTATGGCCGCTAATTACCCCCGAAACAGAACTTATACTATTTACATGGTGTTTCCCTGAATTTAAAAAAGGAAAAAAAAAGAAGAAAATCTCATAAACATGTATTTATCTAATCTAATAATCCTAATCCTCCATTTGATGATGATTAGATCTTAGAAGAGTTGATCGAGATTCATATTTGGTAGATTGACTTTGATTTGAATTATCCCCACTATTCAACGAAAAACTCACCTAAATCTTTCATACTATTCCTTCTTCTTTCTTCACCATCACTATAACCAAATTTCTTATTAAAATCATCGCCTATAAACAGGGTAATTTCCATGAATCCCTAACCACTTCTCTACACAATTCCCATGGAACCTATGGTTACACGACATCTCTTTCACCACCTCACATACTCCCTACTCCTCCAAGCAAATCACACACTCTTCAATTTCGCAATTTTCGATCTCCACTGCCGGCATAGACTCGATTGCCGATCGCACCGCCAGAGGCTGCCCGCTTTTGCTCACCATGTCCTGCAATAGCGAATCTAAGCTCGTCGAGCTCCCTTTGATCACCACCATCCTTGGGTCAACAGATTTATTAGTATAACCCTTTCACGTGCCTTGCGCGTTGCCAGCGCGTCTGGCGATGATTATTCATCATCATCTCCGGTGGGAGAGTTATTTGTGAAGCCTAAGATGATCGGTAAGAAGAGAGAGGGGTCTCTGTTTCTGGAATTTATCAAACGCTCGATTAATGAAGATGGATCTGGAAAATTTGTTTTTGGAGAAGTCATTTTTTAGAAAAAGAACAAAATTTGGAGAGAACGCAATTTGGAGAAATTGAAAAGAGGGAAAGGGAGAGAGGAAAAAACATCGGAGAATACTGAAAATACTCTTCAAAATAAAATCACATGGGTGGCACATGACTATTTCGTCTATATTTTTAATGGGGCATCTACTTTTGGACGATCGTGAGACGCCGTCCAAACTTTGGGTGTGCCGAGTAAAAAAAACTTTCAAGACGATTGTGAAAAAATAAGAAAACTTTAAGAGTCAAAGGTATTAATTACCCTATCGAGTCCTTGTCCAAAGGATGTGGAAGCCATAAATAGCATTTCACATAACACCACTCAAAAGCATAATAATGATCAGAGCCGGCCTTGGGGTAGGGGTGGCAGGGCGACCGCCCAAAAATTAAGAGGGACACCAATATTTTATTTCTTTATGTATATATATATATTGAAAAAGGGAAAAAAAATTAATAATGCAAATTTCCAAGAAAAAAGTTTCGAACGCGCTAACGACGGGTAGGGAAACAATATCTTTAACTTTTCTCTGATTCTTTTTTTTTTTCCATATTCAATCTCAATCTACTCATAATATAAGATTATAAGAGAATTAGGAGGTACCAATATTTATTCTTTCACTCATATTGATTTTCAAAACAATAAGAGAATTAAATATTTAATTAGATTTTTTTTGTAGGATTCTTTGCAATTATAGCGTGTTTTTTGTAGTATGTGAACTTAATTTAAAAAGTTAATATATTTATTTATAAGAGGGAAACAAAATTAATTTATTTTTTAAATTTAAAAAAATAGTATATTTATATATAAGATGGCACTTTTAAAAATTTCGCCCATGGTATCAAAATAGCCAGGACCAACTCTGATAATGATATTATTAAATAATACATCTACGTGCATGATATTTCAAAAATAAAGTTAAGGTGAAAACTCATATCTAGAAAAAAAAAAAAAAGACGAAGATTGGTTAAGTTGAAAACTTGGTCGGGTGCATGGTTGAACAATAATTGTTGGAGTCAACCATGTAATAATCGAGATTGGATTATCCTCCACCTTACTAAAATTAAAGGTAAAAATCAAATGAACTGTAGTAAATACTTATTTCCACTCCACTATATAGAATTAATTAACGATTCATAGATTTAAGGGAATTTTTTAATTACTTTTTATTATTAATGTAAAATTTAAGATATCTCCTATTTTATTAATTTTTTGAGTTATTTATTGTTTTTTAACATTTTTAACAAAATGAAGCAACTAGAATAGTGAAAATATGGAGTAACTCAATAGATTAGCAAAATAAGGAAGTATTTTGAATTTTGCATTAATATAATATGGGAGAAACTCAAAAAATTCCTAAATTTAATACTCCTTCTGTCCCAATTTAATTGTCACACTTTGAAAAACTAAAAATTTAGGAGGCATAATAATTACTCCAAAAGAAAATACTTATTTTAAAAAATGTCATTTACTTTTCTTCTCATAAAAAAGGTGGCGAGACCCAAAATAAAAAATGTGTAGGGAGCTTAAAGGGTAATATTAGAAATAAAAAATTGTTATAATTAATAACATACTAAATGTGAAAAGTTGACAACTATTTTAAGATATTTATAAATGGAATAGTAGAAAATTAAATTAAGACGGAGAGAGTATAATTCAAGAATTATAAAAATTGAGTCACAATCTTTTAAAATTAAATTAAATGCTTGTCATAGAATTAGGTTCATGTTTATTAAGTGGAACCAAGGAGAACTGTTGAGCTCTATCCATTCCTTTTTATGACATCATGATGCATGTACAATTCACCATCGTATTCTTTATATTATTTGTTTGATGAAAATGGAAAGAATTGCAGTACAGATTTGGGCTCCGGTTTATAATGCATTCTTATTCAATCCCACAAACGTAGCAGACAGGGCCAAAACGGAAATTTCTTTTTTTTTTTCTTTTTTTTGGGGGGTGGGGGATCGGTGCCCTGATTTATATATTTTTTTGCGCTCATGCATAAATAATGAATCCTACTTAAAGTATTACTATTAGATTGGAGTACGGTTACATGGGTATTTAGGAGTATTAAAAATTTTCATAGTCACAATAAATCCATCTAATTGAAGAAAATAAAATAATTTATCTAAAAGATAAAACCATTTTGATGATACCACATTCATTTAAATTATAGCAAATTAATATTTAGTCCAATTTTGTAGAGGTTTATTTACTTAGACCCACCTCATTTTAAAAATTAGTGAACAACATAATATTTTGTATTCATCCCATTAATTTTGGTTTTAGCCTAAGTCTTGAAAATACATTTATTTTTAATTTAATCAGATAATTTGTAGGCTCAATGACCTAATTGTTAGTAACTGCATATGTTTATTCCATTTAAACTGTTTGAATATTCCCCCTGTCAGTTTTCTTCTTTTATTCAAATTTTCTCTTAATAATTTTCTTTTTGTAAAGCAAAATAATTTATGTTATTTATTTACTTGGATTAAAAAAGAAATCTCCACTTTATTTTTGGTACCATGGCTACAGCCGTAGAATCAAGTGCCCATGTGCTCTCCAATCTCAACATCAATGCCGGTATTGCTTCTTCTTCTCCAAATCTCTATAATAACTTGTCTTTTCACTCTCTAACTGCAGGTTCGCACAACTTTAATTAAAATTATATATATATATATATATACATAACAAGTATATGTATAAGTATATCAATATGTTTAAAAAAATACTGAATTTACGCATATGTATCCAATTATTGGATTAATTTTGGTTTGGAGATGGTGTGCTGTACGTTATATATATACTAGATTTTCCCGTGCACACACGATCAAATGTGCTATTCGAATATAAGTAATTTAAAGAAAAAATTTCAAAAAATGATAAGATATCCTTATTACGTTAACTACCATAGAGAATCCTATTGTTTATGCTATAAAGTGAATATTTTTTGAATTTTTGTAAGTTACCTATATAAAATAATTTTATGCCACTCAAAATATATCTTCCTTTTACATATTATATATGTCTATGATAATTTTGCATGGTATGTCTTTCTTACTATTCGCTTAATTACCATGAATTATTGTATTCAAATATTCATTAAAATAATGAGTTAGAGCCTTATTACCCTAGCTAGTAGCGAGAAACATATTGCTTATGCTATAAAGTGAATATTTTTTGAATTTCTATAAGCTATCTATATAACATAATTTTGTGTCACTTGAAATATGTGTGTCTTTTACATATTATAACTAATTGATATATACTTATAATATGTCAATGATAGTTATGTATATTATGTCTTCTTTACTATTCGTTTACTTACCATGAAAATTATCGTATTATTTGCAGGAGTTTTCATCCTTACATTCAAGGAGAATAGCTATATATGAGATGTCTTGCTCTAAGAGCTACGTGCTAAATGAATTTGAAACCAAATATATTACAAAGGTGCACTACCTAGACGTATTACTCTTAGATAGTCATAAGATCCATAATATATCTGTTAAACTTTTGAAAAATGTATCATAATATATCTACTAGATACTTCAATTAATTTTTTTTATGAACTTTCTAATTTGAAAGAATTAGGTTTCAAATTTTAATTTTGAAATGTGATTGAATTTTAATTTCAAAAAACGTATATATCCTATACATTACCTAATTTTTAACGAGTAAATGACACTAGAAGCCCTTAAACTATACGCTAAGTTTTAATTGAGCCCTTAAACTCAATTTTGAGTCAATTAATCTATTAAACTATATAATTTGAACACTACAAGCCCTTCCATCATGTTTAGCCGTGAAACACTAACATAATCGATCACCTGCTACTTCACTCAGGGGCATTTTCGTCTATTAACAAAAAGAACCCCTTTCCCTCCAATTCTCATCTAATTGTGGTTCCAAACATATGCGAATATAAAATTAATCCAGTCTAATATACGCGTATATATATAATATCTTTATATGTAGATGTATTGAATTAACACAGTGAGAATGAGATTTTATTAAATAAATTATTAGCTTAATTGTGGCACCAAATATAAGTTTATACATTTATATATATATATATATATATATCTTTGTATATAATGAATGCCGTGAACTTATTGCTTTGTTTAAAAAAATAATTTAAAAAGAGGTCTAAGACTCATATTTTTTGCAACAAATAACAAAGAACCCTTTGTATTGTTTAGTAATAATTTTACACCATAAATTTATAATTATGGTTCATTAATAATTTTATACCAAAGAAAAATTTATATTCTGCAGTAACATCCAAATAACATATCCAAAGAAAACTTCATTCATAAAGTTGTACCATTACAGAAATATTCAAACTTCCATTCATATACCATATCCATATACTATTACAAAAGGCTGTCATATACCATATCTAGCTATTATATCCATTGGCATGAACCATTACCAAAAAACAAAGGGACTACCATATCCATATACCATACGCACCCCAATTTGCTTAATAAAAAAAATGGCTGCTACACATGCTCCATCCTCCATATGCACTGCTTCATATTAATCATCCTTACCTATAATTGAATAAGTGTATATGAATAATCCGGTCTAATGTAAAAATAACATAGCACATAATTAATTGTTTAGGAATAGTAGCATACATGTAATATGTTTCTTGGTGACCTTCTTGGTTCACATTGAATAGGTGCAGCACTTGGACTACTTGCACCACTTCGAGTAGCACCATTTGGACCAGCAGTCTTTGTACCACTAGTACTTGCACCATCATTGTTTTTCTTAGAACCCTGACCCTTGTAAGTTCTTTTATTGTGTCCAGTGTTACCACATTGACAGCAGCTCATTTGGACCCTTTGTTTCCCTAATTTTCCCTCAGTGTGTGGCTCATTATTCTTTTTGTTTATTTGTTTCTTTTTCCTTCCTGGTTGAGTAATTACAACAGGCTCTTTAAGAGGCCCTTTTGAGGATTATGGCCACAAATCTTCATAATTAATTGGCAATATGATGTGCTTATATGCTTTTAAATACATCTCTTTAGTGTAGCATTTGTGGACATAATCCTCTGGATTATCACCCTTGTGTAAAATAGCAGAAATAACATATGGGCATGGCACACCACTTAACTGCCATTGCCTACAATTACAAGTTTTATCATCAAGATCAAAAACTAATTGTACAATAGGTCATTTGATTTAATATTTTGACCCCCCAGACCACTTATAAATGAACCCACAAGCATACTTTTTATTGACATCCAATTTTTCAAGAATTCTGGGACATAATTGATTAGTGTGCTTCCTCATTTTGTCCCTATTCTTTCGAATCCTATTTATCAATAGGTTCCTAATTATTTCAAACATTGAGATTATTGGTTTATCTCTAGCCCCTAAAATGAATGAGATAAACACTTCACAATGATTGTTAATCAACATGTTGCATTTAGGAATTTATGAGAAATGTGACTTGGACCAATGATTAGGACTAGGAGCAGTAGTAAACCAGTTAAAAACATCTTCTTTAAGATCTCTTAGTTGTTGCATAGCATGATTGAAATACTTATCAATAGTCGCTTTAGCACACTTCCAGAATGCATCTTTGAGAAGTTTACCTCTATGTTCCTTCCTAAAGTTGCCATGAAGGTGCTTCACGCAAAATCTATGCTCTATATCTGGTAAACACTTGCCATAGCTGGAACTAGTCCCTAGCCATGAAGAAAAAATTGTATTAACAAAGCAATAATTAATAATTATAAATTAGATTATTTACAATAAAGTGATAAATATAGTTTACCTTTTGTTGATCTGACATGAATGTCCAATTGCTTTGCTTTTGAATTCCTAGGTCTTCAATAAGAATCTCCAAAAATCATTTCCACAAGCTTTTGGTTTCCTTCTCTACAACAGCATAAGCTAGGGGATATATTCCATTATTTGCATCAACCCCTACAGTAGAGAGCAACTGACCTGGATAAGGACCTTTAAGAAAACACCCATCAACACAAATAAAAGGCCTACATCCAGCAGCAAATCCCCTCTTCAAAGGACCAAGACAACAATACATACTTTTGAATATTGGACCCTTTGTTTCTCCACTCCTGTTATCATCCCATTTAACCTTAGTTGTAGTGCCTGGCATTGCCCTCTTTAACTCTTTACAATAATTCCACAAATTAGCATAATGTTCCTTATGATTTCCATCAATAATCTTCTTAGCCCTCTTCCTAGCTCTATATACTTGGCTCCCACTAACATCCACAGTGTGATCATTCTTCATAGTCTCTCTAAAAGCTTCTAAAGGCCACTCTGGGTTTGACCTAACCTGTGGAAGGTACCTATCTGCTAACCAAGTTAAGTTGATAGTGCTATTCTCAAACACTAGCCTGCAATTAACATGCTTATCATTTATACTCTTCACTTGCAATGTTGTTTTTCCTTGCATATTTGAGGCAAAAACAAACCACTCACATGGATCAGCACAAGAAGCTCTAATCCTCCATTTTTCATTCTTTTTATACTTTATAAGTTTCTTGTTCAGAATTGCATACTCCTTAATTGCCTTTTTAAACTATTTACAATCAGCAAATTTCATTCCAAGTTTGAAATGGGGGAGTTTTATGTCCTTCTTTTCATTGAACTCAACATAATGTGCTCTTTTACTTTCTTCTTCATCGGATATAGATGATAAGGACCTTAACTCATCTGAGTTGTCAAGGTCTGAACATAAATCTTTCTCCTTAACATTTTTCCCACAATCAGCTGCCTTATCTTTGCCCTTTGATTTCTTTTTCCCTACCCACTTTGACCCCCACTCAATTGCCTTTTTACCCTTTGATTTTTCTTTGCCTTCCCCCATTGGCCAACAATGAAGTAAGTTCCCCACATCCCATTCCTCAATGTGGTTCTCAACATTAGTTTCATTGTCAGTGTACTCATTTCCCACATCTTTTCCATCATAATGTTCTAGGTATACTTCTATAATCCTAAATATTGGAACCCATTCCAACATTGCCAATATATCTAAGTCTTTTTCTAACTTTATTAACCCAGTAAAAATATCCATTGCAGGAACAAGGTACCAAAAATTAGTAACAGGTTTACACCCAAGTTCCTTAGCAATTAGATATAATTCATTAACAGAAAACTTATCTGAGTCACAACTGTCAGCATAATCAATAAACCCGCCACTGTAATTTCGATACATGTTATCAAATTTGCCTCCGTAATGTAGTTTGATAGTGAACAATGAAGAGTTTAATGCTGAAAATTTTCCCAAAAAAACAATGAAAAAAAGTTGTGTAAACAACTCAGTAGTCATATATGTATTGTAATATTTGAAAAAGAAGATGAAAGAAAAGGCACGTAAAATTTTCAGTTTGATATTGTTTCAAAACGAAAACGAGAGAAGAAGAGGTAGGAACTTACAATATAGGTGATTCGAATCTTGGTAAAGATCATTATAAGACCTCAAAGACCACTCCATTACAGGTGAATCTTTAAACTAGGGCTTCTATTGCGTGGGATTTCTTCTTCGATTATGTGACATTTCTTCCTTTGCTTTGCTCTAATGCTTTGTATTTATAAGTTAGGGTTTCTAGTAGTTAATGGAGAAGGGAAAGATAAATATATTACTAAATAGACAAAAATACCCTAAGTGAAGTGCACGTGAGAATGATTCTGTTAATTTTTCACGGCTAAATATGACGGAAGGGCTTGTGGAGTTTAAATTGTATAATTTAATAGCTTAATTGACTCAAAATTGAGTTTAAGGGCTCAATTAAAGGCTTATGGTGTCATGTACTCTTTTAACAAGTCTAAATTGTAGAAAGATATCTCCTAATAAAAACATTGTAAAATTTTAGCAACTTAATTTTTTTAAAAATAAAAATTGAGTTACAAAAATTTTGAATTCAAATTTTAATCTGTTTAAATTCAAAATCTGTTAAATTAATCTCCTTAAATATGCCCTAGATTATGGAAAAGCTAAATTATAGGCCGGGAACAATAATTTTGAATCAAAAATTTCGACCAAGGGCATTATTGGAAATCAAAAAATAATTATAATATAAAAAATATTTAAAAATAATAAAATTCTTAATTATCCACTTGTTGGACTAACTACTAATTTTTAAAACAGAGTGGGCTAAATGAAAAAACAAATTGAATTTCTTGGCCTAAAAACAAAAAGCTTATGTGTGAATTTACTTAAATATCTCAGATGTCTCTACCTAATAAAACGGAAATAGATATCATGAGATGCACTACTACGACTACTGCCCCACCTCTTCCTTTATTTTATTATTAATTTCCTTTTTCTCTTCCGCCTACCCACTTATCACCACCTTTCCAAGTACGGTACATATCCGTTTTCTCAGTGTTATTCGTTTAGGCTCTGATTGAGTTTAAGGTGCTTGATAAAAATATAAAGTGAGATAGAATCAAGAATATTATTAAAAAATTATAATGTAAACTATATTTTAAAAAATAAATTAGCATGACCCACTGCATATCAGCCCACTCCTAGATAAAATTATCGTATCTTATGTTTGATTCTTATAAAGATTATACGTGTATATATATATGTACTATATGAATAAAACATATATATATATATATATATATATGAGAACTTTCTCATAAGGACCAACTTTAAAGACCATTTCGTGCTTATTGCGACTTTTAAAGGGGTAAAGATACGAGGGATTTATTTATTTGCGAAACTTAATAGAGACGATCTCATTGATTAATACTTTCTCTACCAAATTTATCAGCAAAAAATTCAATCATGAAGTTAGTTAACTATATATGTCTAAAAATACGCATATATATAGTGCATTTCTAGTATGGATCATGCTTTTTAGCGACGTTTTTTCGTCGTCAAAACATTGGGGAGAAACTTTTAGACATGAAAAACTGTGGCAAAAAGTTCAGTCCGTACGAATTGATCTGCATTTGAAATTTTTTGTATATATATATAATTTTTTTAGTTAACGTAACTCACTTTTCGATTGAATTTTTTACAGAACCAAATGAAAGAATAAGAGTTGGCCGAATAAGTCTTTTACACGATTTTTTTATTTGAAACAAGTGTCTTGAGGTTTCGTACATCTCAACTAAATTCTTCTGCAAAGTGTGCCAATTGAGAGATTTTGCATTTGTCAGAATTAGATTTAAGAAACTCCCAATCAAATCCGGGTTTTTTAAACCTAAAGAAGCTGGTCAATTGATATGGTCGACTGTATACATTTTGAGATTTTGATTTAAAACGTTTTATCTCATAAAAAGAAAAGAAAAATAAAAGAATTGACCATAATTAGGCAGAGAAAAAGTGGAGGTACGGGATATACAATCTGAAATTATTTGGGAGTTAGGTTATGGAATTTACAATTAGATTATTTTAATATAAAATCTTAACAGACCAACGTTGCCAAAGCCCATTTTAACTTCAGGCCCGATAACAAACCATCCGTATACAGCCCAGACACGCATCAACTCTCCCAACAAACATCTATCCTTACGCTCCGTTTGATTGCAAAGATGGAAATGAAAAATAAATTTAGTTAGTTTGTGTAAAACGATAGAAAATAAGGTGAGAAATATTACTTATTTTATTAATATATATCATCCATCCTTCAATATTTTTGGTGAAAAATTTTTACTCACCACCAAGTAAAAAAATTTCTTCATGAAAAAACTTAAAAATCAAGAGGATATCACATCTATCATTCAACTTATTTTCCATCATTTCATCAAAACTAACTTAATTTATTTTCCTTTTCCATCTTGCAATCAAACGGAGCTTGTTTGGTTAATGTTTCTAGATAAATTTTTAAAAATTTGGTGTTTGGTTGAATGTTTTGAGTTAGAGTTTTTATGTTGAAAAGTGAATTTGGTTTTGTTTGACTTTTTTTCAACCAATGAAAAAAACGCATAAAAAATTTCAAAAAATAGTCACAATGGATCTTATTTTATAGATCTCGATGAATAGGTTTTAAATATATATTTTTTATTATTTTTTGATTTTTGAATTTAAAGTTATGGCGTTTTAAAAAAAAAATTTAGAGAGAGAAAGTATAGTGAAATAAATTTTGGAAAGTGTGAAAGTAGAGTTGGTTTTGAGTTGTGTTTTTAAAATTTTGAGAAAAAAAAAAAGAGAGCAACCAAACAAGCCCAATATCTTCTTTTTTTTAGGTGACACCCACATTGGAATAAATTAATTGTCCTTTACAACATGCATGTACTTTCAGCAAAAATCAAACTCTCGTGTAAAAACAATTTGACTAGTTTTAAGATTATCACCTACCCCACGGTTTTTCAGAACGTCCAATAGTGAAAGACGAGGAGGCTCAACGTAGATGGGAGTGCTTTAGCTTGGAAAATGAACAATATTAGTCAACGGCGCTCCAATCATCAATTTCCCAAAGACATTCAGGGAAACGTGCTAATAACAAAGAAACCAAAACTTACAGAGCAAACGAGCTAGCCTATCCGACAGATATCCGAAGGAAGGTTTGGGAAGATTTTCTTTACTTACCTACCTTTAAAAAAGAAAAAAAGAAAATATGGAGAGCAAATATATCTTATGAACAACCATTCTTTTGTAACAGATAGAAAATGAAAAGTCGAAACCACTAATAACAACATATACAAACTGATTTTTCCGAAATCCGATGCCAAGACTATTAGAAGTTCACCATTCATAAGCACACAATCTGATCAGCATTTAGAAAAGCAACTAAGAGTGAAGGACCATAGGAAAGGTTCCTATTATAAATTATGCAGCTTCCGCAAATCCAACTCTCATGTTGCCGTAATCAAATACGGTGTGATAGCGACCCATAAACACATCTCCCAAGATCCTGCACCCACAACATTCATTGCCATTAGCGCCAACACAAGTTATTGCAATTAGTAAATATTTGTGAGAAGAAATGAGGAAGACTTGCAATATTAATGAGAGGGAGATTACGTATTACATACCAGAGAGGTCCATGAGGAGGAGGAATATCCAGAGCCGTGAATCCACTAATGCATTGTGCAGCTGCACCCTCCCCTACCTTCAGTACGTACTGCAAAACCAACCACCATCAACCAACAAAAGCTAACATTAGTTCGATTCTAATTTAGTTTCATTGTTACGCATCTTTTTTTTTTTTGGTTTAGCGGATGAGACTCAAACATGGATTTTCCTGGCCCCAAGAGGACACCTTTTCCATCCATGCAAGCCCACTGCTCTTATTATGCCCTATGGCGATTTGTGTAAATATTAATTGAACATCTCAAATGGACTTCTCAAAACCTCTCCTTTTGAGGTTGGAAGAAATCATTAGCAAACAGGAGATCATAGTAGTGCCATGAAATAGCTACTGTCCAACTGGTTACTTCAATCTCTCTGAAGTATGATCCCGCCAAACAATAAAACAGGCCTAAACTATCAAAGCTTCATACACCTAATCTTCATGACGAAAGTAAGGTACAATAACAATATAAGCATAGACTTGGTTATAACCATACCTCCTCTGCAGAAAGTTCGAAAACTTTACCACCAATGGTAAAGGAAATGCTTGGCATGGAAGAAAGTTTTCCACATTCAACAGCTGATTCTCCCATTGGGCTAGGCAGTCGTTCACAAAGCTGCATTTTTTTTCCATGATCTCAGTGAAGTTGCAGTGACATCAACACGAGAAGCAACTTCATTATCATTGAAGAACTTATACTAAAAAAACCTATTTAGTATTTACCTCGTTGGCATAGTTCAAAATACGTTCTTGTGTTTGATTCTGTCTAAGCTGATTTTGCATCCACACAACTGTCATTTCACACGCAGAGCACATAGCATCATGAACACCAACTGATCTTCCATCTTTCTCATTCACTACACTCTCGATGCCCATGCTGCACAGGAAAAAAAATACAATGTTAGTAAGTTTTAATAGAAAGTAAGATGATCTGTACCAAAAAAGTATCAACAGTGACACCAGCGTGTGCGTGGTATTATACCGAGTAATTTCTGATTATTAGGTACTTCAATCAATTTAAAGATTCGTGATATCCTAATGGCTGATACTCTTATCCCTCACCAAGAAAGTCATGGGTTCAACTCTTCTTTCTTGCATTTCAACAATGCTTTTTGAAAAATTTGAATAGTCAACCTTTCACATATAGGTCAAATCCCACCATCTCCATTAATATTTAGTATAGATCATAAATAACAATTAATCATAAAGAAAGGCAAATGGCAAAGCATCTCTATAGAGCAACGAACGACCAACAATAAGAATTAGAAGTTATGGCTCTGACCTAACACCATGATCTCCATCGAAGGTGCACAACCCGACTTGGGAGCATATCTTCTTTGGTTGTGCCTGTTTAAATAAGTCCAAGACAACAATTGAATGTTTCAATCTATTAGTTGCTCTAGAAGAAGGTACAAAATATATAAACGCCTATTGCAACTTGTGCACTCAAATCTAAGAATGTAAAATATAAATGAATCGTTATTTACCTCTGCCAAAAGCAAATCCATAATTGTCTGGCCATATTTTTCAACCACGGACTTGCATTCTTGGCTGACCACTCCAGTGGCTTCAATGGCATGGTTTATCATGGTAATCACGGTCTAAACATTTGGAGAGAGCGCGCGTAAACAATTAAAAAAATTAAAGCTGTATGTTAGTAGAACTACTTCACAATCTTATGTCATGGCTTCATACTAGAAGTGTATCAGGCTTTTTGGATACTTGCTTTGATTTCATACATCACCAGGGGAAACAGAAATGATAGATGAGAAAACAATTACCATCCAAAAACGCTACAAATTTGGATGACCGGAAAAAATGTAAATAAGAAATTCTGATATACCAACAAAATATGTCCACTAGGCACTACCTCATGCCATTTCCAAAGAACTACCCAAAATAATACTCTAATGCAACGTACAAAATATAGAGTGGAAAGGCACCAAAAACCAAGGAGAGAACATTGATCTCTTGATTTCCAGACTAACAGAAAGTTGGTAAAATATTAGTCCATTTAAGTGATGATACTTCCAAAATAAAGTTTCAAGTTTTGAGATTGTGAGTGACAAAATAAACTTTATAGTGCAACCGAAGAACCCACCATGAATGTCTTCATTGGAACTTGGAAGCTTCAGAACTACAACATAATTTATTCCACAATCCACATATAATGTTTCTTCATCTAACACAGTCAAACTTGATCAATTAAATAATTGAAAATATATGTAATATACTCGATGATGCTATGATTTCATCAAATCTAAAACTGAAGTTGTAGCAAAATTGTGAGCAGGAAACCTGCGTCTTCTTGATAGAATGTTTCCTATAGTCCATTGAAACTAAAGAATGTGTGGTTTTAAAGGTTCAGTTTCCCCTTAGAACAAAAAGAAGCATGAATAACGTATACTACATATATTTCAGGGATTCACAATTTTCGAACAGAAGGAGATGGCTCTAACATACCGTTGGGCCTGCCAGCAAAGAAGTTCCCGAATCAGCAATTGCAGAACAGCCACTTCCACAATAACCTGAATGACAACATATGTTAAAGTCGAACCAAAAGATATGAAATTTTCGCTTAACAAATAGGGGTCTTTCTTAGTCCTCAGTTTCATATTAGAAGTCATGATTTAAGAGACAGCATACCGGTTGATTTATCATCAATGATAACATCCCCCATGTCGAACTAAAAATAAGATAATAAGAAAATGAAGTGAGACTTCGTTTGAAGAAAACATATATTTAGCATTGAATGGTCAAATGTCAGAATACCTGCCAATAGCCCTTCTGGCTCACCGGAACATAAGTGTGTTTACCCTTGTAGTGATTTGGATCAACCCCACCAAAGACGATTTCACCCCCTTCTTCTTCCTGCGTGTTTCGGTTTAGCCAGAATGAAAACACTGGCTCCTTAACAAGGCCTTGTTTGATCATGTTGTACCTGTTACAAATTAACAGCAGCTGTTTAATGTCCACCCCGTCTTGGGATTTCTCTATTTTATTTTCTTTTAGGAAAAAACATATGGACATCCTCATCTTTAACTCAATATTTGTATATTCAGCAAATGCTTGCTCCAATAAAACTCTGATTAGACTGGTACTGGAGTCATGCATCTGCGGTGATAGCCAATAATTTTGGATTCGAACAAACTGATAAAACACAAACTTACCACACCGGGACTGCGTTTCCTACAGAGATCTCCTTGAACCCCAGCCCAAGTATACCATCAAACTTGGCAACCATAAAAGTGACACCGGGCTCTCTAGTTGCCTCAATGAATTCCTAAGATGGTAAAGCACGAACATAGGTAATTCCATGAAACTAACAACTAACCAAAACAATATAGTTGCCCTGTACGTACCTGATTATTGACAAATAGGTCCCCGATTTTTACATTGTCTTGACTGAAGAATCCAGATATAGCTCCAGTACCATAATGAATAGCTGCAGATTTCCCTGCACAATGTTTTGTACCAAGCAATTTCAGAACAGCACTGATGACAATTAAATAATGAGTAACACAATTATTAGGATAGACCAATGGATGTATGAAGTCTGTAAGCCTTATGGTTTTCACCACTGTAAATAGGTGGATCACATTGATCCAATAATACATCATTCATCCATCCAGATAACACAAATTCATCTTCTGTGCCAAGGGAACTGCACACACAAATAGCAAACTTTTCCACATAACCCTTTCTACAATGTCCTTGAAGTATAAGTTATATACCCAATGTCCACCAATATCATGCAACACAAGTTGCAATACTAGCTTCTCCACAATCATACTAGTTACTAAGTGGTAAGAGTTTAGATGCTCCCCTTCTGATAAAAACCAAACGTTTATCAACTCAAGAGGCCCAACAAACCTATTAAGAACTGTTTCTAGTTTTCAAAAGAGTCATGCTTTCGGACACCCTAAACAACCATTACATTAAGAGTCTAAAAACCTGAGACAGGAACATATCATATCTGATGAAACTGAATTTAGAGATAATCTGAGTTCAATAACAAGAACCACGCCTCTTAGTCAAAGAGTTGTATAATGCCTCTATATGGGAAAGGGTGAATAAAACAAACCGTTCTTCTTATAGGTACTTGACTGGCTTGCCTTGTATTTGGAATGGAAATAACATGGGACCTACGCCAAAATGCACGAGTTAGTTTGCAAGAACCATAAATCCATCTTTCAAATAAAAAATAGTCACATCCAAAAACTCACCGAGAAATAGCACTTTGCTGATGGCACCCATAGATTAGCACTTCCAGTGTCGAATATGACAGTGAACTTCTGGGGAGGAGTACCAATACCAATGTCCCCAAAGTATTGAGCATCCATGTAGTTCTTTAGTGCTACTATATCAGTATCCTCCGAGTCTCCAAGATTATTTTGGAGACCATATTTCCTAAGGGAACCCTTCTTTGACACCCCTTCCTTGGACTCGAGCCGGGCGGCAAGCCGGATATTTTGATCAAATTTCATTTTCTTGAGTCCAATTCTAAACAACCCATCATTCGATGCAGAAAACACCACTTGAAACAACAGGGATGTAAAGAACAAAGCAACTACAATGGCTTTCAATTTGGTCCCCATGTTCACCTTTCATATAAAAAATTCTACTTTAGTTCATAAAAATTAGTGGAACAATCAATCAGGTCAATAACATTATATTTTTATTTTTATTTTTATCAGAACCCAATAACATTTATTGTAAACTATGGGGATTCTGTGTTGCACCATTTCCTAATCAACGAAGAGGGAAACTCCAATATCAACAAATTCAAATACGGGATACCAAAAAAAAAAAAGAATTTTCTTTTGATAAAACTAATTCATGGAAAATTATAAATAATCTTAAGCTTCACCAAAGCGAAGAAGTTAAGAGTAAGTCAGAAGCCCTCAAACTATACACGAACTTTCAATTGAGCCCTTAAACTAAATTTTGAGGCAATTGAGCCATTAAACTATCCAAATTGAACACCACAAGCCCTTGCTGGCTAGAAACTGCCAACTAACACCTCTGCTCTCTGATACAAACTAGAAAGGCAAAAAATATTTTGATAAAACTAATTGAAGGAAAAAGTTTATCTTGAGAAAATGTCCAGAGGTTTTGCTTTGCATATAAAATCCAATCAACAAGAAAAAACAAAAAGAGACAAAAAAAAAAAAAATTCTTCGATAAAAATACAAAGTCTAAGTCTCTCCCTGTAAATAACAAAGACCCCCCGCCACCCGATTGAGACTAGAAAATGTCCTGGGCTTCAATTTTGCGCCTTAACTTCTAGCTCTTATAAACGTAAGAAGCTTTTATGTTTCCAAAGTCCAAAAAAAACATATATTCTATTAACCAATAAAAACAAAAAACCGCTACCTATATCCTAATTAAACAAGAGCAATGCAATACTTAACCGATATTCTTACAACTTATTATTACCGACATACATTACATGGCACACAATACAACAAATATACAACTCATATAATACACCCGGTAACAAGTAAGAATATTTATTTTCCATTAAACAATCAATAATTGAAAACGATGACTATTTTCAGCATCCAACTTTGAGATCATAAGAAATCAGGTAGCTAGAGAGAGATTCCCAATAACAACACAAGCACAAAAACTAACCATAGTCACATACTAAAACCCAAGGCCCAGTCCGTACGCTAAATCGGAAAATTTCAGGTGATGGCAGAAATCAATAACGATAAAGATTAATCCAATAATTCCAGTACCTAAACAAGCTAGATGATCAACATTCATTCACTCACCTCTATGGCCGGCGATATATTCCAGATCGAATCAATCAAAGAGAGGAATATGTAACCAACGCAGGAATATAGAGAAGAATTGAAAGAGATTATATTATATATATATATATATATAAACACCGTTTATGGCCGATTAGCCAGGTCAGCTATTCCAACTTTTAATCAAAACCGTAGGATTTTCGGACAAGTCTTTTGTCAGCCGTCGATCTGAGATACGGGTGTCGCTGTCACAAGACTCCAAAAATAGATCACGCGAAGAATATGATCCGTTGCATAGCGAGTTAAGGAATGAAAATTAGGTCGTTGATCAAGAGCCACAGATTGTGAGATCTACGGTGATAGTGCATGGGCAGTGTAGGTATGAGGGGTTGAGTTAATATGGTACGTCGTTATATGGAGAGAAAGAAAACCCACCACCCTAGAAAATTGTGGTGGGGTTTATAACTGCATGCTAACGTGTCAATAAAGCATGCAAGCTTAGCCTTGTGTGCGACACCTAATTTGCCACCCTTGCGAGGTTTATGCTACGTGTGAAAATAGTAAGATTAAGAGCATCTCTAATAGAGTTTTTTATTTTAAAAAGCATAATTTTTAAAATAAAGAGTAATTTTTGAAATAGATAGCACAACTTAATTATTAACTCCAACAATACTTTCTACTTTCAATAGTTTACCAAATTTTTTTTATCATTTTTTCTTTTTCAATAAAATTATTTAGATGAGTAAAATTAAATGAGAAAAAATTGGAACCACAAATATATTATTAATTTATTAAGTAGAGAGCCAAAGAGGCTAGCTAAATTTGGAGAGCCAGATGAAACTCTCTATTTTTATTAGCTATTATAGCTAATCTCTTGGATCATTAATTTAATCATTTCACTCTTTGTAATAGAAAGTATGAAAGTAATAGAGAGTCTATTGGAGATGCTCTAAATGATCTTCAAGTTAAACGAATGAATAAATTTGTATTTTAAATATTTTTTTTATACTTACAATTTTTACATATAAATTATATCAATTTATTAAACATTTTTTAAAACATCCAATCACAAAAACAAATAACATGTTAAATTAGTAAGGTTATTTTGAACAAAATAATATGATATTAATGTTCTATGAACATGTAATTGAATGTTCTTTGATCTTAAGTTCTATTAAATGCAATAAATGTTAACATTTTTATGGATCTCTTACTCGTGAATTAATTGCTCACTTTTCTTTTATTTTTTGCAAGTGGTGCTGATATAATGCTGTGAATTAACTGCTCACTTTTGCTAAATTATTTGCTCTGTTTTTGCTATAGATACAATGCAGTGAACAATCGATACATCATGACTACAATTCCAAAATGCCCTTACTAATCGAACACGTAATTCGCTCGTGTGGTCGAAGGTTTTAAAAAATGGCCATAAATGACAAATTGAGATAAATTGACATAATTTATATGTATATGGTGCAAAGTGTTGAAAAAACATGTTTAGAGTACAAATTGATATATTCTTTTAGTTTGGGATGCATTAGTATCATTTAGTCACATAATAATATATATACCTATATGTATATACAATTCTCTTCTTTTTAAGATTGTCCTTAAGTTAGTTAATTTAAAACCATCAATTTCGAGGTAAATGAATAGTTTTTTTCATGAAACTTGGTGAAGTGATTTCTATAATAAGTAGATCATTTCCACCAAATTTTATCAAAAACTCAAAAAGGAAGTGAGTTAATTAAAAATCTAAAATCTAAAATTTCAATTTCAAATAATGCACATATATATCAATCTTCCGGATAACCCATTTCCTGATTGAATTTTTTTTTATAAAATTTGGTGGAGATAATCTACTTATTATAGAGATTATCTCTATAAAGTCTCATGAAAAAATTCATCTGTTTACCCCCTTTGAAATGGACTGTCCTTAAGTTGATTAATTTAAGGACGGTTCTTCAAAGGACTCTCATATATAAATTAAATATGCTACTATCCCACTTTTTTTGGCTCGAGGGTTTTTCTCTATGTGTCTAATTTAGTTTTTGTGCACTTGACTAATTTTCGTTGGTCACTCTAGCAGCAGCCTTATACCACTAAGGCAAAAAACTTGATTAATATGCCCATTTTTTTTTCTTTTTTTTTTTTGCAAAAAGGATCCTACGCAGCTCTAAAGCATATACATATATATATATATATTATTTAACACAACCTCATGAACAGAGGAAGGGATTAGATCAAACCAAAAGAGACCTGGCTGTTGGCAACACACAATGCTAAGGCGAGCCAAGGCATGAGCCGACTTATTACAATATATTATGAGGTGCATACAAAATAGATGAGCTTTATATATGAGTGTGTAGTTGCTTGCATTTAAGGATCTTATGTAAATATGGATGATCTTTTTCTGGGTGACCATGCATTAAGTGAATAGCTTGAGAAGAATCCGTCTCAATCAAAACTCTAGTCATATTACGATCTACCAGAGCTTACATTCCCATTTGAATTGCCATAAGTTCTGCATGAAAGTGACCAATTGCTTCAAATCTTCCTATGAAACTCCAGCTCCGCTATCCCTAATTGTCCCGTGAAAGCCCACTATATGTGCTTTGATCGATATCATAACCCCCATCAACAGTCAATTTGAAATAGCTCGTTGGAGGTTTGGTCCAATAGCCGTTAACCGGGTCAATCTTAACGTGGAGAACTTGTTTTAGTGGAATAGCCATAACCATTGATATTTGTCATATTACTCGGCATATAAAAACGGGCTGAGCTTCAAAATTGCCTCATTTATCGCATTCCATATATGCCACATCACATCAATGAAAAGCATTTTTTAGTTTTGAGCAAAACTATACTCAGGGGCGGAACTTGGGCCCAGCCCATTAGGCTCAAGCTCAGTGCAAAAAAAAAATTTATTCACTAGTTATATTAAAAAACCTATATACATATATATATAGTCCAATGCTCAGCTTCCCCCTGCCCAAATCCAGCCCACTATGTAAATAACCTCTTATAACTTTTTCACTAAAAAAAAAAAATAAAAAAAAATCTCTGCCAAAGATGGCTTTTCACGCAACCGACAAAACAGCACCAAACCTGACAGCCCCACATGGCCACATCCACATTAAAAATCTCAGAAGTACAAAATTAATATTAAAAAAAGTGAAACCCCGCCGAACCCCCACATTAAAAAACAAAGAATTAAAAAAAGAAAAGAAAACCCTAAACTTTCTATTCTCTTTACTCTTCCTGCCGCAGCATCCACTGAGCCAACACGCAGCGTCGCAGTTTATTTTCATCCTTTAGCTTTAATGCTTTATGTAAGTTTCATCTCCATTCTTCAATAATTTTCATTGTTATTTGGGACCACTTCTCAATAATTTTATTTGTCTTCTTTCTTCAATATTTGTCTCTTCTATTTATAATAAGTTATAAGTGGATCCATACTCCATAATCTTAATATTTTTATTTTGTGATTTGTGAAGGTTTGGAGCAATGAAGCATTACTCATTTGAATTATAAAAGCTTTATATGCACAATGTATCTAGCTCTTTTGAGGTAAATTTTTAAAGTTTAAAGCTCTAATACTTATTTAATTCAAGCTAAATTTGTTATATCTTTATGAGTTAGAAACTAGTTTTTTTTTTTTTTAAATCGAATTATTTCATTATTAATTATTTAATATTTAGTAGCTTTATTTCATTATTAATTATTTAATATTTAGTAGCTTTATTTTATGATTATTTATAACTTATAAGTTAGAGACTTAAAGATTATAATTTAGATGTTTAATATTTATTTAGGTTAAGTTAGTGTTTGTAATTGAATGTTGAGTTGTTAATTTAATTTTTATCATTAATTTTAAATAAATGATTATTTGTGTTAATATTATTTTTTTAGGTTATAAACTATGGAACAACATCAACCACCAAACAAAAAAGGGAAAACTATTTTGTCATTCTTTGAGAAGAAGAAGAAATCGGATGTTGAAAATTCTAATGTTGATAATCAAGTTCCCGATTTTCAAATTCCTATAGCCCAAGTTGATGAGCCAAGAGAATTTAATCTTGAACGAGATCCCGGGTTACGTAAACAAATATGCGAATATCCTATTAATGAACGGGATGAGATTCGAAGAGGTTACATAAATTTGGGCCCTTATCAGCCTTAATTTGGAGCGTGACCTTAGGTTCAAAATTGATTTAGAATCTGTAATAGATGAATTTGAATTATTAAAGACTCGTCGAGCTCAACTTAGTTAAATACTTTTTGTATTGTATGAACTCAAGTATTTGTTTTATGTTATTGAACTTTTTTTCTTTATATGTTTTTATTATATGAAATACTTTTACTTTGTGAACTTTTTTTTTTAAAATATCAGCCCCCCTCTCGGAAGAATCCTGGGTCCGCCCCTGACTATACTTAATACATTTTATATCCATAGTGTTCTCCTTTAACCAATCCTTGAGACTTAAACTATGGAACCGTTGGATATTAGCATGGGGAACGAAAGCTTGTCAGATTTCTTTCAACATCGGGCAGTGCCTCAAAAGGTGAAGGACTGTTTCTGGTTAATTATGGCACCTATTGCATCTATCTGAACTCGTGATGCCAATGTGATCACAATGCAAATTAGTAAGAAGTTTGTTATGAGCCGTTAACCAAAGGAAAAATCGAAGCTTTTGAGGATAGCCAATCTTCCATATCTATTGACATTCTTGTGGAGAGACCTGGTCTTCCGATTGAGAAAGAAACGAAAAGAATTTTTTTTCCATTGGAACCCTATATCTGTTACCCTTCCACACTTGGATGTCATTTGTATTCTGATCATTGGGAAGCATAACTGCTAATATATGTTGTTTCATATTATTTGGGATATGTGTACGGAGATCTCAAAAGTCCCATCTGCCATATTTTATGATATCAGTTACGATCCACATTATTTCAAAGGGGTGAATTTCGTTCAACAGTAGACACAGTGGATCATTATATAACCAGGTATTAAACTATAAAGAGACCATCTCACCATTTCTTATAGCCAACCAAAGCCACTTTTAATCATATTAAAACTCCGTATGATACTCTTCCAAATATTTGAGTCACCTTCTTTGGCCACGCAATCAATGGGATGTTGATTTTTAATGTATTTTGCTTGAAGAACATGTGCCCACATAACATTACAGCCGCTCACCAAACGTCTTTTTACCTTTGCTAGTTGGGTTGTATTACCAACTCGTGCTTCCTGAATTCCAAGACCACCATGCCTTTTCGATTTTGTCACCTGAGCCCAATTAACAGTATGTATTTTCTTATGGTCAGAAGTGGAACCCCATACACTATGCCAAGAAGAGGTTTAGGAGACGCACACAAATAGAGTCCGTCTCCTAAGATACTTCTTAGGCGACGTACAATATTGTACGTCTCCTAACACTACACTTACGCGACGCACTACTAAGTACGTCTCCTAAGTATCGTCTTAGGCGATGCACCAATATCATACGTCTCCTAAACCCAAACTTTAGGCGACGAACTTATAAAGGTAGGTCGCTTAAAGGTTATAGTCCTTACGCGACGCACATTGACCAATGTACGTCTCCTAAGAGTAAACGTAGGAGACGCACGTTGGTCAACGTGCGTCGCACAAAGAAAAGCTTTAGGAGACGCACATAAATAGAGTCCGTCTCTTAAGATAATTGTTAGGCGACGTACATTATTGTACGTCTCCTATACCTGAACGTTTGGCAACGAACTTATAAAGGTAGGTCGCATTAAGGTTATGGTTCTTACGCGACGCACATTGAGCAATGTACGTCTCCTAAGACGAAACTTAGAACACGTACATTGGTTCATGTGCGTCGCGTAAGAACCCTAAATTTCAAACAGAAAAATTAAAAATTCACTTAGGAGACGCACTTTGATCAATATGCGTCTCCTAAAGTTATTTTCCCCCCTAAATTTTCAACAAAATTTGAAAACTCACTTACGAGACGCACTTTGATCAATGTGGGTCGCCTAAAGCTATTTTTCCCTCCGAAATTTTCAACAAAATTTTAAATATTCAGAAAATTTTAAAATTCTCTTAGGAGACGGACTTTGATCAATGTGCGTCTCCTAAAGTTATTTTCCCCCCTAAATTTTCAACAAAATTTGGAAATTCATTTAGGAGACGCACTTTGATCAGTGTGCGTCGCCTAAAGTTATTTCTCCCTCCGAAATTTTCAACAAAATTTTAAATATTCGGGAAATTTTAAAATTCTCTTAGGAGACGTACTTTGATCAATGTGCGTCTTCTAAAGTTATTTCCCCCCCTTAATTTTCAACAAAATTTGAAAATTCATTTAGGAGACGCACTTTGATCAGTGTGCGTCGCCTAAAGTTATTTCTCCCTCCGAAATTTTCAACAAAATTTTAAATATTCGGGAAATTTTAAAATTCTCTTAAGAGACGTACTTTGATCAATGTGCGTCTTCTAAAGTTATTTCCCCCCCTTAATTTTCAACAAAATTTGAAAATTCATTTAGGAGACGCACTTTGATCAGTGTGCGTCGCCTAAAGTTATTTCTCCCTCCGAAATTTTCAACAAAATTTTAAATATTCGGGAAATTTTAAAATTCTCTTAGGAGACGTACTTTGATCAATGTGCGTCTTCTAAAGTTATTTCCCCCCCTTAATTTTCAACAAAATTTGAAAATTCATTTAGGAGACGCACTTTGATCAATATGCGTCGCCTAAAGTTATTTCTCCCTCCGAAATTTTCAACAAAATTTTAAATATTTTAAAATTTTAAAATTCTCTTAGGAGACGCACTTTGATCAATGTGCGTCTTCTAAAGTTATTTTCCCCCTTAAATTTTCGTAAAATTTTAAAATTTACTTAGGAGACGCATTTGATCAATGGGCATCGCCTAAAGTTATTTCTCTCTCCCAAAATTTTAAACAAAATTATAAATATTTTAAAATTTCACTTAGGAGACAACATTGGAAGGCCTTATAAATTTTGAACAAAATTTTAAATATTTTTTAATTTTAAAATTCACTTAGGAGACATTAGAAGCCCTTATAATTAATCATATTAAGAGAAACATTAAAAAACTAGTCAAATGAAGGGATATATTATATTTAGCTGTACAAATAAAAGTATGTAGTAATATCAGGTTACTCATATTTTAATTAAAAATATTAAAATATAGTAAATATGAGGGACTTAAAGCCCGAACTTAAATCATTAATATTTTATTAAACTTTAGGGTCAAATACCCTCTTATATCAAAATGATTATTGAGACATTTTTTTTGGAACTTCAAGTCCAAAATAGCAAACCAGGAACTTTAGATCCAAAATAATGACAGAAAAATTCAGATCTAAATTAATGATTAAAGAACTTTAAGTAAGTAATTATGATTAGAGAACTTCAAGTTTCATAACAAATATTGGTATTTTACGAATTTTCAAGTCTAAAATAATCATTATGAAATTTAAGTTCCAAAAGTATAAATCATGAACCTTTAGTTCTAAATTATTTATGTTAAGCATTATCTCTTCTTTGATTTATTGAAAGTCAATAATCTATAACAAAATATAAATTAAGGAAAACAGATCCGTATATCCAAATCCAATCCGAACCATATAGCATTTTTAATGTAAACAAAATTCTTCATTATAGCATTTCTAATGTAAACAAAATTATTGGTATGTAAAGAGTTGATTGTGTGTATATTTTTAGTGTGAGTGTTTTAGATTCAATGTTACTCAATAATTTTTCTTCATTTTTTTTTGACAAAATTATATTGTCTTGATGGATCTTGTTTAATTGATCTTGATTAGTAGATTTTACATATTAAATTTTGAATTTCTTATTTTAAGTTATAGCATTTTTAATGTAAACAAAATTCTTAGTATGTAAAAGTTGATTGTGTGTATATTATTGGTGTAACTGTTTTAACTTTGATGTGATATCTTGACATGTATATATAAAACACATCTAATAGTTTAGAACTAAGGTTGTGTAAAATACAAAGCCAATTTACACAATCACGTTAAATAATCTTGCTTCTATTTTTCCTCATCCCATATTTAGAAATAAATGAATTTGAAAAGTAAGGGAATAAATTCCACTTGTATGTAGGGGTGGGAAAATGTACCAATAATACCGTACTAACTTGTACCAAACCGAACCATTACCAAAATATACCGAAATTTGATAATGGTACAATACCAATCGGTATTGTACCATACCGAATTTTTTTGATACGGTACCGGTACTCAAACTCATTACCGACGGTATACCGTACCGTACCGAAATTTTGGTATTACCACGGTATACCGAAGTTTTGGTATGGTAATGGTAATACGACTTATTTTTCAGTATTTATAATAAAAAATTACATATATTTGTTAAATTGTAACATGAAACCGACAAAAATCAACCCGTAAAATACAACTTATTTTTTATTTTAAATTATAATCTAATAATTAATTTAAAAAATAATACTAAAATTTTAAATTATAAAACTTTTACATGGTTGCAAAACTAAATTTTAAACTCATAAATTAGTATAGAACTAATGCACACCACAACCACATTAGGCCAGGTAATTTTTTTTTAACATTTTTAATAAAACTAATATTTATTAAATCAAGAAAGAAATTGTATATATTTTAGGATTATAGTGTTGTTTAGTTGGGTTTTTAAAATAATTTTTTAAGCCTTATTTAAAAAAATTGTATTTGGTTCAACTTTTTTTAAACATTTATTCAAGTAAAATTTTTTTTTTTTTTGTATTTTACAAAAACTTTAAGAAATGAAAAAAAAAGATTATATTTCAAAAAAAAAAATACTATTAAAAGCAAAGATTATAAAAACTTTAAATTATAAAACTATTAAAAGTAATACTATTAAATTAGAAAAAAAGAGAAAAAAAAAAAAAAAAAAACACCCACCAATAAACCCTCGACCCCATTACCTTTTCACTCCCAACAATCCCCAAAATCCCCCAAAACCTACAACCCACCATCATCTCCCGCAAAGCTCTCCGACTCACCACCCTCTCGCATCACCGACTCACCGCCCTCTCGCATCACCATCACCAGCGCACCACCATCTCTCTCACATCACCATCACCAGCGCACCACCATCTCTCGCCGCTCTCTCCACCGGCGCACCACCGTCTCTCTCGCATCACCATCACCAGCGCACCACCATCTCTCTCGCATCACCATCACCAGCGCACCACCATCTCTCGCCGGTCTCTCCACCGGCACACCACCATCTCTCTCGCATCACCATCACCAGCGCACCACCATCTCGCACCATAATCTCACTATTTCCGAGTACAAGTACGTATACTACTCTCTATATATATTGTGTGTGCGTGTATGTGTATGATATAGCTCTTATATAATCCCCCAATTTATCTGAAGCCTCAATTTCTGATATCTTTTATGTAATAGATCTAAAGGATGTAGTGGCCAATAGGATGGGTTTAAATCTATGCAGATTTTTAGTGGTATAAGAAAAATGGGTTTGCTTTCGGGTCATTTGGGGATGAGTTTAATATTGTTTTGGAGTGTTTTGGATCAATCGTGACTTCATATTGTTCTCAAAATCATGAGAAAAGTTATAGAAAAAATTGCTGATTAATCAGTGACCTGGTATGAAGCCTGAGAACTACTTGCTTCCCCACAAGTATGGTCCATGAAGAGGGTCTTCATGTTGGGATGATCAGTTGGATTCTTGCAGAAGAGGTAGACGAGTCAATGAGAGTGTTTGTATATGCCCCATTGTAAAATGCGAGTGAATGAAAAGGAGTTGATTAAATGTGAAAAGACTTAACCAAATAAAGATGTAAAAGGAGTAGGTTGAACTCGGCCGAATTATTCTTTCCATCTTATTGTATTTTTCAAAAAAATTAATGAAAATCAAATAATTTTTATTGAGTTAAAATTTTGATGGCATGTAATTTTTTGCCTTTTACCCTGATTCAAACTTTTTTTTTCTCTTTTTTGATTCTTTCTTAACTGGTGGTGAACCCTCCAAGTTCTCCCCCCTTCATTTATTACAGAGTTGCTTACTTCTTTAGTCCCATTTTAACTGAACTCAAACACTATTGCGAATTTATATTGTCTATACGTTCAAATCATCACTTAATTCGAATATGTCAACAAATAAAATCTTAGTAGTTTACGTACTTTTAACTGAAATTTTTGGAAAGGTCTCTTTGAGGTTGATTGGTTTATCAAAGAAGTATTTCTTCGCAGAAGTTGCATTCATTCAATAATATGGAAGGAACAATCTTAGTTTTTAGTTTGAGAAATAGAGAGGATATGAATGAGCAACTTAGTGCCTTATTTGAATCATGACAGAAAAAAAGAGGGAGTTCAAAGGAATTAAAAAGATATAGTGGGAGAATTGGAAATAAGCCAAAAAGATACAATGGGTGTAATTGTTGCTTAAGACTTCAGTGAAATTGCTTTAATTTAATGAAAAATGGTTGAAAACTACTACTCACTACTACTACTATTGAAAATTACTACTACTACTACTACTACTACTACTGTAAACTACTACTACTACTACTACTACTACTGTAAACTACTTCTACTACTACTACTACTACTACTATTGTAAACTACTTCTACTACTACTACTATTATAAACTACTTCTACTACTACTACTATTGTAAACTACTACTACTACTATTATAAACTACTACTACTATTACTACTACTACTACTACTACTATTGTAAACTACTACTACTACTACTACTCATTACTACTACTACTGTAAACTACTACTACTTATTAATACTACTACTACTACTGTAAACTACTACTACTACTACTATTGTAAACTACTACTACTACTACTCACTACTACTACTATTGTAAACTACTACTACTACTATTGTAAACTACTTCTACTACTACTACTATTGTAAACTACTACTACTACTACTATTATAAACTACTTATTAATACTACTACTACTACTATTGTAAACTACTTCTACTACTACTACTATTGTAAACTACTACTACTAGTACTACTATTGTAAACTACTACTACTACTACTACTACTACTACTATTGTAAACTACTACTAAACTACTACTACTAGTACTACTCTTGTAAACTTCTACTACTACTACTCACTACTACTACTATTGTAAACTACTACTATTGTAAACTGTAAACTACTACTACTACTACTACTACTATTGTAAACTACTACTACTACTATTGTAAACTACTTCTACTACTACTACTATTGTAAACTACTACTACTAGTACTACTCTTGTAAACTACTACTACTACTACTACTACTACTATTGTAAACTACTACTACTATTGTAAACTACTACTACTACTACTACTACTACTATTGTAAACTACTACTACTACTACTATTGTAAACTACTACTACTACTACTACTACTACTACTATTGTAAACTACTACTACTACTACTACTACTACTATTGTAAACTACTACTACTATTGTAAACTACTACTACTACTATTGTAAACTACTACTACTACTACTACTATTGTAAACTACTACTACTACTACTACTACTACTACTACTACTACTACTACTATTGTAAACTACTACTACTACTACTACTATTGTAAACTACTACTACTACTACTACTACTACTGTAAACTACTACTACTACTACTACTACTACTACTACTACTACTACTGTAAACTACTACTACTACTACTACTGTAAACTACTACTACTACTGTAAACTACTACTATGTGTTTACATTGATGTATTAATCTTTCTTTAATGTGTATAACTGTGTAGGTATCGGAAGATGCCTTCTAAGACATCAAGGACTACACTACTACTACTACTACTTATACTTTATTACTAGTACTATGTGTTTACATTGATGTATTAATCTTTCTTTAATGTGTATAACTGTGTAGGTATCGGAAGATGCCTTCTAAGACATCAAGGACTACTACTACTACTACTACTACTACTTATACTACTACTTATACTTTATTACTAGTACTATGTGTTTACATTGATGTATTAATCTTTCTTTAATGTGTATAACTGTGTAGGTATCGGAAGATGCCTTCTAAGACATCAAGGACTACTACTACTACTACTACTACTACTTATACTTTATTACTAGTACTATGTGTTTACATTGATGTATTAATCTTTCTTTAATGTGTATAACTGTGTAGGTATCGGAAGATGCCTTCTAAGACATCAAGGAGAGCGATGAGTAGGGGCCCGATCGAGCAACTGCGTCAAAGCGTTGCTCAACGGTCAGCTGCTACAGCTCCTGGAGGAGCTCCCGATCATGAGGTTGCACCGCCTCCTTTGGAGCTACAGCCGATTACGGCTCAGGTTCCGCCTACCCAGCTTTCGTGTGCCACGAGCACCTCGACCACCGGGCGTTCGTTTCCTCGCAGTATTCGCTGCAAGAGCGGAGGAGGTGATTATAACATCTTTAAAAACTTTTTTTCGCTTTCTTCTACTAAAACTCTCTATATATATGTTAACTATAATTTGTATTTTAATCTGTAGATACGTCGACCTCCACATCTGCCTCCACTCACACGAGAGGCATAGTGGTGGGTAAGAAGACAAGTGAAGAGGTGCGGAAACATGGGAAGATTAAACTCGAGTGGTCCGACGAGCTCAAATTGCCGTCGTCTCAAGTGGTTCAGGGCCGTCTCGCACGCGACATAGGCAATGTCGTGAGGGACAAAGTCCCTATGGTGGCATATTCATATTGGCGTCTACCTGGAGAGCACCTTCAGATTGTTTACAACCACATCTCGGTAAGGGCGACTATCCAATTTATATTTTCTTTATACTTGCACAAATTTTTTGAATTCGACTTATATATTTTGTTTTTGTTTTGTAGACTTACTACGACGTCAGCCACGACAATATCGAGATGTTCGAATACATTCAAAAATTAGCATCTTCGCGGTTCAATCAATGGATGTCAGATTGCAAGGCCCATTTCATGACATACGGCCCTGACGTTCCTTTAGAGTTTCTGGGGCGTGTGGATGAGTGGACGTGGCTGAAGGCGCACTGGTCCACCGAGGAGAGTAAGGTAATCTCTTTCGTCATTCGCATCTCTCATTATTATTACTAATACTACTACGTACTACTACTACTAATAATAATAATAATAATACTTATAATAATAATACTACTACTACTACTACTACTATTACTTATTACTACTTATTACTACTGCTACTTAATAATACTAATAATAATACTACTTATTACTACTATTACTATTTATTACTACTACTACTACTACTACTACTACTACTACTACTACTACTACTACTTATTAATACTACTACTATTACTTACTACTACTACTACTACTTATTAATACTACTACTACTACTACTACTACTACTACTACTACTATTACTATTTATTAATACTACTACTACTACTACTACTACTACTTATTAATACTACTACTACTACTACTACTACTACTACTACTACCTACTATTATTAGTATTAGTACTACTACTATTGTTTACATTGCTGCTACTATTACTTATTATTATTACTATTAGTACTATTACTAGTATTATTATTGTTTACATTAATTGAATGAATTGTTTCTAAATGTTGTATCGTATTGCAGGCCCGCTCCGAGCAAATGAAGGCGGTTAGGGCATCTGATAAGAAGGTGGACCATCGATCGGGTTCGACTCCCTTCGCCTACCGAGCGGAGAAGCGAAAGAAATCTGGGGATAAAGCCCATATTGCCAATACCTGGGTAGAAGTATATAAGAAGAACGCTCCAGATGCAGCGGTAGGAGTTTATTAATTGTTTGCTATTTTGTTATTATTTATTCATTGTTATTTGTAGGCTGCGATGAGTGCCGCGGTGGAGGCTTCCATCACCTCCTTCGAAGCCTCAAATCCCACGCCACCACCTGTAGTAGGCAGCTCGGACGTGACCCCACCGGCACCGATCACTCTCCCTATTGAGACACAGATCGATATTGTTCAGGGAGAGGTGGGTGTTCGAAGAGGGATTGTCATTCGTGGTTTGGGGATTGGATACAGGAAGGATCCACAGCAGAGAGGTGGCGCGCGGATGCCGAATCCGTCACTCGAGGTCGTGGAGCTTCGGTCCACCGTTGAAAAAATGCAGCAAGCAATGGAAGAAATGCAAGCTCAGGTTCAGCTACTAGTTAGAGGAAATGCTTCCGGTGGCGAGTCTATGTCTCGCCAACAGCCATAGATTAACACCAATGTTTTTTTTTTGAGACTACAAGTTTTTGTTTTCTTTAAACATTTTTTGATTGTATATTTTGAGACTTCTATGAGATTTTGTGAATTACAATGATGTAGTTTTGTGAATTACAATATGATTTTGTGAATTATGGTGTTTTAGAATTCGTCGTTTGGCATTACAAACTGTTTTTCATATAAAATGCAATTTGGCTGCATGGGTTACTGTAATTCTAGCATTCTTTGTAATTATGGTCAATTCACTTACGCGACGCACATTGGTCAATGTGCGTCTCCTAAGCAGGACCGATGTTCTATGTTAGGCGACGCACATTGGTCAATTTGCGTCTCCTAAGTTATCTCTAAAGCGACGCACATTGGTCAATCTACGTCTCCTAAGTGACCTCTTAAGCGATACACATTGGCCAATGTACGTCGCCTACGAGTCACACTTAGGAGACGCACATTGATCAATGTGCGTCTCCTAAGTGGACTATTAGAAGACGCACATTGGCCAATGTTCGTCGCCTACGAGTCACACTTAGGACACGCAGATTGGCCAATGTACGTCTCCTAAAAGGACACTTAGGAGACGCACATTAGTCAATGTACGTCGCCTACGAGTCACACTTAGGAGACGCACATTGACCAATGTACGTCGCCTAAGATTGACACTTAGAAGACGCACATTGACCAATGTAAGTCTCCTAAGTTAACACTTAGGCGACGTACATTGACCAATGTACGTCGCTTAAGAGGTCACTTAGGAGACGCAGATTGACCAATGTGCGTCGCCTAAGATCTTAGGAGACGCACACTATGTACGTCGCTTAGGATCTTCTTAGGAGATGAACCAGTGTTTGTACGCCGCCTAAGAGCTTAGGCGACACAACTTAGGCGACGGCTTGTTCGTCGTTCATCTCTTAGGAGACGCACATACTTAGCTTAGGAGACGTACAATGTACGTCGCCTAAGAGCTTGTTGGGCCTAGTGATAGGTAAATTACGATTCAAGCGATTTAGTACGTTACACATAGATTGAGATATCCATAAAGATTGCATGGTATATAATGGAATGCCTTCCAGAGTTAATTGGATTATGGTACAACGTCTTGCCATATTTAAATAATGAGATTTTCACCCCGAGAGATGCTGTTGCACATTCTTAATGATTTAGTTAAAAGTTTGCTTAGATGGATGACTTTGAAGCAGCAACACACCTAGGTACTTACCAAGGTCCTAAGCAAATGACATACCAGTAACATGTTTAATGTAATTCCTCGTTTCTTAAGGAACATTAGGGTTAACAGAGACGACTGACTTTGTGGTGCTAACTATCTATCCTAACGTGAGGCTAAACTTCGAAATGACAGATACAATATTGGTTGCTCAAGATGGAGTTGCTTTGGAAAGGAGTAAGAGATCATCAGCAAAAATAAGTTGAGAGATACTTCGGCCCCCACGACAAATTGTAAATGGCTTATAATGTTTTTTTGAGACTGTCGGTTCAATCATAATTGAGAGACATTCGAGATAGGGCACAAACAAAAAAGGAGATAACAGGTCACTGTATCATAAACAACATGTAGGGTTAAATTTATTGGTTTACTCCCCATTCCAAAGAACTGAGATATTAGAAGTTTGAATACACGTGGTAATGAGTTTGATTGTGGGAGCTAAGAAATTAAACATTTCGAGAGTACAAAGGAGGAATCCTCAGTTGACTTTGTCTTAGGCTTTTTTGAGATCTATCTTGATTAATAACCCTCTAGTTTTAAAAACTATGCATGATCTCTTGGGCAAGAATAATTTTCCCCTGGTACAAAGCTGGTTTGTAACGAGTGGACGAAACGGGCCATGAATTATTTAAGCCTTTGAACGAGAATTTTAGTGATGACCCATAGATCACGTTGCACAGAGAAATATGACGAAATTGATGAATGGCAGTTGGAGCCTCAACATTTGGCAATAATACCAAGAAGGTGGCGTTAATACTTGAATTAAACCACCCTATTTCAAAGGCTTGGGTAATAAGATTGTGAACTGCTGGCCCTACAAGATTCTAATTCTTCTGAAAAAATAAAAGTTGAAACCCATTCGGCTCTAGTGCTTTGTGTGGTTTCATAGATTTAATTGCCATCGTCGTCTCCTAGAACTCTACTTTGCGAGAAAGTACTAAACCATCTTCCTCTGTATAATGGTTAGATATTGGTTGAGTGAGATACACCGAGTTAGGGAAGACTCTATGAATAAACTGCAAAAATACTCGTGAGCATGATTTTTAAAAGTTTCAGTTTGCATGCACCATGTATCATTGGGTAATTTTAATGTGAGAACTTTGCTTCAATGGTGGTGGTTAACTGTTGATTGATGGTATAAGCTTGTGTTATGATCACCCAGAATCATTAATTGAATACGTGACTTTTGAAACCAATGCAATTCCTCCTGAAATAAGATATGAAAAATCCATGTTAACAGTTTGCTTTTAAGCTGAACCAAGAAAGGGTTTACATGATAATGTCTCTATCTTTGGATACCTTTAATTCTCGCCAATAGCTTCCTTTTGTTTCTGAAAACATTCCCAAAAAACGTGGTATTCCATTGGTGCAGCATCGTGAATAAATGGCCTAGGGTGCTTGAATTGGGTTATTTGTATCCCACGTTTGAAGAATGAGATTATTGAAATCATTATGCTGCATCCATATATGCTTAAAGGGAAAAGGTTTGGAGTGAGAAGGATAATGGTTATTATATAGATCTATAAGTAAGGGATGGTGATTAGATAAGATCTTAGGGAGGTAGAATACTGTAGCATTCGGAAATTTAACACTCCAATCTATATTAGCTATCGCACGACCTAACCTTTCTTTAATAATAACTCTCATTCGTCTTTTACCCGGCCACGGGGGGTAGCCCATGTCCAACAAACCACAAACATTAATATTATCTTGAAAAATTCAAGCTCTATGGTAATTGAACTAGCTTCCTCCAATTTCTTCATTTGCGGACGGCATGTCATTGAGGTCGCCTACTATAAGCCACGGAATATCAATATAAGTGGCCATATGGGCATGGATTCCTAGAGGGCCCGTTTCTTGACACGATTCGGGTTTATGTAAACATGAGAGAAAAATCATTGGCGGTTATTATTAAACTCCGCTATTGAATGCACTGTTTGCGTTGAATAAGCAATAATGTCTACCGAAAGCTTATTAAAATTCCATAGGACTTAAATACCTTATGCCATTCCTAACGAAGGGACACAAAAATTATCTAAGAATCTTAGAGTGGAGCTAAGACGATTCGCACGTTTTACTAAAACTCGTGTTTTCATAAGCACCATAATATGGGGATGATAAGCATGTTTGAGTCCCAGGCAATGGGTCGTAAATAAAGGCTTACCCTCCTCTTGGCAGTTCCAGGTAATGATTTTCATGGGAGGGCGTACATCAGTTGGAGGTCAAAAACCCTAATAATCTCATCCATTACCTCTTGAGCCGTCAATTAGTTGGCCCGGCTGTTCATCTTTTGGCTGTGATGACGAATCTCGATATAAATGATCATATTATTTTTCTTGATCCCGTCTTCGAACGTAACCAGAGTTTGAGCCACTACTATCAGTGAGACTCTTTGAAGCGGGGAGCGACTTCGATGTCACTAGCTATGAACAACCGGAAGACCATCAGTAATTCAAGATGCGGATAAATCACACGAGAGAGCCATTTCAGTAGTAAGAACTCTTGGAACGGTTGTGGAGGATAAAGTATTTGAAAGGGCTATAGGAACTAGTTGGGTTCGTCTTCCTCTTAGTTGTCCATGAGATTGGGTAGAGGCAACAGTGGTTTGAGAGGCGGTGGAGTTTTGGAGGTTAAGTTTAGAACTTTATTTGCAATTCTTTTGTTTAACAAAGGGAATAAATAATGTAGCTATAAGATGTTTATCAAGATTCACCAGGTGTGCTTTTTAGGGGGTGGAATTATTAGTGCAAGAGCCACGTGTGACATTGGCATTTAATTCCATAAATCGAGTGTGAGAAATGGTGGTCCAAAATGGACAAAACATGATTACTCTCATTTAATTTGCCTTGTTGTAGTGGAGATACTGTGGCGTGAGTTGTATTAACTTGGGTGTGCACGTGTGGTTACACTGCCACATTAAGATGTTCAATTGAAGTGGAATGAATAGTGGCAGTTTCCTCTGAGTGTAATCTCTCAATGCGTTCTGGGTTAGCAATAACAATAACAGCAGATTTTTTATGTGATGTTTGAGTCGGCGGGCCATAATTATGGACTTTAGTAGGTGCACCACGAGATCTATTCTTATCGTTTGTTAGAGGCCAGCGCTATTTCCATTGAACGAGTTGTTGACCTTAGAGTCAGTTAATCTTATTTTGATAATAACAATAAGTTAGCAAAGTGTTAGTTAACTTGTTTGTTCAAATGATGTTAGCTCTTAAACAATATCTCTACCGGCCAAGTTTGATTTCAAACCGAAATCGACAATTCTCATTCAAGCTTAACACTTGCTTTAACTCACAAGAAATGAACTCAAAGGTCCTCTATGTGCAATACAAATAACCACGACCAAGAGAGGATTAAGATCAACAAACAAGTGAAGAAACATACAAGAAAATCAAGCATTTCGAAGACTCGAATTATTAACAAAATTGAGTGAGCGCTTAGATTTTATATAAAAGTTATTATTGATCAATTATGTAGCTCTTAAAATGATTTAACCATGTTAAGATTGATTGGAACTAGTTTTCTCTTTGAAAAAGCCTTTTATCGAAAATTAGTCATCTTGAAAAATTCACTATAAATTAATATGAATGATTTTTGATACAAAAACTATATTAGAAGTCTTAGAAACCTATTTTTGACATTCCCCAAGCATTATAATCAATTTTGGAATCAAAATATAAAACTTGGAAAATTGTACAAAACTTCCCCAAACCAGAGCAATGTAGTCGTTTATATTACTGTTAGGGGAGTCGACTACATGACCAGGGGAGTCAACTCTCTTGAGAAAATATAGCCGTTGGAGATTTCTTGCAAGACTAGTTTTGTGCTTCAACCACCTTCAACCACCCCAAAAGGCCATATTGTTTCCCAAACTATATATATGACTTCTAAAATACTTTTTAGGCATTCTTACTAGCTTTGAATATTATCTATTGCCAAAAATCATATTTGAGAGTTTTACTTGAAAATATCAAAATCTTCACTTGATCAAATCATTAATTCTTGAGCTATCATTCTTGATCAAACTTGATAACTTCTAGTGTGAGCTTAATTTGTATTCTTCATACACTTGAGTGTTATTGTACTTTGGTGTGTATCACCAAAAACTTATTCTTTAAAATTCAAGAGAGGTTTATCTCTTAGATAAGCAAGAAGTTGTTTTTGTGTTGAGTGTTGTGAGATAGCAACATTTGTAAGAGTGTGAACACTTGTAGAGGTTTGATTTTCACCCGGAAGAAGATTGGTATTAGTGAAAATTCTCAAAAAACTATCCGAGCGCGGAAGTAGGGGTTAACAAGTCGAACCATGTGGACAAAAAATCTTGGACTCCTATCGGTTTTATATTTCTATCTCTTGCTTTATCTTATATTGCTATATTTTCTTGTGCTTGGAATTACCTTGGTATTTTGCTTGGTTGTTTGATATAGACATTAATTATTTTGGAAACGTTTTTAAAAATCTGATTTAGTTTTAAAAACCCTGTTCACCCCCCCTCTAGGGTATTTTCCGACCTACACGAGTAACCATGGCCCATATACTGGAACTTGCAACTCAACTAGGACCGGCATACTAGGTGTAGGCTCTTTATCGAGAACAGTTGAAGTGACCGCCGTTTCCATGGAAGTACTCATGTAAGATTCCATTATGTGCCCTATTCTTCCACATTTGTAACATATAGCTGGAAGATTTTCATATTTAATATTCAATAAAATTTGATCAACCATAACTTTGCTAAGAATTATATTATTAAAATTCACTTTAACACTATGCCGAGCTTATTTTCCTCTAGTTGCCTATAAAGTATTATCATCCACCTTATGAGGCTTCCCTATGTACTAAACAATTGTAAATAAAACATATTGGGTGTAAAGTTCAACTGGCGGTTTTGGGATACGGATCCATACACACGTTGACGTAATGCTACCCTTAAAGGCATAGAACCATGCTTTCCATTTTTGTATTGCCACGTAATTTTCTAAAATGATCCAGGGACCCTTTGCAAGCGCTCGATTAATGGTTTCCTAATCTTCGCATTTGAAAATAAAGAAACCATTACCCAATTTCACAAGAGAGAAATCTGCCCCCTCGGTTTTCACATAGATGTTAATCAGTTTAACATGACAGTGTAAGATAAAGAATGTTCCAAAACCTTCATTATGATTGCCCGACACGATGGAACCTCCAACGAAGCGCGATACTCTAGATTAAGAGATATGGTTGGATGGGGGTGACGATGGTGATGGTGGACTAACTACTGTTTTATACACGACTAACAAGACGACGCCTTTAAATATAATACCTTTATTAACCTCTGAACCTATTTTATTTACAGTTTCTATAAAAATAAGAGGCTTTGCTGGTAAGTTTAGACAAGCACTAGTATTACCCTTGATGCTTAACAGGTGGTAGCTACATGGTGGCACTTCAGTGTTTGTATGAACCGGGACGTTGATAAACTCTTCAGTAGTGGTAGTTACCCCTTCCATGGTATAGTGTTGTGAGTGTTCAACCTTTTTTGTAGAAGCCTCACCAGAGTCCATAGTTATGTTCTTTTTCCATTCAATTCTTTAAAGAGAGTGAAAGAGAGAGAGGGGGATATTTTTTTTAATAACTTTGCATTTATTAAAGAGGCCTATAAATTGGACATCAATCATTTTTTAGATTTTTTTTAATTTATCGTCTGTAATTTTTTTAATAACTTTGCAATCTCTATGATTACAATAATTGGTTATTCAACCCAAGTTATTCAATTACAATAACATGTATTTTTACGGTACCTAATTATGGTAATATGCATTTCTTAATATTTTTTTCAATTATTCAACTATAGTAACTAATATTTCTTAGATTACTCAATTACCGTAACCGATATTTCTCAAGTTACTCAGCTACAGTAATTGGTATTTCTCATGTTACTCAACTATGGTATCTGGTATTTATCAGGTTACTTAATTACAATATCTGGGGATGTAAGTTCTCACAGAGGCAGTTTTCTAACTTGAAATTGTAAAGTCTAAAATTGTGTGGGTTTCTTTTTTTGACAAAAACACGTTTGCTTGTAAGTTGTTTGAATCATTTGAGATTACATCTGAAGAACTACAAGCAAGCCAAGCTACTAAAGTAATCCATTGAATATTACAACAAGATATATACGGTGAGCATTGGCATTTGAATTTGATTTTTTCGGAAGTGGTTATTTTAAGAAAAAATAAATTCAAAATATTTTTGAATCAACTTTATAAATTCTTATACTTTTCAAAGAGTTTTGAAAAAGCCCAAATTGGACGGGTACATATTTTAGTTGTTGGACCGGTACACATTTTGCTAATTCAAACCGGTTCGGCACTTAACCTGGGCTGAAAAGTTTTTATCGCAAAGTTCCTTTTTTAAACGCAAGTTTATTATTTCAAAAAGGATTTTGACTTATTATTTTAGCTATAAATAACACATTTTCCTAAAGAGAGTTGCTCTATATATTTTTGTATAAAAAGATCCATAGGGTAAAGGATTTTGCCACACCTTTTTACACACATGTTTTGAGAGAGTTTTTTATTCCTTAGAGAAAGATTAAAACCTCAAAACATAAAACCACTTTAAGCCTTTTTATTCATACCAAAGCAAATGTTCTTTATTTAAAGAACAAATCAGATCCCAAAGTACGTATTGATTTGCAAACGGATTTGAAGAACGGTGTGATACCGTGGCGAGTGATTAGTTGTGAACTTGTTCGTGCAATTCGGAAAGGAGGATTATACGTGCAGAAGGTGAAGACTTTTGCAGGCGGCTTGTGCTATTCAAGTTTTGTAAGTCTGTGTGATTTGTGATTAATCAAGTTTGCAAACTTTTATGCATATAGCGGATTGTTGAGGATTACTCCCGCACTGCAGGAATACCTCGTTAATTCTAGTGTTTGTTTATTTGTTTAATTTCATGCTTTATTAATTGATACATGCTAGAAAAGATTAAACAGATTTTTCAAAATTAAAATATATAGACTTTTCAAACCAGCTTTTTCAGAAAATTGACAGGAGACACAAGTTAAAATTTCAAAGTCAGGGAACGACCGCTAAGAAACTCATCTTTTTTATGTCAAATTAATAAATAAGAGTAGATTTAGAGTTGGAATTTTATACGAAAAATGCCATTTCATACCATATCATATTGATTTTTTTCCGAAATTAAGTATAATTCGATAATCGTACTGTCGGTGGCGTATGATATGATACTGATAATAAAAATGGTATATTATATTATACTAAAATAATTATATATATATATATATATATATATTTCATTACTAGAATATAAATTACCAATATATACCAAATTATAAACTACCAAAATAATTATTCAAATATCAATATCTACTAAACTATACTAAATTACGAAGTAACTATACCAAATATATACCAATTATTAGTTTGTACCAAACCCTAACTGTATCAGCTTCTTCCAAAGCCATGACTTATTAGTTTATTTTTTTGCTAATTTGAAATTGTTGTACATATAACTGTGCCAAATCCGGTCCCAGACATGTTTGATATTCCACTAATTTGAGAATTTTGTAAAACATTATGCAACTTTGTAACTTTATCTTTCTGCAGGGATTACTACTAATTTGAATGATTTTTGGGCTGAATTCAGCCCATGATGTTAATGTATTGGTTGGGCTAGCTGGTGCATGATAAATTACTGCTTGCTCGATTTTTTTTGTTAAAATAGGATTTCAGGTACATTATCACACCGAACCAAATTGATTTTTCGGTAAACCAAAAATTGTGGTAAGTAATGGTAATATTTTTCCATACTGAAATTTTGGCACGGTATCCATTACAAGAGTTTTGGTACAATAATCATATCGAACCTGTCCCTAAATAAATTTAGTGAAGCGAGTGGTAATTAAACCGATAATACGACACTCACAAAAAGTATATTTAAAATGAGGTATTACCTCATTGAAGAGTAACAAAAATCACTTCTTCTTTTTATTCAATGTTGAAGTTACATTTCATCTTGCACAACTTTAATTTTATTCACATTTTTTTTTGAGTAGATCTTGTTTTTTGGGTCATTGATTATGTTAAAATTTGACTTTTTTTTTATAAAATACAAAAAACAAAGTGAGATTAACAAAATTAGACTAGTCAAATTTGCCAGCCACCATAACCCTCAATCCATTCCTAAAATAAGTGAGTTTAGAATTCACCAATATTTTTTTTTTTTTTTTTTGAATTCTCAGTAGTAAAATGGGATATACTGTAGTTATAATTACTTAATTCTCGACTCTTCACAACCATCAAAGTAGACTAGTAGCATTACTTTATTATGAAAAAAAGAAAAGAAAAAAGAAGAAGTGGAATTCAATTCATACTTGCTGTAACACAAACTAATGTATAGGCTCACATTTACATTAATAAGAACTTTTATACCAATTAAAACTCGTAGATTAATTGGAATGTAATATATATATATATATATATATATATATTGGCACTATTCATAGATTTTTTTGTTTTCACCTGCATCAACTTATTAATTACTAACAATAAAATTTGGTATATATCAAATTGGTATATGCATTCGGGATTCAAGCTATAGGGGGAAAGAACAGAGATGAGAGTGTCGTAGTTCGAACGTGAAATATGGCTCTTATAAGAATGAGACATTACCACCTAATTTATTTAAGGGATAATTTTGTCAAATATTTATATTTGTGTATTCATACTGTCAATACGGAGCAAGAGTAATTCTTGGATAACATGGTCATGACACGTCAAACTTGCATGAAAGTCAATAACTTACCAGAGTTGTCGAAATAAAATTGAAACCCTAACCAACAATCCATTAGATATATACCGCACCATTTTCTTTATTTCACCAGTCAAACTTGTAAACCGAAACTAGTTTTTCCCTATTTTTAATATGATCCGATCAAATTTACTTCAAGTATGACGGCATATCAATTGACCTTTATTATTTTTCTCTCCATTATTATTTTTCTTCAATTTTTTTAATAACATTTATTTGGAGAGTTACATAGATAAATTGTTTTGTAAATTTTGGTGAAAATAATTTTTATAATAAGTAGATCAATTTCACAAAATTTTATCAAAAAATTCAATTTAAAATATATAATTAACAGGATCATCTAAAATTGAAATTGAAAGAAATAAACGAGTATGTCAATTTTTTATGAAGCCCACTTTAACAGAAAATTCAATTTAAAGTATATAAGAGGATCATCTAAAATTTCAATTGAAAGAAATAAACGAATATATCAATTTTTTATGAAGCCCACTTTTGGTTTGAATTTATATTTGAAATTTTGTGAAAATGGTCTACTTATTGTATATGTCTTATCTACGTTTAGCTCTCCAACTATATACAATTGAGGAAAATTGGATCTAAGCGCATTCTTCCATCCAAACACAATTGGATCGAAGCGCATTCTTCCATCCAAACACAACCATATATTGGATCGAAACACACCATTTTCTTCCACTTCTTACAAACACTCATCCATTGATGCAGCTTAGAAAAAAAGAAGGCGTATAAAGGTTTACTAGATAGAAAACAACCGAGAATGTGCACCTTCACTTAGTGAAACAAAATCGAGTATGTGTACCCGTACTCGGTGGAAAACGATTGAATAAAGGATGTGAAAATAAAAATAAAAATTTGCACATACTCAGTAGAACAAAATTGAGTAAAAATGCATCCATGGCTTTTTCTTTATTCCTTCCTTCTTCATCGATCTTCTTCTCCGATCCGCTTCTTATTTTTAATTAGCGAGTGAAGAAACATATATGTATATCGTGTGTGTTATATTTGCATCTAGACACACACACATACATATATATATATATATATATCGATTTATATATATACACACTTACTTGCGCTACTGTAAGGAATTGAATGAGGTTGATGGAGGACCGGAGGAATGAAGATAGTGGCAGCGATAGTGGCAGAAGCATTGTAGTGCTAGGAAGAGTAATATTAATTCATCTAAATATTAAGTCGGGGAGTGGCGGTAGTGTTAGGTATAAAATAGTACTTGAGAAGTGTTAGAAAGAGACAGAGTGATAGTAAGTATTTTGGTGTGTGTAAATTGTGGTGCCTTTTAATATGATGTGGTTAAATTTACTTCAAGTATGTTGATATACTATTAATTGACTTATTTTTTTTATTTAGAAAAATTGGTAAAAATTAGCAACAAACTTTTATCCTTTTTAACACTTTTCACATTCTATTATTTTTGCGGTCAATCGTTGTAATGAACTTTTTAATTGCAATCGCCTGTCGATTAGGTCCATCCATTTCTTTTCGTTAAAAAACCTAATGGAAAGCTAAGTTTATTTACAAAAACCACCCCAACTTTTAAAGTATTTATACAAGCTACTCTTAAATTTTTAATTTTATTTTCTATATATTTGCAGAGAGCACCATCTTACCAGAGCCCTTCAATTTGTTAATATTTATGTTAAATTTTCCTATTTTCAAAAAAAAATCAAGCACGATTGGGCCAATTTTTTTTCTTTCTAAAAGACGAAAAACCAGTTGTTTGGTATTTTTCTTTCTAGTATATCAAAGTTTATGGAAGTTTGCATAGCTCCATCACTAAAAATTTATCTTTTAGGGATTCTTTTTTATCATTCCATTAAATTCATTCTTTTCTATGATTTTTTCTTAGGAGGGCTTAATTTTGGCTCCTCAAGGAACAAAAAATGATGTCATTTGAAAATAATTTTTTTTCTATAAATTATCAGGGTAATTTTTTTTAAAACTTTCTATCAATGTTGTGAAATAATGGCAGTTACAATTGATTTTAACAGTAGAAGCAAATTAAAATTGATATTTTATATTGACTGTATGATGTTTGTCTTTAGTCAAATTATAATTGCCTTTGAATGTTAATTAATTAATTTATTTGAAATTTTTGTTTTCTATTTCTTAATTTCTCTTCTGAAATTTAACCCAAAAACAAAAAAACCAAAAAAAATCTTTTGAATTAAAGAGAAGAGAGACTCGTTTGTAATATAAAGGGGAATAAATTGAAGGGTTTTGTTAAAAGGATGGTCTCTGTAAGTACATATATTATAAAGTTAAAAAGTTAGGGGTGATTTGTGTAAATACATTAAAAGTTGTGGAAGGTTTCTCTAAATAAATTTAGTTTTCAATTAGGTTTTTTAACAGAAGGGAACATGTGGATCTAATTGACAGCAATTAAAAAATTTATTACCACAAGACCATAAAAAGAAATTGGATGCGTAAAGTGCTAAAAATGTAAAAGTTCGTAACCCTTTTTTGCCATTTAGCCAAATTTAAAACATTATAAATTTATGAGCGAAAAGTGGCCTTCTCGGTAACTGAGTTCGAGGCTCACCAAATGCACTTGCGGCACTTTATCCTACTTAAATGTAAGGAGTTAATTTCCTTTGTTTAAAATAAAATTCTTAATTTAGAACATTTCAAAATATATAGAATGGTACGTACAATTCTTGATCACTGGCGGGACTTGTAGAGGGCTAAGCAGGCTATAGCCTGGTCAAATTTTGAGTTATATTACCACTAGTACGCTTAATTTTAGTTCCAACACCAAATCTTTGACTTTTTTTCTTTTGAAACTCTCAATTTACTTCTTTATATAATTATATATTTCAACTATAATATATATTTCGATATTTTGATTATTACATCATTCTCACTAAAGATTGGCATGCAGGAATATGGGTTGGAAATATTTCTTTATTTAAAATTCTTTGTACTTCTCAATTAAGATCATTCTCAAATTAAGATGTGTTATTATTCTCATTTTAAAGAAAGATTAAATCGAAGGAAATTTGGTTCTCAAGTATTAAACCATGGTGAGGTGCCAACTTTTTTTTTCCCCAATTTAGTTGCACCTAAGATATTTTATTATCATGAGACATAGTACATAATGTTTAAGATGTTTCAAAAGAAAAAAAAAGTATTATCTTAATTGGGTTTGAAGGCAGATAGTAAGATTAAAATAAAAAACTCAATTTTTAAAACTTGTATTGTTTTGGTCACTAATTTATGGGTGCGCTAAGGCAAAATTATTTTTTGTTTTTTAAATAGTAACTTACATAATTTTAATTAAGAAATAAATAAAATGGTTATTTTTCTTGCGTGCCTAGTCATAGATTAAGAGTTATTGTTCATAATATTTATAATACATATGAACTTTAACGTAAATAGCTAAAACTAATTGCAATTTCATACTCTTCAAATAAATATACTAAAAAATTATAACTTAAGAACAAAGAGCTTTACTACTAGCCCATCCATATTTAAATTTCTGGCTCTACCACTGTTCTTATCATGAATATAGAACAGGCCTGGCATTCAACAAGCTTTCGTATTTTTTTTCTTTCAGATAATGGAGAAGAAAATAAAGATGACATATATAGACATGCAATGAAGCCATCCATGAACTCATACGTACATATATACTGTATTTTTCTGTGTATTATAGTCACTAAATTTTTAATAAGGCAAAGAATAAAAAAAGATCTACTCTAAACCCTTCCCACAGTAATGACAAGAACGCTAAGAACAAACAATTATCAATTCAAACAAGAAAAGAAAAGATAAAAACTTAACAAATTACTGAAAATGGTCTAAGAAAACAAAGACAAGCCTCAATTTTGTGCATAATTAACGGCTACTCTCTCGTGGCTATTGCTGCTGGCAGTTATTATTACTATTGCTATTATTTGCGTGAGCTCCACCCATTATGGAGGCGATTGCAGCAGCCAGAGCGGCTGTGAAGTTGGGATCAGCGGTGATGGCGGCAGTGGCAACACCAAGACTACTACTGTGAGCAAATGATTGGTGCGCTTCCATGTTTTGAGAGTGTTGTAGGCCAGAGAACATGGACCGGTTATATGGGCCTTGGCTTCCGAATCCCAATTGGAAATTGTTAAAAGGGGGTGTTTGGGACTGTAATGGGGTTGGTGAATGGGTGAGGTCTAGTGTGATAGTGGGAAATGGGGCCGAAGCTGAGATTGTAGCCATGCCAGATGAGTGTGGAAGAATCGCTCTTGCTAGATTAATGCTAGGGTTCATTAGTCCAAGATCTGCACTTGACATGGAACCCGAAAGTAGCATATTGGCTGCTGCTGATGTGGTCGAGGCCATGGCCATGGCCGCTGGTGGAAGAGGATGATTGTGGTTCCCTTCGTACGTTGTTATTAGGATTGTTCTATCCTCAGCACACCTTTGAACCTATGTATATTAATTGCAACAGTTAGTCCTTTTTAACTCTAGTTAAACTATGATAATTTAGTGTGAACAATCTGAATCCCAATTTTGGAATTAAAATGGACTAGATTATGGTGCATTTGTTTTATCTAAAATCCATGGGAAGAAATTTGAGTTTTGGTTAGCCTCACAATAAATTTTCTTTCGAAAAAGAACACTTTTTGTATACTTCATAATCTTATATATATTTGAATGAGTTCAAACTAACGCTAGCTTTAGAATCAACAACTTAGTCAAAGAATTGTAGACATGCATACTTGTTTGCGAACTGGGCAGGCGGCTGCCATGGTGCACCGATAATAAGCTCGTGGACAGGGGTTGCCTTTTGCCATTTTTTGTCCATATTTACGCCATTGGCATCCATCGCTTATCTGTTATTTATCACATTCCATTAATTTCAAGAACCATTTCGAACAAAGTAAACTTAATTAAAATCAATTTTTTGTGATGCTAAAAATAGAGTTAACGGATTACCATTGGAGCTTCTGATCGGGCTCGGACTGAGACGCGTGCTTTCCTCATTGTAGCATCCGTGGGCAGATCAACAACAGTCTTAGAAGCAACCAACTTGGGAAACTTGTTTGGAGCCCAACTTTCGGATTGAGGGCTCTCTTCTCTGCTTGTTCTTTTCCTATCCCGACCAAGGATGGTGTTGTCCTGATCATGATACAGGACAGTATTCAAAGGTGTTCCAGATTGGGTTCTTTCTTCTGATGAAGTATTATCAGATGCCTCATCTCTCTCTTGTACTGTGGCCATAGCCCTAGGCCCTAATTCCATAAACTGCCTTGGCAGCACTTGTTCTCCAATCTCATATTTCCTTTCTTCTGCTTTCCTTTCTACTATCTGTTTAATAATATACAAAATAAAAAGGGAAAACATTTTCATTAGTCAAAAAATACTAGCACAACGGATATAAAGCCGTAAATGAAAATGAAGTACTACCGCAATTATTGAAGGATTAAATTAATTAATGTCAAACTTTTAAGTAAATTACCTCATGTTGTTGGGTGTTTTCAGTTAATGTTGAAGTACTTTGTTGTTGATGTTGCATTAGTACTGTCACAGCGCGCATCTGTAAAGCACTGTAATTGTTGCTAACTTGAGTAAGCATCCCTCTCAACCTCTGGTTTTCGGCATTCAATTGCTTAAGTTCCACTTGCAATAGTTTCAGCTGAAACAATTAATAATTACTACAAAGTTAAATATGTAAGTACATATGTCATTTCTGTTAATAGAAATAATTAAAATTAAACATTGACAATTATCCATAGATGCAGGGTTAATAAATACCATCTTCTAATTACCTCATTCTTAACATGCGTATCTCCCGTCTTACATAAAATGCCAGGGTCCACCATCGTTTGATCCCTTCCATTGTTTGTGGTATGAAGGTGCAATTGCATCTATATTTATAAGAAAAAGTCCCTATAAATACCAGCAATAAAACCAGAATACATACATATATATATATATATGATTGAGGTTTGAAGAATTATTCAGCTAGGCTGCTTACGTACATATGAATCATTTAACGGCAAAGTCGCATCTCCATGTGAATTTTCCTCCTTGACAGCAATATTATGACTACTGGTTTTGGAATCAATATGATCATTTGGTGACTTGGTGGAAAAGAAATCTACCTCAGCCATAACCACCCGATTCTCATACAACGGTGATGATGTAGTAGCTTGTTCTTCTGTATTGGTACGATTTACCGGGAACTCGGTACTGGAAAACATAGTAGATTTCACGTGATTCGACTTTGGACTTAAATTGAAACCGAGGATCGGCTTTTTCATGAAAAAATCAGAAGTATCAAAAGTACTGAAAGCCCATCCCTTTTCCATAAAATCAATACAAAAATATTCAAGAAGAGGGAGGGAGAGAGAAGTAAGAGTCTTTGAAAGGTGCAATTGAGACGGCTATAAAAAGGGTTGTTGAGAGTAGTATAGTAGGAGGAAATGGTGCACGTAAAAGAGCAAAGCGGTCTTTGATAAAAAAAAGTTGCGTAAGATGGTGCGTCAGGATTGGTGGCAAGTGGAGGTGAGGGACCATAACGGAGTTAATTTGTTTTGTCAAAGATCGACTGAGTTTGACCGACTGGTTCGTATGTACGTATAAAACAGAGAGAGAGAGAGAGAGAGAGAGAGAGAGGAAATTAAATGAACATCACCGCCCCGAATTTTGCGGCGCGTCGCACGTGATGAAAATGAATGAGGGAAAGTCAACGAAATTGACGGCCCGGCCCATCTTTGTTTGTGAGATTTGACTACTTGATTGCTTGGGCGGTGATGTCAGGTGAGACTATGTGATGCTCCCCACCTCCACGTTTATTATTTGACTGTTTCGGCTCAATGCTTTGCTTGCTCGCTCGCTGGCTGGCTTCCACTTTTATTAAGGCCAGATTCAATTTTGAAAAGGGTTTTTATTTATGTACGAGATTTTATTTTTTCTTTTAAATAAGAGATAGCATTATTATTATTATTATTATTATAAAACTATGAAAAATAAATTTTGCACTATGCATAATAACCCGTTGATATCATTTTCTCAAAAGGAATTTAGCTTGGTCGATCCATTTGGCCAACCTTGTAGAAAAACAGGATTATAGTTTAGGTATAATTTCTTGCGATATTTTTCGAAAAACTTTTTATACAACTACTTTTGGAATTGCAGGGTATAATCTTTTGCAATATTTCTTGAAAAGACGGTTTATAACCTATTTTCTGTTGTTTCATTGAAAAAAGGAAAATGATTGACATTGTGGTTTTATAAATGGGTGCTGGTAAAAGCACATTTAATAATCAGTTTTAACGCTCTTTTTATTTTATTTTATTAACAATTAGTTATATTGTATATCTCCTTTAAAAGCACCCATAATGATAGGGGTTTTCTTGCAGATTTGAAGCAGTTAAACCAGGCTAACTCGTGAGCATAATTTTTTATTTTGCTAAAATATTACACCCATTACTTCAAAACATGCAACTCATTAGCACAACTTATTTTCCCTCTACAACATCATTATCCACGAATCCTGAAACCACATTTGCCGAAGGACACAATGTTGAACCTGTATCATGCTGCATGGTATTTAATTACACTGTTTCTTGCTAAAGAAAGAAGAGAAAAATTGGCATGTTTGTTAGGGTACTTTAATAAGTAAAGGTGCCTATGTTAATTTTTAATTTATAAATGGGTGCTTAAATAAAGGGTGCTAAAATTAGTTTTTTAGGTTGCTTTTACTACACCCTTTATAAATATTTCGTCTAATTACTAGGAACACTAAATGCAATGGACGTGACTCAATTTTTTTATCATATAGCTTGAATAAAATCACATATGCATGATCTTCACTTTCAATAATACAATTGCAACCCTAGTCATACGTGCTCTTTTGCCAAAGGAATTAGTTGTAATATTGAAAAAATTATCAATTTGAAAAACACAACAAAGAAATTAATTAATTTTAGACCTCACAACTTCTCTCTTATTCATATGCCTCAAATTTTTTTTTACAAGTTTTGAAAGATGATAATTACAAACTAACATAATTAAATAAATCCAGTGCATGAACGAATTTACATATTTGAACCAGGTAGAATAAACATAAAGTGCAAATTAAAATCTTAAAGCTTAATTGCAGATCGAAATTTAAATTGAGTTTACAATTATAATGAGTATTCTTAATATTTGTTGTTGCAGTAACACATAACTTCTTCTAAAAAAAATGGTGGCCAAAATGTTTTTTGAAGTATTAGGTGCTGGGTGTAAAAATTGATTATTTGGTTGTTTTGACCAGCACCCATATGATTAGCATATATATATTATGAAACATTTCCAGTTTGTACACGTACTTGACTTTCATTCTCAACAACTGTCAAAATTTTCTATTGACCGTTTTGTCCAATCAAAAGTCAGAAGAATTCACGTCGATCATGAAGATGAACGATTAAACAAGTAGGAAAATCGCCATAGCCAACCAGTGGGAAGGGACTAGGTATTGTAGAAATCCACACACACACACACAGACACACATATCAATTCAGCAGTTGAAAAGTTGGCCATTTAACGTCGTAATTAATTATATAATATTTTGGAATTGGCAGATGATCGATAGACGAAATGATAAAGTTGAAACATTAAAAGAAATTGAGGTTAATTTGTGTTCAAACGTAGGACCCCAAAAGTAAGCTTGCTAGATATAGATATATACACAAAGTTAGTAATCAGTGGTGGAATACTTTGAAGTTTGCGTTATCTTTCTGTATTTTATCACACCATTCAAAACGACCGGAGTGATCCTTCTCTGTTTTGATGTCTCCTTTTTCACTTTGTTAAGGTTTGGACGTAATTGAAGAAAGAGGTTTCTTTATTAATCTGAGGCGGATCTTTCATAGGTGTCAACTATTTTCCATTGTTTTATTTTGTTTGATGTGGAGGATAAAAAAATGAGATAAAGATAAAATTATTCGATCTTATGTTTAGTTTTAATCAAGATTAGATAATCCCCTTTAAGGCAATCAAGATTAAATAATCCCCCTTAGCCCATGTTTGGTTCATTTTTTTAAATTCATGTTTTTAGGGACTTTGCTAGCCTCAAAGTCTGTAACTTTATTAAAAGTTACAGACAAATCTCAATCACATATTGGTCAACATATTAAAGTCAAATAAAATTTTAATTTAAGTTTTATAATTACACAATTTCACCTTCTTAGCCCATGTTTGGTTCATTTTTTTAAATTCATGTTTTTAGGGACTTTGCTAGCCTCAAAGTCTGTAACTTTATTAAAAGTTACAGACAAATCTCAATCACATATTGGTCAACATATTAAAGTCAAATAAAATTTTAATTTAAGTTTTATAATTACACAATTTCACCTTCACCTTCACGTAAGTTAGATAATTTTCTTATTAATTCATTTACAAATTATGTTAATTACTTTTATATTAAAAAAAACTAATTAAAATAAAATATTTATATTTTAAGATATTCCAAATTAAGAATTTTGTAATTTTTTTATGTACCAAATTAGAAGTATGTCAATTTCTCATCACAAGTTTAAGGAAGTTGACCACTCCCACTCAAACTCTGTCTTTAATAAGAAAACAAAAACCTATTACAATTAAAACTATAATTAAGATTAGGAGTCTATTTTATCTTTTGCACAAATCCATCCATATTATATTTATATAATTATTAACTTTCTTCATAACCAATTATGAATAGGTAATGCTCACATACTCCTTCAACCTACGACTTCAATGAATCAAGCATAAAAAATCTCTGACGACGCACAAAGATACTAAAATTTTGGGTGATGTTAAGGAAATTTATATTTAGTGACAAAACTATAAATTTCGTAAACAAATTTCATAAATACGGTAAATGTGTGGCAGCATTTGTCTATGAGTTTTGTGAAAATTGACGAATGATTAGTTCATCATTTCTCTTTTAGAATATTCAAAAAAATAATTCATATATATGTTATGTTCAATCCATTTTTATATTTTAAAAAAAATATATTTAATTTAATTACTAAAAGTGAAGAGTTACTTCAATACTTTTTTTTAAAAAAACAAACGGTAATAAATTTAGTTGGTTCTTTTGGTGGAGGGGAGGAGATGGGAGTTAATCTTATATTTAAAAAATTAAAGATATTTTTTAAAGTAGAATTTATAATATTTATATGGATTAAACTGTTAATAATAAAAAAGAAGGATAACATTTGATAATTATTGAAAATTAAATTTGAAAAAATAGGCAATATGAACGTGTGGCCAGAATTGGTCTGTAAGTTTAAAACAAACTTACGGACTTTTACTCTATCATTTTCCTTTAGTTTTCTATCAAAAAATCAACTTTACTTCACACTTTCTAAAATTCAATTCACTTTATTTTCTCTCTCATAAATTTTTTAAAATACCATAACTTTAAATTCAGAAATCGGAATTAAATAAAAATATATATTTAAAACCTACTCATCGAGATCTATAAAATATGATCCATTGTGACTATTTTTTCAATTTTTTTTCATGAGTTTTTTTTGAATTTGTTGAAAAAAACTACAACAAAAATCAAATTCACTTTTCAACCTACTTTTACATTTTCCAAAAATTCATCTCAAAAATTCAATTTAAAATCTCAACCAAACAGGCCTGCGTCTGATTAAAAAATCTTATTCCACCAGCTTATTTGATGCATGCGTGAAAACACATCGTTTAAGGAAGAGATATACCATACCACTACATATTTGTCGCATGTCAAAAAATGGAGGATGAATCTAGTATATTTTAAAGGAGTGGCCGACGTCTATACATAATCAAACGTGAGTGTGAGATCAGGTTACAATAGAAAAATTGATAATTCATAATAATAGGATTCTGTGTGATAACAAGGTGAAAAATGATAAGAAATATAATGTATTTTTGTGAAAAGTTGATAAATGTGTGGAGATATTTTCTTACCTTTTTGGTTTTTTTCTGGAATTTTTTTTTGGGTGGTGGTGAAGAAGAATTTTTTCCAAAAATAAAAGAAGATAGAACACATCTACTCATAAAAATAAATATAAAATAGATAAAATTTTATTTTATCTCTTAATTTTACTATCACTCTTCATCTTGTTATTAAGCGTAATCTAAATAACAAAAATTATGTTGTGCTGCAGTTCTATTCGCCTTGGCCCGGCCCTTGGGATACCATGCACGAGTTTGGGTGGTAGTCTGCCAGCTGTGGCCCGTGGTATGGCGATGCTAAAATATAACCAGTGCACTATAGCACCTTCAAATAATGTACAAATTTGAAGTCAATATAGAGGCTACCCTTCCAAATAAATTTAACCAATTCCATAGAGACATTGGTGCTTTCCCCCTTCATTTGGAGAAAAATATACATTTTTATTACAAATTGAAAATGCAAATTTAGGGTGAGTATTTTTAGAGAAACATTAAATTCATTTTAATTGTTGGTATATACCTTAATTTATTGTACATTGATTATATTTTAAAAACAAAATAAAAATTATTAATCCGAGATTTGAAAAGTGAGACTATATATGTTATATTGAGATGAGAGTATATATATATGGGAAAAATTTCAGGTGCAGACTAATTCATACGGATGGTTCTTTTTATGACAGTTTTGCGTCATAAAAAACATCCCCCAATATTTTTATGACCGAAAACTGTCGTAAAAGAATAAGTCCATAAGGATTGATCCGTATTAAAAAATGGACCCTATATATATATATATATTTATGACCAAAGGGGAAGAAATTTAACCAATACAAATTCAATATTGTTGAGGACAAATCGGCAGTTCACTCAAATTTATGTTGACCACATGTTAATACAGTAACACCTGCATTGATTGATCTTTTAGAGAGAGTTTGATTTTTCATCCACTGCATGTTTGGGTAATCACTTGGATGGTTCATTCCATAAGACAAGGAGCCTTTCGATCGATTCTTTTGTCAAACAACTTGTGCTTTTCTTTGAACCTGTCTGTTTGGCAACAACGTTCAAACTGATTACTCTAAATTTCAGGGTTTTTTTTCCAAGAACGACAAATTATCAATCATTTTCTGTTTTCTTGAATTAGAAATCTATCATATATTCAAATCCACACTAAAGGGAAATGAAACCATCATTTCATTTTCAACCAAACTGACCTAGTTGGCAGTATTTTTTCTACTTTATCCAACTGTAAATCCCACTACGAGGGTTGGAATGAATATGATAAAATCATCACCCAAACAAGGCTTATCTAAAATCCCAATCCTGCAGTATATGTCAGTAATTCAAGATATCACAAATAATGTGATAAATTAAAATATAGCTGCAATTAGTCAGTGTGAACCAAATTACAAGTTTAAAATTATGAAATTATTGCTAGAATGTAAAATTAGGGGTGTCTTCGGTTTCAATTAGGTAAAAATTAGGAGACCCGAACCTGAACCCAAACCCTATTTGAAAGTTGGGATTTGATTTCTAAATCTTCCAACCCAACCCGAACCGAACTTTTCAGTTCAGTTTTCATGTGTCTTTTTTTTTAAAAAAATAAATAAATTATAGGACAACACTTACTTTGGTCAAAAAAATATTAACTCTATGTTTGCTCTTGCTTATTTTAGATAAAAAAAATATTAACTATTACATTCATAATATAATTTCAATATTCATAATAGTTTAAAGAGTCGAACCTTGTAAATTTTAGGAACATAAAATTTTAGATAGTGAAGTAGTATTATTTTTGAGTCCTATATGTAATGATTTAGTTTGGTTTTACATTTACATATCCCAAACCCAATTTAATTTTTTAACGGATCAATATAATTCAATTTTTGAATTTGTCTCGGTGCAAAGCAAAACTAGTAATGATAATAAAACCCACAAATAATGCAAAAAAGAACCCACCCTCTGAAGCAAAAACAAAAGCATTAAAGAACACAAAAGAAAAAGCAAAAAGCAAAAGATAATGATAAAGAACATCTAAAGATTCTTCATCCATGTTACAATTGCCCACTTCAAATTATGCTGATTGCTTTACTCAACCTATACAAATCTCAACTGCGACCATCCATAATACCTTCAATCAAAATCTCCGATGGGTTCTTCAATCACCCACAGATCTAGATCAAACAGTGACTCAATTTTCTCATATTGTCGCTCTTTATACATCATTGTCACATTACTCACCCTTCCATTTTCAAGCATAGTAAAATCCCAAGCAAACCACTGCAGAACTTCTTGTGGAGACATACCAATCAACTACCCATTCGGCATAGACGACGGCTGTGGCAGTCCATACTACCGACACATCCTAGTGTGCTCAAACTCGGGTCAACTCGAGCTCCGGACCCCTTCAGGCCGATACCCAATTCGAAGCCTATCATATTCTGACCCACACATTTTAGTGACTGACCCCTTCATGTGGCATTGTCAAGATGGTAACAATTTTCGACCGACAAGGTCATTTAGTCTAGACACAAGCACGCATTTCTCGCTCTCTTCGCAAAATGATTATCTCTTCTTCAATTGTAGTGAAAACGATGTGATTATTGAGCCAAAACCCATTTTTTGTGAGAGGTTCCCTGACAGGTGTGACTCGACATGTGACAGTGCTAGTTATCTGTGTAGGCATTTACCCGAATGTGCATCGGCTTTGGGGGGTAGTTCTTGTTGTTCATATTACCCTAAAGCGACTGAGTCGTTAAGGTTGATGCTAAAGCATTGTGCCAGTTATACTAGTGTGTATTGGAGGAATTCGGGGGTGAGTCCTCCTTATGATCATCAAGTGGCTGAGTATGGGATAAGGGTTGATTTTGATATTCCAGTGACCACGAAATGCCTTCAATGTCAGGATATTAGTAAGGGAGGTGGGATGTGCGGGTTTGATACACAAACACAGGATTTTTTGTGCTTGTGTAACAAAGGAAATGTTACTACTTATTGCAAAGGTAAGTTTTGAGGCTCCTTTTTACAATTTTAAGCTGATACATGTATCTGGGATTTTGTTGTGTAACATTTGTTTTAATTTATATATATGTACACCCTTGTGCAGATCATGATGCTTCTCCTCATAGCAGGAGCACTGGTGTAGTTGCAGGTGAAAATTTTAAACCCCATAGTTTCATTGTTTAAATTCTTGTCAACTTTTCTTCTGTTCAATCAAATATTCAGTATTTTAAAATTTTTTATCTCGTCTTAAATTTTGTGAAAACCACAGGAACAGTGACAGGAGTATCAGTAGCAGGAGCAATTGGAGTTGGAGCTGGGATTTGGTTCCTCAAAAAAATTAGAGCAAAAGCACCCGTAACACATGGTGTTCAAACCAACGAGAATAGACTTTTCTGAACCCAATTAAAGTTTCTCTTTCTTCTTTAATTATTATTCCTTACTTCCTTCAATACATGTGATACTGTGGACAATTCCAAATTTAATGAATTAAATTAAGAATGATGTATGTAGATAACCTCGATCGCACTATGTAGTTCTTATTAATTAATTTTGCTACAAGTGTAACTTTAGCTTAGCTAATTAACATAGTTTACCAGCCAGACAATGTAAAGCACCAGCATTAGAAGTGAAGGAGGGAGCGAATATACCATCAGCAACATCAAATGATTGAGAACAGGAGTATAGAGGAGAGGTGTTTCCAAAACCAGATTCAGCAAAGCGTGCTCCATTCCTAAACACATCCTTTGAGGATTTCCACTTCCATTTCTTCCATGTTCCTTCCCCCACATGATTCTCCCTCTTCGTTACCTGTCCATATATATATGTGTGTGTGTATATACTTAATTACTCACTCCGTTAACCACTTGCAAAAAAAGCTTGGACAGATTTTGGGATTGAATGCTAAAATTTAATCTCGGCAGTACAATGTCACCTTATGGTGTTGATTCACGACCCCTCTATTAAACATCACATCAAGATGTAAAAAGGGGAGACTCGTAAATCCTGTTTTGAATCTCTTATTCAATTATTTCTTCCAGATATATATATATATACCTCTTTATGTGTGACATTGTCTGGAGCTACATAGAAGTTGCCTTCACTTAATATGGTTGGTTCGGAGCTTCCGCCAATGGCATACAATTTCCACTTATCATACTTGTTGTTGGCCACATGAACATATCCATACCGGACCCTGCCATTTGTCATATATCACATAGAGGTTTAAACAATTATAATGCTTTGTTGTTTTCTAGACTTGGGAACTGGATAATGAGAGGCACAAAGCCGGCCTAAATAGCTATTTTTATGGGGACCACACAGAGATGCAAAAAAATGAAATTAAAGAAATTGGTGTCTAATTTTAATTCTGAATATATTTATTCGAAATTAATTAGGAAACAATATATTGATAGGCTCCTCCTTAGGACCTCACCTTGGCATCCTTTCACCTAGGCCACGGTCAAAATGGTTAAAAGCTATAGTAACTTTCATTATTTTGTCATCAGTAAATCCATCTTGATGGCCAAGCAGCATCACCTGCAATTCAGTAAATTAAATAATAAATATTCAAATGCATGCATGCACGTAGTTAGTGATAAAAAAAAATAAAAAAATCTGCTATGGGTACCTTAACATGATGGGAGAAGTGATTGTTAGAGATAGTAACGTTTGTTGAGCCATGGGTAATATCAATGAGGCCATCAGTGCAACGTGTAAGAGAGCAATGGTCAATCCAAATATTCGAAGAACCAAAAATGGTGATGGCATCTCCCCCTAATCCAATCCTTCGCTCCACATGATGGGGACTAGTGCTCACGAGGCCATTTACTAGCGCAGTCTTGCATTGACGAATTTGAATCCCATGGATAATAACGTACCTCACACTATTCAAATTAATGCATGGTCCATTCACTATTTCGACTTTCACTCCTCTCCCATCTATAGTCTTGAAGCTATTTACCAAAAGTTTATTCTTAAATGTAAGTACCATGTCCCTCTTGAATATGATCCAAAGCGGTTTAGACTGGATCACACCATATCGAAGTGTGCCCCGTTTTGGAAATTCTGGACCATCAGAGGGATCAGTCACAACATAAATTAGGCCATGTTCCCCTCCAGTTGCGTTGCTGCCAAAGCCTTTTGCACATTTTGCTAAGGCTTTGCGGCGAGATGCCCAATTAGGATCTGATCTCCAACAAGAGTCTATTATGTTCTTGAATTTAGGGGACGCACGATGTTTCTCTAACGGTTTAGAGTACAAGGTTGAAGAATAAAAGAATATTAGGCAAGTTAATGTCAAGCAAAAGATTGGATTGGCCATGAGAGAGCGCTTTTGAGGAAGGAGATGAGAAGGTGGTGGGCATGTTTGGGATTTTCATATGTTGAGGTGTTTGGTAAGATTTCTGGTATTAAAGAGTTTTCATGAGCTATTATTTGGCTTTTAGGAGATCTTTAACATGGAGTGTATTGTGTTGTCTAAGGTTGACACATGGGAAGCTTAAAGAATGTTTTTTGTTAGTATACAAACCATCCATGTTCTTGCATGTTCTTTAAGGATTTGATTTTGAAGCAGGTAAGGTCTCGTGACTTGTTAATTAAACAACTTTTGTATTGCAATATGATATAACCTTGTCATTCCCTTTTGAGTTTTTCGCTCCAAAAAGAGAAATAGAATTGTTGTCCTTGTTTGTTTCTTAGCAAACTTGTTTTATTTACGCACGTGGATAAATAGATTGTGAATTTTCATCTAGTCATTTAATTATCCCCTCTTTTCAACTCTTTAATGGTAATATACTGTAAAACATAAGTTTACATACTTCATAATTAACTCTTGCAAATGCTAAAAGTTAGCCAAATGTCTAGATAAATTGTTACTTTTTATTTATCTTAAATTAAGAGTTTCACTTTGAATTTTGTATTTCTTAACTAAAATTTAACTTCAGCCTAATCAATAGTCAAGGATTGTTAGAGTGATATACTAAAAGTCATAATTTTCTTATTGGTTAGGATATGTTATAAGCTTGGTTTTGCTATTTTAATGAGAATCTTTATGGGCGATGGTTGCATTATATTATTTATTTAAATATTGTGCATGTGTGTCTTTTATTTCATATAGTAGATGATTTGTGTGTAGAGTTTAGCTTACACATAGAAGATCATATCACCGGTTCTTGTGGAATATAAATTTAATGGTTCACAGTCTTAGATGGAATTGGACACCCATCGGTAAGATTATAGCACAAGTTTTAGTAATTTATCTTGACTACAGAAAACGGTATAGTTTTACCTCGTTGTGCTAGTACACTTTGTGTGTATTAAATAAGACTAGTTTAGGTTAATTATTTTTATATTGACTATATAAAACAATTTAAAATTTCATGGTTATTATGATTACTTATGCTCTTAATCTTGAAAATAATTAATATATATATATATATATATATAGTGTTTGTTGTTTTGACTCATTAAGAGTGGGATTCATTTATGGATCAATAATTTTTGTGAATTGGATGACGATACTATATGTATGATGGATATTAATTATTGACGGAATCCACGTCCCGATATAGGGATTGATGATAGCCGCTTGAGAAGGTTGTAAGTTTTGATCATGTCAACCCTGCAGGTGGATTATGTTAATTCGACATGTCAAATAAGTTAAGTGGCAGGCTCAAGGATTAAGAAATCATTTAAATATAATTGTCAATAATTTAATTTAAATGACGGTTATCTGTAATCTTAACGTGGGGAGAATAATAAATATTTAATAATAAGGAGCTCGAAATATAATTTTGAGATAAGGACGGGAGTGCAATTATAATTCTTTAGTGGTGTGAATTATAATTTATGGAAGGAGATAATTCATAGTGGAATTAGGATTCCAACTTTTCATAGAAAACCCAAACACTTATTTCTCTTTAAGGTCCATATCGTAACCTTATATATACGCCGGCCTTGTCTCTTCTCATTATAACAATAATTCTCATGAGTTAGGGTTTGTTCTATTGATAAAGGAGAAAATCTTAGTGATACCGTAGCCCACACTCGGTGCAAGATTTAATGGCAGAAGGAATACGATAGAAGATATTTAAATTTTCGGTACTGCAGTCGTAAATCAATCGTAACTTTTGATCGCACCGTTCGATCGGGCTGATTTTTGAATATGTCGTTCGGAACGCAAAGTTAGCAACATTGCGCAAAAATCAGGACTATCAGAAGTCGTTTCAGTGGAGAAATCAATAGATTTTCGTAGCCTGGGGAGAATTGAAAAATCTGACCAAATCACAATCTGATACTTTTAAACCCTAGTCTCCTCATATGGATCCTCTACATGATCCACAATGGTGAAATCTCTTTATTCTTATAGGGTTTTAGTATAGTATTTTGTTTAATCTATACGCAACATCAAACGATCCTGTATTTATGTCTCTATCAAAGGACAACTTATTTTTATTATGAAATTTTGTAAAAATTAAGAGGGCCAAACAATCTAAGTTAAGGAAATCCAATAAACAAGGTTCTATTCTATTGAGATCTTCAGTCGCATTATATTTCAATCACGGCGGGATAAACAATCATGAAGCCTTGCTCTTTCTATGAATAAATTAAATTCTTAAAATGTACTGAAGGTACTGTTAGAAAATGGGTATTAGAAAACACATTTTCTACCATTTTGAGGGCAAAATTGTAATAAGACTTTGCACTCGGATGTGAAAGTTCTTAATATATTCGTGTTCTCCTACGTGAGTACATTGAAATCGTGTATTTACATGCTCAAAATGGTTAAGTGGTGAATGAGTAATTGTCACTCAAAGTGAGCAAGTTGAAATAGAAAAATGCAATGAAAGTGGGAAGTCCCACATAGGAAAAGTGGAAAAAATTCTATGGGTTTATAACTAAGCTCATGAGAATGCCTTATTGAATGAGGCAAGATAAGAGGCTCTCTCTCGCGCACACAGGCGCAGGGGGGTGCAAATCATGGACCGAAATAAACCTAGAACCATGGTGGCTCATGTGTGCCCGCACCTGCGGACACGAATGCCGGACCAAAAAGCGAGCCTTGTGCGGGCTAAGTTTTTACACTCGACTGTTTTAAGGAGACTGTGGATATCACAGGACTCGGTTTTAGTGTCGATTTAATTTTGATTATTATCAATTCGGAATACAGAATTAAATTTGCATCATATAAAGAACTGATTGTGTACTGCTCTTTGTAGAGAATATGACTGATCCAACCAATGTTGTTGCTGTACCCGCTGTGGCTGCTAAACCACCGACTGCTCCAGTAAAGGGGGAAAAACCTGAGAAATTCATTGGGCAGAATTTCAAGCGTTGGCAGCAGAAGATGATGTTCTATCTGATCACGTTAAATCTGGCTCGGTTTTTGACCGAGGAAAAACCTGTAGTTGAAGAAGGTTCCCAAGATATTCAAGCAGTCAGTGCAGCTGATGCTTGGAACCATTCTGATTACTTGGCGAAAAACACAATTATGAATGGCTTGTCAGATTCACTCTATGATGTGTATCGTGACAAGAAAACAGCCAAAGAACTGTGGGAAGCTTTGGACCACAAGTATAAAGTTGAGGACGCCGGTGCCAAGAAATTTATTGTTGGCCGGTTTCTTGATTTTAAGATGGTCGATTCTAAAACTGTTGTGAGCCAAGTTGAAGAGCTACAACTAATTTTGCATGAGATACATTCTGAAGGAATGAATCTAAGTGAAAGCTTTCAAACAGCGTCTATTATCGAAAAATTGCCACCATCATAGAATGAGTTTAAAAATTATTTAAAATATAAACGAAAGGAAATATCAGTTGAAGATATAATTCTTAAACTTCGAATTGAAGAAGAAAATAAAATAAAACAGAAAAAGGTTGGGAATGGTGGAGGAAAAGGCAATGGTAGTGGCAATGGTAATGGTTTGGGAGCTAAGGCTAATGTGGTTGAACATGGCCAAAGCTCAAAGAAAAAGGAAAAGGGAAAAGGGATCCATATGGGTCCTAAGGGAGGAATCTCTAAGCCTAAATTTCAGCCAAAATTTCAAGGCAAATGTTTTAATTGTGGTAAAACAGGTCATAAGTCTTCGGATTGCAGGTTCCCGAAGAAGAATTATCAAGCTAATGTGGTGGAGAACATAGCTCGTGATGTGGGTGACATTAATTTATCGGCGGTTATTTCTGAAGTGAACTTGGTAGGATCAAATCCTAAAGAATGGTGGATCGATACGGGTGCAACCCGTCATGTGAGCTTTGATAAGAAGATGTTCTCTTCATTTGAGCCGGTGGAAAATGGAGAAAAGATGTACATGGGAAATTCTGCTACCTCGGAAGTCAAGGGGCAAGGGAAGGTGATCTTAAAGATGACGTCGGGCAAATAATTAACTCTTAACAACGTGCTTTATGTGCCCGAAATTCGCAAGAACTTGGTGTCCGGTTCGTTGCTTAGTAAGCACGGTTTTCGTCTTGTCTTTGAGAGTGATAAATTTGTTTTGTCTAAGAGTGGAATGTTTGTTGGTAAGGGGTATATGAGTGATGGAATGTTCAAATTGAATGTAATGACCATGGTTGAAAATAATAAGAATAAAGCTAGCACTTCTATTTATATGCTTGAGTCTTCCAATTTGTGGCATGGTAGACTAGGACATGTTAATTACGATACTTTGCGCAAATTAATTAACATGAATCATATACCGACATTCCAAATCGATTCTAAACATAAGTGTGAAACTTGTATTGAGGCAAAACTAACAAGATCATCTTTTCAAAGTGTTGAAAGAGACACTCAACCTCTTGAGTTAATTCATAGTGATATATGTGATTTAAAAATGACACAAACCAGAGGTGGAAATAAATATTTTATTACTTTTGTTGATGATAGCACAAAATATTGTTATGTGTATCTACTCAAAAGTAAAGATGAGGCAATAGAGAAATTTGTTCTCTATAAAAATGAAGTTGAAAATCAACTTAATAAGAAAATCAAAGCAATAAGAAGTGACCGTGGAGGCGAATATGAATCACCATTTGTTGAATTTTGTTCAAAAAATGGGATTATACATGAACTGACGGCACCTTATTCACCTTAATCTAACGGCATTGCTGAACGAAAAAATCGAACTTTAAAAGAAATGATGAATGCTATGTTAATAAGTTCAGGTTTACCACCAAACATGTGGGGAGAAGCCATTCTTTCGGCTAACTACCTTTTAAATAAGGTACCTAAAAAGAAAAAAGATAAAACTCCATATGAGTTATGGAAAGGAAGGAAGCCATCATATAATTACTTGCGAGTGTGGGGATGTTTGGCTAAGGTGGCAGTGCCTCCACCTAAAAAGGTGAAAATAAGACCAAAAACCGTTGATTGCATCTTTATTGGATATGCAGAAAATAGCAGTGCATATAGGTTTCTTGTGCATGAATCTAATATACCTGATATACACAAGAACATGGTTATGGAATCAAGAAATACATCGTTCTTTGAACATGTATTCCCATGTAAGCCAAAAGAAGATACAAGTTCTTCAAAGCGATCCCACGAGATCATTAATGAGGATCCTCTTGAAAAAGAAGATTCTTATGAGCAAGATGAGCAAATTGAGGAAGAACCTAGACGTAGCAAAAGAGCTAGAACGAAAAAATCGTTTGGTCCAGATTTTTTAACCTTTGTATTGGAAGGTGAGCCTCAAACTTATAAAGAAGCCATAAGCTCTACGGAAGGTCCTTTTTGGAAAGAGGCCATCGATAGTGAAATTAATTCCATTCTACAAAATCATACTTGGGAACTAGTGGATCTTCCACCAGGTTGTAAAACACTAGGATCTAAGTGGATTTTTAAAAGGAAAAGGAAAGCGGATGGTTCAATTGATAAATACAAGGCGAGACTTGTAATCAAAGGTTATAGGCAAAAAGAAGGCCTAGACTATTTTGATACTTATTCTCCAGTGACGAGAATAAACTCCATTAGAATGGTACTTGCAATTGCAGCCTTACGTAATCTCCAAGTACATCAAATGGATGTAAAAACTGCTTTCTTAAATGGAGATTTAGAGGAAGAAATTTACATGGATCAACCCGAAGGGTTTTCTGCTCCTGGACAAGGAAAGAAAGTGTGTAAATTGGTAAAATCCCTATATGGGTTGAAGCAAGCACCGAAACAATGGCATGAGAAATTTGATCACGCTATGATTGCGAATGGTTTCAAAATAAATGAGTGTGACAAATGCGTATATGTCAAAAACACTGAAGGTGGATATGTTATGGTGTGCTTGTACGAAGATGATATGCTTATTATTGGTAGTAATGATAAGATGATTCAATCTACGAAAAACATGTTAAATTCAAGATTCGAAATGAAAGACATGGGTTTAGCTGATGTAATCCTAGGGATTAAAATCACAAGAACTCCAAGTGAATTAATATTGAGTCAGACTCATTATATCGAAAATATTCTTGGAAAATTTGATAAAGATAATTCTGGAGTTGCAAGAATACCAATAGATTTATCTCTACATTTATCTAAAAATAAAGGAGAGAGTGTTTCTCAAGTAGAATACTCTAGGGTGATAGGCAGTCTAATGTACTTAATGAGTTGTACGAGACCTGACATAGCTTATGTAGTGAGCAAACTAAGCAGGTATACGAGTAACCCCGCAGCTGAGCATTGGCAAGCAATTGCGAGAGTATTAAAATACTTGCGACTTACTCGTAATTATGGACTGCACTATTCTAAATACCCTGCTGTAATTGAATGATACAGTGATGCAAATTGGATATCGAGTGAGAAAGATTCCAAATCCACTAGTGGATACGTATTTACGTTAGGAGGAGGAGCCGTTTCTTGGAAATCCTCAAAACAAACTGTGATTGCCAGATCCACTATGAAATCTGAGTTTATCGCACTAGATAAATGTGGGGAAGAGGCTGAATGGCTACGTAACTTCCTAGAAGATATTCCAATGTGGACGAAGCATGTGCCTCCAATTTGCATTCACTCAGATAGTCAATCTGCAATTGGTAGAGCCCAGAATAATATGTATAATGGTAAGTCGAGACATATTCGTCGACGACATAATACCATTAGGCAATTACTCTCAACTAGCGTTATCTCTATAGACTATATAAAGTCTAAGGATAATATCGCGGATCCGTTAACTAAAGGGTTAAATCGAGAGCTAGTTGAGAAATCATCGAGGGGAATGGGGCTAAAGCCCATGAATTAATAAGTCTTTATAGTGGATACCCAACCTACGTGACTGGAGATCCCAAGATGTAGGTTCAAAAGGGAGAACTAAATTATAAAGACGATGTTGGATCACTGTGGGGATTTTTCCCAAACCCATTCCTATGATCAAACAGTGATGCCCGTATGGATGAAGGTTAAGCTAAGCTTTTAATGATTCTTATGCGTCGAGAAGTCGAGCGGGGTAAGGCGGGTTACCTTTAATTAAGACATCACTTATGTAAGAGGGAAGAAGGGCCGCTTCCAAGGGAGTTGTTTAGGGCACAATTCTTGTAAACTCTTACAGAACCAGGCGTATGTTCATGGCCATTAACGAACATAATAGTGAGAACTGAAATGTTTGAGGAAGATTCCTGTGTAAACCATGTCATCATTTACATAATCAACTGAACAGTTCAAGGACATCGCGTCCACTGTTTAATTAGTAAAGTAAACATAGTATCACAATGGAGGGTTCAAAAGGTAAAACCTACCTATCTTATGCAGGTTTCGACCGTTGAGTCTTACCACCATCTCTTTCGAGCACTTGGTCTCCAATTATCATTCATGTGGGGAATTGTTAGAAAATGGGTATTAGAAAACACATTTTCTACCATTTTGAGGGCAAAATTGTAATAAGACTTTGCACTCGGATGTGAAAGTTCTTAATATATTCGTGTTCTCCTACGTGAGTACATTGAAATTGTGTATTTACATGCTCAAAATGGTTAAGTGGTGAATGAGTAATTGTCACTCAAAGTGAGCAAGTTGAAATAGAAAAATGCAATGAAAGTGGGAAGTCCCACATAGGAAAAGTGGAAAAAATTCTATGGGTTTATAACTAAGCTCATGAGAATGCCTTATTGAATGAGGCAAGATAAGAGGCTCTCTCTCGCGCACACAGGCGCAGGGGGGGGTGCAAATCATTGACCGAAATAAGCCTAGAACCATGGTGGCTCATGTGTGCCCGCACCTGCGGGCTAAGTTTTTGCACTCGAGATATTAATTTTTTCCAATTTGAATTTCGAATTCATTGTATAATTAACCACTTAATGGTCAGTTTTGAGAAACTGATAATGATTAATGGTCAGTTTTATTTTGTTTAATAGCCATTATTCCCGATTGAATTAAAAAGGAGATTCTGTCTCATTCCAATGTACACAACCAAAATTCGACAATTCAAAAATTTCCTCTCCGTTGAACCTCCTTCGTTTTTGTTCTAGCTTGTAGGTTTTCTTCTCCGGTGGTAAGATTCTAACGTCTTCAGTTCGTTCAGTGTACCGAGGTGCTTAGGTAACACTGAAGTACCGTTTCATCCTGGGAAACAGACGTCGTCCGGCAGCCTCCAAGCACTACCGAGGGGCGGCGTAACTGTTTTAAGGAGACTGTGGATATCACAGGACTCGGTTTTAGTGTCGATTTAATTTTGATTATTATCAATTCGGAATACAGAATTAAATTTGCATCATATAAAGTTTCTAATAGGTACAATATCCTATAAACTTAAACCAACTTCAAAAATTAATGTTTAAGTTGACAGACTTGTCCAAAATATATTTCCTAAAGGCTCAATTAACATAATCAAGAAAAAATAACAGCCATATATATATATATATATATAAGCACGTACTAGAGTTATTCCAAAATCTGTTCGAGCCCTCTGGCCTCACCGAGGTTCAGCTTAAACTGTAACTATCTTCATAGTCCATCTGGGTCATCAAAATAGTTGATTAGCAAAGCGGAATTCATTAATTTTTCAAAGGTATCAAATTCTTGTACATGGCACAACTTGCTTTATGCTACTTTTCCTTCCTTTTTCCTTTAGAAATTAGAACCCAAAAGAATCCTCTCCCTCTGAAAGAATAACGAAAAAGAATACTGGCTTGCATGCATCCAAGTTTTAGTTTTTAATTCTATAAGAAACCTTTTCCATGTAAAAACATATCCACGCAATTAAATTCTTTTCCCTACAAAAGCAATCAAACCAAAACGCAAAGTCGAAAAAAGACCACTTCCAAAATGATCGAGAAGAGCTTAATTACCTTATTTTAAAAGTACGTACTGCTTCCAGAAGCCTTGTCATAGTCCGAATCCATATATTCAACTGGCAAACCCTGTGCGTGAACAGAGAGATATTAGTGGCTAATATGATCCAAACTAACTAAGCTAAACTTGAAGAAGAATGGTACGGCAGGCAAATTAATTGACTTCCTCAGATCAGATCAAAGAATAAAAAGTATAATTTCGCACAATGCCTGTTGTGAAGCCACCCTCTTTGGGCAGTCCCATTTTCAGGCGTAAACACCTGATTGTCAAAGCGTTACGTGTGATGGAACAAGTGACTCATGATGGTTGATCCTGTCACGTACACATTGCCAAATTCCACAGCTTGCAAAATCTCTTCATCTGCATCAATTTCCTTAAACACTTGATTTGCAGCTGCATACATATGTAACCAAAATCATCAAGACCCAAGGGGACCTGGATAGCTATTTTTGTTGGCAAAAGTCAAGATATGTAATTAAATTTGTGCATCATTATATTAAAGTTAAACAGAGAGATATCTTAATTATCCACATATTAACTTTGCTGAAATGGTTGCCCTATCAGATGATTAAGCTACAAAAGTCATGATAACTTATAGATCGTAGTGCAAATCAGATATATTTGTTTGCTTCTTCTTCTCCATATATAGCTATTGCAATTGATTAATATATATATATATATATATATACAGTGGTATAGCCAGAAAATTTGTTCAGTGGGGTCAGCCTAAAATAGCATAATTCAATAGCAACTCTAAATACATCTATATCATTCAAAATGCATTTGAAAAACAAGTTTTGGACATTTTTGGGAGAGTTGGCATGAAATTGTATTAGGTTACATACTATTTTATTTCTTTTATAATTTGACCACTATTAATTATTTTTTTCAAAATTTAATGTGTGTCAATAATACACACTAACTCAAATTTATCCAAAATATGCTATATTTATAAAAAAATATTTTAAAAGTTATGTGAGTAGTAGCTTGGCTCATGAATATCACAAAGCAGATGCAAATTAAAGATAAATTAAAAGCTATGTGTATATGAAATTGGGGTCTTGTCTTATCATCAACTTCACAACCTTTTGATGTTACCTGTGTTAACAGCAGCCGCAGCAAGTTGAAACCAATCAACAGAACCCCACAGAGGCAGATCAATTACGACCAACATAATCATTTTTTATATTATATTATATAAGTAAAATAAAATTAAAAACTCAAAATTAACAGAGATTCGGCGGTAATAGACTCCTTATGCAGCGAAACTACCTAATAATTAAAAAACTATTCTAACTTACCCCTAATTAGTCTATCTTCCATGAGGATCGAACCCAAGTGTTGGCATCATTTTCGCTATACAAACATGGCAGTTTCGATTTTCAGAAAAGGAATATGAGCAATAATAAGGATTGCAACATTTTGGTTAAGCTATTGGGCTAAATTTTTGAAACATCATCTTTAAAATATAATTCTTCCGTCCCTTTTTATCATACCAGTGAAGAACCAATCTCTTATTAATGGCAATCCAGGTTTAGTTACTTCTTTGTAAATCATTGTTTACCAATAAAGTTTCTTATTCTTCAAATCGCTTGAGTTATGTGTTTGGTAACAAGTTTATAGGGAGCGAAGGAGGCAATCTATGCGAAATGCGATATCCGCCACCAAGATTAAATGTACAAATATTTCGTGATTCTCTCCCAAGGAAAACTATTTGGGAAAAGAGCATGTATGAGGGCACTTTTGCGAGTAGGAGCTGATTTGTTCTGTAAAAGATCATAATAACACTAGTTTCCTCAACACTAGTTTGCACCAAAAGTTCCCCCTTTACATTGTGCTTGTCCTTAAGAAACTCGTGCAGATTACATAGGAAGCAGAGCTACAATATACAAGTAGGAAAGATTACAAAGCATTTCAGTTGATTGCCCTGAATCATAATTCCTGTGGCTCCAAAGCTACAAGAAGGGTGGCCCTTTTTTGCTTCGATTATTTTGTAACGTCTAGTAGCTCTTCGATCTCATGGATATCCGTATCGACCGCATTAGCAAGCCACTCTATCTCCTACATATATGTAAATAGTGGGCAACCAAAACTCATGATACTAAATATATCAAAATTAAAATTCAGGATGTTCAAATTCACGAAATAAGAAGGCTTAATCTACCTCAATAAGTGATTCGATACGCCTTGTCATTGACCTCGTACATGCCCGATTCTTGATAATCCTTACATATTCCCCAGCATCCTGAGTAATTACCATATTAGTGACTCCAAGTGGTATTATCACCTCATGAACCAAACTTCAACAAAAGTACAGAAGAGAATGACACTAACAAATAAAAAATATTATTACCGCCAGTAGAATACGGCCCGTGGCAATCTTTGCTTTTGAAGATTTACACAAATCAAGGAGATACTGCACTCACATTAGCTATAACAAGTGAAGCCATACATACACACACGAGTTCAAAGTTGTTGACCCTCCTCCTATGAAGGTTATCCGACTCTTCATCCTGATTGGTTAATGCATTAAAGTAATAAATTGATTATCATTGTGGGTCCTTGATCTTAATACATTTAATCAATCAGAATGGAGGGTCACTTAACCTGCAAGGTATCAATTGAATCAAGAATTAAAACAGGAGGCTCTGCCCTGAGCTGAAAAATACCTCCATTAGAATATTGCGAGCCATGGGATTTCCAGCATGTGCGCATCTAGCTAGCAAACCATTTCTCTTCCAGAAAGATCCATTCATTCCATACAGCTTCACATTACCAAATTCGACCACTTTCAAAGTCTCTTTATCGGTAAGAAGCTCCTTGAACAATTTACAGCTGTAATTAACAAAGTTACAAAAGCTAGTGCAGGCAACCGTGACTCAATGATGAAGTATGTTATCTATACTATCTATTAAGTGTGACCAGGAGTCAAGTGTGAGGGGTTTTGGTATGTATATATGTGAAATTACAAAATTACCATTCATACTTTAGAAGCAAAAAAGAGTTCTTATACTAGGATTTAAACCCATAACCTTAACCATGAAGAATGTATCTTATAACCACTTGTCCAAATGCCATTACATGTGCTTAGTAAGGAATTATTAGGTAATACTATTACACACAAATCACGCGTGCCACCAGTTCTAGTCATATAAATATATCCATGCCCAAAACTATGAAATATTAAAAGAGAACAATAAGCTTTTGTTTGAGGAGAGGGGTTGGCCTAGTGGTAGGCAACCCTCACCCTTGTCTTAAGGACAAGAGTTCGACTCATGGGGGTGGGTGGGGGGGTTTTTCTTTATTTGTAGGATTAAGGGAGAGACTTAGACCTCCCTTAATTTAAAAAAAAAAAAAAAACAATAATATGAAAAAATAAATAAATTAAGAAAATGGCAGACTGAGTGTTTCATTTTTTGCTAGTTAGCTACAGTGTAGTTCTCACGGGGAATGCCTTACATGGGAAGTGACCTCGCGCAACTGCTTGCCCCATCAAATGATTTAGCCACAAAAAGCATTATATGTTTTAATAAATCAGGATGCATATCAGCTAATTTTGTTCTCTTCCGTCTCATAATTGCTGCAATTAATATTTTTAGTATTAGCTCATGAATAGAATTACTGAAATATCACCAAACTGTATAAAAAAAATAATCTAAAATCAAATCATTTAATTTAGACCCATGTATCATGCCTTTGACTATAACTATACTAGCTAGCAAGAAATAAAGCGCCATAACTGTTGAACTTAAAGCTCAAAGGAATGAAAGAACCAAAATCAACGTGAACTGAAATAGTAAAGATGAATATGACAGATTACAGTTTAAAGAAGAACCACTATATGTTTGAACCGGAAAAACATAAATTATGGAGCCAAAATCTTAGTAGTTAGAATGACGCTTAACTGAGTTAAGCTCTTTATAACTTTGTTAATTTTTATTCAACTATTAAGGTTTTCAATAACCCTATTAAACAATTTCACATGATATCCTTAAGTGTTAGTGAAACTAACATTTCCACATATGGGAACTCTCCATGACAAAATCATGTGAAAATCCAGAGAGCAAAAACAACATATAAACTAACATACAATCCTTATGAGCGAATGACATTGAATCTCTATATATCTTAATTCATTTTATTATTTGAAAGCTAAAAAGAATATATACGTTATTCTATAGACACGGTATCTAGAGCCAAAAATCACCTGCAGCACTTGGTGCAAATGAAAGATGAGTGATGATGATCACAGGATCTGCCACAAAAAAGAATATACAAATTGAAAAGTGAATTCATTTACCAACGAAGATTATCACTTGATTAGTTGCCGCAAAAAAGTCAAGGGTTTACATATTTTTTCTCCTAGGACAACAAAATCATAATGTAAAAGAAAAAAAATATAGAACTAAGGGTCTCTATCAGTGACGGAGGCATGATTTTAACTTAGTAGGGGCTTGACTAGTACTAAGGAAAAAAAATTACAAGATATAATTAATAGCACGACAATATATATATATATATATTAAAATATTAAACATATATTACACAAAAAGATGTCTAACAAAAACATCTATTACAAAAAGAGAAGTCCGAAAAAAAATACGAGTTATAAAATTTATTTTTGGCCTTCATATTCTAAAAACGTTAAATGGCATGTTCATTATGTACCTAACTCGAATACAACTGCTGATAATTGAATGCTCTTCATATTTTTTGTTCATTTTTACTAAAAATAATTATAGTTTCTTATGAGGTGAGAATGTTATTTCAATTGCTGGCTAGGCTTGATTATGATCTCATGCATACCTTTAGGGAGAAAAATAGTGGTGCAGACTACTTAGCAAATTTAGATTGTACATAAATAAATAGGCTTAGTTTTGACTGTATAGATGAATTACCAAAGTAATTAAGAGGGATTTGTATGGTAGATAGGATGTGTATAGCAAATATTCGATGACAAAAAGTTGTAATGCCTTTGATGCCTTTTAAAAAAAAATTACTATAGTTTTATCAGCAAAATTTTGAGACCTTACAAACTCAACTTCAAAACTTTTTGATATTTCTCTTCATTGTGTGCCCCGTGTCTGGGCTTTTCAGACTCACTTTTGCTTTTTATTTTAATAATATAATGCGTTAGTGTCCTGGTTTTCTGGGGACTTGAGCTTCTTTAAAAAAAAAACCCTCAAAACTTGAAATGTTTACACAAAAGTTCTTGTATTATTATACTTGTTAAGTCCCCCACTTGGCCTAAATTCCCTCCGCCACTGACCAATGGTCTCTATGGTGAAGGGTGAATAATTTTCACCAAGGTAACTCGTAAAAGATATACTCCTATATACAGAGATTTATCTATTCATAATTTTACGCAATCCAAAAATTCTCTAGAAATAGATGATGATACATCCCAACTCTTCATTTAATTGTTTTTCTTTTTTTAAATCTATTTTTGTTTGGTTGCACTTCTTTTCTTTGAAAAGCCTGTCAACTATCCATCTTTAGCAGCGATGAGAAGTTCAACTTATTTCATCCTAAATTTCCCCCCTTTTCCATGAAATCCAAAATTGTATATTCACTTAGAAGGAACATAATTGAATTTCTTGGAATTGTTTTAGAACTAAAACTTTCCACGGAAAACAACAACAGCTTAAGGGGTGATTGTTATTTTTTATGGATTTCCTAGAAAGAGAAACAAATTAGTGGATGGGCAAGGAACTTAGTCTAGTGCGAACAAATAAACCAGGACACACTTATCATTGAACCAAAAAAAAAATTAAAGAATTAGTCTAAACCAAGTAAAGTTGTACGTATCATGAAAATTGATTGCTTGAAAACTTAGTGCAATCAAAAGCTATTATAAGGGTCCATTTGATAACAACATAAAAAATGTAACAAAAACAACTGATAAGTTGAAAAATAAGTTGAAGCATGTGGTGATATGTCTTCTTACTTTTTGACTCTTTCCATAGAAAAAATTTCTTTGGAGATTGAGGAAGAATCTACTCATAAGAATAATCATGAACATTTAATAAAATGCCTCAACGTATTTTCCATTTCTCAAACAAATCAAGCTTTTTTATTTTCATTTTTCGTGTTGTTATCGAACGGTGCCTAAAAAAAATCGAATCTTTCAAAGCCAATGCAGCACTTTGTTAAATTTGAAGTAGGGTTAGTGTTCGGATTACTTAGATTAGGGTTTTTCAATATCTATCAAAAGTCTTGTATATATATATAACCAACTTCCCAACGTTAATTCCCCATAACAAAATTCGAAAAGCAATAGGTGACCCAAAGGAAAAAGAAATTTAGTAGAAAGCAACAAGCACAAGAATAGTCTCAATCATTCAATTCAATTTATAATGTTAAAAAAACAATTAATTAATCTCAAAGAATGCAACTTCTATCACAATTATAATCACATTTGTTTAAGCGTAAAATAGTTTATCCATGCAAATATGTATCTGTTTATGTATGTATATGTATATGCATATATAGATCGACGACATGTACCTGTTTTCGGCCGCAAAAATCGAACCCCGTATTGTATAGTGTTTCGTTGTATTGAATCATACAGCTGGGTCCGTTTGTATACTAACGTGATATATCTAACTTCTCTCTCTTTTTTTCTTTTTTCTTTTTTTTTCTTTCTATTTCCATCTACTAGTTTTTCATTTTGAACAAGAGAGATAAAAATCCTGCTACGCCTGGGAATGGGCCACCGTCATTGTTGTGCGCAGGCCCACTTTCACCAAATTCGCGATTTGAGGCCATCTTAACTTTTAATGATGACCTCAATTACGCAAAAAAATTACAAACCTACCTCTCACCCATCCTTCTAAACACATTCTCTTCCACTAATTTGGCAGTATGTAACAAAACCTTTCTCCAGCAAATTCCTCGGTAGACGTTTTCACCGGCCAAAATTATAGAAACAAATTTGAAATCATAAATTTTTTATATAAGATTGACTTGTTTCAATATATTTTCCATCCTTCCTTGAACTAATAACAAGTGCACTAGAAGTCAGACTGCATTGGAAATAATTTACAAAGCCGAGAAGGGCATCCTACATTTCTATAAATTTTAGGAAGAAGATTAATTCAGCAGCACACTAAAATATTAGCTTCTTGACCGTTTCTTAAACTAAAATTAGCCCATTCTTACGAATTAATTTCAAAAGGTCACCCAAATCGGACTATAAATTTTTGTGACGTATTAGTTTATCCACGCACCATATATTAATTAAGAAAAACAAAAATATATCTCATAACTAATATATGTATAAGAGTGTCTCTAACTGTAGTGTTAAAGATTGTTGTATAAATTTTATGTGACAATCTAGTTTTACATAAATTTTTGAGATCTAAAAAACATATACTTCAATGGTATTTTTGTAAATTTTTGTGTAAAACTTGAATAAACTAATAAGATAGCGACGCATGTTCATTTTGTACAATAATTATTTCGATTTATGTATATGTAATCTTATAATAACAATGATTTTGATTTCTTGGTCTTACTGAATACATTTTAAATATATAATTTTTATTAGTATATATATATTATATTAAAAATTATTATATTTTAGAGATAATGGGTTATAAGGCCTCGCTCCGTAATGTTTTATAACTCTAAGGACGGACTCATGTTTAATAAAGAGAAGTGTACTAATTTCATAATTTGGTTTTATAGTAAAGACACTTTTCATAATATTAATTTATTTTAAGAAAAATGATAAATGTTGATGGACAAATATACCCTTAATGCAATGTATGGATAAAATTTGCCCAATCTCTTTCACCTGTTTTCTACTCCAACACATCGCTCTCTCTCTAAAATCAACCGACCAAGCTCAGCCCCAACCAAGCTCCGACCAACGATCTCACCTCCTCCTCCACCACCACCACTTGACTCTCCGATTGTATCGCAGAGAGGAGCACTGTTCTCATCATCATCTTTTTCTTTTCTTTTTGCAGGGGCAATCATAAAATGGATATAACTTTTGATTGAACCGTTGGATTTAGCTGATTTTCGGATATATTGTTCGGAAGACAAAGTTACTACACTTGCATGAAAATCAAGATGATCAGAGGTTGTTTTGCTATCGAAATCGACCAATTTTGACAACCCAAAATGATTTTGAAAAAAAAAATCTGATCATATTTCTTTTTTTTACGAACCTTACGTCGATCCATATATATATACATATATATAAATATAGTGGATGTTGATCTTATCAATTTTGTTATTCTATGTTTTGTAATGGTATTAAAATTATTTTAGCACCTTCTGGGACAAGATTTTAGCACCTAGTTGTTGTCCAAGTGGTACTACCTTCTGGTTGTTGTCTAGAAGCACCTTTTGGTTGTTATCCTTCTGGTTGTTGTCCAAAAGCACCTTTTGGTTCTTATCCAAAAGGTGCAAAATGCATTTAGCACATTTTGGTTGTTCTTCAGAATGTGCTAAATGTATTTAGCACCTTCTAGTTATGGTGCTTGTCTAAGTGGTGCTAAATGCATTTATTACCTTTTGGTTGTTGTTCAAAAAGTGCTAAATGCAAACATCATACCATATGTGACCGGTAGAACTTTTTTCTTCATAACATAGTGTACCATCTTGGTCAAACCATAAGATCGGCATAGGAGGGTTCTCTAAGATTGGATCATCAGGAAGTGGAGTCACCAACTTAAAATCCATCAAGGGAGTCACAAAAGGACTCGGGTTGTGAACTGATTGGGATCTGTTGAATTTGACTTTTACAGATTTATCGGCTTTGTAGAGAAAAGTAACATTTGTTGAAAAAACCGAGCTGGGGGTTTTTTGTGCATGTAACTGTTCATAGGCAGTAATCCATGTTTCAATGAGCAACTTTACCAATTCGTCACAGGACATCTGTCGAGGAATTGAGGTAACATTGGGGGCCTGATTAGAGTTTACTGTTAGCAGCAACGCTTCTGATTCTGCAGAGTTTAGGATGGACAAATCAAAAGCATAATCCTAGATGTGGTAGATCATTTGGTAATGGATGGTTGCAGCCGAGGTTCCTTCAACCATAGGGGCACCGGTGATATGGATCTGGATCTTCAGAGCATCTAGCAAAAACATATTTGTTAACGGGATATTAAAATGGGGAACAAGGGTCACAAAAATCGTTCCAATATTAAGGGTAACTTGCACTATTCCAAGACATGCTTGCTGATATTCGGGGAAATGAGAATCAACGAAAGCAATCATAGCAACGACTGGGAGACCTTTCCTGCCATGGAAAGTCACTGCTAAGCAAACTGCACCATAATGGAGATGAGAATAACCTTGGGCAAAAGCCATTCGAGGTAATTCTTTGGGAATATTTATGGGAAAAAGATGTTCTTTTTGTCCTGAAGGGACTGTGATGTCACTAAAAGTCGAGGATTGAACATACTCTTTAACAGGTAGTTTGGACGATTTGGAGCTAAGAAGACTTCGGACACTTTTTGTAAAAGATCTGGAAGTAGGCTTAGTAAAAATATTGTAAGGATTTACCATTGGAAAATCAGTTTCACTAATTTTCTGATCATCTGGGAGATATGAAATCTCATGGATCGATGAAAATTTTTCATGATCAAACCTAGAAGAATTAAAAGAAGAAGAAGAAGTAGACGCATAACGAACTAACTGGGCACGAGACTCTGGATGCTTGAGAAATTAGGCCATAACGAAAATTTAAAAAACTTAAAAGATTTATGATTTAACAAATAAATTGAAAAATATAGATTTCTTTGCCTGAAGGATATCAGACCAAAATAGTACTTTTTCTCATAAACACAATATCCAGCTAGAGTTGTACAATATCTATTCTTGACTACCTTCAGAGTTTTTTACCATCATGATTCTTTTCAGTACACAATTTTCGAGCATAAAATGACTTCACAAACGGCACCATTCCTAACATGTCAATGCGCTCAAGGACCTTACTGAGAAGAGTTTAATTGGTAACTAACTATTGAAGAATTATCCCTGTTTTTTGAGCAAAATTGCCTCCATACGTTCTGTTGTGAGAGATCCACAAGAGCTTCAGATGAGTCTTCTGATATGAGAGATCCACTGAAGTGGCAGTCACAAAGCATACTAATCACAAATCAAACTCTTTAAGTGGCAGACACAAAGCATACTAAATGTTGGAAAAAATGGACATTAAAGTCATTTTTGAGCCACTTTTAAGGTAATTTTAAACGGGATTTCACACTCGGTTGTGAAAGAAAGTAATAAATTCGTGTTCTCCTCCGAGAGTACATCGAGATTGTATATTTGTATGCTTAAAATGGATATGGGGTGAATGAGAAATTGTCACCCAAAGTGAACTACTTGAGATGGAAAATGGAATGGGAAAGGTTAAGTCCCACATTGGAATTTTGGGAAAAAATTTATAAGTTTATAAAGGATAATCTTTCACTAGCTTATAAGCTTCTGAGAAAAATAAGGCTTTCTCTCGCACACCCAGGTGTAGGGGGGTGCAAACCACGGATCGAATTTGGCTTGACACAAGCTTGGCTTGTGTGCGCTCGCACCTGCGGACACGAATGTTGCTCCGAAAATGACTAGCCGCGCGGGGTCAAGTTTTGCACCTAAAGCAAGTTTATTTCTCCTCTTCTCCATTTAATCTCTTTAATGACAACCGTTTTTTATTTAAATTTCTCTTAATGAGAGATTTAAAATTCAAAACATTTGTATTAATTCGTATTAAATCTTAAAAAACGATTTTTGATTAATGCAAGAATTAATATAAAGGCTCATCCCCCTTGTATAAATTGAAGGCTTTGAGTCCTCATTCCACACAACACGCTCATCTCTACTCGAATTCTCTCTTTCTCTATTATCAGTTTGGCTTCAGTTGGTGATAAAGCTCATACACATATAAGTTCATTCCGTGAGTGACACCCAAGTGCTAAGGTAGACACTCTTTACACCGTTTCATCCTAGGAGACAAATGCCATAGCAAGCCTCAAAGCACTACGGGAGGCGGCGTAATTGTTTTAAAGAGATCGTGTGAAACGCGAGACTCGGTTTTACATTTTGTTAATTTTTTCTTGTTTTCACTAACACTAAATAGGGGCAATAATCTCATACTGGTCATGGGATAACTATCAAAAGACCTGGATTAACTGTGAAGAAGTTATACCTTGGCCTGAACCTTACAGGTTCAGAAACCTGTGAGATGACTACTCACGAGAGGACATAACTAACCTCTGATACCAATATAGGATGATGTAAGCTACTACGGGCAGACATACACCGAGATAATCAAACTATAGGGAGGAATCTATTCAAAATCTCTCATATCATATTTTTCATAAAGATAACACCATAAGATATAACTTAAAATAATTTAGCACATTCTGGTTGCTGTTAGTGTTATAATGAGACGTGAGATATTATAAGAAAGAGGTATTAGTGTCTTTTTTGTACAGTATCTTTAATTTACGCGGCTAATTTTTAAGTGTCCTTTATAATTATATTATTATTAGAACGAGTTCTTATGCCTAATTGCCCCTATATTTTTAGTTTTATAAAAAAAAATCTTGAAAGAGAAAAAGCTAACGTAACGATGTAAATTTATCATAATAACAAAGAAATTGCACCATTTGCTGTCACGTGCCTTGTCCAACTTCTTCTCATTCTCCGATTCAAAAAACAAAAAAAACAAACTTCTATCCAACTGTCTGCTCTAAAAGTGGCTTTTCTGGCACATAGAAGGCTTCTTTTCCAACATTTTACCCCCTCTCTGCACATCAATTCCCTGGGATACTTATAGTCCTTCTGTTTCTACTAGGGGTGTTCAAAATCCAATCCAAACCGAGGAACCGATCCAATTCAATCCAATCCAATCCAATCCATTTTTTCTGGATTTTATGGATGATTGGATTGGATCGGATGCAAAATTTGAAAACCGAAAAAATTGGATCGGTTTCGGTTTTATGTGCTCTAGAAACCGATCCAATCCAATCCAATCCATTATTAGAGTTGTCACTTTGTAATATTCATAAGATAAGGGGTCACTTTGTAATATTTATAAGATAAGGGTTTTTAATTAAAAAATTATTATTAAATTTTTGTATCATTTTATATTTCATATCACATACATAATGATTTATAGTTGGTTTAATTATGTATTTTTAGTTAGGCAGTAGACTTTTTAACTTAGCTATTTGGTTAGCTCTTTGGTTGAACACTTGAACTTGATTTGTAATGAATTATATTAACTTGTTTTACATTAGAATTGAAAATTTCAAGAATATAATATATCTTATTTTAAACTTCTAATCGGATCGGATGGAAACCGATCCAATCCAACATTTAATTGGATTGGATTGGATTGGATTTCTAAAGTGCGTTGGATTGGATTGGATGCTAAAACCTAAAACCGACATTGGATCGGATCGGATGCGAATGGTTTAAAATGACCGGATCGGATCGGATGGACACCCCTAGTTTCTACAGCAATTTCTTTGGTTTAATTTAAATTTGTTGGTTCGAGTCTTTTACCTCTCTTTGTCCATGCAGTGCGTAATTTTAAATTAGTTAGAAATTTCTCTATCTCCCTATATATTGCATATACAATCAATGCAAAAATGCAAAAGTATCAATGAATTCAAATGCATTTTACATATGTATGGTTGATGTAGACCAAGGATGTTCGGCAATAAATCAATGGATTATTTGCATTTCAGTTGGATTCTTTTTTATCTCAGATAACAAAAGAGATATATGTGGGTTAGATGCATATTAGATAAAACTATTGGACTGAGGTTTTCAAATGAGGTAGAGTTTTATTAATATACTAGTTTTCAACCCCGTGCGATGCACGGGCGTTTTATAAAACACATATTGATTTATTTTATTCAAGATATTAAAGATAATACTGCTAATTGAGAAGAAGAAAAAAAAAACTTTTGTTCAAAGTGTTCCACTCCCATTAAAACATTCGAGGTACATATAATCTCATACTGGTGCATGGTATGGCATAATATTTGATGTCTTATGTGTTCCATTAGTAGATTTTAGAGACGTCATGCATTTTCTTGGGCAGATAAAGTGCTTTCGAAAAGAATTTGAGAAGGCATACGTTCATCAAACACAAACATTAGAAATTATTGTGAGCAAATTTAAGAATAACAAAGATAATATGTTTATAACTAAATATTCGACCTTTCCCCTCAGAATTTTCGATTACAAAAAGTCATTTGAAATTATACTATTTCACTATAACAATAAGATTACAGTTAATTATATTAGCAGGAGTTAAAAAGCAAGCAAGGAACACCAAGGGCTTCATGGAGTGGTTTAGCACTGGTGCTTGCACGGCAGGTCAAAGTTTGAGTCCCCTATCGCCATTCGCCTCCCCCCCTCCAACTCGAAGAACGGGTGTATCTGATGAAGTATTGTTTCTATAAAGAAAAAAAATTGCAAGCAAATATTTTTTAATTCTTAATGGATAATCAAGGGAAAGATAATTAGTACGGCAAAACGTTTTCAATTATCTAACAAAATCTTATGTGCGAGCAACAGAGGAAATAGAGAAAAATCAAGCGACTTAGCGAGAAAATAAATATAGAAAGCCATGGAGACAATGTACATACGCCATTCAATGTATATATAAGACTTAACTAATATAAAAATTTAAAAGGTAAGGAAAGGATATGAGAGAGAGAGCTACACTGATAGTTTTACTATGGGATGGGATAGAATGGAATTTTCATTACTTCGGATTTCTAATTATGGGTATTATAATTTCTGGAAAAAAAAAAAGAAAGAAAGAAAAAGAGCTTCTAAGATATGAATTAGCAACCTAATTATATGACCTCATTAATCATTATCTTGATTGTGTTGGAGAATACACAATTGGTTTAGTTTTTCGGTCTAGCTGATTCTACTTCGATTTTTGCATAAGCTATACCAGCAATGTCAAGCTTTTTTTTTTTTTTTTTTTGATCTAGATACTTTTTAGTACCACAGGGTGGTAGCGCACCTTGACTAATCCCTGTTCATGGAACAGTGATCAACCACTGGCCATCAGATGTTTTTGTAGCTGTCAGGATTCGACCTGGGGAGCTCCCAGTCGAACCCAACGCTGATCCTAGTGCGCTACCACTGGGTCACTTGCTAGTGGTTAGCAATGTCAAGCTTTTGAACAATAAAAAATTAACAATTTGATGGTGTATGCAAAGTAATTCACTCCAATTTTAGAAGTAGAAGGGGAAAAGAATTACCTTGTGAAGACATGAAAGTTTATTCCACTTAATGATATTTTCTCCTCTTGCAGGTTGACCTTGCAATCTAGCATTCACAAAACAATTTCCTATACTATTATATCAAACAGGAAATTATACATTAAGCCATATAAAGTATTGAAAATCATTTTAAAAACTATTTACAATTTAAGTTAAGAAAGTATCTTCTTAATAGGGATTTTATAAAGGAAATCACGCTCTCAATCATAATATACAATACTCATGCGAAAACACTTTTGTTACAATCCAAATCTAACACATTTGATATTTTTAAAAAGTTTCACCACAAGTTTTATTCAAAATTTTATTAATTGGATAGTGGCATATATTGTACTTGTATAAGAATATACAATTTTAATAGTCACCGAGAATTTGGTGTAAATCGTCTGTATATGGACCCTTCCAACAGTATGTGAAATTTTGAATAGTATTTGATTTGCTAATATACTGAATAATAAGTAGCCATTGAACTTGGATTCAGAAACACATCAGATAGCATAACTGAAATATAACGATAGAAAATTAGTTGTGCACAAATACTCAAAACACGGCGGTTATCATATAGTCACTATAGATATTGACATTTGCATCATTTTTGGAAAGAAATATTACCTTTTCCTACTAAAATACATTAAAAAAATTATATTAAATAGTTCACTATTCTAAAAGAAATGCAGGTAACATACAAATATATATCCAGAGCAAAAATTTTGCGTGTAAATTCAAGCAATGCAAATCTATACCTATTTGTCCAAATAAATTTCATCTTGTATTGTAAGGTTATAATGTAAGGGTTAATATATGACGCACGTAAAGCTCACAAACAACAACAACAACAACAGTAAAAAAAAATACAGATTGCTTAAAATCACCAAGAATTATATTATCTTCATGCATCTCAATTGAAGAGTCTCACAGCACTTAAGGAAAAAAACGAATACTTTTAATTAACATACCAATTTCGTACCAACTACCATAAAATCTGTCATAGCGTGAGCCAAACCTTGGAGAGATCTTGTTCCATAGTTATAGTAATGCTCATATTAACTCCAAGAGAAGATTATAGGACAAAATCATTAATATACATACAATTAAACCATGTATAAACAATATATTTGTTAGTAAAAACATAGTATATTTTATTTATTCCAGTAGACAATTGTTAACTCACTCAGGACTTTTCTAAACCTGCACCTTTCAAAGCTTAAAACAAATGTAAGATCTATAATGAGAAGGAGAGGGAGAATAGACACGTTTGTCCACAATAGAAGATCTGAAAAAAATGAAAATAGGGAGAGGGTATTGTTATTCATTATCTCTTCAGCCGTGGCGGGATTTTAATTGAAAAAAAAAAGAGAGTGCAAGCACGTATTTTGTGTAAACGATGATTGTAGGCACTAATTTATTGGTAAGAGAGACTATAAAATTATAATTATGTTCGTGTAGTATTGTTATTTGTTGAAACATTCAAGTAAATACCAACACCAAAAACATAAGAGAGTTGTTAAAAAGGAGAGCAAGCAAACCTGCTATTAAAAATGGTCACAAATTTATATTGTAGCACCAAAGTGGAAGGAAGTACAACTACAACAATAAAAAATTGAAACATATGTTACACCAGTCTAAAGAATCAACAACAAAAATAGATATAACTTGAAGAAAACCCCTTGACATAATCAAACTTAAATAATAACAATGAATTTGTAATTATATTTTGCACTCAAACATTTAATCGAACACATGGAAGGAGGTGGAGATACCTAATTGCTGGCTTTGTATAATAGCAGAGTAGAATGCATTGAAACCATAATGACAATGGATATAGATCAGCAAGCAACAGATTAGAAGCCTAAGAATTAACATGAGAAAATATCCATTGTGGTACAACTTTTACTAAAATCATGGTAGAGAGTTTGAAAAACAATGGAAAGAAGAACATACTTGATAGAATTGAATTGAAGGGTTCAACAAATGGAACATGATAACAATCAAAAAATTAATATCAAGAGAAGAAGATAAAGATTGAAAAATCTTACCGATTGAAAGATGCCTAAATGAGTGAAGAAGAAACCTAAGGCATGAACATTGAGAGAAATGAGAGAAATACAAAGAGAAGGGTAACCGTTCTCTTTCATCAGAAAGCCTTTGTGAAAGGGGTGATGGATGAAAACACGTGGGAGGATAAATCCTTCTCACTCCTAGAGTTTTACATAGATATATATTGAATTCTAATCAATCCATAAAACAAACTTGAAATCGAAAAAGTAGTTTTGAGAATGAAAGTGGTTGGAACAATCAGAGAAGCAGAGGAGTAAAATCACTAAATAGAGGCCTAGGCGGCCATGAGAAAGAATAGGTATGGAGAAAAGACACGGAGAGTAAGAGAAAGAAGACGATTCGGCAGAAACCAACTCCTAAAATTATGAATTTTTAAAATCCCAAACCGTTTCCACGGATGATGAAGGGTCGTAATGGAAAAATGAAGATATTGACACGTGGCAGAAGCGGATGAAAGGGCTTCCGTTTTACTTATATTAAATAAATAAATAAATAGATTTCGATTCTTCATACAATTAATCTTGATGCATGTTTCTATCGAACATAATGAAATTTTATTTTTCATTTTTTTCAATTTAAAAAGAAAATTGTTTGTCAAAATAAAAAATTGGTTCTCTCTCCCAATTTACAAAAGAAAACCATGTGTTCCAAAAAAAAATCCGCCATGTTCATTCAAATCCATTAATAATCTCGTTTCTTCTCATATTCAATTTTACTTCTACAACATTCTGAGCTCCCAATTAAAAAGATCGTGTCTAATTTATGAGAACTGAGCCAAAGGATATTAAAGTGATTAAGGCCCCTTTTGACATATACTACAAGATAATTCTATAATTAAATTATTCTTATATTATACCTCTTGATATGTTTCATGTGCAAAACAAAGAGCATATTTCATCTTACTTATTTATAAATTAATTAGGCAATCACCCACCCATTAATTAAATGAGTGTTTATTTAAAATGCATTTTTATCAACTTATTAGTTTCATAGAATTTCACACGATAACACATTGTTACATATATATATATATATATATATTAATTTTTTTATGTTAAAAAATAATTATGAATTTGTGCGCGCATCGCTCAGGGCCATAAACTAGTATGCATTTAACCAATATTTGCCACATGTCATATACCACAAATTAAATGGCCGTATGTCCTTAAATTACCATTTGAAAAAGTGCTGTACCTCTCATAACCGTTTCTCTCTGTCTCTCTTCTTTATATATCTCTATCCCCTCTCTGCACTTTAAAACAAATTCCATATCTCTCTCCAACTTTCTGCAAAGAATAAACTTTGTGTGCTGACGAAAAACACCATTACAAACAAAAAGCCCTTTTACTGTCCTCTGGCTACTTCTTGTAAGTAATTACAATTGCCTATATTAGAACTTGACAATTTCTAGTCTTGTCGACTACACATGTTGTACACATATATATTCATTGGACTAAACAGAGTTTAATATATATGAATAATTAAGTATTTAATTTGAATTCAAATTTAGTAGCAGTTAAGAATTGCAGTTAAGCAGTTAATGAAGAGTCAGTTTTCTTGATGGATGAAAACTGATCCAATATGAATGCTTATATATATGTCTGATGGTCCCTTTTGAAACATAATATATATATACTTTAAGTCAGACCCATCTCTGAGAGTAATTAAGTGTGGATTCAAAAGAAGATTATCATGGACAACACTGGATCATCATCATGTAAGTGCTACAAATTCTTCACCATATTAGTTAAATTAATTTTAATAGTTCATTAACTATAAATTGTAATGCTCTAGTATAATTTGTATTCAGAGAATCATATAGATAACAAAGTTTTACACTTCTCTGTCAAGCTAGGTTCCTCCTGTTCCATTATTATATACTTCATCTTCCCTATTTTCTTTTATTTTATTTTGCTTGATAGTATCCTTTTATAATTTTTTCCTCTCTCTACAAGAGAACATGCATTCACCATTAAAATAGGTGAAGGCATTAATTGAGAAGGAAAATATAAAAAGAGAAGATTCTAATTATGTGTCGATCTGATCCGGCCACTTCTTATTTTTCCCATTCATTTTACTGTACGTTTAATGTTTCTTTTTTATCCACACATGGTGTAGAAGATCGGCTGCGACATATCAATTAGTATGAAATTCATTGTTGTAACTGCTTTAACACATTAAGGAAGGGCACATATTTGATATTTTGAAGAAAGGGACAATTTAAAAAAAGGTCTTATTAGAGAAAGATTTTCACTCTAAAGCCAAGGAATAATTTTTTTGTAAATAAAGGGCCTATTTTTTATTTTATTGATAATATGACATGTGTCTTTTTTTTCCATTGTAAAATGACATCCCAACCCTTAAAATAAACTAAAAAATACCAATATGCATTAAAATATGGATTGCAATATGAAATTTGCAGTCTATATTTCACTGCAATATGAACTTTGCACTTCATATTTTATTGCAATATGAACTTTGCAGTCCATATTTCACTGCAATGTAAACTTTGCAGTCGATATTTTTGGTGCAAAGTTCATATTGCAGTCCATATTTTACTGCAATGTGAACTTTGCAGTCCATATTTTTAGTGCAAAGTCATATTGCAGTCCATATTTCACTACAATATGAACTTTGTAGTTCATATTTTACTACAATATGAACTTTCCAGTCCATATTTTTTGTGTAAATTTCATAAAGAGTGGTAATTTAGGTAATACATAACATGTTTTTATTAATTAAATGATATTTAAATTTATTCAAATACATTCATTTAAAATATAAAACAAAATAGGCCTCTTATACTAATTACCAATTAAAAATAGGCCCTTCATTCAAAAAAATATTATTCATTGGATTTTTGGTAAAAATCAATGTGTAATAAGTCCTTCTACCTAATTTCTAGTTGAAGAAATTTGAAAAAAGGAAAAACATAAAAACTTACTAAGTTAAAGAAAGAAAGAAAGAGTACTGAGTACATGTATTGTAGAGGAATTAAGTAGAATTACAAATTATGCACAAGTTAATTCGGAATTCTTTTATGCACTGCTTTTTTTTTGGTTTCATAACTAGAGATAACTACGCCTTTTTATCTTTTGTGTTTTTTCCTTTTTGATCTTTCGTACAAGTGAACAGCATATTGAAAAATATCATTGCGACTTGCAAGTATTCAACTCTAGGAATTTGATCTTCGCTTCTTTTGTTTTGTCCCGTCATTGTATCAATGCATTCAAATTTCTTTCTGATCGAGCTGAGGCCATGTTTTTAATATATATTTCTCCATTTATATTTATATTCCATCTATGGAATTGAATGTAATTTTTTTGCAACTATATATCTGAGTACACATAAATGTTAAATTAAATTGCTAAACTATATATATGACAACACACATAAACATCAAATAAATGTAAAAATTTGTAACTATTTGTTTAACTTTTTTAATTTTGTTGGTCCGCATATAAATAATTAATTGTTGGTTATCAACTGCTATTAAGCAACCCTGCAAATACAAATGGATTTTGCATCACGGCTTTGCTTGACAAACACAAGGTTAATTTCTATAATTTGTTTTCCGGACCTCCCAATCCGTACGCTTCTTTCATTTTTAACAAATTCATGCTTCTTTATTATATATTGTTGTTGATTTGTCATGTAATGTTAATTGGCAGAACATATAAACGCATTTACCTATAGTGGCTTCCCAGTCATATAATATTTTCTTGAAAAAATTCCCAAAGATACTTTTGTAGCAAGGGAGACGTACTTTCAAAGAATACATCACACAATTCCTTTAATTTAATCTCATGGAAAGGATGTGATCATGGGTGATCATGGTAATAGTTGTGAACCATATTCATAGTAAAGATTTAGTTTTATGATAGCATAAGTTTTGGTAATCGTTTTGTAAATTTATGCGATTAGCAATTTTTGTGAATAATTTTTTACCGTTACTATTCATTGACAATTACTTTATGATTGTGAATTCTAAAGCTGTATGTTTCATGCTTTTTATAATATTGACGTTATTTCCATGAAATGTTTGATAATTATAATTTCACAAAGAAATTTACAAACGCTCGCCCATCGGGCGGGTTATAAAACTAGTTGAATAGTAAATCAATATTACAATTTTACAAGAACCAACAAAAAGAATAAATAATCATAGGCAAACCATCCTTAGTACAGATATGGCTTGCTCTTTATTGTTTACACACCAGATTAACAAACAAATGCATCAATATTAACTAACAGCTAAAAATAATTCATCCTAATTTATTTTCTAGGCATAGCTACAAAGTCCATAGACGCACAAACCTCCTTTGTCGCATTTGTTACCGCAACCCCCACAATGCCTCTTGTTGGATAACTGATTCACGCATTGGCCTTTGCAACAAATCTCCCCATACTTGCATTTCTTGCCGCACGCACCGCAGTTGAGCCTGTCGGTCTTCACGTTTACACATTTCTTTTTGCAGCAATCTGGCCCCGAGCTCCCCTTTGCCCGACACACTCTGGGGTACTTGTTGCATGTCATAGTGGCACGTGTTTTTTGGGCGAGAAAACGGCTGGCCCCTCGAAGTGATGTTGTTTGTTCCTCATTGAGGATAGTGGTTTCATCTTCGTCGTCAATAACTTGTTCTTCGGATGGCGTTGACAAAACGCTTATGATCAATGCCATGAACATGGCTAATATTAAAAAGGACCTTAGATACTTCATGGTGGTGTAACTTTGTGCTGTGTGTGAGAGAGAGAAAGAAATCTAGAGAGAGAGAGAGAGAGAGAGAGAGAATTGGTAATGAGATGGGGAAGTATAAAATGTATTGGATGAAATATAGAGGTCGATGAAAATGGTATTTATAATGAAATTTGTACGGATTTAAAATGGCGGACTTGTAGTATAGTTAGTGGGATGGTCTTAGCGGCTATTGTAGGAATTAATTGAAGCTAGTGAAAAGAAGTTAGGCTCTCAAAGAAAACTTGTATTGGCATATTGCAAATCAAGCAACGGAAATTAGAATATTAAAAATTAAAAGTAGATATTTATATACACATACATGTGGATTATTTAGGCAAGGGTCCTCTAACATTTTATCCACATCACAAAATATATAGTTGACTCAATCACCCGTTATATTAAGTTTGAAAGGAAATCATTGTTTTAAGCTAGCTGAAAGAGCACATATATTGCGCATTATTGAGTAGAGATCGAAAAACAACCTAAATTAAGATAACATGTAATTTAAGTTTTTGTTATTTTTCATTTCAAAATATATGGGGCATATATTGTATAAATAAATACATATATATATATATATATATATAAGCAGGAAAATGATTTTTAAAAAAAAATGTGCTTTCAACGACTGGAATAAATAAATAAATTAGAACAACTCAGTTCAATTATATATATCATCTAAGCGAGAAGTGAAGGTTTTTCTTATATATATAATAAAGTTTCTTAATTTAGATAGGAAAAAAAAAAGTTTACATACTCAACCCAAAATTGTTCAAATTTAAAGAAAAACCGTTACAGGAGCACTTTGATGTGCAATATTGTCTTCTGTTTGACCAACGTGTGTTATAATTAGGCAATCAAAGGTTGGTACGAAACTGACCTTTTATTTATTTATTTATTTGAGGTACGTATCGACTTACACACATGTAAACCAATTTAATAATAAAATAACATACAAAACGGCACGTATTAAAAAAATTTATATGCCGTCAAACAAAGTTTTTTTTTTTTGTTTTGCTTTTTTTTTTCCTTTCCTCTAAAATACAAATACAAAGAACAACAAAACAACATAAAGTAATTAAAACACACTCACATGACACTAAATGCAACATCAAAATTAGCACGCAAAACTTCAACGATTTTGTGGCAGGTTAGAAGACCAATCTTTCGAAAGTAAAGTAAACTTTTCAGTAAAAATAAATTAATGCGCTGCCCTGCTGCTAATAAATTTAGAGATGACATATCTATTCACGGTGTCAATCAAGAAGCTAGTTTCCCTTTATGTGATGTATTGGCATTTTAAATGATCTTCTCAAATTTAGAAGTTAGGTCAAAAAATAAGAGACTAACCCATGTCACTATGTTAGTATTTTCATAAGATTTGAATTGTTACTCCAATGGGCAAAAAAAAGTTCTGCTTCTCACGCATGTACAATACTTAAAAGTCAGAACAAAATGTCCGATGCCACAAATGCAATTTTCCTCTGAGTAAGTTGTAACACTAATAAGAGAAAAATATTAAATCTCACATAAAGTTTAGATAACTTTTAAAGTATTTATAAAAAATTGTACTTACTAATATTAAGCTTTTAGGAGATAAAAGGAAAAAGGTGAACTTAAGTATATGCAAGTACATCAAGAGACTTTTGTGAATGTGGGCACTTGGGGCATCTAGTTGATTTAGACCGAACAGTTTTGTCTGGGGAATTAATAATTTTAAATTAAATAATTAAATTCAAATATCAATAAAAAAAACTAATAATTTCAACGGTTGAAAATAGCAGTTAATTAACTGTTGTCCCTTCTTCTCCTATATACACATCATTTTCCTTTCCAAAATTCATTTCTCGGAATTTGTTTCCCCTCTCTTATACGTACCTTGTGTTTGGATGGCGAAAAACTCAGCATTTGAGCAAAAGTCGAGATTTAAGGTATAGAAAATTAAGTAGAAGTCCTTTGTTTGGGAAAATGAGCAAAAAATTGAAATTTCACGTGCTAGAAATCTACTAGTTTATTGCGATCAAAATTTCCGAGTTGAAATTTCATGGGACGAGGCGTAATTCTCTAATTCTTGTTTTGGCGAAATTTTTTATGTCATTTAAATTTGATTTCATTACTATCCAAATTAACCAAGTGAAATTGTAATTCACTTTATTTTCAAAATTATATATATATATATGAGATGTACAAATATAGGAAATTGCAATCAAAGAATTCTTAAATGATGGAATTGTAAGCTTTGTTATTTATCATTTCTAAGAAAATTAGTATTGCTTTATCCACACACAGGGTTTAAATAAATAAGGAAGTCTGCAAAATTGCTATATATACAGGTGATCCCCACTTTAATAAGCTTTGTTGTATCTTGGACACAATATTCTTGCCTTAACCCAATTGCAACATAGTGGGGGTAAATATCGTCATAAGGATAGCGATTGCTCCTGCCTCAAAGTAAAATAAATCCTAATTTCCTTCCAATAATACCAATTTTTCATTACAGATGATCAGGGCCGACCTTGAGTTTTGAAGGGCCCTAGGCGAACTTTTTTTTCAGGGCCCTTTTGTATAAAGAATGTAGTACTTATGAATGAGACGTATAATGATCAATGTTTAACAACAAAATTTTGTTGCTAAAAATATTTTTTAATATTTTTGCATCAATTTTTTTATCGCTAAAGAGCTAATCCATATACAACAAAAATATTGCAAAAAAATAAAATAAAATAAATGCATAATTCAATCACATTAACAATCAACAATGATATTGCAAATTCAAAGAAAATAAATAAATAAATTTGGTCTTTGTACTTCGCAGGTGTGAGAACCCGCGTTCTCGACGCCCGGGGGTCCTCGTGGGCAGCGATTCCGTTTGTTGATTTGGAAATCAGTTTTGAGAAGAATAAGAGTCGCCAGTTTATTTTACTAAACAAACAAAAAGGATGTGTAAAAGAGACGTATTTATGGACTAAATATCCTCGTATACACAATATATGCGAAACCAGTTGATTCGAAGGTTCGGGGATTAAGTTACGAATCGGGAAGGTATTAGGCACCCAATTCACCCTTTCGGTCTCTTGAGTAGGATATGCGCGTGTTATAATTCAGCTCTTGCATGCTATTGCTATTACTTTATAGCTTTCCGTGCTTGCCTTAGAAATCAGGATTTTTGGGTTGGGATGAAAACGATGTGTTTCCTAATTCGCCCATGATTTTAAAAATAAGTGTGTGTATGTGTGATTTGAAAAAGAGAATTTGATAATAATAGATGCAGTGAAATAAGTGATTTTGTAAAGCATTGGGCTTTTCGAAAACTGATTAAATGTGGAATCTTATATTCGATATTATATGAGGCAAGTTGACTGATCGTATACCCAAGTCTATTGATTAAACCGGTATAGATGGCACTAATGCTCTTATAATCGAGTATTTATCACATATACACCGCAATCTATGAGTTAGATTGGATATATAGCGATTATCGATTCCTTCGTATAACAATACCGCTAATCCGAGCTTTTGAAAAAGTAAGAAAGTAATAATACTATTTTGGAATCGGATTAGGGTTTGTTATACACCTTTGGTTTTGAAAAACAATTTGAAAAAGGGTTTTGAAAACCTATCAAGTGATAGAAATTATGCAGACAAGAATATAAATTATAAAACTGACGAATAAATAAAAGAAAAGAGAGAAAATTATACCTAAGCCTCCTTGGGGGAGAGAATAAGGGTCTCTTGGTGTGTACCATGAAATCCCCTTGATTGTTGATGAAAATAATGAATGGAGGGGGGGGCTATTTATAGTTGTCAAAATACTTGGAGAGCAAGAAAAGATATTGCAACTAGGACTCTTGAAACTTATCGTGAAGCCTTCCCACCGTTGGATCATCCTGATTTTTGGATATGTATTGAAAATAGAAGTCTTCTAGATCATGTCAAAATTTCAAGTCGATCAGATTTTGGAAAGGTTCCCTTTTGTTCTGATTGGTACGAAGAGTTTGTTTCCGCTTAGGAAAGGTACTTGTTATAGACAAGGTCCCTTGTTTGCACGACAAGTTAAGTTCTCACCGTTGGATCATGCTGAATTTTGGATATATATTGTAAATATAAGTCTTTTACACGTTGTAAAAATTTGAAGACAATCGGAGTTTGGGAAGGACTTGGTCTCCTTGGCTTGGTACAAAGAGTTTGTTCCCGCATAGGAAACGTACTTGCGTTCAACAACCTCGACAAATGAACTTCTAGCCGTTGGATTATGCCTATTTTTTGATATGTTTTCACTCCAAATGTTCTATATCTTGTGTCCAAATTTAAGGTCGATCAGAATTCGGGAAGGCCTATATTTATTTTAATTTTCTACGAAGGACATTTTAACTAGAATTGCACAATAGACAAATTGATTCTTGAGGATCCCATGTCCGACAAAGCTGAATTTTGAATATGTTCTTCCCCACAATAAGGCCTATCTACTTACCAAATTTCAAACCATTTTAACTTCGAGAAGACCTCCATTTGATCATCCGAATCAAACTCATGATTTTCTGAATTTTCGGAGATTCGATTGTCGGATTTAGCTGATTTTCGAGTATTCTACTCCTTTTGATAATTTATAACAACTCTCAAAGTTTAAGGATGATCCAAAATGCGAAACTCTCCTTTCACAAGTTTTCAGGAGTTTTGACGATTTTCGGTTCCGGCAATTTTCGATAATTCTATAACTCCTCATCCGGGGTCCTTTTGGCTTCCTTCTTTGACCTGTATCACATGTGTATGGTATGTGTGCATCTAATAATTCTCGTGCATGCATGTGTGTTCATTTTTTTTTTGAAAATTAGGATTCTTGCGAGGGTTGTAAAGTGAGGTGTTCACAACAGGAAATAGTGTTTAAGTTAAAACAAAACCTAAAAAATGTGCATGAACTATTTACCTTAAAAGAAATGTTATTTCAATGTATTCTTATTAATATGGGGGCCTAACTTTTTAATTGAGTGAATTTTTTTAAATTTTTTTTAAGAAAAAATTAAGTCCACATGTGTCTTCATTTTACTAATTTACATTAGACCATATAAAAAAGGAGTGCCAAAGGCAAAAATTTATATTAGTTGGGGTTTAGTTAGTGAAGATGTTAAGTTACAAATTATACTTTTAACAAATGTCGTGCAAGAAATTTAATTAGCAAGGTCACTAATATTTTGAATAAAAATTAGAAAAAGTTTAGTATTCAAAAAGTGAAAAAGCTCAAGCTCATTGGACCGTATAAAAAAGAAGTGTCAAAGGCAAAAATTTATATTAGTGGGAGTTTAGTTAGTGAAGAAGGTAAGTTACAAATTATATTTTTAACAAAGTTGGTGCAAGAAATTTAATTAATAAGGTTACTAATATTTTGAATAAAAATTAAGCTAATAATGGTTTAGAAAAAGTTTGGTATTCAAAAAGTAAAAAAGCTTAAGCTCATTTGAGGGAAATAATATATATAATAATAATAAAACCAAACAAAAACAGCTAATGTATTGGAGTAAAAATTAAAGACAAAACCACAACATGTAGGACACAGGAATTGAACCTATGATCAAATGGAAAATAGTAATTACAAACAATACAAACAACCGCTGGGCCAAGCCTCCCTATTGTATATTTTATGTACGCTTTAATATATCTATTAAAAAATACATACACATATATATATCACCCTAATGATTGGGGGCCCTGCTATAATGGAGGCCCTAGGCGACCGCCTGGGTCGACTATAGTCAGGGCCGGCCCTGCAGATGATAGATGGCAATATATATATATATATATATATATATGTGTGTGTGTGTATATATAATTCATTTATGTACTTATCAATAACCTGGTTATTTACTTCGGATGAATTTAAACAATGTTGTAGTTAAGAGTAAAGGCACGTAGGTTTGGATGAAGTATTTGTAGTTTGTGCATGTATCTACTTATAAATATTAAGAGGTGACCCTACCATAAGGCAAGTTAGCCAACCGCGGGACCTTACATCGGCCTATATCAACCGAGCATTGAGAATAATTTCAGTTCCCTATGACCGGGGTTCATCCACTTCCTCAGTCTCTCACAACCGAGGTATTCTGGACTATATTTTCAGCTCTCGGGACCTTATATCAGTTTCTAACAATCGAGTATTTTGGATAATTTTAATTTTCTAGGACCGAAATTCATCAAATTGCTCGGTCTCCTAGGACCGAACAAGTGCTCCAATTTCGGTTTCCAGTAACCGAGGTAACCTGTTTTAATGCTCTAATTCGTTTTGTTAGTACAATTTTTTTTATATTAACTAAAGAAAGTAAACATTAAACATATATAAAAAAAATATATCTCTCTTTCATTAGGTTTTTTTACCTTGATAATCCTTGATTCGCTCTTCTCTACCATTTTCTACAACTTAAGGTTTTTTTTGTGTTACATCCATAGAGATTTTGTGTGTTTTTGTGAGTTACTTTTAAATTTTTGTTGACTTTTGAAATGAACTAAATATTATAGAATGGGTTAATTAAATATGAATTTTTGTTAATTATTAACCATTGAGTAAAAAACCATAAAGAAGAAGAAGATGAAGAAGAGGAAGAGGAAGAAAAAGAAGAAGAAGATGGTGAATAGTAATTAATGTTAATGAGTGATTAGTTGATTGAAAATGATTAATTGGGTGGGATAGAAATAAAAGTTTAGACATTTTTTTTAGTAGGAGTGAAAGCAAGAACTTTTTGAGATGTCAATAACACCACCCTAAATGTAACCTACTTCTATTAAGTATTTGGATTCAAAAACTAGCTTTAGCTGGAGTCATATTATATATATATATATATATATATATTAAGATATTTTTAATTCATTAATTAATTGAAGACACTTCATAGTCTAAAGCTATAAAAAAAACCCAAAATATATAGAAGGGCACCCCACACACAAAAATACCAAAAATATATACCTACTTAATATAACATACACACTTGATAGAAGTCAAAGGCCGGTCCCCGGCCCTCAAGCATTGAGTAGTTTTGCCCATATTCAATTCACATATGAGGTACGGGACTATATGCTACAATTTTCATTTTCATTTTTTTTTCAACTTTTTTTTTTTGGCGGGTCATTGGAAAACAAAAGAAAATATAACATAAATTAACCAAATATGGTAAGAAAGCAAGCTATTTGATCACTCGCGTATAAAGTCCACTAATCACATGAACTATATATATACCACTTAATTAACATAAATTATTCATGTGTTAGACTCTTCCAAAAACAATATTGTAAAATTTATGTATCAGACTTTAAATTAAAAAATGAAAATTTCAAAAAGTAAACCTTAATTGGCAAGTAGAAATTATTAAAAGATGGAGTTGGTACTAAATTAAGAAATTTAGTAGTAGAAAATTGGTCCCCCCGATGATTTACGTGACCAAATCAAAGCCCACGTTGTGAATCCATAGAGAGAGAAATTAACTAACAAGGACTTAAATTGTGTTTGTAATCCTGAATCAGTTACAAAAGCACTACAGGGCCGTTGTGTACATAACAACAACTAGCTGGCTTTATGAGTGTTAATGCCAATCCGAAAACTGACCGAACGGACCGAACCGATCCGGATCGATCCGTAAAACCCCGAACCGAAAAAAACCGAAACCGAAAACGAGAAAACCGAAAAAAACCGAAACCGAAAAGTTTGGTTTGGGTTTGGGGTAAGCTAGTTTAAAACCGAACTAAACCAAACCGAACCGAATTAAGTATAAGAAAAAAAATGTTAATATATACTCTAAGGGCACACGTTAATTATATTATAATATGAAAAAAGATGGCTTTTTATAAGAATATGTTCCTTAATAATTACATATTGTGATAATCTTAAAAAAAGTCATTAACGCGTGCCTTTATTATTGAATTAACTATACAAAGCTAAGATTTTTTTATCACATACATGATGGTAAGATATTTTATCATTTTATTTAATGTGTTTATTCTTGTAAATGTACAAATAAAATTGTAACTAAATAAAAAATATAGTATATATATGTTTGCTCCTTGTTTCTAAAAAAATATTACTTTAATTTGAATATGAACCATTATTACATTATTATTATTATTACATTATTATGTTAAATTGATTTAGAAAAAATGAAAAAAAAATATATGTCAAAACCGAATAAAACCGAACCGAAACCGAATCGAAAAGTTTGGTTCGAGTTTGGGTTTCGAAGATTTAGAAACTGAAATCAAATCGAATCGAAATCGAATTTTTATATTTGATTTGAGTTTGGAATATTTAGTTTTTATTCCGACCGAAACCGAAAACACCCCTAACTAGCTTGCTTGTATAATATTTTGCCTTGGCGTCTTTAATTTGTTGGCGTTAATTTTGACTTGATTTGTTTTTTGGTCAATACCGTTAGGCCCTTAATTAGGCTTGGCCAATTCTTTCCTCAGTAACATGCATGATGTCACCTTGTTATCACGGCTGGTCCACCAACTCCGGCCCAGCAGCCTGTAACACGCAAACACACACATATATAAATATTAATTTTTTTTATTTTTTTTTTATTTTAATTTTAATTTTTCCAGTTTCATATTAAGTGTTGTGTATTTTTGTTCTAGTGTAACTCCCAAATTAAAATTTTTGTTATGTTAAAATAATTAAGTTTTGTGCTCAGTCATTAATTATGTTGAAATTAGTTTTTTTTTTTAATTTCAAAAGATACAGAGATAAAGAGATATAAGGTCTCGCTTTGTAATATTTTATGACTTTAAGGATGAATTCATGTTTAATAAAGAAAAGTAGTATTAATTTAACACTTTTCATAATATTAATTTATTTTAAGAAAAATGTTAGATGTTGATAGACAAATATGTTTTAGCACCATGTGATTAGTTACTTTGTTCTGGACAATGAGTGTTAAATATATTTTAGCACATTTGAATTTCGTTGTTATATATTTCTATTAGTGCTAAATATATTTTAACGCCTTGAATTTCATTATTCTCTGTTTTGTATTGGTATTAAAACCATTTTAGCACCATTCCAGTGTTGAACAATTGGTGCTAAACTTATTTTAGCACCATGTGATTAGTTATTTTGTTCTGGACAATGAGTACTAAATATGTTTAAGCACATTTGAATTTCATTGTTCTATGTTTTCTATTGGTGCTAAATATGTTTTAATACCTTGAATTTCGTTATTCTCTGTTTTGTATTGATATTAAAACCCTTTTAGCACCATTTCAGTATTGGACAATTGGTGTTAAACTTGTTTTAGCACCATGTGATTAGTTATTCTATTCTGAACAGTTGGTGCTAAATTTGTTTTAGCACCTTAAATTTCGTTGTTCTCTATTTTCTATTGGTGCTAAATCTGTTTTAGCACTTTGAATTTTTTTTTTCTCTATTTTTTATTAGTGCTAAATCTATTTTAACACCATGAATTTCGTTGTTCACTGTTTTGTATTGATGCTAAAAGGGTTTTAGCATTATTTCAGTGTTGAACAATTGGTACTAAAATTGTTTTAGCACCATATAAATAGTTATTCTATTTTGGCCAGTGTTGGACAATTGATGATCGACCGTTGTGATTTCGTGAGAGAGAATGTTGTTTGAATTTTGAAATTTTTTATTGAGATTGGTGCTAAGTATCTTTTGGGAGCGTGGGATGCTATATTAGGACTATTGTATTATTAGTTAAATAAGGAAGGGGCATTAGTATTTTTTTTGTGCTGTGTCTTTAATTTTCACTGCTAATTTGTAAATATCTTTTATAATTATGTTATTATTGGAATGGTCCCTTTTGCCCAATTGCCTCAAAGATGCAGCGAAACTCTTAATTGAGATGAGGGAAGTTTAAAATTTTCTAGCTAAATTAAGTTCCCACGTCATATATAATAATAATAATATAATATAACTAAAATTTTCTTTTTTCATAAAAGCTTTCCATGTGTCCATAATAAATAAGTATTATTCATCTTATATATATATATATATTTGAAGTTTATGAAAATTTGAATAAATATCCTAAACATAAGTAGTTTTTAGTTTCTCATGTGTTCCCTTATTGTTTTCTTACTTCTCAGTATTACACAGAAAACTTCTGTTAATGAAAACTCCATTATTTTAAGAGTAGTTATGATTATTTTAGACTATAATTAGTTTAATTACTTAAACGATTAAAATAAATCATATAAAGACTAAATCGCATATGTCGTAAACTTGTTATTCCATAATAGTTCATGCTGCAAAGTATTTATCATTATGCTAAAACTTATTTAATTATATATTTTTATTTCATGTAATTAATACAAATAATATTGTATACTTTGTCTTAAATTAATTTTTGTACTTTTTTTACATTGATATTATTTTTAACTTAATTAATACGATCTGCTGGTATTTATTACAATATTGATTATATCTTACCCATAACACTACACCATAATTCGCTAACTGGCACGTAATTTTGGAACGGTTATAAACCGTTCCAGATTTAAGTCACCCTGTCACGGTTATGGCAGCGTTTAAGCCGTGTTTGTTTTGGAACGGTTTTGGAGGTGCCAAAACCGTTCATATCGTCAATTCATTTCCCGCCTTTGATCAATTCTCCCGCCAACATGGAAAGCAAAACAGGAACGGTTTTTAGCCCTGCCAAAATGGTTCCTATCTTTATTTCCTTTACCCCTTTTGACCAAATCTCCCGCCCATTTAAAAATCCAATTTTTAAATCATTTCAAGAATTCCCCTCATAATTATATTTCAAGATGTTCAATTTTATTTTTAAAAATAATAATAATATATATATATATATTTTCCACTTTTTCTAACAATATAATGGAAATGAAAATTATGCCTAAATACTAATATCTCTCTTTTTTTGAAATAAGACCATTTTGACTTTTTAAAAATTTATATTTTATATTATTTATATTTTTAAATTAATTAATTTCATTTTGTAAAACCTACATATTGTATAGTTAAATCTTTTTAAAATTAATATTCAATAACTTAATGATTCTTACATTAAATACTTTTTTAAGGAACTAAGTTTGCAGTTAATATTTTTTCTATTAGTACTTTTATTTGTGAATCATTTTGTTTAGTTGTTAAAATATAAAAAATATGTTTTTTTCTTATAATCTAGGTATTTTATAATCCCCAAGTATTATACTAAAATTAATTTAAAACTAGTCATATTAAAATTAAATAGATGGTCTACATCTTAAGTAAACATATAGTTTTTTCATGATTAAGAAATTAATAATAGCTCGAAACGTTATAATGCATTTTGATCTAAAAGTAGGATTTCACGAATTAGTTTAATAAAATATCATTATTATACTTATGGCTCATTTGGTTCCCCCATGTCAAATTATAAATGAGACAATTTATGATTTTTCACATTTAATTGTGTTTGGTTGTGATAATTGAATATAATAATTCTTTTAAAATTAAAACTTTTACAAATCTATAACTTGTGATTTGATATACTCTTGGCTGAGCATTATTTTAAATATTTGATTAAAGTGTTTCTCTCAAAAAGGGGTTTAAGTCAAAGTGAAAATTTTAATTTGAGATGGAAGGAGTATTATAACTATAGTCTTAACACGCCCTTTTGGCACACACTGTATGTATTCCATGCATTTTCATTTGATATTTGTTTTTATTTTGTTGTGTGGACATCTTGATACTAACATGCGTATTTAAGCATCTCAGTTATATGTATCATTATATCTTTCTTGTATTGCGGGATTGTATTGTTGCTTGGATTTTGATGTGCTTCTTCTTTGTCCTTAGTAAGTGGCACTTTTTATTTTGTAAATATTAATATAAGTGCATTCTCGTTAATACTATTTGTGTCAATTAATTAGGATATGGACTAACCAGGTTGCAAAAGAAGAATTCAAGTAATTGTAAAGCAATGTTACTTGAATGATAAGGGTGTGTCTAAATCTGAAACTAACAAGTTCTGAAAGATGTTAAGAATTATGTGGTTGCTATAAGTGTGAAATTGGTCGGTAAGTAGGGACTAGCTGATTGGGTGATAGGCAAAAGCTGAGGTATATATGAGAAGGTGTTGGTGTATTGACCTGGGGTATACTAAAATTAAATTTAAAACTAGTAATACTAAAATTAAATAGATGGTTTGCATCTTAAGTAAGCATATAGTTTTCTCATGATTAAGAAATTAATAATAGCTCGAAATGTTATAATGCATTTTATCTAAATTGAATATGATAATTTAATTTCATTCATCAAAATTTATATAATTAATTTCAAGTAAAAAATTAGATATTACTCAATTATAGAACAAGGGAATTCACTCCTACCATGTATTTGTAAAATAACTAGTGCTTATACTTCACATTGATGTCTATGGACAAAATTAACAAATGATTTAAGATTTCACGGATTAGTTTAGTAAAACATCATTGTTATACTTATGGCTCGTTTGGTTGCCCCTTATCAAATTATAAATTAGACAGTTTATAATTTTCACATTTAATTGTGTTCGATAGTGAAAATTGAATATGATAATTTAATTTAATTTATCAAAATTTATATAATTGATTTCAAGTAAAAAACTAGATATTATATAATTTTAGAACTAGGAAATTCACTGCTACCATGTATTTGTAAAATAACTCGTGCCTATACTTAACATGAATTATATTTTAAATACTGTAACACTGGGTTTAAATATTTGTTTTACTTTGTCAAACCAATCAACTATATTATAAAGCTTGAACATAGTTCATTAATCCTAAAGTCGTGTCAGGTTTTTTAATTTTTGATTTTGTCTTTTTGTTCTTTAATTTCACAAAATATTATAATATAATCATAAGCAATTATACTTAGAAACCTTGCACTAATAAAGGCGTTTAGTATCTCAATCACTGGACCATCCTACTATTGTTTTAGTTTTTATTCTATCAAAAATTTAGTAATAGTTAAAATTAAAATAAAATCTAATAATACTTAAAATTAAAGAAAGCCGGCAATGAACTACCATTAAAGCGATTTTGTCCAACATTATTGTTTATTGTTCTCTGTTATTATAAGGGTGTCTTTAAATGCACCCTTTAAATCAGTTTTATCACTTCACTAAAATTTAAAACTAAGTCAAACTTAATTTGAGGATCAAATGGATGATTTTTTTCATAAAACTTGGTGAAGATGATTTATATAAATAATAGATTATTTATACAAAAATTCATAAAAATATTTAATTTAGAAGTAGACGAGATAATAATCTAAAATTTTAATGATAAAAAAATGAATATATGTTTTAAATTTTTTTACACTTACTTTTGATATAAATTATTTTATTGTAAATTAATCAAACATAATGGGAACGAATGTAGTAAAAATGGTACGGTTTGACCAAAATATAGAACAGAATGGGAACGGATATAGCCGTTCCAAAAAAAATACCACGCCACTTTTAGGTACGGCTCGGAGCCGTTCCAGATTCATTTTGGCACGGTTTTGAACCGTGCCTGTTTGACATTTCTGGTGTAGTGTAAAATATAACTTTTAATTTGAAATAAACCAAAATGAAAATAAGACCTGGCCTAATTTGAGCGAACAAGTGAAGTAACCCTATATATAGAGAGATAAGTACTTGATACTGTGTACCTTCCCTTACCACGCGCTGATCATTTCCACCAGACATGCATGATCCTTAATTATAATATGTTGCACATTGCAAATATATATAGTCATATAAATATAACTAGAGTTTGTACACATTTAATACGCATACAATTTAATTATAATTAAATTTTTTAAAAAAGTTATTTAAAATTAAAATGTGACATGGTGGTTGAAAGTGCCACTGTAGTCCGAATCATGTTACTTACATAATCTACACTTTTTTTAATAAAATAAAAGGCCGCAAGAGTAAAATAGGACAATCGAAAACCTGACACAGTTTCAATACTATCGAACTTCCTTCTTGACTTTATATAATAATAGATAAAACAAAAAAGTAGTTTGACACGGCCTCCTTATTTCTTGTGAGATTATATAATATGGACGCGAAGAATAACTTAAACCAGTTAGGGTGCTTTACTTCCAAACAAATACAACTAACAAATAAATAAATAAATAATTCAATATAATATGATATAAATTATATAATATTGCTAGCGCTCTTTAGCAAGATCAAAAATTATAGAAAAATAAATAATTGATACGCGTGGGAAGTTGAAAAATATGTTTGAGACATGTGGTAAGATACTCTCCATTTCATTTCATTTTTATGAGTATACATCATTTATCCTTCTTTATTTTTTTGTGATTTTTTTTCTTCACTGTTCAAAGAAAATTTTTCCATGAAAAAAATAAAAAAAATAAGAGTAAAATCCCACCACATGCATCAACTTAATTATTTTCTAACTTCTTAAATAAATTAATTATTTTTCCTACTATTTTCTCACGTTACTATTAATTAAACGGAACTTAAGTCATTAAATTCAATTATTATTGCCTACTATTAATATGAACTCAGCCGGGGGCCGGGAAATGTCTTAGATAATTACAAAATTTTGAAATTTGTCCTTTATTATTAAAAATGCGGATCTTGGTTCTCGTAGATTTTTTGATTAATCATTCATATCAAAGACAATTACATGGAGTCAGACATAGAATTCTGTCGCCCTAACTAACTATGAACTACATAATTCGCTGACCAAAGAGACGCGTTACCCTCATGAGAGTCTCCCAACCGAACTGAACCGAACCGAACCGAACCGAACCGAGAGAGCAGCTTCAGCTTCCTTCTGCGTCACCAACCACACGAACTACACGAACCATACCATATGCATCAACAACCACCCACATAAGAGGTGGACATATCCAACCACCCACAAAGGGTGGACAAACCACTTTATTAAGTTCGAATACCGCATCCATAGGTTTCGAACATGTGACCTCTCTAATATAAGACTAGAGAGGATGCCACTAGGCTACAAGGCCATTGGCTGGTTCTCGTAGATTTAATTAGCTATTAGAGATTATTCCAAAGTTTGGAGAAATCATTAAAGACTGGTACGTTCTTTGTAATTTTATTTATAAGGAAAGTGCGCTGTTGTTTTTGGTTAGTGTGTAGCAAATATTTTCTGTTTTGATACACGGCCCTAATATAATTCAATAATAGTATAGAACCAATATCATATTCAATCTTCACTCAGTTTAACTTGTTAAGTATAAATTAAGATATAGCAAATTACATGTGAAACATTTTACTTAATATTAATATGAGAGAGTTTATTTATTGCAGCTGTCCAAATCAATATTTAATATCAGTGCAATACAATACAATACGGCCTCTATATATTATATATATATATATGTTCCATGCAAGTCACATTACATGCATGGCATGCTCCTGAACGATTAAATTGGTGAAGATAACTTAATTAGGCATAATCACACATCCATAGACACAAAAATGTCCCTTCTTGCACTAGTTGTACGTAGCACCCGGCCACCACAATGCCTTTTATCATAGGCTGCATCCACACACCTCCATCCACAGCACATCTCCGTGTACTTGCACTTGTTGTGAACGTGGGAACAATAACCAATTCCCAAATCCACCAATAAACCCGAGAAATCCCTTTCGGGAATTTCCACAAACACTTGGCGGGCGGAAACCGTCAAGCAATAGGATCGTTGATCAAACCAAGAATCACCAACACAAACTCAAGCAAATATAGATGGAAGATAAATAGCAATGACAATCAAGAGCAAAATAAAGCAAGAAAGAACACACCGTGTTTTGTGGAACCCTTTGGGTCTTCCACCAAGAGGGAGCAACTTTTATTGATAACCAAGAACTTACAAGAATTCTCTCACAATAATCCTTACTCTAGATCAATGGAACAAACCTCCAAAGATCACCTCTCACCTTAGCTAAACCCTAGCTAAGCACAAGTCTTTCTCTCTTCCACTCTCACAAAGCAACTCTCTTTCAAGTCTATCCAAAATAGAAATAAGCCTTCCTATTTATACCAAGTGAAAAAACAAGACAAAAAGTTTTTACCCGCCCAGGTGCAAAACACATTTTGCACCCATTCTCGAGTATACTGACTTGGTGCAAAACATGTTTTGCACCTCCGCCGAGTACACTGTTTTGGTGCAAAACATGTTTTGCACCATACCTGCTTGCATTGATTACAAGCCAAACACAACAATCTCCACCTTGGCGAGTAATCCCAAGCCAACCTCGATTGCTTCACCTTGGGATAAGAACCGTGCATCCCCTTAGAGATTATCCCGACACCTCCAAGGTCACACCCTCCTCCTTCAACATGAAGTGAGATTAAGAAGCTTTAGGCAATGCCTAAACTTCTCCGTGGTTACCGGTTTTGTGAGCATATCGGCCGCATTCTCATCCGTATTCACCTTTTCTAGGACGACTTCCCCGGATTTAATCCAATTCCGAACTCGGTGATACCGCACATCTATGTGCTTCGTGCGAGCATGATACACTTGATTCTTTGCCAAGTAAAGTGCACTTTGACTATCACACCGTAGCAAAATACTCTCATGCTTCAAACACAACTCGCTCACTAAGCCTTTCAACCATACCGCCTCCTTCGACGCCTCCGTGAGTGCCATATACTCTGCCTCTGTGGTAGACAAAGCGCTTGTTGCTTGTAACATAGATCTCCACGAAACCGGCCCACTTGCCAAAGTGAACACATAACCCGTGGTTGACCTTCTTTTATTAAGGTCCCCCGCATAATCGGAGTCTACGAATCCCGCAACATTATCAGCCCCATCTTTTCGCTCAAACACTATACCCAAGGACTTAGTACCCTGTAGATATCGAAGAACCCATTTAACCGCATTCCAATGCTCTTTACCCGGATTCGACATATACCTACTAACCATTCCAACCGCGTGAGCTAGATCCGGCCTTGTACACACCATGGCATACATTAGACAACCAACCGCGCAAGCATACGGTGTTGTCGACATCTCGGCACACTCATCAAGAGAGGAAGGACATTGCTTTGCGGACAAAGAAAAATGAGGAGCTAACGGAGTAGAAACCGGTTTCGCACTCGACATATTGAATTTCTCAATGACATGAGAAATATATTTCTTTTGCGAAAGCCACAACTTGCCAACCTTTCTATCTCTCCGAATCTCCATACCAAGGATCTTTTGTGCGACCCCAAGATCCTTCATGTCAAATTCCCGGCCCAATTGCACCTTGAGCTCCTTCACCTTTGACATATCTCGACACGCTATAAGCATATCATCCACATAAAGCATCAATAAGATAAATGAGCCATCATCAAAGTTCTGAACATAGGCACAATGATCACCATCACACCGACGATAACCAATCCGCAACATAAATGAATCAAACCGTAGGTACCATTACCTTGGCGACTGCTTTAGTCCATACAATGACTTCTTGAGCCGACAAACAAATTTTTCCTTACCTACTTCCTTGAACCCTTCCGGTTGCGCCATGTAAATCGTCTCCTTCAAATCACCATGAAGAAAAGCCGTTTTTACATCCATTTGCTCAAGCTCCAAATCAAATTGAGCTACCATAGCAAGCAAAACCCGTATCGAAGTGTGTCTCACAACCGGGGAAAAAATCTCATCATAATCAACCCCTTCCTTTTGAGCAAACCCCTTCGCTACTAACCGTGCCTTGAATTTCGGTGCTTCATCTTTGTTGATTGCTTTTTTCTTCCTAAATACCCATTTAGAACCGATAATGCTCCGGTCCTTGGGCCTAGGAACCAAATCCCAAACGGAATTCATTCGTAAAGCCTCCATCTCCTCTACCATAGCACCCATCCAACTATCCTTGTCTTCGACACTGATGGCTTCCTTATAACTAGTTGGATCACCCTCGCTTGTAATAAGGGCATAGTTGACCTCGTCTTCCCAACCAAACCTTGAGGGTGGTTTGATTGCCCGTCGTGGTCTATCTCGTGCTATCGATGGTTTCGACTCCACCTCACCCGGTCTTTCCTCGAATTCCTCTTCCTCTAGCTCCACCTCAACCGCGTCGTCATTCGGTTGAATTTCATGAGAATCATCTTTACTACCGCTTGAAGATGCTCCACCACTTCCGGTAACCGACGGACTTGGAACTAGAATTGGAATCTTGACCGTATTAACCCCACCGTTATCATTGATCTCTTGGTATTCCCGTTCCTTAAGCATAGCCCCCTCATCAAATGTCACATCCCGGCTAAACAAAAGCTTTCTCGCTACCGGATCCCAAAGCTTGAACCCTTTCACCTCTCCCCCAAAACCGAGAAAGATACACCGGTGAGCCTTCGGGTCATTCTTTGATCTCTCGTCGCTAGGAATATGAGCATATACCGGGCACCCGAATACTCTTAACTTAGAGTAGTCCACTTCTCGCCCCGACCATACTTCTTCCGGACATTTCAAACCAAGATTCAAATTCGGTGACCTATTGACCAAATATACGGCATGATCAACACAAGCCGCCCAAAATGTTTTCGGCAAACCCGCATGAATCCTCATACTTCTCGCCCTATCCATAATGGTACGGTTCATTCTCTCCGCAACTCTATTTTGTTGTGGAGTTTTCTTCACGGTAAAGTGCCTTTTGATGCCGGCATTCTTGCAAAACTTCACGAATTCTCCATCCTTATACTCCCCTCCGTTGTCACTTCTCAAATACTTTACTTTCCGACCCGTTTAATTTTCCACCATAGCCTTCCACTCCTTGAATTTTCCGAAAACCTCGGATTTTTCCCTCAAGTAGTAGACCCAAACTCGACGTGAAAAATCATCAACAAAAGTCATAAAATATTTGAAACCGCCCAAAGAAACTACCTCTAAAGGGCCACACACATCGGAGTGAATATAATCAAGCATACCTCGGCTTTTGTGTTCCGCGGTATCAAATCGAACTCTAGTTTGCTTGCCCATCACACAATACTTGCAGAAATCGAGCTTGCACCCATGGACCCCCTTCAACAATTTTCGTCGATGAAGCTCCTCCATGCCCCGTTGGCTCATGTGGCCAAGCCTCATATGCCATAACAAAAGCTCATCACCTTCCGCTTCCGTGGAAACCGCCGCTCCACCAACCACCGTGGTTCCTTTCAACCTATAAAGGTTGTTCGATGACTTTGTGCCGCGCAAAATCACCATTGATCCCTTCTTCACCTTCATAGCCCCGTCTTCGGCTTGAATCACACACCCTTTTGAGTCGAGCGTGCCTAAGGAGATCAAATTCTTCTTGAGAGCGGGTACGTGTCTAACATCACTTAGTGTACGGGTCACGCCATCCCACATCTTTATTTTCACCGTGCCTATACCGACAACTTTGCATGTAGCATCATTGCCCATGAAGATTTCTCCTCTATTACATTCCGTATAATCAACGAACCAATTACGATTCGGGCACATGTGATAGGAGCATCTGGAATCAAGAATCCACCCACTACTTTGATCCGCTAAAAAACAAGTAAGAACATCGGTGTTAACCTCTTGGTCCACCTCTTGGGTCGCAACTCCCGCAACCTCCCTTGGCGCGTCCGCCTTCTTACCTTTTAGCTCCGGGCAATTCTTCTTGATGTGGCCTACCTTGTGACACTTAAAGCACTCCCAATTACTTCGATCTCGTGATTGAGACCGACCCGTGCCTCTATTCTTGGCACCCCGTGACCTTGACCGCCCACTTCGTTCACCACCACCACTCTTGGCAACCAAGCCTTCACTTGATGAAGAGCTTGCCCCGTTACCTCCCTTTTTCATGGCCACGTGCGATTGGAGGTCCTTGACAACCTTATTAAACTTGAGCGTTGTCTTGCCAAATATCAATGTGGTAACAAAGTGATCATAGGAGTCCGGCAATGAAGCAAGCAACAATAAGGCGCGGTCCTCCTCATCAAATACAACATCAATTCTCTCAAGGTCATGCACTATTGCCTTGAAGACATTGATGTGCTTGTTCAAATCTTTCCCCTCCTTCATTTCCAACTTAAAAAGTTGCTTCTTGAGGTTTAACTTGTTGGACATAGACTTCCCTATGTACATCTCCTCTATCCTAGTCCACATATCCTTTGCATTCTTCTCCGACATCAAGTTTCTCAACACTTCGTCGGTCACATGCATCTCTATAGCGGATATAGCTTTCTTATCAATCTCATTCCATTGGTCTTCGGACATCTCTTGCGGCTTTTTCTCAAGTCCAAGCAATGCAACTTGCAAATTCGATTGGACGAGTACCCCCGCATCCGCCTTTGCCAAATACCGAAATTGATAACCTCGTCATAAGGCTTTATCTTAACCTCCATAGTGCTCCCAACACCTACAATGGTAGAAGAACTAGCTTGTGTTGTAACAACTCCGGTTTGAGTCCCTTCGGCCATTTATCGAACACTTGGCGCACAAACCTTGCACCCAATAGCCAAACCTTGATACCAAACACTAGGCACCAACCAAATCCTCTGATACCACTTGTTGTGAACGTGGGAACAATAACCAATTCCCAAATCCACCAATAAACCCGAGAAATCCCTTTCGGGAATTTCCACAAACACTTGGCGGGCGGAAACCGTCAAGCAATAGGATCGTTGATCAAACCAAGAATCACCAACACAAACTCAAGCAAATATAGATGGAAGATAAATAGCAATGACAGTCAAGAGCAAAATAAAGCAAGAAAGAACACACCGTGTTTTGTGGAACCCTTTGGGTCTTCCACCAAGAGGGAGCAACTTTTATTGATAACCAAGAACTTACAAGAATTCTCTCACAATAATCCTTACTCTAGATCAATGGAACAAACCTCCAAAGATCACCTCTCACCTTAGCTAAACCCTAGCTAAGCACAAGTCTTTCTCTCTTCCACTCTCACAAAGCAACTCTCTTTCAAGTCTATCCAAAATAGAAATAAGCCTTCCTATTTATACCAAGTGAAAAAACAAGACAAAAAGTTTTTACCCGCCCAGGTGCAAAACACATTTTGCACCCATTCTCGAGTATACTGACTTGGTGCAAAACATGTTTTGCACCTCCGCCGAGTACACTGTTTTGGTGCAAAACATGTTTTGCACCATACCTGCTTGCATTGATTACAAGCCAAACACAACAGCACTTGTACCCACACATCCCACAGTTCAATCAGTCCTTCAATCTTCACGTTAACGCACTTCTTCTTGCAGCAATCTGGCCCTGTGCTCCCCTTAAGCCAACAAACCCTAGGAAACTTATCACAAGTATAATTTGCCCCAAGATTTCTCTGTGCGAGAACACGGCCCATCCCTCTTAGTGAAGCCACTTCTTTTCTATTAGATAGCTTAAAGTCATCATCATCGTACGTAAATTAATGTTATTAATTTGTATCTGATGACAGTGCTGAAACAATTTCCATTGTTGCTATGAGTAGTGTGAAGAGAAGTTCGAGTGATTCCATTGGTTATATATGTTAGGAGGGAGGAAGAGGGGGGTACTGGTGGGGTTTTGAATGGGAGAATGGGGGGGGGTTATAGGGAAAGATTGGTGGAGGAGTTGACTAGTGGGAAAATGTTTGTTTTAAGGGTTGCTTTTTTTTTCTGTGGTCTTAATTCAAGTAATTACTTCCATTATACTGAATATTGCTTGTTTAAGTCTAGCTTGTTATAGTTTTTTTTAATTGGGAGTGAAGAAAAGTTGGCAAATTAATCATGGGATGTATCACCATTAATTGGGAAGGAAAATATATATGGTTACTTGAAGGGGATAATATAATATAATTGGGCCGTTCCCAATCAGTTCAGAGGCTGTGTATGCGAAATAATCATATCTTCCCAATACGTGCCCAATTTAGTAAACGAAACATTAAATAACTAAGAGGTGTATAACAATGCACGATATGGTATCTTAGGGTAGCTTGCAGACTGAATTATATTAAGAGTCTAAATAAGCGCAATGTTGGAATAATATGTATTTTTAGCCATTTTTAGAGCAAATTTTTTTAAAATCAAATAGTCGATTTTAAAAGATTATTATGCATTCGTATTTTCCTCCGCGAGTACATCGAAATGGTATATTTATTTGCTCAAAATGAATATCGGGTGAATGAGAAATTGTCACCCAAAGTGAGTTACTTGGAAACAAAAATGGAGTGTAAGAATGAGAATTCTTATATCCCAAATTGAAATTTTGTGGGAAATTTTGTGGGTTTATAAGGCATTACAACTTATGAACTATTTAAGTTTGTGTGTAGACACAAATGTTGAAGAAGCAATTTTTTAATTTTCTCCTCCATTTTAAATTCGAATTTTGAATGCTAGAAACTGCCCAATTAATTCATAAACGTTTAAATTAATTGGGAGTTTATTTCCATTAAACCAAAAACGTTTTTAGTTTAATATCCAAGTTAATGCTCCACATATCTCCTCAATATAAGTGGTCTTTCTCTCCCACACTAGAAGACACAAAATTCACAACCTCAACCTCATCTCATACACAGTTCGTTCTTCGCTTTTCATTGTTCGTTTTTGGTGATACGATTCAGACAATTTTTAGTTCGTTGAGAGTGACATCTTCGTGCTTAAGGTAGACACTCTGTAGCCATTTCATCTTGGGAAACAAACGCCGTAAAACAACCTCTAAAGCACTCCGGCGAGGTGGCGTAATTGTTTTAAGGATATTGTGTGATACACAAGACTTGGCTCTAATTTCTCTACGCTACGGTTTTGTTTTTTATTCCTGAATATAAAACTTGCTTAAATGTTTTTGCAACACGCAATACGTGCGTTACTTGCAATTTGTTGGGACAGGACCATAGATTCAAATGGCACTCATGTTGTTTCTAACTTATCATTTTATTGGACTCGGGTGTGGGCTTAATTTTCACTCAAAGGTCTAGCTAGGATTGCTATGTACGCGTAACCATAGGTTGATGAACAGTGGGCTCCACTTTTACAGTAGGTGTAGCTTTTTCCTAAATCATATTTACTAGTTATAGACAAGGGCTTAATTAAGAATCATTAGGTACAAAATAAAGGGAAGAAACAAAGGACAGACAGAACACTTGACTTTGAAATTAAAGGGGAAAAAAAGGTGAAGATTGGAATAAAATCTTACTGTTTTGTGCTTATGATTAAGCAATCATTAGATGCATGTTTGCCTAGTTTGGTAAGGAAAGCACATATTCTCATAATTAGTTCAATAGTGCTTGCTAGAAATTCTTAGCCCATCCATTTGGAATGTGTAAAACATCCCATGCATCAAAGATCAAATATTTTAATTAGTCCCTCAGACACCCTTCAAAAAAGGGGCTAATCCTCACAGGGAAAGAGATAAATTAATACTAGATATAGACTAGTCCATGAGTACTTGTCATGCTATCATGTTTTTGTGTATGATGTGGTTTTGGTTTCTGTGCATCACCTCTATCCAGGGCCAGACCGCCTATACTTCTATTGGCAACCCTGAAGATGGAAAAGTAACACTAGAACACCTAAGATTCTGGAGAAGCGGACATTCCTTCAATCAGCATCACCACATCAAAATAGTAAGATATCATTGATCATCACAACCTTTTTTATTTTCAAAACTTTTGTTCTCGGCTACTGAATCACTTCAAATATATACATGATAGGCACATGGGGTAGTAAACATAATTGGTTGGGGAATCATCTTGCCAACTGGGGTCATGATCGCAAGATACTGGAGAGAAGTGCAAGAGAATTGGTATTGGCTTCACATTGTTTGTCAAATGTCAGGATTTATACTTGGCGCCATTGGATGGGGTCTGGGCATGGCTCTAAGAAACTCGGCCAAACGACACACATTGACTACTCATGGTGTGCTCGGCACAATTATACTCACATTTACTTCGTTGCAAGTAAGACTTGATTTAAAAACACACTCCCGCACACAGTCACACAATTTAATGAATTTTCATTCTTATACATGTTATAAGTGTAGTATTTGTATATATACATTCAGGTGTTAGCCATTTGTGTGCAACCGAAAGGAGAAAATGTTTGCCGAAAGTATTGGGTGATATACCATCGACTGTTGGGGTACACATCGATTGTTCTAATTATAGCAAATATATTTGAAGGGACTGCGAATCAAAATTCAGCTAATAAATGGAGATGGTTTTATATCGCTATCCTTGGAGTTTTGGGTTCGATTCCTATATCATTGGAACTTCTGAGATGTTTTAAATTCTTCAAGCAAATGAGCAATCGCGTTAAATTTAATAGCTAGGCTTCTTATACATAGTAATTGTTTTCCCTTCTTTTTATGTTTCATATTAATTTTCTTTTTATATTTAATTTGAGTTTCAATTTTTCATTTAAAGAGAGTTATATAGTAGAGATTCCATGTTCACAAGTCAGTAAATCACAACAGATCGATATATAAATATGATTCTCAGTCAAAGCACTGTTCATATTGTTGATTCTCAGTTTTAAAGAACCATTTTGTAACCATGATATACCATGGGTAATATATTAGTACTTCACAAAAAAATATTCTAGCACTTTAAAATTATTTTTAGTGATAAAAAAATGTTTCAAATAATTTTATATAAGGCGTGATTAAAGATAATTTTGTAATGTTAAAATACTTCTGTGAAATACTAATATTATCACCCTATATCATACTTGTAAATATGTGCCGATGTTTACGTATTGATCTAGGTTTGATTTAATTGAGGAGACTGTCAAACTGTCTATGAAATAAGATACATTCCTTTACTAATATTATCACCCTATATCATACTTGTAAATATGTGCCGATGTTTACGTATCGGTCTAGGTTTGATTTAATTGAGGAGACTGTCAAACTGTCTATGAAATAAGATACATTCCTTTACAAACCTTTTGTACCCTTCTAATTTGTTATAGCAACGTATTCGAAAGAACAACTGAAAACAACAATTGAATTTTTTGTTTTTATCGAACAATTGAAAAGAACAGTTGAATTTTGAACAACCGAATTTTAACTGAAAAGAACAACTGAATTTTTAGCAAACTAAACCAGTTAAAGAACAACTGAATTTTTAGTTCAACTCCAACCTTTTTCCTTTTTCCTAATTTTTCGTTTTTTCGGTTAGAATTTTGTTCCTGTTGAAATAATAGAGAGAGAATGAAAGAAGTGAATACTAGAAATTTTATTATTTAACTGATATCTAATATGTGTAGGGGTTAGCTCTATTTATATTAAGAGCTAGCATCCTTACTTCTCTGCCAAATCAATGTGGGACAAGTTACACTATATATACTATGAGATAATCTCCTCATTCATACCATAATTCCAATATAGAACAAATGGTATCTTACAATATTACTTATAGACATCCACATATCAATATTTTTACAACAGCTCCAACATTTCTCTTGCCTTTTCCTCATATTCGAAGATTCGTTAAAATTATTTTCAAATATAAAGAGAATTAAGAAGAGGAGTTCATAAACACTATATAGAGAATTTGATTTGCTCTTATTTGTTAGCTTTTGAATACATCTGTGTATGATGCTGAGAAAGAACATGATCTTTGAGAATATTACATTTTTTCTTAATTACTAGACCAATTAGTTAGAAGAAATGGATTTTTTTTAATATTTTTTTAAACAATTGCACTTAGAGGATTCGAACTCGGATCTTCTTCTAAAATGTAGTAATAATAATAATAATAATCTATATTTATATTAATATAAAAGTGGGCTAGTCTGACCAAATTTTCCGCCTAAAATTTTTTCTATACCTTTTTTTTATTTATTATAAAGTTTGCATGCACATGAACATATTAAAAGCATCCATGGAATTAATGCAATGTACATAGTGTATAGTGTACATGAATAATTGGCCAAGGTAATTTGAATATTATGACTTTTCAAAAACAATTACTTGTGAATTCCACTATTAATTATTACAGGAATATGTACAATCATGCATGAAAAATCAATTTTTAATCTGATTTTTTCTTTTGAAATGATAATTTTACTATTAATTGTTACAGTAATTTGAGTATTGTGGCTTTCCAAAAAAAAATTTACTTTTAATGACATATTGTTATTCGATTTTTCATTTTCTTTACTTTTTGTGATGCGTGTTAATCTGATTTTTACATTTTTTTTGTATTTTTCATTTATTCGTAAAGTTCTTTAGTGTATTTATTCGTTTAACAAATCTTTGGGGTTTTGGATTCTGTCATTACGTATTTAAAAAAATTTTAAATGTTGATCATATTATCTTACATTTAATTTTAGTGATTTGATGACCATTTGATTTGTCATAAATTATTTCCATTGCCAGCAAATGTAAATACTTTATGATTTTTCTTGGTATTTATTGTAATTTATATTTTACTGATTTTAATATCAAATGAAATTGTCTACTAATTTTTTTCAAGTAGTTTTAGTATTCATATCTCCATCCTAAGTTATCTTTTTTAATTTCAGTGTTTTTTATTTAATTTAATACATATTTTTGTAAATTTAATTTAGTGGTTCAGTTTGGTTTTAATTTATTGTTTCCTTTTCATTGTATCTAATTTTTTGACTTTCTACTTTATCATTGCAATGTTCGTTTGTTCGATTACTAATTCTCATTATTTTTTGCTATAACAATATTGTTCATGTTTTGTCACACGTGCAACGCACGAGTGACATACTAGTTTATATAAAAGTGGACTAGTCTGACTAAAAAAATTGACCAAATTTTCCGACAAAAAATTTTCCTATACCTTTTTATTTTTTAAAATTTTGCATGCATGTAAACGTATTAAAAGTATGCATGGAGTTAATGCAATGCACAAAGTACAGTGCATGTGTAATTAACTAACGTAATTTGAGTATTGTGGTTTTTTGAAAAAATGTTGCTTGTGAATTTCACTATTAATTATTATGAAAAAATGTATAGACATGCATAGAAAATTAAATTTTAATTTGACTTTTTTTTTTTGTAAAATGATAATTTGACTATTAATTGTTACGGTAATTTGACTATTGTGGCTTTCTAAAAAAAACAACTTTGAATGATATATTGTTGTCCGGTTTTTCTTTTTTTCTTTTTTGTGATGCGTGTTGATTTGAGTTTTACATTTTTTTTGTATTCTTCATTAATTCATAAATGTTTTTTAGTGTATTTATTCATTTAGCAATTTTTTTTATTTTGGAATCTATTACACGTGCTATTTGATAACTATTTGATTTTTCAAAAATTGTTTCTATTGCTAACAAATGTAAATACTTTATGATTTTCCTTGTGATTTATACTTTAGTTATTTTAATCTTAAATAAAATTGTCTATCAATTTTTTTTAAGTAGCTTTAATTTTCTTATCTCCATTTTAAGGTATGTTTTTTTCCCCTTAAATTTCAGTGTTTTATTTAATTTAATATATATTATTATAAATTTAATTTAATGATTCAATTTGATTTTAATTTATTATTTTTTTATTGTATCTAGTTTTTTGATTCTTTATTTTATCATTACGATGTCTGCTTAGTTGATAACTAATTTTTATTATATTTTGTTAGAATGATATTTTTTATTTTGTGCTACGCTGCAACGAACGTACGGTGATATACTAATTATTGTTAAAGGGGAAAAAGTTATTTTAAAAAATTTAAGATATTCTCCCAAAGTGAAAAACTACCGTTCGCACATTGGGGCACATCGATGAACAATCAGGAGGAGGAAGGGAAGAGAGAGAACGAAGAGGGAAAGGAGCAGACTCCGATGGCCGCTTCAGCCATGGACGGCGTAGCAGCGATGGCTCTCCGGTCTGTACTCCAGCGCGTACAGCAGGCGGCTGAGAGGTCATGCCGTCGGCCGGACCAGATAAGAGTTTTGGCCGTAAGCAAAACCAAATCCCCAATTCTCCTCCGCCAAGTGTATGACGCTGGTCATCGATGTTTTGGCGAGAATTACGTCCAAGAGATCCTTGAAAAGGCCCCTCAGGTACCTTCTTATTTTCTCCCTCTCTTCAATTCACTATCACTTCGCTTGTGAGCCAATTTGGGAAACAGACTCTTAGGGAGGTGTATTTAATTTAGATTTTATAAGATTTTTTTGAATTTTAAAAATTTATGGTATTCAATTGAAATTTTAAAAACTCTTTTAAAATATTACGGTATTCAATTAGGATTTTAAAAAGTTTTTGTGATATTTAATTAGAATTAAAAGTAATTTTTTAAAATTTTATGGTATTCAAAATTTAATAAAAAATTTATAAATGAATAAATTTTAATAGGTTCAAGAGTGTTTTTATAAATAACAAATATACTAATAAATCTTCTCCGAAAGATTTTACATGATTTTTTCTATCTTTCTCACATACTCTAGGTATTATTTGTTCTATTATTTCTTCTTGTCTATGTAATGTATATATTAAACCCTTTTACTCCATTTTTTATCTAAAACATTTTTTTTCCCAAATCTTATGTATTATTTCTTCTTCATTTTTATAATCTTCCCTCCACTTCATTTTCTCTATCGAAGACCCCCTCTTTTTTTTCTTTTTTTTTCTTTTAAGATACGACTACTTTTGAAGTTTTAATTATCCAATCAGTCATTTTTTTCCGAAACTACATAGATGTTGCCCCCTTAATTTTTTCTCTCCTTTTACGATTTTTTTTAACAGAAGATGAAAATCTAATAGAAATGGCAAAATAACCCGATCCATTGGATTTTTAGACTCGATCCGAACCGTTTGCGGCGGATTTATAATTTGCTTATTACTTTAAATTTGTAATTAAAATTCTTTTATTATTTATCCTTTGATGTTTTTATTATAATTAGAAGAATTAATGAATTTATTAAAATTTATATAAATACTAAAGAGTCAACTCTTTAAAATCTGTTAGAGTTTGTATTGATTTATTAAAATCTGTTAAACGCTATATATATTTAAAATAATCTATGGATTTAAAAGAATTCACGGAGTTTAAAAGGTTCACAAAAATCTTTTAAAATTTTAATTGAACACACCCTCCTATGCTTTATTGTTCTACGTACTTCTCTAGATTTTGGGAACAAACAATTATGGTGTATCTGAAAATAATTCTGGAGGAATTCAGGATTAAGAGGACTCAGATTTGGCATTATTTCGTGGTAGAGTGTGATAAAGAGTGTGGGCCTCACCTACGAATCAATGCGCCACATCTGAGTCAGTTCTCTTGTGTTAACGCTTTTTCTTTTATTGTTCAAAACTATTGCAGCTTCCGCAAGATATTGAGTGGCATTTCATTGGGAATCTGCAGAGCAACAAAGTAAAACCTCTCTTGAGTATGTCTATTTCTCTCTCCCTACATTTTCATTATGTTTGGTATTTTAGATGTAAAGTAGGAAGCTTTCATCCATGTGAGTTGAGTTTTTTCAGTCTGATAGAAATTGGAATTTTGTAATGTGGGATTCAGAGAACAAGGATATTTGAGACATGTAAAACATTTCGGAATAGTTATTTTTAGGACTTCACTTCTTTGTAGTTTTTGGAACGTGAATCTAGATTACAAGATCAGTGGAAAAATTGCAATTCAGTTGTTTACAGTTTTATGCATGGTAGAAACCTTTTATCAAATTCCATCCAGTTGGCAGGACTTGGGATTTTATGCTGTTTTCCCATGTCTCCATGTTAAAGTTATACTAATTTGGGTAGAAGAATTCAGGGCTTTCTAAGTGGAACTCAATCAAAGAACCCTTGCATCTTTGGAGTTAGTTATTACAGTAAGTAGTAACACTTGAATTGAATATGAAATGCTAATTGAGTAAACGTGTCTTACAACTATGTTTTGCTTATGTGTCTAATGGGTATGTTTGAAATGGGATCTTAATCCAGGCATCCAGCAGGTTAAGTGCTTGTTTAGTTGGAGTTTTGGTTCGTTCCTAGAATTCACGCCAAAAGTCTTTTATAATTCATTTTGAGAGATTGAATATAAGTTGATGAAGCTCAAACTTTCTATGTAAAATTACCATTTTGGATTCTAGGAACGAACAAAAACTCTGACCAAACAGCACTAAAGGTTATCCATTTGCTCCTTCTGAGCTACCTCTACACCTCCCTCTTCCACCCACTCTTCTCATAAAGAGATACTTCATCTGTTTAGTGGCCCTGTAACCCATTTGAGTAATTATTATTGTTTTATTTACTTACTATTGCTTGATGTGCACCATTTTTTTGAATTCTTTTATTCATTGTTGAATATCTGCATACTGTCAGATATTTGTAAAAGAAATTTCACGCTTACGTACTCATTTTGTGTCGCATTTTTTGTGCTTAACAGAGGAATATTAATATGCATTTATCCTTTATTTTTTACGCGCAGCTGGTGTACCAAACCTTGCCATGGTCGAGACTGTAGATGATGAGAAGGTAAGCACTAACTTCAGTTGCAGTCATCTTTTTGTAGAAAGCTGGTAATTCTATATTAGAGTATGAGTTATCAAGTTAGACCAAGTATTCTTCTATGCATTGTGTTATGAATCCTTCCTATATCTTTCTCTTCTGTGTTCAGAAGAGTCCTTTGTATAACATGCATTTGAAGATATTACTAGATTTAATAAGACTCCTAAATATTACTCCCTCCATCCCAAATTAAGACTCCACATTTCCTTTTTGGGGACATCCCCAATTAAGAGTCCAATTTCCTTTTTGAGACATAATGTATCTAATTTCACAATAAAGAAAAATCTTTGTTCTTGACCATTGATTAAGTTGAAATTGGTGTATCCTGAATTTCTTGTTTGGAAAATCAAACATAGCTCTTAATTTGGAACACAGGGACTATTATTTTGATTGCAAGTTGTGTCCTATTTGTCAACAATTATATGCTACTGTTCTGCATCAGTGATTTCTTAGTAATTGTCTGTGATTTGTTCATTACCCAATTCTTCTATATCTGTTCACAACTTCCATTTTCATATCACAATATTTTATTAGGGGAAAAGATGTCTAAAAGAAAGAGTCGGCTGATTTCTACCAACTCATTCACTCAATATTTTGCTGGTGTGTTGTGTAGATTGCCAACCATCTTGACCAAGCAGTGGGAAACATTGGCAGAAAACCTTTGAAAGTGTTGGTCCAAGTGAACACAAGTGGAGAAACATGTACGTGAAGTATGTCACTGATTTATTTGGATTGATGGCTCCTTTTTCAAAATTTCAAATGCAATTAGGAGGCCAATCTCCATCTCCTCCCCCTCTCTCACCTTTGAAAGGAAAATTTTTGAAGATAATAATATTGATTTTCTACTTGCTGCAGCAAAATTTGGTGTTGATCCAGCTGGGTGTTTGGACCTCGTTAAACATGTTAGTTTGGGGTGCCTGAACCTCGAGTTTTGTGGGTTAATGACGATAGGAATGCCAGATTATACTTCGACTCCAGAGAATTTCAAGGTGGATTACACATAAATTGTCTTTTTATTAATACTTTTACGCCTTCTTTTAATCGCCTAAGTTTTCCTTATGCTAGTAATTTGTTGCTTCCAGACATTAGCAAACTGTAGAACTGAAGTCTGTAAGGCACTTGGAATAGCAGAAGACAAATGTGACTTATCGATGGGCATGTCTGGGGACTTTGAGTTAGCTGTAAGTAAATTCATCTTGCTGTTTTTTTATTTTCCTGGTTAAGAATTTAACAGTTAATTTCTTGATGATAAAATGCATAATTAAGGTTGTAATTTTTCACTAGCAATCTCATGTCCAGCTTTAGTTTTGATTGATTGAACAACAATATACATGGAAGTGACTCAATTGTTAGAAGTTTTTTTAAGCACATTCAGTTATTAATCTTTCTGGAAAACATAAATATGAACTGCAATTTTTAACTAAAGAGGCAGATGCTGTGGCTGAGAGCATATGAGGAGGAATGCTAACCAAATTATGTGTTCAACCTCTTCAATAGGTTGTAGTCGCTGTTTTAATATTTGAACTAGTTAATGCTATGTATAACCATCAAAACAGTTTGGTGCAACTGCAAAGCATTGTCAGCTAAGTTGGTCATTTTTATTTTATATTTTTCTTTTAAAATTAAGGGAGGTCTAAATCTCTCTCTTAACCCTACGAACAAAGAATCCCAACCCCCCCCCCCCCCCCCCCCCCCCCCCCCCAGGGCACAAAAAAAAAAAAAAAACCCAACCCGCATGAATCAAACTCTTTACCTCAAATCAAGGGTGGAGGTTGCCTGTGAAACTAATTGCTCCACTTGTTGATTTCTGCAGATTGAAATGGGCAGTACCAACGTGAGAATTGGATCTACCATATTTGGACCACGGGAGTATCCGAAAAAGCAATCAAATTAGCAAAAGTCAAAAAGTTAATCGTGGCAGACCTTTAAATATCATGTCATGACATGACAACCGATCTATTTCCATATCCATTGATATTTGTTAGGATAGATGTCTGCTGATATGCACAAATGCACCTAGCAGTATAAACATGGTCTTGTAAAACTGTTAAGTATTTATGTTGAATGTTGGATTGGAGCTAAACTTTATAGCAGATGTTTCGGAATCTTTGTTCAAACATCAACAAATTAATTAAAAGAGCTTAGCAATGAAACAATTATGAAAATAAAAAAAGATCTAGTGTAAATTCAGAATTGTGTATACCTTTTTGTCTTATTTATTGAATCCAAATCATCAGTAGTCAAAAAAAGGTAACCCCGTCAAAATATAAGAGACTTTTTTCCAAAAATGAAAAATGGTATATGCTCTTCAAATTGAGTTATATAGCAGTGGGGACCCCATTAGCTAATAACACGGACCTCTTTTTATATATACGAATGACACTTAGCAATTTTTAAGAAGTTAAAAACGAACATGATGCTAGAGCCTGTCCACTTGAAAAACTTACAAATTCTCAACTGATACTGTGTATTCATTCTCCTCTTAAATTAACCAGTTCCAATTATTAATTGTGCAAGTCTCAGTCTAAAAAATCTCATTTTCGTTTTGAAAGTAATCAAAGTATTGTTATGGTAAATAAACCTTTACTTTTTACCTTTATCAAGTTGGAATTGGTGGTTTTCTTTTTCTTGTTATGGATACTGCAATTAAGACTTGATTCAAGTAGTACTGTCCATTACAACAGAGACACTCACATTTGCCTCGAGCATTTTAAGGGAGGGGGATTGAGGTCGAGGGGGCTCGAACTCGCCGCCTCGTTCAAGTATACGTCTTTAGACAAAAATTAGAAGTGTTTACTGGCTTCATTTACAAGATAATTATATCAAGTGCATTAATGAGTAATATATTTCAAAAATATAACACTGCTGTATCCATATGAAAGTCGCCTGCAATTCTCCAATATGCATTTAGATTTTTGATTTACTTTGTCCTTTTTCCCTCTTGGAGTCATCTCATGTTTGAAACCCGCAACCAAGAAGCGAAGAACTCTTAAACCCTCCCACAATCCAACCCTACTGACAGAGCCGGCCCTTGGGGCGGGTTTGCAGAGCTACCACCCAAGGCTTAAAAATTAAGAGCAGCACCAATATTTTTTAATTAATAATGCAGCTTTCCAAGAAAAAAATTCAGGTTTCTAAAGTTTTACCGGTGTGTAAGGAAACAGCCTCTTCAACTCTTTTCTGATTCTTTATTTTCATATTTAATCTCAATTTGCTCATGCTATAAGAGAGGATTAGATATTTAATTATAGTGTTTTTTTCAAGGTTCTTTGCAATTGTAACGTGTTTTTGGTGGCATGTAAACTTTTTTGAAATAAAATTAATTTGATTATTTTAATATAAAAAAAATTAATATATTTATTCATAAGAGGGTATCTCTTCGTTATTTTGCCTAAGGCCTAAAATTGCTAGGACCAACTCTACATTTGAGGTGAAAACACAATTCTCAATACCGTCGAGCTATTTTCCATATGTTGTATAATTTAACCAGGGATTCTTCTTCAAGCCTTTAAGAATCCAGTCGCATAATTGCACCTCGCATACTGAAACATATCTGCACGAAGTGCAAAATTTTGCTCGTAGTTGATAAGCTCTTTCTACTGTGCCCTAAAAGCTCTTACCTCCACATTTTGAGTTAAGTATTAAAGGTATCCTGAATACGCCTGAGCATTGGTATCAGAATACCAATCTGAAGAAGCTGATGTCCCTTCCCAATAAAAGTTTCATAAGAAGCAGCACAATTTTCTTTAGTCCACCAAACTGAGCATGCTACTTGTCATATAAGACCCAGCTCATATGGTGCAAACCCATGTTTTAAACTTAACTTTTTTAAGGCCAAGAGACCGCACTTGGATCTATGCCTCACCTGCACCATCCCACCACCCCCTTCAAGCATAGCTGTGTGCCAGTTGCACATAGTTTCCAGAATACTCAAGCTTTCAGCATCAAAATATCATAAAAGTGCATTCAAATGAATTTCCACGGCTGCAAAATACAACTTTCTGATTGTTGTGCTAGTACTGTTGTAATCTTGAGAAAATTGGGGGTGGTTACTGACTTCTTTCTACACAGTGAAATAAATTAAAATCATCACAATCATCTGAAATTTCTACTGATCATTTCAGCGCATCCAATTAACATACATAACAAAGTGGCAGGCACATTAGTCAATCATGTACACACGATACATGACACATCTATACAGCTGGCTTCAACTGACAAAATTCTCTTTCAAACTACCCCGAGTGTTACAAGGTTTTAGTTGCTCCTCTCATTAACAGTTTTTAGGTTGTTTTATCTGAACCAAAAAGGAAAAGAAGAAATAAGATCCTGAATATTTGCTATATAACAAATCTGTAAAACTCTGCTGGTCACTAAATTATACCCTCATTCTATACTAAGTAGGTATGTTGATGGTTAGGCGTGCTGGTAAATTCACAGGCAGTAACTAGAGTCTCTTGAGTGAAAATTACTGATGTGTGAGTAGTAAGGTAGAGGCAGCAAAGGGGCCAACAACTCCTTCACCCAAAATACGCATGGCAGCTCCTTGCGAGAACTTCCTGGCAAATAAAAAACAGGGTACAAGCGTAGAATTGTTCTTGCACCACTCTGTCCGGAACTCACTGTCATAGTATACATGGTTGATATCCTGAAATTATATGGAAAAACATGAGATGATGCTAATTACTAAACAATGAGAAGAAAGAAGAAAGTATACAAATACAGGGTTGCGAAGGAGTAAAATAACAAGAAACAAATAAAACATTCATATATTAGAACATTTTTCTTAAGGAAAAATCACATAGCATGCTTGATATCTACTAAGAATGTCAGGTGCGTTAAAAGTAGATGGAAGATGGTGCAAAATACTATTCACCTTTATTCTTTTGATTTGTTGAGGGCCTGCATTTGCATAGTTAAACGTTGTAGGATGCCAACCTTTTGCTTCCATAGTTGTTGCAGTCTGGTTCCATGATGTGTAGGTTACCGTTCTTCTTTCAAGTTCATTTTCTAGATCACTCATCTAATCAAAAGAACAAATATAAATAAACTATGTTTCCCATTTCTAAGTCATGATACTAGTCATCATAGTAGTCAGAATCTTGTAATTCATGATTCAATCATATGATTCTTGTAGCAAATCTAAAATGAACAAGGATTATGGTCTATCTTATGATTTGTACGAGTAGGTTCAACAACGAGCTAAATAGATTACTGAATCATATATGACGTGTAAAGGGAATATTACTGTAATTAACTGCACAATTTTTTGAAATAAATCAAGAATCAGGACAGGGTTTGATTTCACTTGCCATCCCACTTTTTAATATTTTTTCATTAACTCTGCACTATAAATTTATTTATTAATAATTACTTAAAACTGAGCTTGAATCAATTTGATTTGAATAATCTCGTCTCTGACTATTTATTGTGAATTCCTGACTTTTTTATAAATACCATATTTAAGTTGCGAGATGGAAACTGGATCATGTTAGGGATTCAACGCACCTCTGTTATTGTACTTCTTTGGTCATGAAGAAGTGTGTTTTTTAACTAGATGAAGTAATCATGTAATAAAATTTCTTTTACATAATAATGTCTCGTTAATTAATATATTATTTTTCTAACATACATTATATGCAGTTTCAATTATTTTGTATCGAGTACGATTCAATTGATGAGACACCCTTCTGAGCGTTTTCAATTCACGATTTGAGAATTATACTAGTGACAGAAGGCCTATTACATAATTATCTCCAGAAAATGGTAGGTGCTGCAGAATATCTATCGTAGAGAAAATGGCTACACCCAGGGAAAAAAAAAGAGCAGGCAGCAAAAGCTATTAATAAGAAAAACAGAAAAGGAGATCATGAAATAGCCTCTCGAGTAACCACAGTATCCAGTGAAAAAAAAGAAGCATATAACAAATTAACAATGATGGGGAACGGAGAAAAAATATATAATAAACATGAAATTATTACTTACTGCAAGTAATGTCTGCACATAGTGTTCGTCCGGGATACAATTATGCTGCTTCTGGAGTTTCTGCATTTGATGTTTAGCCGTAATTAAAAATAATTTGTCATTTAGAAATAGAAACTACCAGATTACAAATAAATATGCAATGAACAAAAAATAGCACAACATTAATAAGTTCGTCGTATCTGATACATTATCTGAGGTCCATAACCATTGTTTTTTTCTTTTGGCTTCTAACAAGACAAGCACTTCATAGTCTGACTTTTGAAGATTCAGAGCTCTTTAAAAAAAGCTCTTAAAAGAAAGTAACAATAAACAGAAGTACAAAAATGAGGGGCTGTCGTTATGTATGCGTGCATTTTTGCATTTAATAACAAGAATTATAGGCATCAAAAGCACCAAAAACAAAGAAACAAACTTAAAACACACAGCAAAATCAAGCAAATGATCACAGTAGTTCCTTCTTTTTTTTGGTCATTGATCAAAGTATTTAACTAAATTTCAACTTGAAGCATGTAGGATAAAGATAAAATTCTATCAACAACCTTTGTTTAATTAATTGAGTTTTAAACCCTGGTCTCCATTTTGTTGTTTTAACACCATAGCGTCCACTAAAACATTAAGAAAAATCATATTTCCAAACTTTCCACTATGCTGACCCTCTCTCTTCCTGTTGGAAACTTCAATCAGAACAGTGTGATCCATGTTAATAAGACATCAGAACACATAGACAATCCATCTGAACTGGTGCTCTACAATATGTGACCAAACTGGTGCTACCCAAATATATAAACTTCAAGTCAAGCTCCTAAGGAAACAGAATCAAATAAAGAGAGTTCAAAACACTGAAGCCAACACAGAATGGCCGTAAGCTTGTAAAAAAAAAAATCAAATCAGTAGAACTGTATTTATATATATATATAAACATCTGATAGCAAGCACTGAACCTTTAATAGGTAAACATCTGCAAGAAAAAATAAATAAAACATTTAAATTTGGATATAACTAATGACAACATGCAAGACAAATTCATTTGAAGTGAAGCATTCAATTGAAAAGTTCTCGATTATCTACGTAGACAAAGCAACAAAGGTGACTTACGGTGTTCTGCTTTCCTTTACGGGGATCCACGGGTGGGCGTCTCTGCAAAGTGATGAGAATTTAAATATTAATTATGCTTGAAACACATTAAAAGAAGGGTCAGCTTCTAGTTTCAGTTCATTTAATATTTCCATGCAGGACTGCTGACTGAGGGACAAAAGGGCTTGTTTTTAATGACAGAGAGCAAGTAGTCAAACTCCTTCTACAATGAGAAAATAAGAGGCTCGGGTTTGAAGAAAAAGAACATTCTAGCTATCACAAGGCTTATAATACTAACGACACTAAGACAGGTTTAACGTTAATGTAGGTTTTACCCCTACAAGTTTTGGTTAATTAACATTGATATTTCTTTACATACTAGTATGGATGCAAAAATTGCGACAATGCCGTACAAAGCGATCCTGGGTATATTATACGCAGATATATGGCGGAGATTTGAGAATGGTATCATTCGCATACCTTACAAAATTTCTTGAATACAGGAAAGATGACCTCGTCGTCTACAAGAACTTCTGCATGACTTCGAACTAACGCAATCCACTGAAATTACCAAATCAAATGAAGTTATAGAGCATTGGAAAACCATACCTTCCAACAGCGACGGTACTTTTTCACAACATCTTAGTATAAAATTGAATAACTGTTTTATTCATAAAGTTAAAAGAAGAGTGCTAACAGAAGTAACAATAATGTGTTAATGCATTTGAAGGTTGTTACATGGTTGGACACGCAAACAATAAATGGCACCAACCCTAGAAGGTGGAAAGTATAGCCTTTACCTAAAGTTCACTTATCCCAAAAACAACTGTTCCAATAGGTGAAACTTCAAGAATTGCACAAGACTTGTATCCACATCTAGTTTCTGAAGAGCACAGCAGCATGGATACTTCTACAAATTTGGCGTATTTGTGTCAGATACATAGCAGATACCGATACTTAACAGATACTCTCAGGCATGTATCCATAATTTGGTTTTAAATTTTTGTGCTAGCATAAGGCTATTGAGATTGCAAGGCTAGAGCTTTCTTGAATGATGATATATAGATTATAGATATATACAGCTTATTGAAATGATGATAAACTGGGATTCGGGAATCATTGTTACTATCTATCTTGACCCTTATAGGAATGTCCAATTGATGACTTTGACATGCTGTTATAATCTATGTTGAATTAATTCACTGACATCGTCCAGAAAAAAATATTGCCTAAATATAATAGCGGTATATATGATAAGTTGTGGGATGTTAATACCTAGTCTGACTGAAATAATAATGTCCTCTATATTAATATGATATGCTATAATTATACATGCACGCGATGCGTGTGCATATTGTCGCATATAGGAAATTAGAATTAAAAAATTGAAAATATTTTGAAGTAGGTTAGCGGTAGGAATCATTTCATTACTTGCCAATGCAAAGGTTCAAATCCCATTACGAATGTAATTGACATAATTTTTTACTTGAGCCTTGATATACTGTGCTAGTGCTAGGGTATAAATGGAGAATCATGAATGGGTATGCCAATTCCTTTGAAATAGGAAGGGTTCTTTTCCTATTTTAATATAGATTAGGCACGAGCAAACCTTTAGTCAACTTATTTTTTTGGAAAAATGAGTGGGTGGAGATTTGAACTATCACCTTTTGAAAGATATGCAAGCATCCAACCAGCAGGCAACACTACCTTTTATGATAATTATTAAACTATGTTTCTATTATTGCTAGTTGTAGTATATATAGTTATATATTTACATTGCCAGCCTCTGAAGCAATCCGGTCTATTTGCAGACCAGTTTTTATAGAAGAATTTTTCAAGTTGCTATTGGCATTGGCAATGATAAAAACATCCTCACTGCATTAGCAACAAAACATTCATCGAGAAAAACTGGTCTCGAAATGGATCAGTCTGCTTACGAGTCAGCCTCTATATATGAATTGCAATATTCATCTTATTCTCATTGCATCCATATCCCGAATTTTATTTCGAAAATAATAATAGTAATAATAATAATTATCATATCCATGTTTTGGTATATCCATACATGTGTTTATCTGCATAACACGGTCAACATACTTAATCTGAAAAACACTTGACTTGAGTGGGGTCTACAAAGTTCAAAAGTAGGTAAAGCACAAATTGTGACCAATGCATATAGGTTGTCACATTCTTATGAAATGGAATCAATATCTACAGCCTGTGATACTAATGCATTAAAGCAATAATACACACAGCTACAAATGATGATACATGATTAGACATAATCTTATGAAAATGGAGTAATATATATGGCTTATGAAGATATCAGAGATACTAAAGCCTTCAGTTTGTTATTGACATAAAAATGTGCACCTTCCAAATTCTTATGCAAACAAAGAACTTAAGGCAAATATCATTAATGGGAGCGTTAAACAAGACATCAATGCTCTCAGAACAATTTTATTTTCATTGCTTCAAGTGGCCAGTATCACCTGAGTATACTTTTTCTTGTTCAATAGGGTGATCAATTTAAATCAGGCTAGATGCATCACCTGTGAACCTTTTCGCCATTTGTGCTTTGGAATAACAGGAGACATCTTTGGATTGTAGCGGGTCTCCTTCTTATCGAGAAAGCTAGAATACATAGTACAAAAATCCCATGTTAAATACTCCAGAAGAGTAAAATATTGATATAAAGGAATTTATGAGTTGGCCACATCAATTAAATCCATTGATTACCTATCCACGAAACTCCTGGGAGATGCCATCAGATACTTGTATATATAGCTAAAGTTGTACAAAGGAACGCAGCTGCACAATTCCAACAAAAATTAACTTCAGTGATATCTAGAGTAAAGCTCCTGGCAGAAACATTATAGCCGGAAAGTTAACTAGTTTATGTGGCCATAAACAGAACAAACTGGCAAAAAGGATCATAACCTAACTGTAAAAAATTGGGATATGGCTTTTTTGAGTAGGGAGTCGAAATCCCGAAATCAAGTTGATTGAAAATGACCAAGGGACCAAAACTAATTATGAAGAAATAAAACAAGACTAATGAGAAGATCAAAATTGAGTTTCACATGAAACTGAACTTCGGCAGGATAAGGGAACACAATAAGGCTAGTTTCTGAAAGACTGAAACTACAACTTTGACTTGTGAACTAGAGTAATAAAACCGTTTCAATAGAAAGCATACCTTTTTGTCATTCTATTGGGTATAAGAAACATACACCTTTAGGGTCCATTTGATAGTAAGATGGAAAATGATAGGAAAACCAATTGATTTGTGTGAAAAGTTGGAAAATAAGTTGAGGGATTGTGGTGAGATCCTCTCTATCTCATGCTCATTTCTATGAATAGATATACATCATCCTCTTTATTTGTTGTGGAAAAAATTTCTTCGCCACAACCTGAAGAAAATATTTCCATGGAAAAAGCAAGACAACATCTCAACACATCCCTAAACGTATTTTCCAACTTCTCCCAAAAATACATTGGTTTTTCTACCAATTTTCATCTAGTTATCAAACGTAGCCTTATAATATAAATAAAATAGAATTGCATAGCCATGCCACAGAAAGATTTCATTCTGCATGATTTCCAATCATCTCATTTGAAAAATTAATGGCCAAGTAAATCAAATCCATTACAAGAAATTAATATCTTAATTCTCAAATGAATGCACAGCATAAAGCTAATGCAATTGTCACACGCTTAATTATCTCACCACCCATCAAGTCCAACACTTGAAAAATTGAATGGATCAAAGGCATCTATTAGATATTTGACAGTTATAGCATCGTCATCAGAAGAAAAGATACATAGATAGATAGATAAAGACACAAACCCGTCTGATAAGAGAACAAATCTCCGATTTGCTGGATCCTCAAGAGCCTCTTCAAATAACAACCTCTCAGCTGCAATCATGGTGGACTCTCCCCAGCCTACCTGCACAATCACCAATTGAATCAATCGAATATAACAAAGAAAAACCTTTGTTGATCATCGTGAAAAGAGCATGCAAATGATACAAATTACTAAGCCCTTTTGTGGGCTGTGGAAAAAGCAAATTATTTGTTAGCAAAAGGGATCAAATTAATGGCTTTTTAATGTTTATTTTGAGTATTTGGAAGAAGAGAACAAAAGCCTAAGCTAAACTGTACCTAGTAAAACCAATTAGCTCTACTGAAGAAAGCTCTTCATTGAGGAAAAACAAAAAAAGAAGAATAAAAACTCTTTTACTTTTACTTTCCTCCGTTGTCCTAGCAAAAACAAAAGATTCACCTTAATACTATTGTTCAATTGCCTATTATAAAACAAGGAAGACCGAGTAGTTGATTCGTCGAACACAAAACCAGGCTCCGAATGAATATAAATCGAAAAATTGGCCGCATCAGCATTCTGCAAAGTCAAAGCAACGCCAATCAACCTACTTTAGTTCATTTTCTCGAGAAAATACAAAGGAGAAAAAAAGAAGCAAGTGTGTAGAATAGAATAGAACCTCAAAGAAGGTTCCCCAGAGAAAATCGAGAGGTAGGTTACGACGGACGAGGAATAGGAAAGCTAGTTTAGGGTTTCCTTGGAAGTTAACAATTGGAATACGAGATCTACGGGAGAGGATATAGGAAGGGGAAGGTTCGAGGTGAGAATGCTGTAGTCTGAGAATGGAAAATAGGCAGAGAGAGATGGAGAGTGCGATCACTATCTTCCAACCAAACCAGAAAGCCTTCCGTATTGAAGGATACGGCGATGTTTTCTTCGTCATGGCTGTTGATATTAGACCTTCTCCTCCTCCTCCTCCTCCTCCTGCTGCAATTCAATTCAATTTCATGCATATGAATTGGCATCTACATATACAATTTTCGACCTTATGTAGACACATGAACTGTTTCTAGAGGTGAATTAGAGGGAGAAGGAAGACTGAAGCTTCTGTGCAGAAAAAGTTGGGTGGGAAAGACGACGTCGCGTTTCTTTTTGTTTTGTTTTGTTTTGATGTATCAAATCGCAACCTGATGCCAAGTCTTGATGTTTAGTAGGTCCTCCGGACGGGCAGCACAAGGCACATAAATTGCTGCATACAAAGGTGGAGTGGAACCTACAAGTTAACGAGATCTGCTGGTGTTGTTTAATTGGTGCGTGTAGTAGACACTTCCATAAAAAATTAAGTTGTACTCAATTTTAAGTTACACTCTAAATTTTTATTTATTTTACTTTATACTTCAAACTTTAAAAAGTAGTTTTAAATATTCATTCCGTTAACATTTCGTCCATTTATAACCAAAGATGTAAAATAAGGGACAAAAAGGTAAATTTCCTTCTTTTTCCTCTTTCTCCTTCTTCCTCTTCTTTGAATTCCTCTTCAAATTCTTTGCACTTAAATTTGATTTTGAAGGAGGCAAAAGTGGAGTCGTAGGAGAGTGGGCAAGCAGTGTCGGCAAACCCATGGGTACATTCTCCGATAGAACCAGAAAGTTAGTGGGCAGCTTTGACTTTTCCAGGTTGGCTATAATCAGCCGCATTACGAGGAGGGGTACGTAGAGGAGAAGTGTATCGAAGTAGTACAACAATAAAAATAAGACAATCAACCTCATTTTGCAAAATGATTTCAAAATAAAATGGTGAAAATCAGTGATTGAGTAGTATAATTGGCGCCTGACCTGTCTGAGTAATAAATTGTGCACGTACACACCCATTGTGGCCATTCGACCATTCGATCCAAGAGAGAATTCCTTAAAAAAATTAAAAATAATGCCCCTTAATGGAAAATGTATCTTTTCCGCCTTTTAATGGGTTTGATTGCCTAATTTGATTTCCCAGGTAATTCAATTCCAACAACTTCCATTGAACAAAAAAATTATGCACGATTAATAAGAAGAAGAATGAGAAGGAGAATGAGAGGAAGAGCGAGAAGGAGGAGGAGGAGAATAAGAAAAGGGAGAAGGAGAGGAGGAGGAGGAGGAGATTTACCTTTTTGCCCTTATTTTGCATATTATATAATAAAATGGATGGAATGTTAACGGAGTGGACATTTAAAACCACTTTTTTAAGTTTAGAGTGTAAAGTGGAACAAATTGAAGTTTATGGTGCAACTTGAAATCAAGTACAAAGTTCGGGAAGCAAATGGATCATTTACTTTAAATAATAAAAGAAAGGGTGATTTTATTTCTATCAGCAATATGTTGTGGTTAATTCACTCTTAAATCATGAAAATTTTAAACAAAATTTTATAATATTATTCTTTTTAAATTTGATAACTATAACCACCTATTAAAATTAATTTATAATTGTACCAATTTAGATTCTTTTTTAATTAAGATTCTTAATTCAAATATATTTTTTTAATTTATTTCATATTTACCTTTAAAGAATTTTCAAACGGTTTTAAGGTTAGGGTTTAGTCATCATTGTGCGTGGATTGTTTTCAAAATAATTAAATATCGATTTAACTTATCAGTACGTATTTTGTTCAATAAAAAAAACAAACCCTAATGTCAGTACAAAGTTTAAATATACAATAATGAAAAATCTTTTGCAATGAGAGAAATGAACAATACTTTGCATCACAAAGAATACTCTACAGTAGAATGGATTAATGCAGGATTGGAAGGTGAGAAAGAACTAGATATTAGTGTTGAGGATGGTTTATTTCCATTGCAATTGGTAGAAACTGCACGTTCAATGGTGTGTGGGTTTTTTGTTTTTTTTTTCTTATGAATTTATACTTGAAATTATATTTTTATTTAAAAACTAGTAGAATAACTTAATTTAAGATATGACATTACATACTTCAGCATAACCTAAGTTAATACCTAATGTCGAATCCAAAACTAATTTATTGTCCTAAAATAATAATTGTATTATTCTTTTTTATTTCTTTTAAACTTAGAAAAATCAGTTATGACTTTTTTTTTAGAATCTTGAAGTATCCACCTCAAAGGAATTGATTATTCCGAAAACTTTATTGGTGTTACAATCGATTAAAAGTGATGTTAATGACATGCCGATATAAGAAGTGTTGTAATTGGTTAAAACTTTATCGGTTTTTTATATATACACACATATTTATCAATTATTAATATAAACCTTAAATGAAGAATATGAAGACAAAGTTTTAAGATGTGTAATGAAGAAGATGAAGATAGCAAGCATGGTCCTTCTAGATATGGTGCCTAACTTGTGAGGAAAAACGAGACAGTGAAAAATAGGAAAAAATGAAGGGATGGAAGAGGAGACGTGGGGAAAGAGGGAAGAAGTAGGAGATTATGGGGGGAAATAGGGACAATAGGTATCTATAAATGAAAAAGAAGGAAGAATACCGTAAAAATTTAAACTAGGAGTAAGGGGTGGTTAATTTTTATTTTTATTATTTTACTTCAAAGTTAATTAGGATTTACTCATTGCTTAATAATATTATGATCTAACTTTTTAAAGTGGATGTACTTATTACTTTAGTTGATATTTTAATATTAAATTATTATTTAAAATTATTTATAAAATTAAATTAATAATATTTTTTTGCCAGTCTATCCGCAGATTAATTTACTAGGCAATGTGAATTAACCTAACAATGCGGATTAACTGCAAGATATCACAGATATAAACAAAATAACCCTAAAAAAATGCCTCTTAATATTTAATAAAAGAGTTTAAAGGGTTATTTGTTTGCACCACTTAAATTTGAAAATTTTAAAGGATTGTTTGCTTGTACCACTTAATCTGAAAACTTTAAAATTTTCAGATTTAAGTGGTTTTAAAGTTATTTGTTAACTAAAAAAATTAAATGGTTTACCACTTAAAACTGAAAATTTTCATCAAAAATTTTAAGTAGTACATTAGCCACTTAAAACTGAAAATTTAATTTTAAAGAGTGTAAAATACCTAGTTTACCCTCTTTAAAACACATGATAAACACCCTTTTTATACAGCTCCTCTTTTCTCTTTTACTCAGCTATACCCACAGCTCCTCTCTCTATATATCTCGCTCTTCCATCCATTTAATCGTTTATCATATGAATTTTATCAAATTGGTCAATACATATGTTAATATGTCAACATAACTACTGATCTTAGATGGAGCAGGCTAAATTTACATAAATAATTTAGAGTAAATACCACTAATGGCCATTGAACTATTGTCAAATTTTACCAGTGAACACTATACTTCATTTTGTTATAAACGACCCATTAAACTTTTATAACGTACCACCAATGGCCACTCTGTCAAATCTCATTGTTAATTTTTAACAGAAACTATTATCTCATGAAATGTTAGGGTATTTAGGTCTTTTTACCTCTTTTTTTTCTCTCTTTTCTCTTTTCCTTTTCCTTTTATTTTATTTTATTTTCTTTTTCTTCTTCTTCCCTCTTTGACAAAATCAATCACATTCCAATTGTTCCTTCTTAGCACATAAGGTGTTGAAACAATCATCATTAGCTCATCGGTTGGCACGGCGCTGCCACTGGAGCTGGCAGCGGTGGATCAGTAACGACGGACAAGGTTGCCTTTGGCGAGATCCTCCGCGGAGGTCTGGTTGTAAATGCGGTGGTGAATGGGCGCAACTGTATTTGTTTACTTCTTGCTCCATTGTTGATGAATTATTAGTTCATATTATTATTCTTCAATTTCCAAATTTAGGGATTTAGGGTTATGTTTAGTTGAATACACAATTCTCAAAACCTGGTTAAAATTTGAAAAAGTAGGATTTTCACTCATAAACAAGACTTGTGATATTGATAACTATTGTTTGATGCAAGGGTTTTTCTTTTTCATCCTTGTCCTACTATTTGAAATTTGATTTTTGTATCAACACTCTTCATAGACGTCCTCATATGGAGCATTTGGTTTATGTGAACAGTGAAATGCATTTTAGGAGTAATTATTATTATTTTTTATGAATTTTCATTTAGTGAAATAACGGTAGCAATTTTCATAAATGAAATGGGTTAGCATGGTTTAAAAGTTTAAATTATATTGTCTTTTTATTTTTATTTAGAATCAAGAGATCTAAATAAATTAATAAGGGAAAAATTGTTATACTTAAAAAAATTCAGTTTTCAAATATGTTATATTCAAACAAACAACATTTTTTCAGATACAATTTTCAGAAGTAAACAGTTTTTTCATTTTCAATTTTCAGTTTTTTTTATCAAACGCCAGTTAAGTATTTAGATGTACAATAGATTGTTTATTTTTTATTTTTTAAATCATTAAGAGGTTAATGACTATTTTTTTAATTATTAAGATTTAAGTATTCAGAGGTATCAATTCAACTGAGTGCTTAATACTAAATTTAAATTATTGCATATACAAACACTTTAATATTCATAATCTTATTAAGAATAAAAAAAATTAGCATCTTCGGCATTCAATAATTAGCATTTAAAAACTGGGTTTTAAATTACGTGAAAAATATTAAAAGAAATTAATCTTAATTAAGTTGAAACATAGAATTTAATTCTAATTTTAAATCAAACGCAACTAGAAAGGACTTAAAATTTTAATTAAATTCTAAGGGTCCGTTTGATAATAACGTGTATTATCATGAAAAATCAGTAAAATTAATTGACTTGTGTGAAAAGTAAAAAAATAAATTGAGAGTTGCATGAGATAACAAAAGAATAACTCACTACATTCTCCAACTTATTTTTTCAATTTTTCACAAAAATATATTATTTTTTTTAATCTAATTATCTAAAGATGACTAGTATTTTTCAAAGAAAAAAAAAGCCCTTCCATATGGGCACATCCTTAGTTGGTGGGGGCAGTGTTGGGCTGATTGTGGGGATGAAGTAGCACATTGTTTGATGACGGACGACGACTCTTATTATTAATTAGAAAATACAACGAACTGAGGCTGAATTGGAGTAAAAAGGTTGTTGAGAGTGATAGGCATTTAAATTCATCACGTTGTTTGTTAGGTATGTTTTAGTTGCCGACCTAATTATATAATAATGTTAACAATAAACAAACTCTACACGTATGATCGTGCTCCACGTACTGTGCTTTGATTGTTTGTCTTGACCCATGGTTTTGGTTTCCATTCACCATCCTTATTTTCTCAGATTTACTTTGCTCCACAACAACTGTCATAAACACCACAAACCATATGATAAAACTCATCAAATTCAAAGTTTCTGATCAAGTGAAGCCAGTTCGAGGGCTTCTTTCTCTGTGCACGATTCTTCAACCTGTATGGTACTTCTCATCTTCCCATTCATCTGAAGAGGCAGTATTACGGTGGACTCTTTTTAAGTAATCAAGATTCGCCTGCAATTAGATTAAACTAAGAAGATGATAAATATTCACCAAAAGGACAACCACCATTTTCTTCCTCATGGCATTGCCTTGGTAAGCCCATATATATGGTATAATATAAACCATACCTTTGGAAACAGCTCGTATGCCAATGAATTTGTGTGCCCCAAGCAAAGCCAAAGCTCCTCTGCCTTGTGAGGTGCATAAGGTGACAACAGCAAAATGAACGTCTTCAGAATTGACCTCGGAAGTTTATCCACTAGAAACATGAAAATGCAGACTAAAGGATTCAGATACTTTGCTAGCAAAAACTGTTAAAAATTTGATGCACTTTGATCCTGTTTTATCTACTGATTGAATTCGGAACTGAACCGGCACCTAGTCCTGTGATAATCACGGCCTCCTTAAAATAGTTACGCCGCCCCTCGATTGTGCTTTGAGGCTGCTAAATGGCGTTTGTTTCTCAGGATGAAACGGTACTTCAGTGTTACTTAAGCACCTCGATACACTGAACGAACTGAGTTTGTTTGAGTCTTACCACCGGAGAAGAACCTACTAACTAGAGTAGAGACGAAGCAGGTATAGAAGGTCGAGAGGAGATTTCGAGTTTGAGAATATTTTTTTTGTGTGTATTTGGAATGAACCAAAGGTCTCAATTTGTACCAACCGTAGAGACGAAGCAGGCATGAAAACTGGTTCATTAGTGAAAGGTTTCATGTACTGAATCAGGGACTCTTATCCTCTATGCAGATCCTCGAACCATGCAGAATTAATAGTGTACAGCAGTTACGCTAAATTTTGTAATTGAACTTCAAATGTAATAAATGAACCCTTCACCTTTGAAACTATACCATCCTAATAAATGCTTACCTTATCAATGCATTTATTGAGACATCGCAGTTGTTCCAAAGAAGGTTCTACGTCAAATACCATAGAGCCATCTCTGAATGTACCATTAGGTAAAGGTGAACCCACAAACAACCTCCAAGCTCTCCCTAAAAATTGATGAACGCCTTCAATACCACAAGTATTCAATGTTTTGGAGTCTCTAGAAGTGCAAAAGATTAGAAGCAATCTCATGAAAGAAAACAGCGCGAAAATGTCTGAGGAAATTTAATCATCAGGACATCTTACATTCGAAAATCTGAAATTACTTTCCAGAGAAGGATACCTCAATGGACCCATGAACATTTCATATAACCAAAAGAGAATCTGCACCATACTGTAAAACGACATCATCAGGATTTACGACGTTTCCCCTACTTTTACTCATCTTGTGAGCCTGAGCAATCAAGCGAATACTGGGATTGTCTTTTGGAACAAAAGAATCACCAGATTTCATGACCTACATAAGCAGAAGATAACAATTTTCAAAATAATAAATAAGAATAAAAAGTTAAAAAGTTCAAGCATAATTGCTTTGTCTCTGCTAAATTTAGTGGGGTACATCACGATAGAGAGGAAATATATAATTTCAAGCAAGGGAATTTACTTTTTCTTCAGGTGTTCTTTCTTGGTCACACTCACCCAGCACCTTAGCTGAGTCTGTAGATATAAAATTCCCATCTGGATCTCTGCATGCCATGTATTGAACCTGCAATTCATACTATAGTGAAATATTAATTTAATATGGTACATCTTGCAGTTAGATGCAAAAAAGTTTATATGCAGAAAAGATGCCCCGAATTCAGACAAAGATACGTTTGGGTTACGAGCTATGTGCCAGAACCTAGAGTAAAGTAAGTGAAGAACGGCATGTTCAGCACCACCAACATAAACATGAACTGGGCTCCAATACCTGCTCAAAATATCTAAAAGTGACAAACTTATCGATGTTAAACTTCCATGACGCATATGACTAGTTAGTTGCATTTCATTTTAATCCATCAATCACCTGGCCAAACTACAAGTCATGTCCAGTAAAGCATCAAAAAATAACATTGAGGGATATAGATATATGCAAGGGCAAAAATTTTACTTTTCATTGGTCTTATCAACCAATGCTTTGGAATTTTTGGGGGTCCATAAATCTCAAATAGTACCTGCAAATCAGTAGCAAAGATATAAACCTCCAAAATACGTGTGTACTATATGCAATTTCAAAGCATGAACCATTAAATAATGAGAAGTCTAGCAGTTGAAAAATGACAATTAATGCCTACAATATCTACTCTTTTCCTGGTTTTCTTTCTTTTTGGCTGGACCTGAAAAGAGAGTATATGAAAACCCCGTGGAAGAGCTACTCCGAGACATCAACTAACGAGTTTTCTGAGATGGAATTATATACTGAACTACATATGCTGAACCTTTTAATGATGAGGGCATAGAGATGGAGTGATCGACGTGTCAAAAAGAAGATAAATCAGACCCAAGCATAACTAAAGGAGACATAAAATTCAACCAAAGCCAACAATAATGGTTTATTAATATGCTAGAGAGGACTACTGGGAACACTGAAAAAATACAGCCGAGATATATACTGATTTTGCATGCTCACACCACTGAGAAAACAGTTCCTCATTGAATCCCAGAAAAACAGAAATAGTTAGGATGAATTGACAAAATGACAGACACAGCTCTCAGTTATGAGTACAATCAAACCCATTTTGTAACAGGTTAAATATATATATATATATATGTATATGTATATATATATTCCAAACAGCATAGACATAGATTAACTATTAGCATACAGCAAATAATCAGTTTTTTTAACAGGAATACAACATACTATTTACTTTGGCCGTGACACTTCATCTGGTTTTACACTCAGTTGTTTCCCCACAGGCATTTACCTGCCGACCAAGCAATTAAGTTCATTAAGTTTGTGGAGCCATATACATATGCTTGTTTATACTTCGAGAGTAAAAATTCAGCTTTGTTTTTCTCCCCTTTATCATACCTTGCTCTTTATCCTATGTCCGTTAAGAGATCCTCCATGCCTCACTTGAAGGTTTTCTTTGCTATTCGTATTATATGCCATCTTTTTTTAAAATACTTGAGCTTCATTTCATTAACAAGAAAGAAAATGATACCTGTAACAGACTAACAGCTCATAATGATATCATATAAGAACAAAACTGCATATGATATAATTACTTAAAAAATTACCAGCAAGAACCAGCCCACTAAGGCATGGTGTTTGTTTCACGTCTGGCAGGTTTTCCTGACAGAGGATCCGTGGTTTTAACCTAAAAGACAGCCATCCAAGTGCGAGCATATCAGTGTTATTATGGAAGATAAGTGAACAATTTTTTTGAAATTTGAACAAAAGCTGGAGAAAGTGACAATGTACAAAGAAATAATAAAGTGAGCAAATAACACGAGGCTAGGCTTTTCACATTAGCCGTGAAAAGTTATATTTTAAGATTATGGAATATATTTTTGATATATTTGATCAGTGATGACTCACATTGAAACGATACCTCAACAAAAATATAGCTTAGTCTAAACTTTTAAAGAGATAAACAATATGTTAAACATAAGTATAAACCGAAAAGGTATAAAAAACAAGATACCCAAGACACAGCTTTTGCTAATGGTGGTTCCCCTGTCTCAGTGGGAATGCAATCATCCAACTCGTGAAAGGTAAGAGGCAGCTCATTTTCAGGAACTGGAACACCTTCACTCCTGGCATCGGAAAAAATTACTGGGATCGGCTCTCCCCAATACGTTGTCTAGCAAAAGGCCAGTCCCTTAATTTGTAATTCACGTAAAGAAGACAAGTTTGACAAAGCTTAAATTCTATTGGAAAGAAGAATCACCTAAAATTTTAATCCCCTTCTACTTTAAAAACGAAAGCTTCACCCAACAGGAAAAAGAGTGACCTTCCCTTTATAATCAAATGATAACTATAAGATATACCTTTTTGTTTCCATTTCCGGTTTTCTCAACCCATTCAACGACTTTGGAAGCAGCTTCTTTGCTAGGCAAGCCACTGATATCAAGGCCTGATGTTAAACTTGATGAATTTATTACAGTGCCTTCACCAGAATAAGGTTTTTCAAAATCGGCAATTTACATCATCTGGTGTTACAACCCAACATATTGGAACACCATACTTACAAGCAGACTCGTGGTCCCGTGTGTCATGTGCAGGAACAGCCATTATTGCTTCCGTGCCATAGCTGCAACAATAAGTGGATATTTAGTAGTCCACAAACTCCTCCTAATAAAGATCAGGTAAAAGTAGCACAATTTCATAAAAGGTCAACCAATACACTTCACATTCTAGGCAGCAGGCGTAAGTGACTAAGTGGACACAAATTTATGCACAATATCCAAATTCCAATAGCAGTGGAAAATTCAAGACATTATTCAAAATTAACCAAAACCAGTCAAACCTCCCCAAAACATAATCAGCAATCCATATATGAATAGCTTCCCCATTAGCAGGATTTTTTGCATAATAACCACTAAAGACTCCTGTTTTGTCCTTCTGAAGTTCAGTTCTATAAGATCACTCTTTCTCGAGGCAATCTCTTTGTATTCCTCCACTTGTGCTCAAAATTAATCCTCTATTAAATGCCAATAATTTTTAAAATAGAGAATGATACCACAACAAAACATGTGACATACATATTTACTTTGGGCCTCAGATACTATTGACCATAACAAGATACGCTCTGGTGCCAGCACTAAATAGCCGCACAGAAAGGGCAACTTAAAAGAAGATAAATAGCCGCACAGAAAGGGCAACTAATAAGAAGATGCTCGATTCTGGTGAAAAGGAAGGAACAACAGGAACAAAGAGCAAATGAATACGTTACTCCAAAAATGGTATCGGGCCAAGTCGTGTAAATAGTTTTAATGTCTCGTTCCAGCCAATCTGTGTCCGGAACATAAAATTCCACCTCTGCCCTTCTGACTTGCCAATCCAATTTACTATTAGGCCAGTCAAGTTCATCTAGATCTTCAAGAAGACAGTGCCCATATGCAATAATCCTGAGCATCCATTGCCCTATTGGCTGCCTGGTAATAAACAATGAACTGTAAAAATTATAAAACCATTTAACAATGAAAATAAGAGGAATAGCATAGTTAAGACAGACAGCTAATACGACACAACAGAGGATAGGGCCTACATGTGAGTTTGGCTCACATCTGGTGATATTGGCTAATTGTGGCAGTGGATTTCATGATCGATCATGGTTCAAGACAAATTTCTTTTAAGTGTTGTTTTGGACTCATTTGTGCTCTAACTTGTTTTTTGCCTAGAATTTAGTTGAGAGCTAAATTTTGTGAGAAATTTTTTCTTGTGTGCTTATAATCACTCTTTGTTTCGATTATCAATAGAAGCTATCATCTGAGTGGATTAGTGGCTTTTACGCCGACACCACGACAAAACCTTGTCTTGTGCAATTATTACTTTATTTCCTATTTCTCTATTATGGGTGTGCTTTTTTGTGTCGGTTCTTCTTTCGGTAAACCAAGAGAGCTTGTGAGATCCTTCCCCGTTGCGTCGTGCTCGGTTGTGAGCGGTTTGGCGTAACACTACATACATTTCTTATAACTGGAAAACCACCGCGCTCACTCACACCATCCACCACCTCTTTATTTGCCAAGACAGTGCCAAGAGCAAGGCACCAATTGATCGGCACTTCAGCCTGAAAATGTTAGAAGTTGTCAAATCTACTTTTAACTGAGTATGGATCAGAAGTTTTAATTTTGGACTAGGAATAATCCTGGGCTTGATATGCAAGTCCTCTCTTTAAAAGTTGCAGAAATATCCATTACGTCCATTTATAGTACTCCGGTTCTGTTGTCGAAAGTTCACATTCCCAGTCATGGGAGCAGCCTAATGATTTTAAGCTGAAAATAAATATATATGCATACATATCAGTACACTGAGAAAGAATAAGAAAAAAAATGATAGAACCAAGAGAACAAATTGCTGGGTGAGACAGAGCTGTCGTGCGACAATCTTAAGAGGCTACATGACTACATATTAAAAGTACATGAGGATTCACTCTGATCGCTTGACTTTAAGTGATGTTGGGCTTCACATTGTCACCTTAGGAGATTGTTTTGAGCCCCCATAGGGGTTGCTAAGGTTTATGTGGGTTTTTTGGCTCACATTTGGTGAAAGTGGAATTTTCTGGTAGAGGACCCCATGATCGATCATGGGTTGCCCATGATCGATCATGGTCCCAGGCAATTTCCTTTAAGTGTTGCATTTTGGCTCATTTGTGCAATATGCTTGTTTTTTGCCTAGAATTGACTTGAGAGCTAAATTTTGTGAGAATTTTTTCTTGTGTGCTTGTAATCAACTCTTTGTTCCAATTATCAATAAAAGCTATCGTCTGTGTGGATTAGTGGCTTTTACGCCGACACCACGGTAAAACCTTGTCTTGCGCAATTGTTCCTTTATTTCTTATTTCTCTATTGTGGGTGTACTTTTTGTGTCGGTTCTTCTTTCGGGTAAACCATTTGGGCTTGTGAGATTCCTCGACGTTGCGTCGTGCTCGGTTGTGAGCGGTTTGGCGCAACAAATTGGTATCAGAGCCTAAAACGAGAAAGGTGGAACTTGTGTCACACGCTAAGTATTTGATAAAATTCCTAAGTGAGATTTTTCAATCTTTGTCTCGTTGTTGGTTTGTCAAGTCCATTGGTGATTGAAGATGACTACTTCTAAGACCTCAAAGGTGTCAGCGATAAAGTTTGACGTTGAAAAATTCGATGGAAAGTTGGTAAATTTCGGCATGTGGCAATGCCAAATGCGAGATGTCTTGATCCAACAAGAGTTGCACAAGGCATTGTTGGGTGTGGAAGCTAAGCCCACGACGATGACAGATGTTGAATGGAAAGAGTATGATTTGAAGGCTTATAGCACTATCCGGTTGCATCTAGCTCAAAATGTGATATACTACCTTATGCGTGAGAAATCCGCGGCTAGCATATGGAAGATACTGGAAAAGAAGTACATGATGAAGAGCATAGAGAATCGTCTATATCTCAAGAAGAAGCTGTTCCGATTTGAATATGCTAGAGGTACATCAATGAGTGAGCATGTTGATGAGTTTAACAAGATGATTTCTGATTTGTTAAACTTGAACGAGGACATGAAAGATGAGGATAAGGCTATCTTGTTGCTCAATTCACTTCCGGAATCCTATGACCATTTGAGCACCACTTTGTTATATGGTAAGAATTCAGTGAAATATGAGGACGTTTCTTCGACACTGCTTGGTAATGAGCAGAGACATGGGGAGAAATGTAGTACATCGTTCGATGCATTGGTGACGCGGGGAATGACAGATGATCGGAACCAAGCAAAGCACAACTCTCGGTCCAAGTCACGTACTAAGTACTTGGATAACATGGAATATTACAAGTGCAAAAGGAAATGGCATATGAAGAAGAATTGTCCTAATGCTTGGGTAGACAAAGGAAAGAAGAAGAATGCGGATGATACTGTGAATTCTGTTACTTCAGGGGATGGAGACTTTGAGAGTATGTTAGTGGTTACTCCTAGGGAAAGCTCAATGGACGAGTGGATTTTAGACTCGGGTTGTTCGTATCACATGTATCCAAACAAGGACCTTTTCCATAACTTGACGAAGGTGAATGGAGGAACGGTTTTGATGGGCAATGATCACATTTATAGGACGGAGGGCATTGGAACGGTCAAGTTGAAGCTACATGACGGAACAGTCAGAACTCTGAATGAAGTCAGGTACATCCCGGATCTGAAGAAGAATTTGATTTCTTTGGGTTCTTTAGATTCCAATGGGTACAAGATTGTACTCGAGAATGGAATGCTAAAGGTTACTTCTGGTGCCTTAGTGTTGATGAAGGGAAAGAAATAGGGTAATCTCTATTTCCTTCAAGGTAGTACGGTGACGGGTAGCGTTTCAGTTTCTACGGAAACTGGTGGAGCAAGTACAAGTTCGGATTCGACAAGATTATGGCATATGAGATTGGGACATGCCGGGGAGAAGGCGATGACGGTGTTATGTAAGCAAGATTTGCTCAAGGGTGTAAAGAGCTGCAAGCTGGAGTTTTGCGAGCATTGTGTGCTCGGGAAACAGACACGAGTAAAGTTTGGGACGGCTATTCATTGCACGAAGGGGTTGTTTGACTACATACACACGGATGTCTGGGGACCTTCCAAGACGAAATCCTTATGAGGTAATCATTACTTTGTTACATTTGTAGATGATTTCTCTAGGAGGATTTGGGTATATCTCATGAAGCACAAAGACGAGGTCTTTGGGGTGTTTCTAAGGTGGAAGAAGATGGTCGAAAATCAGCTTGGCAGGAAGATCAAGGTGCTTAGATCCGATAACGGTGAAGTGTACACTAGTGATCCGTTTAAGAAGTACTGCCAAGATGAGGGAATTGTTCGCCATTTCACGGTTAGAAGTACACCACAGCAAAACGGAGTAGCTGAGAGGATGAAACGTACCTTACTTGAAAAAGTGAGGTGTATGCTGTCAAATGCAAATTTGGGGAAACAGTATTAGGCGGAGGCCTTATCCTATGTGAGCTACATCGTTAACATGTTGCCATCTTCAGGGGTCGATTACAAAACTCCTATGGAGGTTTGGACAGGATCTCATGCAAGTTACGATTCATTACACATATTTGGGTGCCTGACTTATTATCACGTCCGTGAAGATAAGATTGATCCAAGAGCCCGAAAGGCGATCTTTATGGGTTTAAGAATTGGAGTCAAGGGATACAAGTTATGGTGTCTTCAAGACAAGAAAATGGTCGTTAGCAGAGATGTTACATTTGATGAGGCTTCTTTGCTCAAGATGCCTACGGGAGAAAATGTAAAGGCTCTCGATGAGAGTGAGAAGAGCGGAGTGGTGCAAACGGAAGTTACTACGCCGGTGGTGACTATTCCAGTGCAATCGAAAGTGACTAATTCGGTTGATTCTTCCGATAGTGATTCGGAGAATGGGGAGATTCCTATTGAGGGGTCTAGTCAACAACAACGAAAGGTACCATCTTTGGCGAGCGGAAGGGAGCCGAAAGCTCGACGAGCACCGAAACAATTTGGCTATGAAGATAGTGTGGCATATGCATTGGTGGTTTATGGCGATGAACCGGCTTCTTATCGGGAGGCAGTGACGGATAGTCATTGTGATGAATGGAAGGTGGCCATGGGTGAGGAGATGGATTCTCTTCATAAGAATGAAACCTGGGATCTTTGCAAGTTGCCAAAGGGGAAAAATTCAATTGGGTACAAATGAGTGTTTGCCAAGAAAGACGGGGTTCTAGATTCGGATGTTCGGTATAAAGCAAGATTGGTAGCTAAGAGATTTGCACAGCGGGAAGGGGTAGATTATAATGAAGTCTTCTCTCCGGTAGTAAAACACACTTCCATTATAGTGCTATTAGCTATGGTATCGCAGTTTGACTTAGAGCCTGAACAACTCGACGTCAAGACGGCGTTCTTACATGGGGATCTAGAGGAGGAGATTTATATATCTCAACCGGAGGGGTTCAAGGTTGTTGGCAAGGAAGATTGTGTTTGTAAACTGAAGAAGTCCTTGTATGGGTTAAAGCAATCGCCTAGACAATGGTACAAGAAGTTTGACACATTCATGATGGCTCAGAAATTCAAGCGGAGTGATTTTGATCATTGCGTTTATTTTAAGAAACTCAAGGAGGATTCGTTTATCTACTTACTCTTATATGTTGATGATATGCTTATTTGTTCATTGAGTATGTTTGATATCAACACGGTGAAGGCTCAGTTGAGTCTCGAGTTTGAGATGAAGGACTTGGGTGGAGCTAAAAAACTTCTGGGAATAGAGATAGTTAGAGAGAGGAAGAAGGGAAGATTGTGCCTCACTCAGAGGCAATATCTAGAGAAAGTGGTAGTCCGGTTTGGGATGCAGGACTCAAAGCCTGTGAGTGTCTCATTGGCTCCTCACTTTAAGCTCTCGGCAACTATGGCTCCAGAAACAGATGAAGAGGTGGAGTATATGGCTCAAGTTCCGTATGCTAGTGCGGTAGGAAGCTTGATGTATGCCATGGTGTGTACTCGACCGGATATTGCTCAGGCAGTGAGCATTGTTAGTAAATTTATGGCAAATCCGGGAAAACAGCATTGGAATGCCATTAAGTGGATTTTGCGGTATCTACAAGGGACGAAGAATAAAGGGTTGGTGTACCAGAGAACCGAGGGGTCTATTATTTGCGGTTATGTTGATTCGGACTATGCTGGGGATCTTGACAAGCGACGGTCGACCACGGGGTATGTTTTCACATTTAGTGGTGGTCCAATAAGCTGGAGGTCGATGTTGCAAGGTGTAGTGGCGTTGTCTACTACGGAAGCATAGTATATTGCAGCAACAGAGGCAGTCAAGGAAGCATTGTGGCTTCGGGGTTTGATAGGTGATTTGGGGATGGTTCATGAGAATGTCGATATACATTGTGATAGCCAGAGCGCTATTCATTTGGCCAAGAACCAAGTTCATCACGGATGGACGAAGCACATCGATGTCCAGTTTCATTTCATACAGGAGATTATCGAGAGTGGTGAAGTGATTTTGAAGAAAATTGGCACCAAGGATAATCTCGCAGATATGATGACAAAGGTGGTACCGACGACCAAGTTTGAGCATTGCTCGACTTTGGTTAACATTCTTTGGTGTTGAGGCCCCATTCGGGGGTAGAGGCTCCTTCGGGGCCGGGTGTGATGCTATAGCAGTATTGATGGAGGAACAAGGGGAGTGAGGTGTGCAATTTGCTGGTCGGGATAGCTGCATGGTTCGCCAAGGTGGAGATTTGTGGGTTTTTTGGCTCACATTTGGTGAAAGTGGAATTTTCTGGCAGAGGACCCCATGGTCGATCATGGTCCCTGTCAATTTCCTTTAAGTGTTGCATTTTGGCTCATTTGTGCACTATGCTTGTTTTTTGCCTAAAATTGACTTGAGAGCTAAATTTTGTGAGAATTTTTTCTTGTGTGCTTGTAATCAACTCTTTGTTCCAATTATCAATAAAAGCTATCGTCTGTGTGGATTAGTGGCTTTTACGCCGACACCACGGTAAAACCTTGTCTTGCGCAATTGTTCCTTTATTTCTTATTTCTCTATTGTGGGTGTGCTTTTTGTGTCGGTTCTTCTTTCGGGTAAACCATTTGGGCTTGTGAGATCCCTCGACGTTGCGTCGTGCTCGGTTGTGAGCGGTTTGGAGCAACAGTTTACTCCAACTGAGTGAAGTAATTAAATTGCATCTGCTATTATAAGTTTTTTAACTTCATCAATGTTTAGTAATTACTATCCACCCTCATATCACGATCCACTTCAAATTAAAATTAGGCATTTGATATATGAGGTAAAATTTTCAATTCATGCATTTTCAAAAACAAAATATAATGAATAAGAAATTTACTTGGAGTAAATTGTATCAACTGATCATTATAAAGAAAATTCTAATATTGGAATTTGAGATATGCATATGCGTGCCAACTTTTTAACCATATAAAGTGCAAAAGCATTCAATAAAATTACCACATAAAACCAAAATGTATGATTTATCTCACAATACCCAAAAATAACTAAGGATGATACACGACTTGGACACAAAACCATTTAATGTTCTTTATAGTTATAACTTTTGGATGAGTTCCTGTCTGTCAACCATGCAGTGGAAAAGTTATACCGAAAAGAAAAAAGGATTCTTAAGTTTTCAAACTTATTTTTCATAATTGTTAAACTGAGCCTCAATTGCATATTGCTCTGCAGGCAATCTAAATGCATCCCATCCTATTGGGTGTAATACATTGTAACCTTGCATGCATTGTCTGTGGCAGTATATCCAAGAGGATGGCCAACATATAGCCCAGCCCCACTGCACTAATAAGTTATGAAATCAGTTTTTGATCATTAATAATAGAGTTTATTAGGAGCCAACTAGGGAGTAGAAATCCATCAAAAAAACCATGTGCAATAAGCTTGTATACAAAAACCAAGGAGCAAAGTAGAAAACACCATAAAAACTCTCTAAGCCCAACAAATTAAAAAAGGGCGAAATGAAACTCTGCTTTTTTTTTTTTACAACGCTATGTCTGAGAGTTCAAATTAAAGCATGGATAGAAATGGCGAGGAAGTGTATTCGTTCTTTGGTTTGGATGTTTAATGATGAGAGAATAAAGGGAGAAAGGGCTAGAAGAAGTTGAATTTAATGAAGTTTTTAAATGGCCTTTTTACCTGTAAATAAATACTAAATAGATTTTTAGAATATCATCCTTTCTCTTTTCTTCTTCGGAACTCACCAATAAAAGATGAAGGATCCAACTTTATCTTCTCTTCTTTTCTTTCCTAAACCCCCCAAACAGATTGTAAAGAACAAGTATCGTAAGCTCAATGCATCAAAACAAAATCTCATCGGAGAATACTTTCAATCAAATCACTTTCTATGTCTCTCTCCAACAGATAAAAAAAATAATAATAGTTCGTATAGGAGCAGCATCCCAAAAATTGTGGGCCTTCTGTCCATTTTGCTACTCATTCGACACTTCCTAAGTTCTAACATAGTCATCATTGCCTTCAGCATTATGCGGGGAATTCCACTGGGATAGGAAAATCGTGTATAATACATGCACAAAATTCACGGTGATAGGAAGAATAGTTCAGAGCAGGGCCATAATAAATTATGGTGCCGTTAACTGGATTTTATTTTATTTTTTATTTGCTTCGAGCGAGTAACTGCATGTTATTTCTAGATAACAAGCAGGTAAATACTTGAAAATGCCTTACTCGCTTGTCATTAATGTAGGTAGGAAAATACCCAAGAGTGCGTGAATAAGGTTTTTGAAACTTAATTGTATTTTAAAAATAGTTTCAAATAAAGTTTAAATGATAAAATTTTAATACAATGTATATCAAGGAAGTAAGTATATTAATCAATCACAAATCAATTAACAAATATAAATACAAGAAAATAAAGAACTTGAGTTTAGAGAGATTGAACCGAATGAGCCAATGACGTTTTGTTTACACAGTTCGGTTGTTTAGACCATACGTCTGCGTCCGAGTAGTGCCCTCGAGAAATTCCATTAAAACCGATTTTCTTCTGGGTGAAAATCAAACATTTACAAGTGTAATATTTCTCGCTACACTCTACAAATGTTACTCTTCTCTTAACACTCTACAAGTATGATTTTTCTCACCACACTCAATACAAGAAACACTCTTGCTATACTATGGGAAAAATCTCTCACGATTTAAAGAATAAATTATTTTGGTGACAAATACCAATATACAATAGCTCTCAAGTGTATTTAAAGATTACAAATAAGGATCATATTAGAGTTATCAAGATTGATTAAAATATATAGCTCAAGAATGAAAAATATAATCAATGTATGAACTTGAAAACTTGAATAATGTAGATATATGAAAAATGAGATTGTATGATTATTTAAGTTGTTAAAAATGTGTCTAAGACCTCATATATATAGCTAGAAAAAGTTTGTAGCAGTTGGAAGCAATTATCAAAAGTTATGGATCAAAAGTAGACATTTTTCGAATCTCCAACAGCTAGTTTCTAGGCAATCAGTGGACAGCTAGCCAAAATTCTAAATTTTGGACTTTTGCATTTTAGCTCCAAAATCATTTTTAATACTATAGGGACCTTAAGAATATGTTCCTAATACACCTTGTAACACCCCATATTTTTTTTTCGAGTTAACCCTTCTATTAAGCCCGGTTAAAGCTTAATCTCTGTTGAGGGTGAAATTTTGTTTTGAACCCTTCTTAGTTGATTCGACGCTTCTAATATATTATATTAGGTATATTAAGTTTGCAGGAGTGATCGTTTCACAATTCGGATGGTCCGAATTGATATCGGCTCGTAAATAGTGAGTTTTGATCTTTCGAGATTCCTTATTTTTATCAGACTTTGAGCTATCGTAACTCGTCCATCTTTTGTCTGATTAAGATTCTGCTAGTGTTTAAATTTAGGTTTTTATTCATTCTATAACTTTTGTATTTTGACCAAGATAATTCATACTCCTCGTAAGTCAAAACGTCGTGCGAAGTAGGCCAATCGCAAAATCTGGTTGTTCGGTAACACTATGGCAGAGGGCTGTCTTATACTGATTTCTGGGATTATTCCGTTCACAATTTGAGAAAACTTCCTTGAGAAAAGTTGTAGATCTTCGAATTATCTTTCCGTCGATATGTGGATCGTCCAAATCGGAGTTCAGAGAAGGGAGTTATGACCAAAATACCAACAATGCACTTTTTACCCGGACTTATTAGATTTTGTTGAGAAAACAGACCAGTGCACTTTTTTCCCTAAGTAGGATCTTACTCTTACTCATCAGCGAAAGCGTATTTTGACTACTTTTAACCTATTTTTCTTACACCTTATTAACCCAAACCACCCAACTTCGAGCATAAACACTTCCACTCATCCATGGAGAGCTCTAAAGGATTCTAGAGAGAGAAAATGAGATATTCCTACACATCTTTCATTCCAATCCAAGATTCAAGCCCTAAAACACCATCATATGCACTATTCATCATCTTCAACCTTCCTCATCCTCCATGGCTGCTTGGGCGCGAGCTAAGGTTCTGAGATTTGGTGTCTACGCATCATCATTTCGTGGATTGTCATCAATAGATGTGGGAACACTAGTATTAAATATGTTTTTCAAATTATTACATGTTGAATTAGAGTTTTCTACTCAAAATGGGTATTTTCTTAAAACCCTAGGCTTGTTTGCATGCTCATGTGGGTATGATTGGATTAGGGTTAAATTAGTGATGTGTATGGGTATATTATCACCCAAATATCATGTATGAGTGATTGATTTCATGTTATAAGCCATAAACTTGCATCTACACATCTTACCCATTTGTTAGCTAGGTGTATGAAACTTGAATTGGGGATTTCAAGATTTGTGCATAATTAAGGGATGTTTATGGGTTATAAACCATAGAGATGCATATTATACTAATTCATATGTATATAAATCATCATCCTTGAGAATTGCACAAAAGTCCACAACTACACAAATTAGTTATAGCCAATTTTTGGTATACTTATACACTTGTCTTCTTTGGACTATTATTTTGTGTCAAACCTTAGATATTACACCCTTGTGTGTTGTGAGTATAGTATTGTGGAGTGTAGATTGCATTAGTAATAATGGTAAGAGTTTAATGTATCGTAAAGTTACCGGTTAATGTGAAGGTTATAGGAAATGGTACTTGCTTGGAGTAAGATGTCGCATATAAGCGGCTAAAACTCATAAAGTCTCATTGTTACACTTAATTACGCTATAAGGCATTAAACACCGATAATACATAATTGTCCATAGAATACGAACGATGATATCACAATGAGAATCTAGCCCCATTAATGAACCAATTGGCGGTATAATGTGAATAAACAAGTAACGATAAAGTTATGAATCATAGGCGGGAAGATGACGCTAATAGTGATAACTAACAATGATTATAATTGTGATAAATATATAGTGAGCAGTGATGGATTGTATTTATATATGTGATATGCCATATGCGTGATGATTGATGATGATATTTATTGTGTATTGATGTGGTATATATATTTGTTACCGCAATCACACATATGGGCTGGATATGATGATCCGAGCATCAGGGTAGTTCCCGGTGACTAGAAGACGGGGCGCGTATTTGCCGCCCCTGGGTGAAATTCCCTAAACCGTGCACGAAAAAAATAAAGTCGGTGACTCCATCGGTGGTTGTGATTGCCCACAAAGGAGAGCCTACTCTATGTATCTTGCCTTCCCATTGGACTCTATGTTTTAGGCTATAGTTGTTTTCTCGGTAAATGGAGTAGGTTCCATGTGCCACTACTTACCCAAATGGTGAGTCCCCAGGAAGTAATTGGACTATTAACGAACATCACCCTGCTAGGGTGTCTCCTGGTGTAGTTCTTCTCGGGTGTCGTGGAAGCTTGTATGTGTATTCTCCTCATTAATTATTCGGAGTGTTATTTCCAGAAAAGTGTCTTGAGGGTTATTTTTAAATGACTTTCTTGGAGAACTAAGTCCCTGAGCCACCACCCCACCTGGAGGAGACATAGACAAGAACTTTGGATCCTTCGGGACTCGTTGGGTTCGTTGTTCTAGGCCTAGTCAGACCGCGGGGTGAAATCGAAGCATTATACTAAAGATATGACAGGAGGATTAATACGAGACTGATTACATTACTATTATTTATGTTATTGATATTGTTGTATCGTATCATATCTTACATTGTATTATATGTATTTACCTTGCCTCGGATATGAGTAAATGAACACGAAACTCATTATATTTAGGAATGCGGTGGCCATTCATAATATAATAATGAACAAAGTGGAAAGTTATAATGACCAATGGCCCTTAGACAAGATATACGAGCATCAGAATACGCGACGATAATTTAGAAAGTTGCCTTGATCATAATGAACATAAATTACTAATAATTATAGTGATAATTATAGCTAACACATAGCTTAATGGGAGACACCGTAGCATAATGACTTGGAAGGACGGTAAGAGGTAAAACCTATTAGTCGGCCTAGCATGGACATTCATAATGAATTAATCACAAAGAGGAAACGATAAATGCTTAGCTATTAGTAAACGACTTTGGGTATATGTGCGGAATAACGTGAGGTTGGTTTAGCACACTTTAGAACCTTTCCACCATAGCATGTCGAGCCTTAGGAAGCTAGAGGTTGTGTTGAAGTAATTTTATATTAAAGATTCCCTAGTTTTGCGAGATTTGGCTTAGGGTATTCCACGAAAAGTCTAAGGACGGGATATATTGATTGGGTAGTTAGCTTTCGGTGGCTAGAATAAGATTCCTAATGGGGTTTGCATCGCATTGCATGGTTTTTAAACTATCACATTAATGTAAAGTATTTTCTATACAAAACTTATATAGTTCCCACTGAGCTCGGATTTGGCTCATCCCGTTTTCTAACCAGTTTTGCAGGCGTAGCTTCGGGGTGGCACTTGATATTCGAGTATAAAAGCCTCTGATGACTATGGACCAATCATAATCCTTCATGAGAAGGATTGTGTTGTATATTTGTTTTTTTATTTTGGTTTTAATATATCGTATACGAACCATAGTTTTATGTATAAACGATATTTTGGCAAACTTGTACAAATGGTTTTCATATATGGAGTGGACTTTAAATGTGATTGAATATGGTTTTACTGGTATGAAATGATTTTGATATCACAAGTTGGTTTGTTAATGAAACGAACTTCACATGCCGAAATTTTATAAAAAGGGTTTTCGTTTGGTTCATGTTTATTTCAAGAAAAGTTTTTAAAACTTCATATTTTTATTAATTTAACCCTCCGATGCGCACGGCATCCGTGATTAACCGGGTCCCGGAGGTGAAAATCTCAGAACAGGATTCTGGGCATCACACACCTATTTTTGAAAAAACTCAAAATAAGCTCAATTGAATTCAATATGAATTTATTTCAAAATCGATTTTTGTAAAAATGATTTTTTCAAAGGGATTTTGTTTCAAATTTGTTTTCAATCAATCAAACAATGATATATGATATATTTAAACTATATATGATCATCAAACAAGAAACTTTACAAATATCTAAGGTACTCACTCAATTTGAATATAAACAAGTCTTCGAGTGCTTAGAAAGTTTATCCGGTTCCTCACTTGCTTTGAGCTTTTGATCCTCATAAATTTGGCATTGTAAAAATGCTTTGATCATATTATTATAAGTGAAGAAGACTAATGTATTTTGGAATACATTTGTAGATGATTGAATTGACCATCGGTTCTGTTAGTTTTGTACAACGTAGATAAATATTTGATTGTGGCTATACTTTAAAATATTTCACAAGTTAATTTACACATTATTGATATTATTGTTATTATCAAAACAAAATAGTAACTTTTAGGTCAATAATTGGATTAATACATAGGCATATACTTGCTTATCATCGGCAAATAACATGCACTTACTTGCCCATATTCGAATGAAAAATGAAATTTTACAAAGTATTTTGTAAAGTTAAAATAATGGTTACCTAGTTATTGAGTCACTTCACCCACTAACAAATACATCCATACTCACTTGTTTGAGTTTTAATACTAAGTCTCTCTAGAATTAATGTGATTTTATTAGTGAATTGCACAACACGAACTTGAAAACTAGTAAGGCAATTGTTTTTATCTCTTAACGCTTAATGGAAGTCTATTAAACATTGTATTTGTTTTCTCACCTCTTAATACTGAAATAGATTATAATTAAGCATTTAACGTTATAAGAGGCCTAATTTAACTTTAATGAAATTATATTCTAATGATACCCCTATTATTTTTATTCATTAGATATATTTATAATATAATTACTCTTTATTTGAGATGGATGGAATATTAGTATTTTAGTTAATTATGCATTACTTTTGTGAAAAAGTATTTTATTTTTCTTCATCCGATTTAATTTCCACAAAATTTATATTATGAAGTTTGTTTTCACATTACATGTACTTGATTTTCAAACTTCCAATGAAGGACTTTATTTTTAATTTAAGGTTGTAATATATCTTAAATGTAGCTGTGTTGAGATAGAGCAAAGTTGTGTTCTTTCGTTCTATTTAAACTCATCATTTTATTTTAGTACTCTCTTTTGTTTTGCTTCATTCATATTTTGATCATTGAACTTCATTACTAATTTTGTTATACATGTTTTATTATGATTTTTTTTAATTTATAAAACATGTTTTTACATCCTTTTGTCTCGTTTAACATAAATCTATGTCATAAGACATTCCCCTGTTAAGTTGCGCTTTAAACAAGTTAACTTTTGAAGTTATTTCAATTTAATACAGTTGAAAATACTTTAGATTTCTACCTCAAGATGTTAAATAATAGCTTTATTAATTAAAATTGAATTGTATTTTACATTTCACACAGTAGTTTTGTTCATCCATTTGTCGAGTTTGCATTTATATTAATTTTGTTTTTTCTAATGTTAATTGTAACTTTGACACAAAATTCACAATTTTTTTAATATTTTGTTCTCAACTATGCAATTACAATTACAATATGTAGGATCATGGCTGATGCTCAAGTAACTTTTGGTGCAGTTTTAGTTAGTGTGTTCCTACTATTCAACAACAATATATATGTTGTAAGATGACATATTGACTGATTTTTTTTCTTTTCTTTTTGTCATTGTTGCTTTATATTTTTCTTTTGATTTATATTTTAGTATTGAATAATTACACGAATTAGGTCATAGTCACAGTTACCCTTAATATAATAACAAAAGAGAGTTGTATTTGAAACCCATCTTATTATCTTAGCTGTCCAAAACTTTTGGGATATCCTTGGCCCTCAGCTCCTTTTAGGCTAACACAAAACACTCTTGTTTTGCAAGAAAACTACCTCTATTCTTGTCTCTCTTTCTTGGTTGTTATTCTTTTATCTTTGAGAGAGCTTTTCATTTTATGCTCTTTAAGAAATTTGTTGCTTTCGATTTTTAGATATATAGCTATGCATCTCTACTCTATCCCCGTTGAAAGCATCATCGTAGCACCACAATCGTGAGCGCTCTCCATTGTAGCTACCAACGTAACAAATGACTATCTACCATCGATGTTCTCTATAAGCTCTAGCTTTATTCTTAACATATTAGTTCTAAATTAGGATATATATAATATGAAATTTTCCCCTGCTCTTCCTGTTAAATAGAAAAAAGCACATTTGCTTAATATGTTATTGTGGCAGAGTTAAATACAACTTTGCCTAATAATGTTTCATAGTATGATGATGCTGCTAATGATGTTTGCTACAACTAATGTGCTTTTACGATTCACGTAACATTTTACGTACCTACAGCTAACATGGTATTGCACTATTAAGCCCTTTAAATAGATGCAATTTATTTTTTTATTAGTATTATCACAATTAGTTTTTTGACAGCTTTATATAGCATGTTCATGGTGATTTTTTTTCTCATTCAACTTAAAAATGGTTTCTTACTACTTAATGGTTTTAGCTACGGTTAGCATGCCTTAACTATTCACGTAAAATTTTACGTACGCATGGTATTGCACTATCAAGCTCTTCAAATTGGCGTAACTTATTCCTTTATCAGTATCACCACAATTTTTCTCATCTTCATGTAACATGTTCACAGTCAATTTTTGTCTTTTCACAATTTAAAAATGGTTTTTTACTATTCAAGTACATGCTTTTTGTTACTTCTTTTTTTTAGAATTAGTATAAATTTGATTATATTTGAAATCAGAAGTGCTACCCATATTTAATGAGATAATCATCGATCATTTAACTTTCTATTTATTTAGGTTGCAGGGATTATGTTTTGTTTGATTTTTTTCCTCTAATTATTATAGTTTAAAGATATCTTAAAATAAACCTATGTGTTAAAAAGTGTTTTTCTCGCTATTTGGATATGTGAATAGTTTAAGCACGACACTCCAGGCTAAAACTAAATACAAGGAACATTGTGGTAGTGGTGTTGTTGGTGAAATGTTAAGTGTTTTGTCATAGTGTAAGTGTAGGTGTGATAAGCGTATTATAATAACTATGTAAATGCGATTATGTAAGCATTATATTGAGTTTATATAGCTAAACACAATGACATAGCCTCAAATTATTATTTGTTGATTCCTAAACAATTAATTTTACTATTTTTTGTTGCAAGCTTGGTTTTGTATACCGTGAATATAGTGAATTAGCTTGATCAAGGAATATGTGTAAAAGAAAAGTAAAGTACGGTAGCAATGAGAATGTTTAAGGAAAGAAAAAAGTAAATGAGATAAAGTAAGATTACAAGATCGATTTGAAGTCCTAATAGCACCTGCTAGATCATCAATAAGATAAAGTAGGATTACAAGATCGATTTTAAGTCCTACCAGCACATGCCAGATGATCGCGAGAGCTAGCAAGATCGATCTTACTCATTTTTTGCCAGCTGCCAAGAAACAAGATCGATCTTGGTCCCCTATAGATATTTTCCTCCACTTGGCCCACTTATGTACAACTCATCATTGCAACTTGTGCCACTTGTACCCCACTTCCTTGGGACATCTATAAATACAAGGCAAGGTTTAAGCTTGAAGATATACAACTTTAGAGAGATATTACATCTTTGTAGTTGTGAGAATTAGGAGAAAGATTGTTTTAACTTTTAGATAGAGAACTTCATTCTTCTTTTTGTATTCTTAATCATTTGTAATAAACTCATCTTATATCAATTAATACAAGTGTTTTATTGATTATCCTTTATTTGTATCATGTATTCATCATCTATGGAGGGGTAAATCAAATAACCAAGGCTAAGGGTGAGTTTGTTATAAAAGAAAATATGGTAAAGTCTTCAATTCTTTAAAGCTTTATGCCTAGTGTTGTCAAATAATTATGCTTGTTATATATTAATTATATCCCATAATCTTTGATGGATTAAAACACCACAAAGAGTATGGAACTTTCATTTTAATCTCTTTTACTGCCTTATGCCACGTGTAAGGAGTTTTTTTTATGATTAATAGACATGTTTAGTACATAAATGATACTTAGACTCTTCATGCCATGTATGATGAGTGTTAGTTGAATCATTTATATACAAATAAAATACTCCAAATAAGCATATATATAATTCAACAACCACCATTGAATGGATGGCTATGCTATTCATATAAAATTAGAAAAATTTATTTCAAATGTGGTCACATTTTATGGTTGAGCTTAAAGTATTGTTTTATTTTACCTTGACACCTACATCACTTAAACACACTTTGTGCCTATATTTGAGGACCCTCTAATTGCTTATTTATTTACTTAAATGTTATGTTTGCCTTCCTTCATGAGGAAACCTAGTGGAGTTACATTTGTTGTATTTCTTAGAAATATTTTACTGCCACCATTTAGGTTTTTAATTGATAAGCAAACATAAAACACATTAAGGTATACGGATGTGCCGAATTGGATTCACAAACCATGGTTACCAAGAATAACAAATAAACCCCCAAGCCTTTGCTTTCATTAATACGAGAATAATCTCATTACTTTGAAGTTTGTTTTACAACTTTAACAAAACAATTCAAAATATAGTTTTAAATCAATCAATCTTTGAGAATTAAACACGTGACCTACAAGCTTTCGCCCTATCTCTGTAGTTCGACACATGGACTTTTAAATATGATATTACTTGACTGCCTACACTTGAGTGTATACAATTGCACTATTTTTTACACGTCAAGGTGTCTGGTGGATATTAGTATAATTGGTTCTTTACTTGTATCACGTCCCCCCCCCCCCCCCTAGAATGGTTCATTTCTTAGTTAGGTTAGCAATGTTTAATACTATTCCTAAATCCAATACAAACTCGAGACTTAAACAATATAAATAGGTTTGGTTATCAATAGGCCCGGTAGTTTACAACACGACACAAAATTAACACCAATTTACTGGTTTAAGTGAGCCCTTTATTAAACGAGTCGATTTCATGTAAATTTGCAAGACCCGAATAAAACCCGGTAAGAATACGAGTTGATTTCTAGTTGTGTAAACTTGTTAGTAACCTGTGTAACTCATATATGATAAACAAATATTTACCTAAAGTTTTTTTAAAAAATAGTATTAAATCTTTTGCCTTCAATCGTGACCTTTCATTTTCTCCACACTGATTTTATGCTCCCTAAATCTTTCACTTTCTAAATTCTCAAATTCCAACACAATTATAATATACAATGGTTTTTAGTTATTGTTGTTGCATATATATAAATTATTGAGTGTGTATATTTTAGTAGTTAATTACTTAATTGAATTATTAGCAGGCTAATAAATATTATTTATATACCAACCGAATCAAACCGTTTATCTTAAATGGATTAAACGATTTAGGTCGTGTCATTCGTTAATTGAATAAGTCGTGTACAGGTAGAAGCACTTTTCGGTCTACAGGGAACCAACCCATACATGACTCTTTGCCGGTGGTCAAAAAGGTCAAACCAACAAAATATAACAAACCTTTTTCCAAAAATAAAAAATGGTATATGTTCTTCAAATTCAGCTATATAGCAGTCGGGTACTAAGTCTCGGTCAATCCATTAGATAATAACACCCGGAATTTTTAGCAAGTTAGAAAAAACATGATAGTAGAGCCCGTCCACTTGAAAAACTTTCAAGTTTCAACGAATACTGTCTTTATTCTCCTCTTAAATTGACCGGTTCCAATTCTTAATTTTGTATGTCTCAGTTTACAAATCTCATTTTTGTTTTGACAGTAATCGAAGTACCGTCATGGTAAATAAATTTTACCTTTTACACTTAGCATGTTGGAATCGGTAGTTTTCTTTTTCTTTTCATAGAGCAAACATATATTATTATGATTGTAAAATATGAGAATAAAAATGACAAATAATTGGCTTTATTTACATGATAATTATAGGCGGTTGCTATTTGCACACCACTAAATATTTGGTTTTATTTTATATTATAAATTATTCACTCGATGACAAGCGAGTAAGTATTTATTACTCGCTCGATGACATGCGAGTAAAACATTGAAGTTTTTACTCGCTTGTCATCACAAAAGTAACATGCACTTACTCGCTTGTCTTCGGACGAATGAAAAGTAAAGTGTTACCAAATGTTTTGTAAAGTGCGAATAGCACTCACCTAATTATATTGAGTTTATTAAGGGACTGAGTCGTACTGCATTTTATATATATTTATATGAGTTGGGCTATCGCCACATCCAAAGTTCTATGTAACACTCCTTGTAATAGGACTGAGTATTTGCATATTACTCAGTGCAATAAAGCCAAATTATTGTTGGAAACAAAAAAATATGCTAACTCGATCCTATTATACCGAGTACTGTGCAAATACTCAGCCCGATTGTATCGAATCAATGTACACATATTCAATTTTATTGTACTGAGTTAATATGAAAACATTACAGAGAAGTTTGAGGGATGACAATAACCCTAACCTACGTGTGTGTGTGTGTGTGTGTAAAATATGACCCACTAATAGATACATTTGGGATGAATATCTCGTTAATGAAATCATTTGTTTAGCATTGCTCTTTTATGCAAAAACAGGTACTTTTGAGTGGTGGGAGTATAATTCGAAAAAGGTCACATTTTTCTCTTACGTTTTCTCCTTTTTCAGCTTAGCATTGAGGTCTCCGGGCTTCAATGGGCTTCAATTTAACTGAGGTATGAACAAATTCAAACGCAACTACTTCAACCACCTACCTAAATCCTCCTTCACCGCCACTTATACCACCAACACCAAGTCTTACAATTCTGTAATCAATCATCTCTCATCCCAGAACACTCCACGGGAAGTCCTTTTCGCCTATTCCTCCATGCTCAAAGACAACACTCCTCCAGATGCCTACACTTTCCCTAGTCTCCTCAAAGCTTGCACCTCCCTCAACCTACTGTCTTATGGCCTTTCATTCCATCAACACATAATCGTCAATGGCTACTCTTCTGACCCATACATCGGGTCTTCCTTGATCACCTTATATGCCAAGTTTGAGTGTACCTCTCATGCTCGCCAAGTGTTTGATATGATGCCTGAAAGAAATGTTGTTCCCTGGACCGCTATCATTGGCTGTTATGCACGAGCAGGTGATACCAATACGATGTTCTGTTTGTATAATCGGATGCGCTATGAAGGAATCAATCCCAGTTCAGTTACCATTTTAGGCATGCTATCAGGAGTTTCTCAATGTATTCAAGTGCAGTGTTTGCATGCTTGTGTCATACATCTTGGTTTTGGGTTGAATATAAATTTGGTGAATTCTATGTTGAATGTATATGGTAAATGTGGAAGAGTTGAGGATGCTAGCTGCTTGTTTGAGTCCATGGGTACAAAAGATTTAGTTTCTTGGAATTCTTTGCTTTCTGGTTACGCCTTTATTGGGGATATCAGAAAGATGTTGCAACTTTTGCATAGAATGAGGGTTGAAGGAATGGAGCCTGCTCAACAAACATTTGGGTCATTGGTGTCTGAGATTGCGAGACAGAATAAGCTTGAAATGGGAAAAGTGGTGCACGGGCAAATATTAACTTCAGGGTTTGAATTGGACACACATGTTGAAACATCGCTTATAGTTATGTATTTAAAATGTGGAAATGTTGATAATGCCTATAGAATATTTGGACAGACTACCACTAAAGATGTGGTCTTCTGGACAGCAATGATCTCTGGCCTTGTACAGAATGAGTGTGCAGACAAGGCATTGGCGGTGCTCCGACTGATGTTATTTTCAAGAGTGATGCCATCATCCGCCACCATTGCTAGTGCCCTTGCAGCTTGTGCCCAATTGGGTTCCTCCAGTTTTGGGACTTCAATTCATGGCTACTTATTAAGGCATAGAATGCCTACAGACATTCCTACCCAAAACTCGCTTGTTACTATGTATGCAAAATGTGGTAAGCTGGAGCAAAGTTGTGCTGTTTTTTATATGATGGACGAAAGAGATGTGGTCTCATGGAATGCTATTGTTGCCGGACATGCACATAATGGTCATTTATGTGAGGCATTGTGTTTGTTTGATGAGATGAGAACAACCCTTCAGAGACCTGATTTCATAACAGTTGTATCCCTTCTGCAAGCTTGTGCCTCCACTGGTGCATTCCATCAGGGAAAGTGGATCCATAACTTTGCCATTAGGAACTACCTTCGACCATGCGTGTTGATTGATACAGCTTTAGTTGATATGTACTCCAAAAGTGGTGACTTGGATACTGCTAGGAAGTGTTTTGACAGGATGTCACAACATGATGTGGTCTCTTGGAGTTCTATTATTGCTGGCTATGGTTGTCACGGCAGAGGGGAGATTGCTTTGGAATTCTACTCAGAGTTCTTACGCTCTGGACTTGAACCGAATCATGTTATTTTCCTATCTGTTCTGTGTGCCTGTAGTCATAATGGGCTGGTTGAGCAGGGTATGAGCTTGTTCGAGTCTATGGGAAAGGATTTTGGTATTGAGCCGAAACTTGAGCACTGTGCTTGCATTGTTGATCTTCTCAGTCGAGCTGGTAGAGTAAAAGAGGCGTATGGGTTCTACACGAGGATGTTCCCAGAACCGATGGTTGATGTTCTAGGAATATTACTTGATGCTTGTAGAACCAATTGTAATAAGGAACTTGGGGATATTATTGCCAATGATATTTTGATGCTGAAGCCTGAGGATTCTGGAAACTATGTGCAACTGGCACACAGCTATGCTTCAAGGGGCAGGTGGGATGGTGTGGGTGACGCATGGATCCAAATGCGGTCTCTTGGCCTTAAAAAACTTCCTGGTTGGAGTTCTATAGAATTACATGGGAAGATTACAACATTTTTCAATGACCACAGTTCACATCCTCTATATGAAGATGTAGTGTTTGTTTTGAAATCTTTGATCAAGGAAAGTAGGGATTTGGGCATGAACCTTGAAGAAGACAAGTTCACAATAGGTTATTTGAAACTTTTTAATAGGGCGTTATGAGCCCTTGTCTCGGTACATAGGGACGTAATTATTAAACTGGTATTATGAGCCTCATGTCCACCTTTTGCTAGCCGGTTTGAAGGTAAGTTCGTCTCATAGGGTCTCTTCATCTGGTATCAGAGTACGGATTGAATGTAGTGCACCCAAGCTAAGCCTCAGGTATTAAGCCAGACATAGTTTGGCTGGCTACAGCGTGGACCTTCATTCTGAAAGGGTGTAGGCTGCATTAGAAAAACCTTGGCATTTGTAATGCCAAATCATTGAAGACTAGTTGTAAGTTAAGCTACAGCAGTGGAAGAGATACGACTGGCCAAAGTTGATAGAGTGGCCATTGTGGACAACAGTTGCAAAGCGGCGTTGAATGGGGAGCCCTTGTCGCACACAAAAAATATAATGTCTTAGGGGGGTATCTGAGCCTCATGGGCACCCTTGCCGTGCACCATATGAGCTTGCTTTTACATGACAACTAATATGCTCAGTTTGGATGGACTAAAGAAAATTGTGCTGCTTCTAAAGAAACTTTTAATGGGAAGGGATGGCAGCTTCTTCAGATTGGCATTCTGATACCAATACTCAGGTGTGTTCAGGATACTTTTATACTTGTAATACGTGTGGAGGTTAGGGGACTTATTTATCAACTACGAGCAAAAATATTGCACTCCTTGCAGATATGTTTCAGTGTGTGAGGTGCAATTTTGTGACTGGAATCTTAAAGGCTTGAAGAAGAATCCCTGGTTAAATTATACAACCTATGGAAAATAGTTTGATGGTATTGAGAATTGTTTGTTCACCTCAAACTAGGCTAGCATGAAGCTTGTCAAACCTGCAAACTACTACAACACATTATGCATCTCTGGGTTAGTGAGGATTAGATTGTGGGAGGGGTTTGTGAGTTCTTCGCTTCCCAGTTCTGGTTTTGAGACATGAGATGACTCCAAGAGGGAAAAAGGACAAAGTAAATAAAAAATCTAAATGCAGATTGGAGAATTGCATGCAACTTTCATATGGATACAAGAAAGTTTTCCAAATCCTATCAAAGAGGATGAATGAAGCAAGGCCAAAAGGCGAGCAAAGGCAAATTCAATGATGATATTGCACTTTTCCAGTTTATCGTGTTCTTGATGACTAAACTCTCTTTCTATGTTGAGAATTCCAATAATAATTATGTTTATACCTAGTTTCTTATTATTATAAATTCCTTTTTATTTTGAAGAGAATAAAGTGCATTCAAATGAACTTCTATGGCTGCATATTACAACTTTCTGATTGTTATGTCTTGCTAGTACGGTGACCCTGGACTCAAACAAGATTGCATTGTTTCAAAAATTGGGGACTCGGGCAAGATTGCATTTAGCAGATGGAAGAAGGGTATGCTGTTGTAATCTTGAGAAAATTGGGGAGTGGTTACTGACTTCTGTCTACACAAAGTGAAAGAAATTACAATCATCACTGTCATCTGCAATTTCTATTGATCATTTCAGCGCATCCAATTAACATACATAACAAAGTGGCTGGCACATTAGTCAATCATGTAGGCACGATCCACGACACACATTTATATGGCTGGCTTCAACCAACAAAATTCTCTCTTTCAAACTACCCCGAGTGTTACAAGTTTTAGATTGCTCATCTCATTAATAGTTTTTAGGTTGTTTCATCTGAACCAAAAAGGACAAATAATAGAAATAAGATCCTGAATATTTGCTATATAACAAATCTGCAAAACTCTGTTGGTCATTAAATTATGCCCTTATTCTACGCTAAGGTTGGTATGTTGATGGTTAGGCGTGCTGGTAAATTAACGGGCATTAACTAGAGAGTCTCTGAGTGAAAATTAGTGATGTGTGAATATTAAGGCAGAGGCACCAAAGGGACCGACAATTCCTTCACCCAAAAGACGCATGGCTGCTCCTTGAGAGAACTTCCTTGCAAATAAAAAACAGGGTACAAGCGTAGAATTGTTCTTGCACCACTCCGTCCAGAACTCACTCTCATAGTATACATGGTTGATATCCTGAAATTATATGGAAAAACATGAGATGATGCTAATTACTAAACAGTGAGAAGAAAAAAGAAAGTGTACAAATACAGGGTTGACGAAGGAGTAAAATAACAAGAAACAAATAAAACATTCATATATTAGAACATTATTCTGAGGAAAATCACATAGCATGCTTGATATCTACAGAGAATGTCAGGTGCGTTAAATGCAGAAGGAAAGATGGTGCAAAACACTACTCACCTTTATTCTTTTGATTTGTTGAGGGCCTGCATTTGCATAGTTAATGTCGTAAGTTGCCAACCTTTTGCTTCCGTAGTTGTTGCAGTCTGTCCATGATGATGATGTGTAGGTTACCGTTCTTCTTTCAAGTTCATTTTGAAGATCACTCATCTAATAAAAAGAACAAATATAAATAAACTATGATTCCCATTTGTAAGTCATGATACTAGTCATCATAGTTGCCAGAATCTTGTAATTCATTATTCGATCATATGAATCTTGTAGCAAATCTAAAATGAACAAGAATTATGGTGTATCTTATGATTTGTACAAGTTGGTTCTACGAGGTAAAAAGATTCTTGAATCATGTAAGTATTAACCGGCAATCTCTCATGGCATGGTAACCATACAAAAGTTCATAGTTTTTGTGGACAATCCACTTTCCATATCCAGCTCCAACTTACAGCATCTGACAAAGTGAATCCGTTTTCCTGACGTGGGCAAGTTTTATGTTAGAAAATCCATACTCGACCCTCTCCCGATCCGGTGTAATTATATAGATGGATTAAATTAAATAGATTATTTAATAAGAGTATAAAAGTTAAAAAAAAACTATATTCAGAGAGAACCAGATCAAACAGGTTTTTTTACCTAACCCGAACCCAGCTGGGTTGGGAAAAAAAATCTGACCCAAACCCGCCCCCATTCAGATCGGGGAGGGTAAAAAACCTACTGGGTTTGATGGAGACATAAATACAGGATCGCTTGATATTGCGTATAGACCGAACAAAAAAATACTTTTGCTAACAACCCTATAAGAATAAAGAGATTTTACATTTGTGGATCATGTAGAGGATGCATATGAGGAGACTAGGGTTTAAAAGCATTAGATTGCGATTTGGTCAGATTTTTTAATTCTCGCTTGGCTGCGAAATCGATTGTTTTCGCCAACGAAATGACTTCTGATCGTTCTGATTCTCCGCACGATAATAGTAACTTTGCGTTCCGAACTACATATCCAAAAATCAGCCCGATCCAATGGTGTGATCAAAAGTTACGATTAATTTACGACTGCAGTACCGAAAACCTAAAGATCTTCTATCGTATTCCTTTCACCATCAAATCTTGCACCGAGTGTGGGCTACAGTATCACCAAGATTTTATCCTATCTCAATAGAACAAACCCCTAACTCATGAGAATTATTATTATTAAAGAGAAGAGATAAAGCCAGCGTATATATAAAGCTACGATAGGGACCTTAAGGAGAAATAAGTGTTTGAGCTTCCTATGGAAAGTTAGAATCCTAATTCTACTATGAATTAGTTCATTCCATAAATTATAATTCGCACCACTAAAGAATTATAATTGCACTCCCATCATTATCTCAAAATTATATTTCGAGCTCCTTATTATTAAATGCTTATTATTCTCCCCACGTTAAGATTACAGATAACTGTCATTTAAATTAAATTACTGACAATTATATTTAAATGAATTCTTAATCCTTGAGCGTACTACTTAACTTATTTGACATGCTGGATTAACATAATTCACCTGCAGGATTTGACATGATCAAAACTTATAAGCTTCTCAAGGGATTATCATTAATCCCTATACCGGGACGTGAATTCCGTCAATAATTAATATTCATCATACATATAGTGTCTCCATCTAATTCACGAAGATTATTGATCCATAAATCAATCACACTCTTAATGAGTCAAAACAATAAATACTACATATATATGTCTATTAATTATTTCAAGATTAAGAGCATAAGTAATCATAATAACTATGGAATTTTAAATTGTTTTATATAGTCAGTAAAAAAATAATTAACCCAAACTGGTCCTATTTAATACACACAAAGTGTACTAGTACAACGAGTTAAAATTATACCGTTTCCTGTAGTCAAGATAAACTACTAAAACTTATGCTACAATCCTACCGATGGCTGTCAAATATCATCTAAGACCGTGAACCAATAAACTTATATTCCACAAGAACCGATGATATGATCATATGTGTGTAAGCTACACTCTACACACCAAATCATCTACTATATGAAATAAAAGACACACACATGCACAATATTTAAATAAATAATATAATGCAATCATTGCCCATAAAGATTCTCATTAAAATAGCAAAATCGAGTTTATATAACTTATCAAAATCAATAATAATAAAATCATGGCAAAATTGTAGCCTTATATATACGCTCGCCTTGTCTCTTCTCAGTATAACAATAATTCTCATGAATTAGGGTTTGTTCTATTGAGAGATGAAAAAATCTTGGTGATACTGTAACCCACACTCGGTGCAAGATTTGATGGCGGAAGGAATACGATAAAAGATCTTTAGGTTTTCGGTACTGCAGTCGTAAATCAATCGTAACTTTTGATCGCACCGTTAGATCGGGTTGATTTTTAAATATGTCGTTCAGAACGCAAAGTTACTATTGTAACGCAAAAAATCAAGACGATCAAAAGTCGTTTCAATGGCGAAAATAATCAATTTTTGCAGCCCAGCAAAAACAGTCGTCTCAAAGTTGGCAGGGGTGGTGTTGGGCCGATGGGATATAGGCCGAGGAGCCCAAACAAGAAGTGGATCATAACTCGTACTGATTGCCGTGTGAAAGAGGTGAACAAGATGTGTGATGACTGACTAGATAGACTACTATTAGAAAATATAAAAAAGCCAGGCTGAAAGAAAATGTTTTTGATTGTTTGTCTTGCCCCGCGTGAATTTTGTGTCCATTCTCAACATCCTTATTTTCAGATTTACTTTGATCCATCAAATGGTTTAACTTTATCAACAACTGTCGAAAACATTCATATACCACAACCACCACAAACCATATAATTCAACTCATCCACCCTCAGACCATTCGTATTTTATGAAATGAAACACAAGACAAGATCATCCAAAGGTAAGTATATCCAGATCCATCTATATTACATCTCCACTTCAAAGTACAGACATTTAATAAAAGCATATATGAACATCAAAAGGCAAAACCCCTTTGACATAAATAAATAAATACAATCAATGTAACCTCCAACTGCTGCTACGCATCTACAGCGCCTAGGAGGGATACCCCTGCAGTTGACCATCCATTGGTATTTTGCTCCAATATTTATCTAAATAAACACAGTAATTTATTCCTAATTACTCACAATTAGTTTTCTTCCTTTAACTCAAGTTGTATAATTCTCAAAAATAATCTCTAGGCAATTTCAAACGGGGTGTACAAGGCCATACCAAAGGAAGGCCTGGTGAAAGCGCATTTCAGAATTGATTGGCTGGTCTATGTTCCATTCATAATAACACAAAATTTACAGCCCGAAGATGATGACAAATGGACTAGCTGAGACCCACTTTGGCATTTTGCCGATCCAGGATAATGTTCAAAATTTTACCGGGCACATATATTCTCTTCTTGATAGATTTCCCGTCCAAATACTTGGAGAGTTTCTGATCCACTGAAGCCAGTTGGAGAGCTTCCTCCTCTGTACATGATTTTTCAACCTGTATGGTACCTCTTGTTTTCCCATTAATCTGAACAGGCAGTACTACCGTGGACTCTTTTAAGTAATCAGGATTCGCCTGCAATTAGAACTGAAGTATGAGGATGATATTTGGTCACCAAAAGGACAACGAACAACAATTTTCTTCCTCATAGCATTGCCTTGGTAAGCCCATATGGTATAATATAAACTGTACCTTCGGAAACAGCTCGTATGCCAATGAATTTGTGTGTCCCAAGCGAAACCAAAGCTCCTCTGCCATGTGAGGTGCATAAGGTGACAACAGCAAAATGAATTTCTCCACAATTGACCTCGGAAGTTTATCCCACTAGAAACATAAAATGCAGACTAATGGACTCAGATACTTTGCTAGCAAAAACTTGGAGTAAAACCTAGAGATATAAACAAGTAATACACTTTTCAAGCCATCAAATGAGCTAATAAAGCAAAAATATGATAAATTATTACTCCCCACCATCCAATGTAAGAGTCATGTTTCAAAAACCAGCGTACTAAACCTGATGATAAATAAACAAGTTCTTTTCTGGACCATTATTATGCTGGAAGTAGTGTTTTCTTAAAAAGTGTAAAAATCAGAAGATGACTATTGATTTGGGAGTTGATATGGAGGGACTAGAAAATAAAATTAGTGCTAACCAGCAATTTTTCACCGCGCAAGATTCCAATTTTCGTAAATCCTCCAGTTTATTATTTAATATTTTCCTCACCGCTATCAATAATTTGTCACAAAGGTATCAATACAAACAACTTGTGAAAATTAAGATTACAAGGCAAAGGCATATTTGAAAGTTGAAACAAGCAACTGTATCCCTTCTCCCAAGTAACTAGCCAACTCCTGTAGGTTTCGAGGGTAATTAAGCCAAAAGAGGGAGGATATAAAATTCAAGAAATTTATAGACCTTATACGCAGCATTAATGAACTCCATCATTGTAGAAATTCCGGTGTTAAACCGTGTTGCTTCAATTTCTTCCGTTACCTACAAATGAAAACTAGTTCATTAGTGTTCACCAAAAAATAGAAAATAGTTCCTTAGTGAAAGGTTTCATGTACTGAATCAGGGGCTCTTATCCCCTATGCAGATCCTCAAACCATGCAGAATTAATAGTGTACAGCAATTACACGAAATTTTGTAATTGAACTTCAAATGTAATAAATGAACCCTTCACCCTTGAAACTATACCATCCTAATAAATGCTCACCTTATCAATGCATTTATGGAGACATCGCAGTTGTTCCAAAGAAGGTTCTACATCAAATACCATAGAGCCGTCGCTGAATGTACCATTAGGTAAAGGTGAACCCACAACCAACCTCCAAGCTCTCCCTAAAAATCGATGAACGCCTTCAATGCCACTAGTATTCCATGTTTTGGAGTCTCTAGAAGTGCAAAAGATTAGAAGCAATGTTAGGACAGAAAAAAGCGGGTAAAAAGTATGAGGAAATTTAACCATCAGGACATCAATTAAATTCGAAAATCCGAAATTACTTTTCAGAGAATGATACCTCAATGGACCCATGAACATTTCATATAACCGAAGAGAATCTGCACCATACTCTAAAACAACATCATCAGGATTTACGACATTTCCCCTACTTTTACTCATCTTGTGAGCCCGAGCAATCAAGCAAATACTGGGATTGTCTTTTAGAACAAAAGAATCACCAGATTTCATGACCTACATAAGCAGAAGATAACAGTTTTCAAAATAATAAGAACAAGTTAAAAAGTCCAAGCACAATTGCTTCGTCTCTGCTAAATTTAGTGGGGTACATCATGATAGAGATGAAATATATAATTCACGCAAGAGTATTTACTTTTTCTTCAGGTATTCTTTCTTGGTCACACTCACCCAGCACCTTAGCTGAGTCTGCAGATATAAAATTCCCATCTGGATCTCTGCATGCCATATATTGAACCTGCAATTCATACCATAGTGAAACATTAGTTTAATATGACCAAGCAACTTTAGATTTTATTAAGTAATTAAATAATCAAAGAACTTACTTCCCCTAAGATAATCCCCTGGTTTATGACGCACTTGAAGGGTTCTTTTGTTGACACAACACCAATGTCATAAAGAACCTGTATTAGCAGAGAAAATTCAATAGCAGAAAAGGACTTTAGACAGCAGTACGATCCATTTTAACCAGCCATCTTTTGTTTTTTAGAATCATTATTCTAGGTTTTTCTTGATGTCCTATCGGTGGTATTTTCCTGTAAGTTAGTGGGTTGTGGCTAATGGGGAATGCATCCCCCTTGCCCTGGCTTGAAATTGTTAAGACAAACCAAACTTCAGTTGAGGTTCAAGTTAGACAAGCATTACACTGACCTAAGCTTTCTCATACAAACAGAATTATTAGTAGTCTTAAGATGCCCTAGTTATTCTTCTACCAGATGAGCATAATAATAATAATAAGAAGAAGAAGAATAATAAGAATAATAATAATAATGATGATGAGCATAATAATAATAATAATAGTAGATGCAGAAAAGTTTAAGCAAGCAAAGGTAAAAGAATGCCCTGAATGCAGACAAAGATACATTTGGGTGACAAACCTTGTGCCAGAATCTAGAGTAAAGTAAGTGAAGAACAGCATGTTCAGCACCACCAACATAAACATCAACTGGGCCCCAATACCTGCCAAAAATATCTAAAACTGATTAACTTATCGATGTTAAACTTCATGACACATATGACTTGGTAGTTGCATTTCAATCCATCAATCACTTGGCCAAACCCACTACAACTCACGTCAAGTTAAGCATAAAAAATAACATGGAGATATAGATACATGCGCAAGGGAAAAAATCTTACTTTTCTTTGGTCTTATCAACCAATGCTTTGGAATTTTTGGGGTCCATAAATCTCAAATAGTACCTGCACATGAGTAGCAAAGATATAAACCTCCAACATACATGTATTATATGCAATTTCAAAACATGAGCCATTAAATAATGAGAATTCTATCAGTTGAAAAATGACAATTAATTCCTGCTATATCTACTCTTTTCCTGGTTTTCCTTCTGTTTGACTGGGCCAGAAATGAGAGTTTATGAAACACAGTGGAAGGGCTACTCTGAGACATCAACTAAATGAATTATCTGAGATGGCAATACATACCGAACTACAAAAAAGAAGTGTGCAGAATGACAGCATAGAGATGGAGTGATTGACGTGTCAAAAAAAGAAAAATCAGAACCAAGCACACTAAAGGACACATAAAATAAAACCATAGCCAACAATGATGGTTTATTAATATGCTAGAGAGGACTTCTAGGAACACTTGAAAAAATACAGCCGAGACATTTACTGATTTTGTATGCCCACACCACAGAGAAAGAAGCTCCTCATAGAACCCCAGAAAAACTGAAATAAATAGGATGAATCAATGAACTGACAGACACAGTTCTCAGTTATGAGTACAATTGAACTCATTTTGTAGCAGATTAAACCAAAAAATTATACTCCAAAAGGTAAACATAGATTAACGATTAGCATACAGCAAGTAATCATTTTTTTTTACAGGAATACAATATACTATTTACTTTGGCCGTGACACTTCATCTGGTTTTACACTTAGTTGTTTCCCCACAGGCATTTACCTGCCTACCAAACAAAATTAAGTTCACTATGTTTGTGGAGCCATCGACATTTGCTGGTTTACATTTTGAGAGTAAATATTCAGCTTTGTTCTTCTCCCCTTTATCAAACTATCCTCTGTCCCTTAACAGATCCTCCATGCTTCACGTGAAGGTTTTCTTTTCTATTCATATTATATGACATCTTTTTTAAAAATACTTGAGCTTCATTTCATTAACAAGAAATAACATGATACCTGAAAGATATCATCTAAGAACAAAACCGCATATGATATAATTACTTAAAAAATTACCAGCAAGAACCAGCCCATTGCGGCATGGTGTTTGTTTCACGTCTGGCAGGTCTTCCGGACAAGGGATCTGTGGTTTTAACCTGAAAAACAGCCATCCAAGTGCGGGCAGATCAGTGCTATTATGCAAGATAACTGAACAAAAATTTTGAAGTTTGAACAAAAACTGGAGAAAGTGAGAATGTACTTAGAAATAATAAATTGAGCAAAGAACACAAGGCTAGGCTTTTCACATTAGCCCTGAAAAGTTATATTTTGAGATTATTATGGAATATATTTTTGATATATTTGATCAGTGATCACTCACATTGAAATGTTACCTCACCAAAGATATAGCTTACTCTAAACTTTCACAGAGATAAACAATATGTTTAACATATGTCCAAACAGAAAAGGGATAAAAGACAAGATACCCAAGACACAGCTTTTGCTAATGGTGGTTCCCCTGTCCCAGTGGGAGTGAAATCATCCAACTCGGGGAGGGTAAGAGGCAGCTCATTTTCAGGAACTGGAACACCTTCACTCGTGGCATCGGAAAAAATTACCGGGATGGGCTCTCCCCAATAACGTTGTCGAGCAAAAAGCCAGTCCCTTAATTTGTAATTCACCTAAAAGACAAGTTTGACAAAGCATAAATTCTATTGGAAAGGTGAAACACCTAAAATTTGAATCCCCATCTACTCAAAAAACAAAAGTTTCACTCAGACGGAGAAAAAAAATGACCTTCCCTTTACGATCAAAGGATAACTATAAGATATACCTTTTTGTTTCCATTTCCGGTTTTCTCAACCCATTCAATGACTTTAGAAGCAGCATCTTTGCTAGGCAAGTCATTGATATCAAGGCCCGATGTTGAACTTGATGAATTTACTACAGTGCCTTCACCAGAATAAGGTTTTTCAAAATCGCAGCAATTTCCATCATCTGGTGTTACAACCCAACATATCGGAATACCATACTTAGAAGCAAACTCATGGTCCCGTGTGTCGTGTGCAGGAACAGCCATTATTGCTCCTGTGCCATAGCTGCAACGAGAAGTTGATATTTAGTAGTCCTATTAAAACAAATTCCTCCTAATAAAGATCAAGTAAAAGTTGCACAATTTCACAAAAGGTCAACCAATATACTTTACATTCTAGACAGTAGGCATAAGTGACCAAGTCGACATCAAATATATGCACAATATCCAAATTCCAATAGAAGCGGAAAATTCAAGAAATAATTCAAAATTAAGCAAAACCAATCAAACCTCCCCAAAACATAATCAGCAATCCATATTGGAATAGCTTCCCCATTAGCAGGATTTTTTGCATAGTAACCACTAAAGACTCCTGTTTTGTCCTTCTGAAGTTCAGTTCTCTCAAGATCACTCTTTCTCGAGGCAATTTCTTTGTATTCCTCCACCTGCTCAAATTAATCCTCTATTAAATGCCAATAACTTTTAAAACACAGAGTAATAATACAACAGAACATGTGACATACATATTTACTTTGGGTCTCAGATACTATTGACGATAACAACGTATGCTCTGGTGCCAGCACTAAATAGCTGCACAGAAAGGGCAACTAATAATAAGATGCTCGATTCTGGTAAAAAGGAAGGAACAACAGGAACAAAGAGCAAATGAATACCTTACTCCAAAAATGGTATCAGGCCTGGTTGTGTAAACAGTAATTTTGATGTCTCCCTCCTGCCCGTTAGTGTCCATAACAGAAAATTCCACCTCCGCCCCTTCCGACTTGCCTATCCAATTTCTTTGCATTTCCTTTATACTATCAGGCCAGTCAAGTTCATCTAGATCTTCAAGAAGACGGTCCGCATATGCAGTAATCCTGAGCATCCATTGCCGCATTGGCTAATTGGTAATAAACAATGAACTGTAAAAATTATAAAACCATTTAACAGTGCAAAATACGAGGAATTGCATAGTTTAGACAGACAGCTAATACGACACAACAGAAGATAGGACCAACAAACCTTTCTTATAACTGGATGACCACCACGCTCACTCACACCATCCACCACCTCTTCATTTGCCAAGACAGTGCCAAGAGCGGGGCACCAATTGACTGGCACTTCAGCCTGAAAATGTTAGAAGGTCATCAAATCTGCTTTTAACAGAGTATGGATCAGAAGTTTTAATTTTGGGCTAGGAATAATCCTGGACCTGATATGCAAGTCCTCTCTTTAAAAGCTGAAGAAATATCCATTGTGTCCATTTATAATACTCTGGTTCTGTCGTCGAAAGTTCACGTTCCCAGTCATAGGAGAAGCCTAATGATTTAAGCTGAATATAAATAAATATATATATATATATATATCAATACACTGATAAAAAAAATAAGAAAAAATCGATAAAACCCAGTAAACAAATGCTGGGTAAGACAGATCAGTCGAGTCAACAAACTTAAGAGGCTTTATGCCAACATATTAAAAAGTACATGAGGAATCACTCTGACTGCCTCACTAGTTCACTTTGTGAGCTTGGGAGATTATTTTGAGGCCCCTTAGGGTTTACTCCAATTGAGTGAACTAATTAAATTGCATCTGCGGTTAAAAGTTTTTTGACTTCCTCACTATGTAGTATTCACTCTCCACCCTCAGATCATGGTCCACTTCAAATTAAAATTAGGGCATTTGATATATGAGGTAAATTTTTCAAGTCGTGTATTTTCAAACACAAAATATAATAACTGAAAATTACTTGGGAGTAAATTGTATCAACTGATCATTATAAAGGCAAAGTCTAATATTGGAATTTGAGATATGCATACCAACTTTTTTACCATAGAAACTGCAAAACAGCATTCAATAAAATTACCACATAAAACCAAAATGTACAAGAAGCCTGCACATGACCTGGACACGGAACCGTTCAATGTTCTTCATGGTTGTAACTTTTGGATGCGTTCCTGTCTGCCAACAATGCAGTCGAAAAGTTATACAGAAGAAAAACCAAAAGATGCTTAAGTTGTCAAACTTATTTTTCATATTTGTTAAACTGAACCTCAATTGCATATTGCTCTGCAGGCAATCCAAATGCATCCCATCCCATTGGGTGTAATACATTGTAACCTTGCATGCGTTTGAATCTAGCAAGAATGTCTGTGGCAGTATATCCAAGAGGATGGCCAACATGTAGCCCAGCCCCACTGCAATAATATGTTATGAAGTCAGTTTTTAATAACCAACAGACCCTCTCCATCAAATCACCTTCTATTTCTCTCTCCAACTGATTCAAAAAAAAATGAAGTTCATATAGGATCAGCATCCCAAAATTTTTGGCCTTCTGTCCATCTAGCTAGTCATTCCACACTTCCTAAGTTCTAACACAGTCATCACTGCCTTCAGCATCAGGCAAGGAACCGAACCATTGTTCGTAAACTGCGTACTCTATTTACCAACAAGGAAGTATAACTTCTCATGTTTAGCTAAATTGTGTGGAATACATGCACAAATTCCACAGGGATAGGAAGAAGAATATTTCGGAGCAGGGCCATAATACACTATTGAGTCACTTCACCAACTAACCAATGCACTAATGCCATGATCACTTTTTTGAGTCCCAATATTGAGTCCCTCTAGAATTATTGTGATTTATCTAGTCAATTGCACAACATGAACTTGAAAACTAGGATGGTGATTGTTTTTACCACTAAATGCTTAATAGGAAATCTATTAAGCATCGAGTGTTAAAATTGGTGTTTGTTTTTTCACCTCTTAATGCTGAATTGGATTATAATTACGCGTTTAACTTTAAGAGGCAAGTTATGTACTCAATGCTAAATTTAACTTTAGTGAAATTCTATTCGAATGATACCCCTATTCTTTTTATTATTTATATATAGTCATAATAATAAGAGTAAATTGTAAAATATTATCTATACAGCATTGAGAACCTAATGAAATCAAACAAATTTAAGAGGTTTTGTTCAACACTAAGGTGGCGTTTGATAAAACATTTGAAAATTGAAACTGCAAACTGAATTGAAAAGGGAAACTGAAAATATTGTTTGTTTACTTCTGAAAACTGTATCTGAAAAAATATTGTTTGTTTGAATACAACACGTCTGAAAATTGCTTTTTTTTTATATGACAATTTTGTCCTTATTAATGTATTTTAATCGCATGATTAGGGCTTTAATGAGGGTAAAATAGATATTTTGTAATGAGGAATTTAAGTTTTTAGATTTAAGGGGCAAACTTGCCGCTTAAAATTTTTTATGCAAATTTTCAGATTTAATTGACAAATCACTTAATTTTTTTTGCCAAACAAACACCTTTCACCGCACTTAAATCTGAAAATTTTTTCAGATTTAAATGGACAAAACAAACAACTCCTAAGCATTCAGTGGACAGCACTTCGAGCGTAAAAAAATAAACAACCCCTAGGTTTAGATGCTTAATTAAAAACTGCACATAACAACTCTATAGAGAGAGAGATGGGGGGAACCTGGGATAAGGGAACATATCAAGAACGTAGAATTTAGGTTTAGAGGTATCAATGTCATCATCGGGGGTCCGGAAAGTGCGATTGTCCTCCCAATAACGCTGCCACCGTGGCTCAATCTCGTGAAAAGGATACACCCTCCTCCTCACTTGCTTCTTCTTCTGCTCCTCCTCAACTTCGTTTGATTCTTCGGTCACAACACATCTAATACTACTACTACTACTACTGATACAATTTGAGACTCGGACTCGAAAAGAGGTAGAGTTGGTGTTCGTGAATTGTCTTCGAGGTGGGCGTCGTTGGGCAGAGAAGAGAAATGTGTGGCTTAGGCGAAGAGAGGAAGGACGAGGTTGCGAAAGCGATTGAATTTGCATACAGGTTTGGATTTGGGAGTTCATATTTTATTTTTGGGGTGGAGAATGGTTGCGGAGGCGGCAACAACGGCTATGAAGAGGGGTGGATTTAGGGAGAGAGGGAGTGAACTGTTTGTAAGTGGTTGGGGTTATTAAATTAAAAGATATTGTTCAGTGTTCATTCTTCGTACACGAATAACTGGATAATGCAGCGTTGGCGCTACAACTCAAATTGCTATTTGTTACCCATTTCATTCCCCTACGACCATCCGTAATGCATAGGGTAATAATGTAGCGTAAAAATGTAAATTTAGCCTATCAATAAAGAAAAAATTGCACTGGGGAAAAGCCAAATATACCTCACACGACATATGAAATGTCGTGACAATGTTTTTGCTTTAAAAAAAAAAAAAAAAAAAAATTGTTTTGAGTTTGAACAAAACCCACCGGCTTATCTTCTCTCTCAGATGCTCAAAATGCAGTGGCAATGTTTTCCATGGCCTCATCTTCTCTCTCTCCTCCCTCCACTGCCCTCATCACCACCACCACTCACTCTTCCATCCCCCCAACTTCTACTTTTCAACAAAACCCACCACTCAATTGCAGATCCACCGCCCAAGCATTTCCATGGCCTTATTTTTTCTCTCTCCTCCTTCCACCGCCCTCATCAACACCACTAATGCCACCACTCACTCTTCCATCCCCACGTTTTACTTTTCAACAAAATCCACCACCCAATTGCAGATCCGAGGGGAAAGAATGGAATTTGAGAGAGAGAGACTGTGTATAAATCCACCCACGACACATGATGTGTCGTGGCAATGTAAAATTGCTATCCACGACACATGATGTGTCGTGGAAGGCTCCCCTTTCTTGCCCCGATATATCATATGTCGTGCTGTATATATAATTGTCGGCTTCTAAATATACCTATGCTTTACATTTTTTGGCTTTTTTTTAGCCTATTACACTGCGCGCTGGGGCATAAAAAAGCCATATTTGGTTGTTTAGCCTATGCATAGTTGTCAAATCGTGAATCGTATCGGGAATCGAATTGTAGGATTCAGTGCAAAAGTAAAACAAGATAGTAAATAGTAAATAAACACATAAAAGACAAATTTTCGTAAGTAGTAATAGCTATTATAATGTAAAACCAAACATGTAAAACAATGGTACATTGTCTAATGGATGTTGTTGTTGCGACAAAAAGATTGTAGGCTCCAAGTACTCCCACTGTGAACTCATTATTGTAAGAATATTATTTACTTAATCTTATTATAAACAGAGAAAATAGTAGAACCAAAATATATTTTAATTAGTAGAAGAATCACATGTAAAATGTATTGTAATAGCTTCCGATTATCTTATTCTTATTCCAATATTCCTATTTCTATATTAGTTATTCATAAACCAAATATTTACAGATCAAAGTGCATAATTGCCACGTAAAACATGCAGAATATCACTAAATTGTGCTAGGGTTTTGCAATTTTTACTGTATATGAAATTAAAAAGTAATATAGAAGTTATATTGAAAATAAAAAACAAGCTTTTTCAATAGAAATTAAAATAAATAAATAGATAGATTCAAGTGTCAAAACTGAATCTTTGTTTGAATCACGTATCATATCGTGAATCGTATCGCGAATCGTATCGTGAATCATCCGATACTTTGCGATTCTCTATCACTTTCGATTCTCTATACGATTCCGTATCGTTGACTTGATGAATCGCGTATCGAATCGTGAATCATATCGCATATCGTGCGATTCTAACAACTATGAGCCTATGGGGTGGAGATGGTCTAATAGAACTTTCTAAAACGACTTTTTATTTTATTTTATTTTCCTACAGTTAAATTCAGGTTCGAGTCCAAGCAACAAAAGTGTGGCAATTTGCATAGGCAACTAAAGTTCAATTCCTACCCTCTCCACAAGAACCACCAACTACCTATTATTTGTACTCAAAAGAAAATATATCCTTCAATTTGCCAATAAATTCACTAAAATTATATGTTGTGTTTGACATGCATGATAAGCGGGTGAGATAGAATAACATTGTTTTATCTTATGTTTGGTGTTTGTCGAGATTGAATATCGCAGCGGATTGTTTGTCCCACTAAAGCTTCTTAACCCACCGAAAGAGGCATTAATGAATCCCACCTAAGAGGTGAGATTGTTTTATTCTGTTCAGATGGGATTAAATAATTATATCCGACTCTTTAATCCGGCACATCAAACACATAAGGTTAAGTGGAAATTCTTTAGTGATAAAAGTTATTTCTTACTTTATTGGTGTGTTTCATTAGTCAGATATGATTATTTAATTCCATCAAAATATGATAAAACAATTCCGACTCTCGGGTGGAATTCAGTTAATCTTTCTCTCAGTGGAATAACCATTCGAGCCAACAAAATTAGTATTATTATGCGTCAACGTATCAAGCTACGATAGAGAAGTAGAGATTGAAGTCTTAATTTTTATATTTTTATATGATTTCGGATACGCTAGTATAATTAAGAAGCATGTAAACAACTTGAGTTACGGTAGTATTAAAACTACTGGTATCAATCTGCTGGCTATTGCTAGCAGTTTGGATGAGTCTTCTTATTTGTGTGTTTGGACTGCTACAGCTAATAGAAAATTTTCCATGCTTCAACTTGGCAAGTTCGCAGCAGAAGAAAAATCACATTCTCTTTAGCTCCTTATTATGGCATAGCTTAATTCCTCTCAAATGGTTAATTGTGGAAGATATTGATGACATGTTTTGTTCAAAGTGATATAGCTTAGAAAATGTGGTAGCAATTCGATACTAAAATAAGTAAAATTAGTTCCTCCCTTACTTAATTTGAAAGCTAAAATCAATGAATGAGGGTTCTCTAAAATTTATTCTCCCCTTGCCATAAAGTGATTCTGTACGTCTTTAGCTCCTTTATGCATCTACGGGGAGATCTGGTGCTACAGGAATAAGAGTAGGTTTGTTGGCAGCAATAGAAATACTAAGTGGATGATTGGATGATATATGGCTTCTTGAGTTGGTAGATCCTCCTCCTATTAAAGGTAAAGTGATCGATCATCACTGGATGGAAAGCTCCTAGCCATGTCAGATTTAAGATTAATTCCAATGGATGCTCTAAGGTAATCCGGGTCAAAGAGGTGGTGAGAAATGCTCAGGGGAAATTGAAGAGGTGGTTGTTTGGTGATTATTTTGGGGAAACTACTAACATGGTGACAGAAGTGAGGGCATTACTACTGGGAACTCAAAAGCGTAACATTGATGGCTTCACTCAAACCCGATGCGGAAATTGATTCAATGATTCTAATCCAAATTTTGAAGAGCAAATGAGATTGATCCTCGCTCCCTGGGCTGTTCAAACCTGTTTGATATTTAGGAAATTGGTGAGTTTGTTGTATAAGATAGATGCTGCGCGCAGTTTTTCATGTATATAAGCAATAGTGTAGTTTATGGCATAATTGGCAAATATAGGTTGTAAGAATATAAAATTATTGTTGTTTGATGTTTGGGATCAGCTCCCTGAGCTGATTAAAGGGATGTTGAATCTCGATAGATTGTGTACGGCCAATATTAGATGTTAAAAGTATTGATTTTTCTAATAAAATTATAGGGTTAGGTCCCTTCGATTAAAAAAACAGAAGTGATTCTACTTCATTAAATGTGTCCATGAAGCAACTATTAATTTTACTTCAACACATATCCCGAGGCAATACGAACGGTTCCATTCACTTCTTGAGACGTAGTCATGATTTCTCGAAAAAGTATGGCAAATAATTTCTTGTCCAAATAAATATAAGAGTAAATAACTCAAATGATTATTAAATTTTTGATTTAGCATTATTTTCGATATCAAGTTTTAAAACGAATCACTTTAAACATTTTATTTTAAAGTTAGTATTACTTTGGTTATTTCTTCCATTTAATTGTTAAATTGAACGGAATGAAACTAACTGCAAGGCATATGGCAACATTTAAACGTATTTTAAGCACTTTGAGTATAAAATATCCCAAGTTGAACCGGAAAGGTTGTTTTGTTACAATATGATCAAAATGACATTATACCAAGTCATGTTCCACACAAACGTATTAAATTTAACATCCAAATTGAATGAAATGGTCAAAGTGGTACTTATTCCAAAGTTGGATGATCAATGAACTGGACGAAATGGTCAAACTAGTACTCACTCCAACATTGGATGAACAAAGTGGTTTGTTTTGAAATTTGATTGTTAAAGTGGTATTAAATCGAAAGTTTAATGACCATTTAGCTGTTTACTCTAAAAATAATGAAAGTAATCAAGGTGAATATGATTGGCCAATCATGCAAAATATTAGTACTGGTTTTTGTACTGCGTAAGTAAATGTTAGGGTTTGTTTGATGACATAAAAAATGAAATAAAAACAGTTAATTGTTGTAAATAATTAAAAAATAAGTTGAGCCAAGTGGTGAGATATCTTTTTAGTTTGCAACTTTTTTTATGGAAAAAATTTCTTTAGAGTTGAGGAGTAATTTTTTTCAAAAAAAGAGCTAATGAATGATCTTTTGAAGGGTATTTTCAGTATTTTAAGTTGAAAACATATATTCCCCAATACTGGTCATCTTCCCCAACTCTGGCCAACTACACCATTTATACATATATATATATATATATAATTATATATATACATAAATTATATATTTTCGCTCATCTTCCCCAACTCCACCATTTCGACCCATTCTATCTCTAAACCTTCCCCTCTTTCATTCCCATCAAGATCATCATCATTGCATATAATATAGACAAAATCCCATTCTTAGAACCAACAAAGTTGATGCCTTAAATGAGCAAGAAGATTAACATGAGGATGACAAAGAAGAGGGAGAATTGTATTAGGTTTCAAAGGTTAGGATGGTGGAAAAAAACCCAATTTTATTTCAGAAAAATCTTGATTCGAAAAAGATTTGTTATTTTCTTCCATTCTCTATCTCTTTATATATATATATATATACACCCAAATCATAGATAAACAAGAATCAAATTAAACAAAATCAAATCAAATTTGAAAATCCCTCCCCCCTACCGTAGAGAAATATAGAGTAAAGAGAAAATGAAAAAGGTAAATCATTTCTTTTGAAGATCTAGAAATTAATGGGTGTTGGTGTGTAATTGAAAGTTGGGGCTTATTTTAATGTTGGTTTGGGGAAGAAGATCAATACTATGAGAATATCGAAAATACTACTCAAAAGAGGCGCATGTGGGCGGTAGATGGTTTTTCCATCCAATTTTTTAACGGGACATCTACTTTTGGACAAGTGTGGGACTCGGCCCAAAAATTGGGTGTGCCTCTAGATAAAAAAAAACTTCCAAGACGACCATGAAAAAATTGTTAAATTTTTGGGGTAAAAAGTGCTAATTATCCGATTTAATGAAAAGATTGTGTCTTTTTTCTCTTTTCCTTTTTTATTTTTTTATTAGGGGTGTATGGGCCAACTTTCGTTGGTTGTTAGCCACCAAAATATTGCATCTTTCAAGATTAGATCCGAGGACCTGGGAAGCTTCAGCTGAACCTAATTTTCTAAACCCAAAGTAGATAGTCACTAGGCCACTATGTTGCAGCGGGGAATTTGAACATACTTCTTTTCTATAAATAAGAGTTCTTACTATCAAGCTCGCACATGACAAATTAATATTTTGCTTAAGACCTTTAATTTAAGTGATATTCACTCTCACTTCCTATTTTATAATTTAGCGGTTTTAGTTTGCTATTCACATAATTTTAAATATTTTTAATGAACAAAATTTTCAAATTTTTTTGTCAAAAAATCTATATATATATATATTTAATTGAAAGAAGAATCGAGCGGAAAACCGGTTAATTAGTTGAACTTTTCATTCTTAGCGTGACGTAGCTGTAATCTGTGGCTTGTTTGATTAGAAAAGGGGTAGACTTGTCACTTCACGTACCATTTATGAAACCCTAATTGGACTTTGCTCCATAAATCCTCCTTTCACTCTTTATTCATGTGTGTGAATCCTTTGATAAAGGATAATGAAAGGGCATGAGACAATCAAGTTCACTTTCATCAAATGGAAGAAGTAAGGCTTTCAATTGGATTTTGTGGAGAAAAGATTCAATCAATAAAAGCTTTTGTTCTTGAAGACCTTGGGAAGGCATACTTTGGTAAGATGGATCTATTTGCATCTTTATCTCTTTTACATTATTTCTCATCCTTCAAAGGATTGAACTCAAATCTAGAGTTTTATATCTTAAAAATGTATGAAGGATGAAATATTGGATGATTGAGCTTTACATATTCTTTTAAGGGTTAGGATCTAAGATTCTTATTTAAGAACTTAGATGGAATGTTTTTATTTTTTTAATGATGGGAGAGTAAGGGTGCGTTTGATTGCAAGCGTGGAATTTGCATGGAAAGAAAATAAGTTACCGGTAATTGAATTGCCTACAATTGAGTTGCATGGAAAATGAAGTGTAGTGTGTTTGATTGCCTTAATTTTCTACCCGAAAAATATTGGTTGTATTGTGGCATTTTTAATGTAGAAAAATTATGGGTATTTTTTTTTACATAATTTTATAGTCATGATGGATCTTGTTTAATTGATCTTGATGAGTAGATTTTAAATATAAATTTTTTATTAAATTTTGAATTTTGTAGTTTAAGTTATAGCATTTTTAGTGTAGAAAATGGGTAAAATGTTGTCTCGAAAACCGTGCAATTGCCTGGAAAATAAAAACTAGCCCCCCCCCCCAAAGAAAATATTTTCCTTGTTTACAAGGAAAATGTAAGTGTGTGAGCCAAAAGTGGGAATTCAATTGCCTAGAAAAAAAAGCCAATCAAACACCTTAAGTTGTCAAATCAAGTGGAAAATGGATATTTTCCATGGAAAATACTCCCAATCAAACACACCCTAAGTGTTTTCAAATGTTAATAGTATCTTTGACATAAGTTATATATTAAAATTAGTACTAGATATAGATATAACTTGTGACTATGATACAATGATTAAAATTTGGCAGGTTGGGATTAAAGAAGCCAATTGAAGTGCTGAGATAAAAGTTTTGTAGGGGGTGAACTACATTCTTTGTAATTAAATACATTTATTTATATTAATATTTAAAATGCTATAATAGTGTGAAGATGATATAAATTGGGTAACATTGTCTACAAGTATTTCTTGTTTTGATTTGATATTTGAATGAGAGTACTTGCAGAAAGAGTAGTGAGAGACAAGGGAAAATGAGATGGGTTTGTGTGAAATAAATAAATAAACATTTTTTTTATAAGTGATAACTATGTACTACATGTGTATATATATAATATATAATTATATATACAAGCTAGGGTAACAATACCATAACCACTTCCAACAATAATCACTAGAACGGGTGCACACAATAAATGGTTCGATATCATATCCATATGAATCGAACTCATGACATCTTTATTACGAAAAAAATGAGGATGTTAATTAGAACCCAAGGTCATTGGCAGTAAATTTGTTGTGTTTAGACGCCTTAATAAAATTCTTGGCCCTAAAATGTGAACATAAATGTTACATTAATAATAAATAATTTCAATTTTTATTATATAATATAACAATTTAATTAGGGTCAAATTTAGCAAAATTAGACCTAACTAAAATTAGGGCCAAACTTATTAAAATTGGGGATAAAGTTATTAAGGCATTTAATCAAAGATCAAACAACCGCAACAAGCAAAATATAGCATTAAAGATCAAACAACTAACAATATGAAGCATTAAACAATAAATAAATTGTACAAAAAATAAAAGGTAAAAACCAGAGTATTTAATTTATTACTCAGGTAAAAGTAGGGATGCAATAAAACCCAACCTGGCGGGGTTTTGACCCGACCTGACCCGAATGGAGCGGGTTTGAGACGGGTTTTTCGAACAGGGTTCATGTTTTATTATAAAATCCCTGTGCGGGTTTGGGTCGGGTTCGGTTTTGCACAAAATTAACTTATTTAACCCGACCCACCCCAAATATACCATTTTCTTCCTCAAATAGCCTTATAATATAGTATAATCACTACAGGACAGATCGGGTACGAGTTTATGCATATATCATTCGGGACAGGTTTGGGTTTGGGTTTGGGTTTTAAAAAATAAAAGCAGCACCAGGTCGGACCTAGCAAGCAGCACCAGGTCGGGCCGGCTAGGTTTATATAAGGGTCGGGTTTGAGTTTGACCGAACATACCTTAAACTCAACCTATTGCCATCCCTAGGTAAAAGAGGAAGTTGTGAGAGTGTGAGATACTACAGGTCTACAAGTGGCATCTACAAATGTTTTCTTTTTAACTTTGTAACTTTTGTTTATCACAAAAAAGGTGGCCGATATTTGCAGACCATCAAATACTTGGTTTTATTTCATATTTCATTCCCCTGATAACAAGTGAGTAAGTGTGCCTTAGTCGCTCGATGACAAGCGAGTAACATGAAAAGTGGAGTGTTATCAAATGTTTTGTGGAGCGCAAATAACACCCACTTAAAAAAAACCCCTCAAATATTGTAAAAACTTTACAATGACCTTAAATTTTATTTATACTATATATTTTTAAATTAAAAAAAAAAAAGAGGGTGTCAAAATTGCTCCGCCACACGAAGACTCAAAGCTAGAGATACTAATTTTTTGGGCGATAAATACTAATTTTTACATAAGATACAATTATGTTGTGCTAGAGATACATCTCTAGGGGCCACATCCTTTAATAAAGTGTCTCTAGACCGCATTCTAAAAAAAATTAAACTCAGAGATTGCATCCTCTATAAAAAAGATTACATGGGCTATTTTCTTTTCATATATTTTTGTGGTTGTACACTTGATTTAAGGAAAAATTTGAATAAATTTTCCTGTGAAAAAGTTTGCTCTCCAATTATATTTCTTCCAAGAACTCCAAATTATATTTATGTATTCTTAGCGATAAATCGAATCTGTGTATCACAAGTCTATCTTCGGTGCTGTGAAAAGGTCATGATAAAAGGTGAATTTTTAGGTTTTTTTATTATTCACGAGGCGGAATGTGTCACATGATTAAACTGCTTACACAAAGAAAGTAGAGTTATAAATACATTAAATAGAACAATCTAGTCCTCAACTTGATCCATGGAATTTGACACCTTGAGCTTTGACAGCATTTCTAGTTTGTTCCTCATTTGTGGTAAAAATTGTTTAGGTGACCCAAAACAATATATTGGTTTCTGTTTTGGCATTAATTTTTTTTTCTAGTTTGAATTATTATTTCTCATGATTAACACGAAAACACATTATGAAAAAAAATTGATTCAGAATTGAAACGAGAATTTGAGTCCGTATTGTTTTCGTGTCTAGAGTTTTTAACACAAAGTTGTGACATGTTTGTGTCCAAATTTAATAACAAAATTGACAAAAAATTAGAAACATATTGTGTTAATTGTGTATTATTGTATCTAAATTGAATAAAAAAAATTTGCTTTTACTTATATTAGTATGTGTGTCTATTATGATTAAAAAATTGTTTGTTGTATCTCGTCGTTTTAGCTAAAATTAATATGATCTCATGTCAAATTCGTGTCGTCATTTTTCTTATTCTGTGAAATCATGGTAATCAAACACACAAATTTCCACCCCGATAATTTTGCATTACTAGCTCTCGATGTAAGTGAGCTCTTGGTTCTCAGATAATGCCTCATGCTGCAAGGGTTCAGTTGTAGTGTTCAACTCTTTCGAGCGAGACTTCGTTTATGTTCCGTGAGTTTGATACTAACTTTAAAATAATTTTCAAATATATCTAATATTATATAAAATTAAAAGTCATTTTGGTGACTTTGAAGTCGTGTCAAGTTTTTAAATTGACAATATTTCCCTTCTGTACTTTAATTTTACAAAAAGGAAATGGGTTTGTATCCTTACAGTAGCAAGGAGTTAGACTGCTAATTATTTTCTTAACTTTTCTTCTTTGAAATTATTTATGTCTATGTTACACATGCATCGTCTGTGTAAAAATAAAGCTTATTTAAAAAGTTTCATTTGAACTAGAACTAACCTTATGTGGCCCTTGGCAGTTAACATAGAAAATGACTAAAAAAAAAGTAATAGGTAGGGAAAGGAAGTCAGTTTTCTTACTACTTTTGTGAATTTGGGTTGCAAGAAAGGTTTTTTTTTTTAAAAAAAAATTTGTTAAAAACACAAAAATTTACCTGAAAGTCACGAAAAACTTACCGAGGAAGTAAAACTTTCAAACAGTATTCGCTTTGTTTTGTTATCTTTTCGTAATTTTCGATTAATTAGCAGTCATTTTTTTATTTTATTTTATCTATTGTCTTCACCTTCCACCAATTCTTCATTCTTTTCCATTTTTCTCAATTCTAATGAACGGAAGTCAATAGCAGAAAAATGTAATTCTTAATTTAAAAACATCATAGAGAGTAAAATAGATCCTTTTTCGCTAAAAGGCCACATCAGCTAATACACACATTAGTATATACATATCTAAATTGTACATTTTTTGTTTTTCTTGATACAATGGACTTGGCTATGCTCGATACCTTTTTATTTTTATATTTATGTACTTCAAATTTGTGATTTAACTTTATAGTTACTTTCTACTTTACTTAGAGATTTTTTTTTAAACAAAAAGGGTATAATTTTGCATTTAATTGTTTTACCACACTTTTTTATTTTGTTTCTCTTTCGACTGTCACAACTATTATAGGTCCGTTATCTTGTCCACGAGGATTTATTTTGAATACTTGTCCGGATTCACCCAATGAGACAAATATATGCAGATCACAGAAAGTAATGATTTAGTCATATAGAGAACAAGGAATAAGTTGCTTTATATATCTGAAATCTCCAAAACTCTTCGCATGAAGGCTGCTGCAAGTCTTGCAAAAAATTAACTCATGGGCTTCTTCTACTGGTGTAGTTGCTGCAAAAATCAAAGGATGAAAGGCATTACTAGTCAATGCCGAAATACATCTCAAATTGGGGAGAATGAATTGATGATGGTGGTTGCAAAATCTATATCTATCGATCTATCATTGCCAGGTAGACGCCAGAGCTTCAAAATCATCAACAGCTTGGTTAATCGCATGAAGTATCATCTTCTTGATCTGTTTCCCAAAAATTATGCATGCAGAACAGTGTGTTAAGAATTTATTGCAAGGAGAACACTACCAAATTAAAATCCATTTTCCTTTAAAAAAAATTAGGAGAAGTTGGGAGAGTATACATATATATGCATGCATATATATGTCAAATGTACTACCTCTAGTTTGTCTTCTCTAGCCTTGTGGTCCTTTGGAAGCTTCCGAAATTCCTCAGTTAGCTGAATGCATTCGTGGACATTTTCAGGAGATACAAAGTCCACAGCGACCTTTGTGCATGACTGTACAGGGGAGAGATTGCTAATAATGTCTAAATGTCCATGAAATTTGGTTATTGTAGTTTTTGAAGTTTCATAATGGAAAAACGAAGAGGAAAAAGATGTGTACCTTGAGATTTCTCACTTGATGAGGGCATCCAGCAGGAATAAACACTGCCTCTCCAAGTCTCTGCTCAAAAGTCCAAGGTTCTATTCCTGAAAAAAAATTTAAAATGTTTTCTCAAGCACACAAACAGATATGGTAGGCTTCCATAGCAATTTTGCACTAATTAAAAAATTTGTGCCATAGCCATATGCTTTCACGGTTGTACTATATTTGCTAGGGCAATCCCGCTAGCAATGTATGGGAAAAGACAATATGCTGCAAGTGTTCAGTACAAACCATATTCCTCCTTAAGCTTTCTTTTATGCTCCATAGTCAAGTAAAATGTTTGGTCATGAATTGGATGAACAACCTATGGGAAATAATAATAATCAATTAATAATAAATTCAAGGCCCTGAACAAAATACAACATGGCCAAAAAGAGTGCCTGATCAATGCGACAACATGGTAAAATATGAAGTACCTGATCAATGCGACAACAATAAGAGTGCCTGAACTCTTTCTTGTGCTTCACAAGATATTCTTTTAATTTGGGCACATCTGCCCTCCTAAATATGTCCCAAAGTGCACTGCCTGTTTCCTCTTTTTCCTCCTCTTTTGGAAAACCGGGAAAGGTTAATCCTTCTCCATGCTCAGCTATTGAATTTCTTCCTGCTATCCGATTGGGCACCGCCGCCCTACATATTCTAGCTGTATTATATATTTCATTCCTGAGTTGTTTATTATCATAAAGAATGGAATCCATTTCCTCATCATCAAGTCCGTTACATATTCTAGTTAGATTTTTAACCATATCTGGATGGCCAAGTTCTCTTTCATCTTGAGCTCGGTGTTTCTTTTTTAAGGTTTTGATTGCAGAGTGTTGCTCATCACTTACCACAATTTCTGCAGTGTGTGTCAAAATATTTACCTGCACCAGTTTAAAGTTGTGAGGATATAAGCTTTATACATAAGAAAAAATTAATGTAAGGCTTTAATGGTTGAAAGTTTTGAGGATAATATGAGAAAGAAAATTAAAATAATTAAGGTTTAAATGAGTGGAGGATGTATCTAACAAAGACTACTGCTACAAAACTAGTAATAAAGATTTCTCTCACACAACCAAAAGATAAATAATGACGATGATGATGATAGTTCCTAGAACAATATAGACTGAAACATTTTTGTGACAGTTATTTGTAGAGTCCTTGGTCAATTTAGACAAACAATCTGCAATTGTAGAAATAAAGGCAGTTTCCAACAAGTCTATACTCCCGCAGTTTCTTTAGTTCTCCAAGCATAGTTATGGGCAAATTTGTTTAAAGAAAAGAGCAGGGACTATTTTTATTTTCAAAAGGGAAAATCCAAAATTCACAAACAAACTTGACCTTGACAAGAGAAAAATAAACAATAGCAAACAATTAGAGAAACTAGACAACATGTGACAAACGAGGTGCCAAAGGAAACTACAATAGGTACCAACTAATAATTTGAAAAGATCAATGGCACCTTCACACGTATGGCCAATTCACAAAGAGCAACCAAGACAACTGTTCTAGGACAGATATTGAAATCATACCGCATCTGACATATCACAATGAAGCTTAGTAACAGAATCTCCACGTCCAAGTTCTTCGGCAGTGCCATATGCAATATACGTCTTTGGGCCCAAATCAGGTTTTAGAACACTCGGAGGCAACTTCACTGCAAGATTTAGAAAACCATTCCTAGGATCTGTGTATTCTGGCAATGGCAATGCACTGATAAACTCGTCACAGTGGCGTGGTAAGAGATCCTCAAACTTATCCGATGGGGGCCAATCCTTCAGCTTCAGCATCTCAGGCCAGAAATTATCGTATGCTCTTCCCTCTATATAACCTTTGAAAAATTGACGGGTATTTATCTCTACCTGCATAAGAAAGAATTCATAAGAAAAAAGAATAATTTACCAGTAAGATATGTCAGACAGTTATGACCTGTATAATGATATAAACAATGTGATAGTGAATGCACAGTGATCACATAACCAAGACTTTTAGAGAAGATACTGGGAAGACCCAGTGTACCTCACGACGTTATAACATACCAATGGTAAAGCTCCATGTTGGGGGCATAACGCATACAGTGTACTTAATATTTGCCTGACTTCGCCAAAAACAACATTTAAGTACATAATAGAACAATTCCAAACACGCTAATTTGATATTTTAGCAGTCTAGGCTTGAAGCAAATGTAACATGAAGAATGCGACACAAAATGGTTTTAAAATATGCAATAAGTTATTGTTTTGAAAATGCAACACATCTGCAGAGGGAGGGAGATACATCCATGTGGCAATATTTTCACAAAGGTACTTACTAAAGAATGAAAATGTAAATGGCAGTAAGAAATGTTAGAAGTAACCTCACAATTAGCCAGGCAATCAATAGCCTTCACTTCAGACATATTTGAACTGATCTTTGAATCCTGGTTCTCGCATAATGCCCGCCACATAACCATTGGCTCCCAGCTTAAACCAGTAGTCCGTTCTAGAACATTCCGGACAATCACTGGTTCTCCTTTAGCCCAGTGGCTACGAAACCGCAAGATCTCCTCTTCCTTCAGCATGTCTAACGAAGCTGGACAGTACAAGCAGTTGTCATCAGTACCGAATCTTGAAGCTGATCTTCGTAACATCTCACCACCATATTGAGAACAAACTGGCCTAGACAAAATAGTTCCAAATTTGTCGATTATTTTTTCTGCCCTAGTTTCCAAATTTGATATCCAGTCTTTTTGAAGAATACACTTTAGCTCCAGCACACAATTACCACATCCACCCATTTCGCTTGGAGCACAAGTGATAGTACCATCATCCTTAGCAACCCACTTAATTGGAGGCTCAAGCACATCCACTGAAGTATCCATATCGCAACATTCAGGTAGCGGTTCTCCACCGTGCATGTAATCATATCCTTTATCAATATATCGACAAACTACTTTTTTCTGGCTCCCTAAGAAGTAACCCCTGCGTATCTCTCGACAACAGCTAAGACAGAGCTCATATGAGCAGTTTGGACAACTTCGATGAAGATCAATAATAGATGTCGCGCAATGGTTGCTGATAAAGAACCAATAAAGGGTACAAGAATTAGATTTCAAGATCGATACACACAATCATACATTTTAGTCAGAAGCAAATAAGAAGCCTTACCAATAGATGCGCTCATCATTGTAACAAAGGGATTGTTCTATTTCAATAGAAGATGATAATATTCCTATGCATACAAAATCACTTTTAGAAACATAATAATATAATATAATGATTAAACAAGTGAAACCAGATTTTACAGGTAAATATTTACCTTTAATAACAGACTCCATCACTATCTCCTCAGATTGTTCTTCATGAATTTGTTTCAGAAACGGAAGAAGAGAGTTGACCAAATACTCAAGATGCTGTGCCTTTTGAAGATCAGTGAGATCTCTCTTTGGCATCTGAGCATTAAAAGAACCCAACATTTCTTCAGAACAAAAACAGATTAAACAAAAAGAAGGTTCTAAGGACAATTTCAGTATTCTAAGAAATAAACAAACCTTAGACATGGCACTTGAGTGCAAGCACAGGTTGCAATTGCAATTCCCCCGGCAAAATGGGCATATCTTTGCTATATCTTCCTCAGAAAATTGAGGATACCTATTTCCCGAATAAACAGACAGAAACATGGACAAAGGGATTCAATGAAATAAACAAAAAAAATGACACAGTTGTGCAATAAGAACGTTATTATCAAAAACAAAACGTAGTATTGTATAGTTATAGAACTTACCACTGTTTGATACACTGGATACAATATAGTTTTTCCTTGCACTTGGTACAAGGTACGACAATTTTTCTCTCGTTTCTTCTACACTGGTGACACTTCAAGCACTCTTCTCTAGGCTCCTATTTAAGGCCAGAGTAATAATATAGTTCAAGGAATTCCATTTCGAAAAGAATGTAAGGAAAAGAAATATGTTATCTTAATGTATGAGAGAGCAACAAAGAGGGGATTTTACCTTTGCATTCTTATTTATACTTTTGTCAGTGCTATTCCCATCACTTTTAGAAATTGAAACCAAAAAAGAAGAATTGTGAGAGAATGAAGAAGATGAATTACACAAAGATGGCTTCCCAAACTCATTTTCTCTCTCTCTTGTGTGCTTCAACCTTCTTTTGATCTTAACACTATTTGAATCAGTACTTCCTTTCCTGGTCTTCATCAATGGTGAAAACATACCTTTTTCATCTTCTATCCTTTCACCAATTTTCTCTTTTGTTCGCTTCAACCTAGTTACATTAACATCACTTGAAATAGTACTTCCTTTTCTCCTCTCCCTCAACGGCAAAGCCATAACTTTTTCATCATCTATCTGTTCACCAATTTTCTCTCCAGTATGCTTGAACCTTCTTTTCATCTTAACATCATTTGAATCAGTAATTCCCTTCATCGCCTCCATGGAAGGCAAGGACTCCTCTTCTTCCTCGTCTATCCATTCACCAAAATAAAAATCACCGTCAACTATTCTTCTCTTGTCTGAGGAAGTACGGCGTCTTTCTGATATTCTTTTTCCACAAGGGTTCTCGTTTTTAGTTCTGTCTTCACTCTCCTCATGCTCTTTGTCATCTTCATCATCCCATTCATCCAATGAAGAACAACATTCCCTCTTTCGAACTTTTTCCTTGTTTGAAGCACCATCCCCACTCTTCACTGACTTTCTTGCACCATGCTGACCTTTGATATCTTGAATCATCCTTCCCTGTTTATTTGAAGAAGTTGCTCTTTTCCATGACCCCATATTGTACTCTTCCTCGTCTGATTCTCTCCAAGAAGGTATCTCCTTGAGAGTTCTTTCCTTCAAGGGCAATTGACACTTGCCAGAGGTACTGTTACAATGTGAATCTCTAGTTCTTTGAGTTACCCTCGTTTTCTTATTTGAAGCTTTTGCTCGTGGTGGTGATGAGCCCTCACTGTTCACATCTTCCTCGTCCTCCTCTTCTTCGTAATCATCATCAGACTCACCTAAATGGCGTTCAGGCTTACAGGTACTTTTCTTGTTTGAGGCAAAGCAGCAGCTTCCTGATGTGCTTGTACGACTTGATGTGCTTATACCATGGGGATATTTGATTTTTCCATTCAGAATTGGTTTCCTGATTGGAACCTTCGCTGTTTTTGGTGATGACCCCAAATTGCAATGTCCTTCATCCTCGTCAATATTCACCGGCTCTCGAACTTTTCTTTTTCTTGTAAGCAGAGGAAATCTAGCTGGGTTTTTAGGGATCATTTGCAATTCATTATTGGTATATCGATTCAACCGATCTTGCTTTGCAATTAGTACTTCCATCTTCATTGTCCTCAGAAAAAGCGCATACCTAAGTTACTAAAACAATCCAAATACTGTTTGATAGGTATACACAAGAAATCTAACAATGATACCATTTATAGAACAATGTTGACATCAAAAAATGCAGATTCACACATGTACCTGTATATTGCTTACCTCAGGACAGCATTGACTATATATAAGGTGGAAATAACACCAAGACGACTTTCATAGCTGGGTTGACTCGGGTCAACTGCACTAGGTCAATGAATCAGCACACTTCAGTTAATCGCTATACACATAAATATATATAGAGAATAGGATTTATCGAGTTGTAATTCATTGCATAATCAATGAAACGTTATATCAACCAACCAATTCAATTAGGCATTCATCAAAATCTCCACCCACGTATGTTTTAGGATTAGGTATCAACTTCTACAACTATGTATATATATATAAATAAAAGGAAACATTTTGGATTGATGCTATTAGGTATAAGAATCAGCGATCAATAAAAATCGACTCACCGGATCAATGAAAATTACTTTTGACGCTAAATTAAGCTCCACAAAACGCGAGACGTTCGATACGTCATCCGTGAAAGGAGGATCAAAGTGCATGGGCCTTAATCGGAAATAGGATGAGATGGATCTGATAAGTAAAATGCTGATAAAACTACGGGGGTAGAGTGAAGATTGAGAAAAGAATGGTAAGCGAAAAATTGCGTAGATTAGAAAAGATATGCATATACCTGTTTGTTTTGTTTGTGTATATACAGTGTGCCCGACGCCAGGTAATGAAAGGCAAGCGAAAAATGGCGTAGATTAGAATGGTAATTTTTGCGCTTGCATTTTTTTTTTATTTACTGCAGCTTTCCCCCATCTAATTTGGGCCGAAGGTTACTAATTACATTGGCTTTTCTTAAGATAATTACTTTAGGGGGTGTATTGGATTTAAAATTTATAAGACTTTTATAAATTTTTAAAATTCATAAGTATTCAATTGATATTTTAAAAAATCTTTTAAAATCATGATGTATTCAATTGAGATTTTAAAAAATCTTTTAAAATCATGATGTATTCAATTGAGATTTTAAAAAATCTTTTAAAATCTTGATGTATTCAATTAAGATTTTAAAAAATTCATCTAAATTTTATGGTATTCAAAAGTCTAATGACTTAGTAGGATTTTAATTAGTGGTGAATTTTAGTGGATTGCAAAGCCTTTTTTATACATAAAAATCCATCTTTAAATTTTCTCACTTACCCAGAGATTTTAGATAGATTTCTAATTCATTTAAGAACTTTACTCAACATTCTCTCTCTTCCCCCTTCCCCCTCCCCTTCTTCCTCTTTCTCTAAAAATCCAAATTTCTTATTATGTGATGAAGCATTATAATTTTTTCTTCGTCCCTATAAAGTCTTTATTCTATCTTTTACTAATGTCGTTATCATGCATTAACATAATTTTAAATTGTTAGACTGCTAATTATCGTTTAAATTTTTTAAAAAAATTCATGTCAATTTCATTAAAAAATACTAGTGGGGTGAGAAGTCTAATTTTGCGGGTGCAGTATGAATTTTTATAATGTATTTCGTTAATTGTCTTTACATTTTTTATAATGTTACTTTAAACTCGTAATTAATTTATTTTATTGTTTGTCTTTTGTCTTTTGTCTTTTGTCTTATGATTTTTTATTTTTTCAATGAACTTATTAAAATCTACAGAAATCCATAAACTTATTAAAATCTACATAAATTTAAAAGAATCCATGCATTAAAATCTGTCAAATTCTATAAGGATTTATAACAATTCATAAACTTAACAGAATCCAAAGATTTTAAAAAGTCAATTATAATCTTTTAAAATCTGAATTGAATACACCCCCCCTAAGTTTAATATTTTATTTTAATAAACTTGATTGTAACTTTTGTTTTATAAGTAGGGGGTCTCAAAATGATAAACTAGATATATGAATTATAGATAAACGACATCTCAAAATGGTGAACATGTGATATTACGAGTTAGTGATTCTTTTCTTTTCTTTTCTTTTTGCCATGTCTAACCACTTTACTTGTATTGGGATAGGACTAGTCATCCTTGGCTATAAGTGTTCCCGGCGTAAATTAAATAGAAGTGAATATTAGTTGCACCACATTACCATTGATACAGTATAACCTTAGTATTATATATCAACCACTTAGAAATTGGAACCCTAATTATATTATCACTATAAAATATAGATTAATTCACAAATACATGTGATGCAATGCAACACTCATTTTGATTATGTTTATATGGTTGCTTGTTACTTCATCCGTCTTAAATTCATAGATTTTAAGCTTTTTTAATGTCTCGCGTTAAGAATTATATTATTTTAAAGCACATGTGAAATGTTATATTTTATATTAGCAAATAAATTAACAGTGTTGACGATTGATTAAGATGTTCCACTAAAGCTAGAGAGAGCTCCACGCGATTCACTAAATTAAAAGGCTTAATGACAAATTTGACCAACGAACTTTATCCCTTTTTTCAATTTGGTCATTAAACTTTTTTCTTTTTGTCTCTAAAAACTCATTGAATTTTCAATAACATTTTAATTTAACCAAATCCTTTAACACCGTTAATTAGAGGCAACGGCAAATCTGAGTTGGACATTAAGGAGTCCACGTGGCATCCACTTGGACAGATGAAATGGCAAAAATCATCATGTGACATGCACGTGTGAAGATCTTCCCATTCAAACGAAAAGCTCTATTTTTATAAGGAAAAATATGCATTTTTTTTTCACAAAACTTAACTGTTGTTTCCTCAATTTAAACCCTAGACTCACCTAAATCAAAATTTACTGAAGAAGATGATCATCAACAAAACTCAAAAAAACATATAGAAACAATCATGCATAATAATTTTGAGGAAGAATCAAAAAAAATTGAGTTGACTACCCTAATGGCCCTCAAACTATTAACTTAGTGTCACTTTGGTCACTAAACTAAAAAACGCATCACTTTAGCCCTTGAACTATTGGCGAGTGTCACTTTGGCCCTTCCGTCCACATTTTTTGTTAAATTGGACGAAAATAAGGGGTATTTTTGTCATTTCAATTATTTTTTTAAAAAATGTAATTTAATTAGATTTTTTATTAAAAGATTATCAAAAAAAAATAAAAAAAAAGAGAGAGAAAGGAAGAGAGAGAACCCCGATCATCTCCTCCACTGCCTCATCTTCTTCTTCTTCTCTCTACCCCTCATCTCCGATCCCCTCCACCTCTACCCTTTATCTCTACACAAAAAAAAGGAATAGAGAGAGAAAAGCTTGTCCACTGTGCCTCCACCTCCGCCCCCCACCCCCCGCCACTACTATTCAACTACTTGATTTTGTAAGGTTTTTGGATTTTAGGCATTTTGCTATAAATACATAGATTAGAAATTGTAGTATATATGTGTGTATGTATGTTATGAGAGAGAAAATTGGAGGATTTGGAGAGAGATGGTGATAATGATATGGTCGGAGGTGGTGGTTGGGTCAGAGATGGTGATGGTGACTAAGTCAGAGATGGTGATGATGATGGTGGTCGGATGTGATGGTTGGGTCAGAAATGGTGATGATGATGGTGGTCGAAAATGGCTAGGTCGTAGATGCTTGTGAATTTGGTGAAGATTTGGATTGTATAATTTTTTATTACTGCTATGGTAGTCGAAAATTGTAGAAATTTTTGCTTGTTGTTATTGTTTATCTTCTCTCATCCTTGTGTTTGGTTGATTCTAGGTTTTTGTTTTGGATTATTGATTACGATGGACCCGATTGTTAATCAATGGTCGGAAACGAAATGTGACACTCGCTTTGCTTGGCAACTGAAGAAATAGGTAGGGAGGTGACCGAAAATGGAGGTAGAGAGAAAAGATAGCCGGATATATATATATATATATATTTATCGTTTCTGTTTTTCTTTTTTTCTTTTGTTTTTTTATAAGTTTTTTAATAAAAAAATCTAATTAAATTATTTTTTTAAAAAAAATAATTGAAATGACAAAAATGCCCCCTATTTTCATCCAACTTAACATAAAATGTGGACGGAATGGCCAAAGTGACACTCGCAAAATAGTTCAAGGGCCAAAGTGACGGGTTTTTTAGTTTAATGGCTAAAGTGACACTATGTCAATAGTTTTAGGGCCATTAGAGTAGTTTACTCAAAAATTTTTATTTACACAACATTCTCCCAACTTCGTTCAGATATAAAGCCCTAGTTCTACAATTATAGTCGTTGAGCACATTAATTAAGGAGGAGAACCTCACATGTGCGTCTTATATGACGATTTTTGCCATCTCATTTATCCACATGAATGCCATGTGAACACCTTAAATGTCCAATTTAAATTTTTTGTTAACTCTAATTAACGATGTTAAAGGGTTTGGTTAAATTGAACATTATTAAAAGTTCAATGGGTTTTTGGACCCAAAAAAAATAAGTTTAGCGACCAAATTGAAAAAAATGATAAAGTTCATTAGTCAAATATGCTATTAAGCCAAATTAAATTTTCTTGACTAGTTGTGTTTTCAAGACGAAAATGATTGACTTGATACTTTTCAATGAATGATGTAAGAGGAAGACGAAGAAAGTTACACTCAATTATGGGTAAGAGCACTAGAAACAAAGTGTTAACGAAACATTTTAGAATTTCAGTCATATTAATATTAAACAAGTTAAGGAACTGCAAAGGGTTGATGATGAAAGTAATCATAAAATGGTTTGCAAATTAAGAAAAGTCTTAACGGACTATTATGGATTTATTTCGGTATGTCCTAAGTATTGAAAATACAAGTTTTAAAGAAGCTTCAAATTATTAAACAAGCTCAACCTCAAGTACTTGATTAAACTAAAAAAAAATTATCTTAAGAAGTTTTAAACTAAACTACCCTAACGGCTCATAAACTATTAGTATTGTCCTACTTTAGCCCTTAAACAAATTTTTTCTTCGTTTGTAATTATTAACCGAGTTTCAAATTAGCCATTCCCTCCAATTTGGGTGTTAACTTGCACAGAATAAAGGGCAAATTTCTCCTTTTAATTAGATATTTTTTAAAAAATAATTTTAGTTAAATTTAAAAAATATTATGAAGGAAAAATAAAAAAATAAAAAAATAAAAAAGGAAAAAGAAAAAGAACAAAGAGAGAGAGAGAAAGACCCACCACCACCACCACCACCACCACCACCTCCCCACACACATACATATCTTAATACAGTCTACCAAACACCGCACCCTTTTCATCCTATCATTACCATTCCCTTTCATCCGACCACCACCACCACCACCACCACCACTGCCCCGCACTCACATATCTTAATGTAGTCTACCAAACACCAAAAGGATTGTTTGATCCACTATAAAACCCTAACCCCCAATTATCTTTTTGTATATATATATACATATGATTTGGTGGTGGTGGGTGGGTGGGGCATTGAGCCAATAAAAAATCTTCGTCGGTCTACTCTACCCACCGTTATCTTCATCATCTCTGGTGACGATGAGCATTCTGGCCTCCCCCACCTACCATTTTTAATTTTTTCCCCCAATCAAAATTATATGTATATATATATATATATAGATATATATGTTTATTTAAACTTGATGAAATGTTTATTTGGAGGATGAGAATGAGGAAAGGTTTATGGAGGTGAAAGGTTGGGTCTATGGTGGTGGTGGAGGGGAGGTAGGGAGGTGGTGGTAGAGGTGGGTTTCTCTATTCATTTTCTTTTTTTATTATTATTTTTCCTTTATAATGTTTTTTAAATCTAATTAAAATTATTTTTTAAAAAATATCTACTTAAAACAACAATTTTGCCCTTAATTCCGTTAAAATTAATGCCCAAATTGGACAAAATAGCCAATTTGAAACTCTGTTAATAGTTCAAGTATTTAAATGAAGGAAAATTTTGTTTAAGAGTCAAAGTGGAACAATACAATTAAATAGTTCAGGAGCCGTTAGGGTTGTTTACTCTAAGTTTGAAATTATATGATCCTAAATGCTAAGTTCTCATCGCTTCGGTGATACTAACCGATTTAATGTTAGGCCCAAAAGATGTACTAGCAAACCTACTTGCTTAAAGAAGTTTTTTACATAGTTTGATGTATGGACTTATTCTTTAATAAATCTTAGCTCAGAGTGAGTTAGGTTATAGGTTGATTGTCAGGGCGGATTTAAGTTATAGGTTGATCGCGAGGGCAAATTTAGGGGGGATGTGGGCTATAGCCCACCATAAAGTTTTCTTTTACGGCGTTAATTAAAATATTGATATATAAGTTTAGTCCAATTCTAGTACAAAATATTAGGGTGTGTTTGATAGGTCATATTTTCCATGAAAAATATGGCTTTTCCATCCAAATTCTCACTTTTGAAGTGTTTTATTGCATTTATTTTTCATGGAGTCAAACTCCCACTTTTTTTACTATTCATGTACTTTTCCTTGTAAAGGTGGAAAATATTTTCTTTGGGGGTGGTTTTTATTTTCTAGGCAATTCACACAAAGACCGAGGCAATTAGCACAAGTGTAGTCTAAAAAAAAAACTGTTTTTTGATCAAATAAAATTGTTAGAAAAAAAATAGTTTTTTGATGAAGTAAATTTGTTAAAAACAAAACAAAAAAAAACTGTTTTAAAAAAACAGTTTTTTGATGAAGCAAAATTGTTCAAAAACCAAAAATTGTTTTCAAAAAATCTGTTTTTCACTGAAGTAAAATTGTTCAGAAATAAAAAAACTGTTTTTTGATGAAGTAAGATTGTTAGAAAAATAAAAAAAACAGTTTTTTGATGAAGTAAACTTCTTAAAAATAAAAAAACTGTTTTAAAAAAAAAACATTTTTTTGATGAAGTAAACTTGTTAAAAAAAACAAAAACTGTTTTAAAAAAAAACAGTTTTTTGATTAAGCAAAATTGTTCAAAAACCAAAAATTGTTTTCAAAAAATATGTTTTTCACTGAAGTAAAATTGTTCAAAAATTAAAAAACTGTTTTTTGATGAAGTAAGATTGTTAGAAAAATAAAAAAACTGTTTCTTGATGAAGTAAACTTGTTAAAAATAAAAAAAAAACAGTTTTTTGATGAAGTAAACTTGTTAAAAAAAAAACTGTTTTAAAAAAAACAGTTTTTTGATGAAGCAAAATTGTTCAAAAACCAAAAATTGTTTTCAAAAAATCTGTTTTTCACTGATGTAAAATTGTTCAGAAATAAAAAAACTGTTTTTTTGATGAAGTAAGATTGTTAGAAAAATAAAAAAAAAAACAGTTTTTTGATGAAGTAAACTGTTTTAAAAAAAAACTGATTTTTGATGAAGTAAAACTGTTCAAAAATCAAAATACTATTTTTTGATTAAGTAAAATTGAAAAAAAAAAGAAACTATTTTTAAAAAATCTGATTTTTTAGGTAAGTTCCATGTAAAAAATATACAAGTTCCATGGAAAAAGGTTCAAGTTCCACGGAAAATAATAGCTATCAAACAACAAAAGTTGGAAAAAGTTACAATTATCATAGAAAATAACGTCTATCAAACACCAAAAGATGAAAAAGTACACTATTTTCCGGGTAGAAAATTAAGGCAATCAAACACATTTAATTGACATTTTCCATGCAACTCAATTCTAGGCAATTCAATTGCCTGGAACTTATTTTATTTCCATGCAAATTCCATACTCGCAATTAAACGCACCCTTAGTTCATTACTCTAAAGTAAAACTTATTTAATGATATTGCAATTTAAGTGGTGAATGATTTATAGGATCCGCTTGGTTCAAATTTTTGGTGATTTTTAAAATCCTAAAATTTTAAGGAGAAAATCCATTATTCTTAGTGAAGCTCCTCAATTAAATCAATTTTTTATTCCTTTCAAATTTGAGGGGAAAGGTAAGTACTCCAATCTTCCTCCTTTTTCATGAAATGTTAAATCTGCCCTACCCTAAATACCCATATTTTTTTCTTATTCACTGTCAGTTTCTTCTCATATCCATCATCAACGTGACTCTCATCTCCACTGCCAAAGTCATCACGAACATCTCTTTCAAACTGCAACCAGCTCCATCACGAACACATCCTCCATGTCGATTCAGGAAAACATACTCGCATAGTGCGTTCTACCTCTCTCATCTTTGTCGTCAATGCCAACGAGACAACGATCGATCGCCCGGTCTCTCTCCAGTGTCGACAATCATCCTACTTTACACCAAACCAACCTTTTCTTTCTCATCTTTCTTGGATCTTTATCATGTCGGATCTAGGAGTTTTTTTGTTTCATATTTTTGTTTGAATATATCGCATCAGATCAAATCTAAAATCAACTTTTTGCTGAATCTTCATCATATTTTGTACCCCGATATTTTGCCCAAATTAATATTATTTTCAGTGATATGTATAGTTTATATATATATTTGTATGTATACATATGTATATAAATAAGCACACTTTCCTTTTTCTCCTTTTTCAAATCACGCTCACAAGCTTCAGATTTTACTAGATTTGTTTAGTTGGCTATTTTCCTCATCTTATAAGTAGATCTCTACTTATAACGTGTATGTAACCCACATGTTACGGATTTGTTCTTTGTTCTCTTTTCATTCTTTTCATGACCGTATGTTGAAGGGTATTTAGTAACTCAAAAATAATTGAGAATGCTAGGAAATAATCATTGTTACACGAACTAAACATTGGAATGAAGTCCTAAATTCCTAGAAAGAAAGTTTCCAAAAATAAGAAATAACAATTTATTTTTTAAAACTCGAACCAAACGAGCACTTAAGTGAGAAGTTGTGAGTTTGAATATTCTATCTAACATTAAAAAAAAATTCCCAAATCTCCTCTTAGGTGGCATTTGATAAAAAAAAATTAAAAATTATACACTAAATTGAAAACTGAAACTAAAAAAATTGTTTGTTTAATTTTGAAAACTATAACACATCTGAAAACTAAACCTCTTGGCCCAATGATATAAGGCTGCCACTGGAATAACCTTGGGGTCGACTTAGAGCTCTCAAGATCGATTTCTGACGATGCCAAAATAATGCTTGCTAGCCACGCACTGCGAGTGAGAATTAGTCGAGGTGCGCAAAAGCTTACTCGAACACTCCATGGGAAACCAAAAAAAAAAAAGTTAAAAGTAAAGTTAAAGGGTTGCCAGACAACATAATAATTTATTTAATTGTAAGAGTATAAAATATGTATTTTACATTCTTTAAAATTAAGTTTCCAGTTTTAAGCGGGCAATTATCACTTAAAACTTTAAATGAAAATTTTCAATTTTAAATGGAAAAAAATTAAGTTAGCACCTAATTTTTTTTTATTAACAAATAACTTTAAACTCAAGTTTTCAGATTTAAATGGTGTTATCAAATAACACGCTAGTTTCTCTTTGTTTTCTCCTTTTTTCTTTTTCTAACCTTCTATCTTAAATATTTATTACTAGACTAAGGTCTTGTTCACTTGCCACTTAAATCAAAAAATTTAAAATTTTCAGATTTAAGTAGTTGACAAAGTTGTTCACTAACTAAAAAAATTAAGTGGTTATTTAATTTTTACCACTTAAAACTTAAAATTTCCATCCAAAATTTTGTCCCCTCTCTTTTATCAAAACCCTTCTTTTCTTCCCTTCTTCATGTGCCAATTAGTGAAACTAATGTTAAGGTTTGTGTTCCCTCTCTTAATTTCATTTTTCATGCCTTTTTTCAATTATGTTGTTTATTTTTATTAAATTTTAGTTTATTATTTAAATTGTTAACGTGGATAGCTGCAACTAATTCATATGTTTTTGGGTTTCTTTTTTTAAACTTCCATATCTATTATGTAATAGTTTCTAATTCTTATTATGGGTAAAGTCTCTAAAAGCTAATTGGGGCCCTTATGTGCTTTATATATAATTGATGGATGGATAGTGGTGTATTATAGATGGGTCATTAGAATCATGTGATCAAAATAAAATAATAAGGGTAAAATTGTCATAATAAAAAAAATTCAGTTTTCAGATTTATTATATTCAAACAAATAACATTTTTTCAGATACAATTTTCAGAACTAAACAAACAGCTTTTTCAGTTTTCAGATTTTAGTTTTTAGTTTTCAATTTTTTTACTAAACGCCACCTAATTCTAATTCTGCAATCTTCTTCTCGGATGAAGATATTGATCCCCATTCAAGTTCTCTTTGATTGGTAAGTTCTCTCATTAACTGAGATTTGCTCCGCACTCAATGCAATGAGTCTCGATGTGCAACATTGGATTATATAATTTACAATTAAGTTCAATCATTAAGGACCAGTTTGGATGTCCTTCAAATTGCGAATTATATAATTTATAATTAAGTAATTTACAAAATTTTCATTTATTAGTGTTTGATTGTGTAAATTGAACAATTGTAAATATGATTATTCAAGTTGATTCACAAAAACTCAAATTAAGTCATTTTAAGTAAAACTTGAAATTGCCTAATTCTAAAATTAGATAATTCATTCCAACTTTATTTTTCGAGAAGATCTAGTTTCTATCCGTGATGTTAATGCATCTACACAAAATTTTAAATAACATAGAATAATAGAGAACATATTTTTATTCTAATAATCAAAAATTCTCGTTTAAGTTTTCCAAACACTGCTTGAATTAGAATTGAATGATTATTCATAAATGAGCAAATTCACAATTCTTCATTCGAAAATTAACTAATTCTAAAATTATGTAATTTACGCAACCAAACGGGTCATAAAACGTTTATCACAAATATGGCTTCAGGATCAATGGTTCATAAAAAGGTTTCTGATGATCGAGAGTAGTGTTCAGGTGGAGTCCAAGTTTTCGCATTCATGAAGAGTCGTCTATAGCTCCTATTTGGGTAAATTTTCCTTTCCTTGTTATTCATTTTTAATTTCTCAAAGTAAAGCTTATTCCCAATTGGTAAAACATGGGGCATTCCAATGAAAATGGATGCAGCAACTGCCATGTTGGCCAGACCTAGAATGTGTGTTGAAAGGGACCTTCTTAAGAAATTAATTTCCAAAAAAGAAAAAGTTCACCAATGTGCCACATGATGGTAGACAGTTTGGAATTACTTCATGCAATCATGCTACAAAATCTTCAGATTTTCATGGTTATTAATTGTTTTGAAATTACTAAAATCTATTTAATTAATTAAATGAGTAAGTGTTAAACATGCTCACAAGTCATTAAGTACTAATTTAAGTCAATTAGTGAGACTGTGAGGTATTGCAGCCTCCTCCATTTCGGTTTAGTACTATCCTATTCCAAAACTATAGATAACTGTTTATTTTATTTTGTTTGGATGGTCCTATCTTTTTAACAAAGTTTTAAACAAAGAATTTTATAAAAGAGATCAAGTCTTTGGAGAAGAGTTCAAGTCTGACAATGTTGCATGCCCATATCTCGTTAGGAGCAATTTCATATCCCTTTAAGGGACAATTTAATTGTGAAGAGTTACCTCACTTGTGTAATCCGTGACGATTTCCTAGTAAAAGATTTCCGCTCTAATCCTTAATTATAGGTTGGGTTTTTATTTTTAATAAAAAAAGTGATCATAACATTTATTATTATTAGTTTTAAAATTTAACTAATCAATAACGATAATTGTTGATTATGTTTCAAAATGTATTACTTATAAGAAATAATGAGTTACAATCATCCGGTTATGTAATAAATATATTTTAAAGATAACTAAAATGATAAGCAATATTAGAGCATTTCTAACCGTAATGTAAAAATTATTGTGTAAATTCGATGTGCCAAACTACTTTTACACAAATCTTAAATCTAAAAAAAATATGTTACAAAGGTAATTTTGTAAACTTTTGTGTAAAATTTAAATAAACCAATAAGATACCTACATATGTTTGATATCACTTTGTGTAATTATTATTATTATTATTATTTAGAATTTATGTATACATAATCTTATAATTTTTATAAATTGTGTAAATTTTACACAAAACAACAATATATATTACTGTTAGAGATTCTCTTAAATTGTGATAAATATTTCAATCATATCATCGTATTTTACAAATTAAACTCATAGCGCTTGTGATTTTTGTGAAGAAGTTGCTCTTTCTTAAAACAGAAAAAGTAGGGATAAAAACAACTCATATATATAAGCCGGAAAATTAGTCTAATGGCCAAAATTTGCTCCTTTATTATAGAGGTCGTGAATTAATCAAACAAGTTCCATTAATATAATTTATTAAAATTTAAAAAAAAAAAAATGAAGATGAGAGAATTAGCCATTTCGCGAAAGAGAAACGAATCATTGGAGATGTCGATTAGGATATTGACCGGATGAAAACACATTTTATGTAATGCTAGGCATAATGATTATAAGATACTCAAAGAATCTTAGCCATTTCCCAAAATAGAAGAAAAAAATATTGCTCGAGGCCAAAGGGAGTCCAATAACTTAAAAAAGTGTGTAAAACCAGTCTTCACCTGCAATATGACTCAGCATTTTCTACCATCAAGAGAAGTATTTTTTTTTGAAAATATTGTCACACTGTAGTATTTTAAGCAATCCCTCTAAATCAGGTGGAGTGCAATTAGCCAAATATAGACCGAATATAATGAGAAATCAAATAATAAGAAAACATTCGTTCCTCAATGAGTTTATTTTTATTTAGTACTTCTAGCTGTTTATCTAGATATATGGAATAAGTTAGCAAATCACGTCATCATTTTTTTATTTTTTTTTTAATTTGCATACCATAGCATTGCGCAAAATGAGATGGAGATAATGATAGTTTGGTTTCATAATCATATATCATTTGATTTAATGATTTCAAACGATAGGAAGACACTGCTAGCTGAAATTTCTGTCACAACCCCATTAATGATTTAACGCTTGAAGTTGATTAAGAACATACACATCCTTCCTATAAAGCTAGCTTCTGTTTGCAGACATTTACATATGGTACTTGTACCACAAATCATTTCATATATCAACACCTTTTTACACGAGATAATACATGCCACCCTGACATTGACGCACATGGCGGACCAGACAAGCTATCTATCTATCTTCCAGACATTAGATTAACTAGACCTTGATTTTCATAGAAAGAACCAATATCCCAATCCTCAGTTGATGATGAGAGTGTCATTAGTGCAACCACAATTGATCTCATGCTTGGCCTTAGTTGAGGATTTTCATGTGTGCAAGCTTTGGCTAGATGGGCTATCTGCAAATAAAGAGATCGAGCCGGCCACCAATTTTATTTTATTTTTTTAGAAATTAATATCTACTTGTTAGCACATAACTTGAATTCGGTAGAATTTGTTTCACCTTACGAACTGAATCGAGGGGATAGTTATCACCAAGCCTGGGGTCAACAGCCTTGCATAGATCTGGGCTAGGATCGGGTTGACTTAGAATCTCCTCAAACTGTATAGTTAACATTAATACAGAGAGAATATATATATATATATATTGTTTTAGTCCTTGTGGAAATATTTTAATGGTTAGTAATTCAATGACACTACAAGGGGAGGAAAGATAAATACCAAAGCAACAAGTCCCCTTGATTCAGTAACAACTTCATTTGTCTTGATGATGGCTTCTTTAGCAGATATGAGTTCATAAAGGACAACTCCGAAAGCATAGACATCTATCTTAGGAGAAACGTCACCATACTGTGCATACCTGCGTTCAATGCCACCATAAATTATAAGCATCATATTATTAAAATTATTGATATCCAATAAAAAGGTAAATTAGGGATCAAAATTTAGAATATATTTGTATCCGATACAAAGTTATCTTGGAGCAAAAACCTCTAGTTTTAACATCATATCAAATCCTCTATTCAAAGTTGGATTACAGATTCCTTATGAAATTCAAAGTCCTAATTGCCAAGCTTTCACTTTATTCTTACTGTTTAGCGGATAACTAGTGACTTCTACACTTCTGAAAATTAGTTGGTCATCAAACTTAGTCTCATGATTCTCAATATGATTCTATAGTAAGTTGCTAAACAAGTAGATGCCTTTTTGAGGGTGTTGGACAATGTAGAGGAGTGAAAGATTCATTAAAATCATAAAATAACTGATAGATCAACATGACAAAAAAAAGAAAAAGAAAAAAAGAACAAGAAATCGTACTCTGGTGGCATGTATCCAAAAGTACCCACTAGACGTGTTTGCAAGGAACCACTCCCAACTTCAGTCAGTTTTGTGAGCCCAAAATCAGCAACCTGTATAAGAAAAAGTAATTCAGCTTGAAAAACTTAGGAAGATCAAAAGCTTCATGATCTACCAGAAGTTTAAAGGCATTTTCACAACCTTTGCACGCAAATTTTTGTCTATCAAAATGTTTGGGGACTTAATATCGCGATGTATATAGACAGGAACAGTGTGCTCATGAATGTATTCAAGACCTCTAGCTGAATCAAGGGCAATTTGCACCCTACTAGACCATGGCAATGGCTCCCTCCCTGAAAAAATATAGGTAATACTTACAATATAAGAGAGAATGCATTTAACCAAGATCATGCTCTTCACTTTGAAGATGGATCATTGTTCTCACCTGATGAACCACGCAGATGTTGGCTTAAGTTGCCATTGTCGACAAATTCATAGACCAAAAACAAGGAACCCTCCACACAATATCCTATTAAACGCACCTGCATTGGAATTTAATATATGTATAATTTACATTCGTCATAACCAATAAAGCAAATAAAAAACAAGAAGAAAACATCATCTGGGATAAAAAAAGAGATATGACTACTCTACAATTACTAATCGTCTTAAAGGGAATGAATCATACCAAGTTCAAGTGATGAACATGCGTTAAAACCTTCAGTTCAGCAAGAAACTCTTTTGATGCTTGCATGTCCATCTTCTTTATTGCAGCTTTCTGTATTTTTCGCATAGAGAGAGAGAGAGAGCACAATTAATCTCAGGATAAAAAAAAAACAGGATACTGCATAGGCCAAATATCAAAACCGCATAATGTTTTAAAAGGTAAAGTTTGCTAGGGCTTTTTAGACTTGGCTACTACTAGAATGAGCTAAATTAGACTTGGGTACTATGTTGTTAGAAAATTAGACTTAGGTGCAAATTCTGTCCATCTCTGTCCATAACTAACAGACACGTGATTCATATGTGCCATTTGACCAAACCAACCCAACCTTAGCTAACTCACTAAAAAAAGGGAGGGGGGATTATCAAAAAATCAGATTTGCCCATTTATAGCCATTGGCAAGAGAGGTATAAAACCTCAAGATTGGTTTTGAAATCCTCACTCGTTGTTATCTTTTATGCATGAGTTAGGATTGTAAGAGCATACTAAAACAAAATGGGAGGAAACGACTATACTCAGGTAAGAGTTTCAAGGTTTAATAGCCATTTTCTCAAGCTTCCATTAATGTACTTAAGTTTAATAACTAATTAACGGTATATACATATTGCTAAAATAACTATTTACAGTATATACCAAAGTCTAATACTAATACTATTGATTTTTGTAGGATGTTTGTCAAATTTGCTTAGGAACTTACAGTGCTGTTGTTTGCCCATAGATGTAGTTAAAGGCTGTAAAAGATTGCGTAAAATATGAGTAACATTTGGTAAGAAGGGATATTTGGAGTGTGAATTCTCTTCATCCTATGGCTTTGAATGGTTACAAGATGTCATTGCAAACAGTATTGTAAGTACTTCACAAACACAAACTATCCCAAAAGAATTTGATCCCAAATCTAATAACTATTTACGGTACATATCGAAGTCTAATAAGAACAATTCTTTTATTGAGTCAACTAAGGTTGGGTTGGTTTAGTTAAATGGCACATGCGAATCATGTGTCCATTAGTTTTGGACGGAGGTGGATGGAATTTGCACCTAAGTCTAATTTTCTAACAAAAACGTACCTAAGTCTAATTTAGCTCATTATAGTAGTACGTAAGTCTGAAAAGCCCAATTTGCTATATGGGTTTACACTGAATACTTATTGTATACACTTCTGCAAATGGTTCAGAAATCAGAACACTTTCTTATGTCAAAGGTATTTTGATCCACTTGTTCATTATAACATCAGCTTCATGTCAGTTAACCCAAAATCATTTCCAATCCCACATTTACATTTTTTATGATATTTGATCTTCTTGAAACCAGCACCAAATAGCTTTATTTCCGGGAAAATCAACATGGAAAAAAAAATCACTATTCAAATAAAAAAATCATGAAATGCTAGAAATTCATTTTGCATCAACTTGTGACTTGTGTAATGAAAGGATCCAACTACATCCCTAAACGATATGAATAGCAAAGATATGTACCTCGCCTCTTAGCTCTGCATAGTAAACAGCTCCAAATCCACCTTGACCGATTTTATTAGAAAGGTTGAAGTCATCTGTTGCTTTGGCAAGCTCTTCATAGGAGAACTCTACTGACTTATCCACAGTGATGCCCGTAAGACCTGGGGAAGTACCACCAACAAGCAGACCTGATCCTGTCGTTTTCTCCAAGGTACCTCCATGACCTGAATCCATAGAAACGGAAATTAGCTAATTGAAGTATTTTCCAAGCATGAAATATCCAGGATTAGATCGAAAATAGATATCAACATATGCTTGTTCATTGCTGTAATATCTTTAGGGTTGGTTTGGTGTTTTGGCAAGGGGTCAAGCTCTTGTGCCCGTCTAGTCAATTTACTTTTACTTATCAATAATTTTGGGTGTCTCCCATGAAATATCCGGTTAGGGTTAAATTCATTATGTGGTTAAGATCACAGGAACAGGTTAGTTTGCCTATTTGTGTATCTAAGAAAGCTCATATGATGGTAAACTTGTACACGTTAAGTCATATTTCAGTCAAAAATCTATGGATTACCATGATAATGCTCACTTGTTTGGTCATCAAATGCACCTCGGAGTAATGATCCTTCCACCACCTTCTTCCTCCTGAAGAATCGAACATAGACTCCCACTACCAAGAATAGAGCCAAAGCAACTCCTGCAACTGATATGCCAGCAACGACTCCACTCGAGACTCCTGCTTAAGATGCCATAACACCAACATTAAAAAGTCCTTTGACATCTCATATTTGACTTAACCAAAATTTGATGCAAGTACAATTGAATGAATGGGCAAAGAATTCCCAACCGTTTGAGCTGCAAAAAGGAGGAAAAAAAAAAGGCAATCAGAAATGCATGTAAACATGTTTTAAAATTATGATAGCACATCATGATGGTAGAAATTACCTCGACTTAAATCGCGGGTATGTTCCATTTTGATCTGCATTGAAACGACAAGATATATGATTAAAAACCTTAGCAAGTATTGGCAGGGTTGCCAAAAAAAAAAAGTCTTTGGCAGGGAACATAGAACAAGTAAAAGGGTTCACTTTGCCTTGCTTCTGAATTCTAAATTCAATGCATTACCAATTCATATTCGACAAGTAGATAAGCCACCCAGACAAGTTTTATCGTTTCTAAGCACATAAACAAAATCGTAACAATTTGAACTGTTCTTGTACGATGACTATACCCCAAAAGAAAAAAAGAACGGAGAATGGATATTTTCAGTGTTCTTGATTTAAATTATTTAGATTATGAGAGTGAATTGCATCCTGTGAAAATAATAATAATAATAATAATAATAATAATAATAATAATAATAATAATAACAATAATAATTGAACACCTCTTCCAGGAATAAACACTAAACCACTCCCACTGCTGAAATTCGAAGCGGGGTTGTAATCTCTCAACAACTCCTCGGGAAGCTGACTCTGACTGGCAATTGAAGACAAATTTTCACCGGGTCGAAGAGGATAAGTTACAAACAGCCCATAATCCCTAGAAACACCACTATTTCCACAAGAACAATTAACCGTAACATTTAATCTCGCATTAACATCGGGTAATCTAGCAGGATCATAACTGTTGAAGCTCCGCAACATTTCAACGGTGGTGAGATTTGAATAATACCTCTCCGCAATCAATTGGTAGTAGTCACCAGACCTGATCTGGTAGTCAAATTGATGACCCATAAATTCACCGCGAACACATCCACATGAGAATGGCACATTGATACGGGTATCACGATTGATATAGTCTGGATTGGTTATTTGAGGATTGTAACTAAGAATCTGAGGGATTGAAGTCGAAAAAACTGTGGATATGAATGTGAGATTCGAATCGGGCCATAGGTAATATGAAGCTAATGCATCACAGCCGCCACTACAGCTAGATTCAACTCTAACACAAAAGATGATTAACACCAAAAGGCTTGATATAAATTCGAACATCCTCCTCTTTCCTTCTACCCAGAAATGCTCTAACTTCCAACCAAGAAAAGAACCCAATGAAAATTCAGAGGAAGAGTGAGTTGTAAGGAAGAAGATGAAGAGGAACGCATGCATTTTTAGGGAGCGATTGGGTTATCATGACTGAGTCCATCAATGGGTCTTCACGTTTTTGTCAAACTAAAATTTCAAAGTTGGCCTTCGAAGGTTTTTTTTTCAAAGTTTTAACAATAAAGCGTTAACGGCCAAAGGGCAGTACTTTTATTTTAGTTTAGGGTCATTTGTACTTCGTCACCCAACCCTACCCCTACGTATATAGATAGATTTATTATATTTAGGGTGTGTTTGATTGGGAGTATTTTTCATGGAAAATATCTATTTTCCACTTGATTTGACAACTTAAGGTGTTTGATTGGCTTTTTTTTCTAGGCAATTGAATTCCCACTTTTGACTCACACACTTACATTTTCCTTGTAAACAAGGAAAATATTTTTTTTGGGGGGGGGGCTAGTTTTTATTTTCCAGGCAATTGCACGGTTTTCGAGACAACATTTTACCCATTTTCTACACTAAAAATGCTATAACTTAAACTACAAAATTCAAAATTTAATAAAAAATTTATATTTAAAATCTACTCATCAAGATCAATTAAACAAGATCCGTCATGACTATAAAATTATGTAAAAAAAAATACCCATAATTTTTTCTACATTAAAAATGCCACAATACAACCAATATTTCCCGGGTAGAAAATTAAGGCAATCAAACACACTACACTTCATTTTCCATGCAGCTCAATTCTAGGCAATTCAATTACCGGTAACTTATTTTCTTTCCATGCAAATTCCACGCTTGCAATCAAACGCACCCTTAGGGTGTGTTTGATTGGGAGTATTTTCCATGGAAAATATCCATTTTCCATTTGATTTGACAACTTAAGGTGTTTGATTGGCTTTTTTTTCTAGGCAATTGAATTACCACTTTTGGCTCACACACTTACATTTTCCTTATAAACAAGGAAAATATTTTCTTTGGGGGGGGGCTAGTTTTTATTTTCCAGGCAATTGCACGGTTTTTGAGACAACATTTTACCCATTTTCTACACTAAAAATGCTATAACTTAAACTACAAAATTCAAAATTTAATAAAAAATTTATATTTAAAATCTACTCATCAAGATCAATTAAACAAGACCCATCATGACTATAAAATTATGTAAAAAAAAATACCCATAATTTTTTCTACATTAAAAATGCCACAATACAACCAATATTTTCCGGGTAGAAAATTAAGGCAATCAAACACACTACACTTCATTTTCCATGCAACTCAATTCTAGGCAATTCAATTACCGGTAACTTATTTTCTTTCCATGCAAATTCCATGCTTGCAATCAAACGCACCCTTAGACAGTAGATAACAAGATATATACAAGGAAAATCTAAATTCACTATAATTATGTATTTAGGTTTTCTCAATTTGGGAGTAAAGATTAAAATCCCTAGATTTCTAATGTATATATTATGTTCGCACAAAAAAAAATGTATATATTATGCATTTAGGTTTTCTTAATTCTCATTACTTTAAAGTAACTAGATCTAGTTATATATGAAATAATTGAAGTAGGCCTTAATTCGAACCAAAAATAAAAGTAAAATTAGGCGTTGATACAAGATTATAAATTGATCATAAGTTGGTGGTTAACAATAATAGAGCATAATACAAGGACAAATCGCAAATAGAGAAGATTATCTAGTGACATTAAGAAAGGACAAAGCGAGAAACATCCATGATTCGGTGGGTTTGAATTTATTTGTTGTTTCATCTGTTTAAAATAATCAGTCCTCTTTCATCTTCATCATCAAGTTAGTTAAATAACAAATATTTTTGGCACCATGTTTTGAGAAAGATATATTTACCTACTGATCACTATGCACTCAAGAAATTGTCGTTTATAAAAAAAAAATCTTCAATCATTATAAGCCTTAATAGTACGTGACAAGATTACAAGCAAAAATAACTCTTTAATGCATTAATGATGACAATAGTAATTCTTTTCGAGTGAGAGTTAACATTTCAGTTTAATTGATTTTTTAGTCTAATTGATTAATATATTAATGTAGTAAATAAATTAACCTAGATAAAATTAGGACATGAGAGAGCAAACTTTAATTTAGTCTAACCAGAAGAAAAGGAAAAATAAAAATACGACTAGTTATAAATTAAAGAAAAAAGACAGGTTAGATGAATATTAGAGACGGAGTCAAAAAAAAAATCTCAACTAAGCCAGGAAGTGCGACTTAGTATTAAGCCTCAAAAATGTTATTTTTATATTTAACTATAAAATGTAATTGTGTTGACAAAGTCAGCTATAATTAATTAACTTTCACAGTTTGGCGAGATATAAACTGTGAATGATATTGGTGTCCTCCATTGTTGTCCTGTTATGTGGAGGAGTCTTCTGCCCCAACGCAGTCTAACTTTCCTAGGGAATTAACAAATTTGACACGGAAGTTGGTTCTATTGCAACTTTAACTTTAATATTTTAATTTTAACAATTTTAATCATAAAATTTTTTTAGTTATGCAAGGTCAATCCGTGATCAACTTCCATTTGAAAGCTCATAATGGAGATAGCTAGTTTATGTTCATAGGTATCTCTAGAGTTCTTTAAAGAATAGTAAAATCTACAAAAAATTAGCATGTAGATTAAAAGTTATAGCATTATTTAGTTTTTGTCCACTCTCATTTAGGATTCATGTTGTTTTTTTATCGTTTTTCAGTGTTATCTTTTTGTCCACGTTGGATTCATGTAAGCTTATTGTTGATCTAAAAGCAACTAATTTTGTTTCGATAATAACAATAACATTAATCATATGTAATTTAACTAAGTTGATGTTTTAAGTAATAGGCACAACTACTTTGATCATACGTGGACAAAACTGTCGAGCCGGAACCAAGATCATTCTCCTACAAGTTTACAATTACTTTTGTTTTACATCACACACAACAACTTGATCAAAGCATAGCCACAATGGCATATCAATGAGAATCAAAAGCTCAAAGCAAGTGAAGAACCAAAGAAACTCTCTAAAATGTTCGAAAACTCATTTATTTTAAAATTGAGTGAGTATTTAAGCTTTCTTTGTAAATGTTCTTATTTGGTAATCATTATATCTCATACATGTTATTTTAACATTATTAGATTGATCATAACCAAGTTTGAAACTTGTTTGAATTAAAATTATTTCAAAACCATCATTCTTACAAACCGTTTTTGAAATAAATTCATATTAAATTCAAATGGCCTTATTTTGAACTCTCACGAAAATAGATGCTTTAGGAACCTATATTTGACCTTCCCCAAGCATCAAAATTGATTTTAGGGCTATATTACAAAAATGTAAAAATTAAAATTTTGACTGGCAGGACAGTGTTGCTCAGTCGACTGAGGGCCATCAGTCTACTCGGGCGCAGACGTAAGGTCTAATCAACTGAACCGTGTGAACAAAACAACTTGGAGTCATTTGCTTTAATCATTCTATCTCTAAGCTTTTTACTTTATTGATATTTTATTGTTTGCGATTGGGATTGCTTGCTTGTTTAGCTTGTTACTTGATATAGACTTTAAATCATTTTTAACCGTTTTTGAAAAGCGAATTAAGTTTAAAAACCCTATTCACCCCCCTCTAGGGTATTTTTCGACCTATAATTAGTATCAGATGTTGTATTCTTGTTTTGATTTAATAATCTTGAAGTTTATGACCATGTCTATTTATCAAGGAACTGGCCTTAATGAAAGTGCTTCCATCACTATGCCACCATTGTTTGATGGCAAGAATTATAGTTATTAAAAAAATCGCATGTGCACATTTCTACAAACTAGTGACTTTGAACAATGGAGGGTTACACTTGTTGGACCCTATGAGATTACCAAAACTGATGAAAGGGGTAATGTTCTCCTTAAGTCTATTTTCGAATATGATGAGCATGATATTAAGAAAATTCAATTAAATACTAAAACTTTAAATTATTTACATTGTGCCTTAAGCATGGAAGAATACAACAAAATCTCTAGTTGCAAAATCGATAAAGAGATATGGGATCAACTTGAAGTTGCCCATGAGGGAACCTCCCAAGTTAAGGATGATAACATTAATTAATATGCTTGTTCATGACTATGAATTGTTCAAAATGGAGCCTAATGAACCTCTTGCCTCTATTTATAGTAGATTATCTATTATCACTGATGCTTTAAATCTTCTTGGTAAGATTTACTCTAATGAGGACAAAATTCGAAAGAACCTTAAAACTCTTCCCAAGAAATAGAGACCAAAGGTAACCATTCAAGAAGCCAAGAACCTCAAGACTCTTAGCATGGACAAACTCTTAGTTTCTCTCAAAACCCATGAGAAAGAGTTGGAAAGAAAAGAACAAGTTGATTCGAAAGCTAAAAAGACTTTAACTCTCAAAGCAAGTCAATGAGAGGATGATGAGGAGTCAATGGGAGGAGATGAATACATGGCTATTCTATCTAAGAAATTCATGAAATTTCTAATTAAGAAGAAAATCTATAAAGGAAAATGAAACAATTTTGGTTTTTCATCAAGAAGGAACAATGATCATTCAAGCCAATCAAGAGTTGAAAATGAAGAAGTGAAGAAATGTTTTCGTTGCAATGAATCGAGGCATTTCAAAACCAATTACCTGGCTAGAAGAAAGGAGAATAGAGACAAGAAGGATAAAGTGTTCAAGCAAGTGAGACACGCCCTCAAAGGTTCATGGAGCGATTCCGAAGGAGGCGAGTCCGATGCTGACTCTAGTGACGAGAAAACGACAAATCTTTGCCTTATGGCAAAAGATGATGAGGTAGACTCTAACTATGATTCATTTAGTGCTAATGATGCTTCTATTAATGATGACGCACATTATGAGAATGACTATGATGAATTATATAAGATGTTTAATGAGTTGCATAGTAAATTTAAAAATCTATCTAAAAAATATGTAAGCCTCAAAATGGATAACTCAATAATTTCTAGTAAGTGTGAAACTTTTTAAAAGAAAAATGTTGTTTTGAAAAATGAAATTAAAACTTTGAAGAAAGGCAAGGAAAAGGAAATTTAAAACACACTTATTTTAGAAAATGTTAAGTTGAAGGATCAAGTGGATGACTTGACCAATAGTCAAACCAAGTTCATAAATGGAAGGGATAACTTGGATAAACTATTGAGAATTCAAAAGTGTGCTTTTGATAAAGCTGGTTTAGGTTACAATCAATTGACAATCAAAAGGATTACAAAAATTTCTTCAAAACATACACACCTCATGATTCCACTAATCTTTGTTCATATTTTTTAGAAATACTCACTATATGTTCTTGTTTCTACAAAAATAGGGGTTTTCCTAAGAGAAAACTTGCTTAAGTTCCAAAATGAACCATTATGTATGCTAACTCAAAGGGACCCAACACATTTTGGGTACCAAATGAGAAGTTACTTAAAGTTATGGTGTAAGTGTGCTTAAAAATTAGAGGAAGCAAAACCAAATGGTTCTTAAATAGCAGTTATTCAAAGCACATGACGAGAGACAAGAATGACTTCTTAATTCTCATTCCCAAGCGAGGAGGGAATGTAACTTTTGGAGACAACGCCAAGGGTAAGATCATCGGTATAGGTAAGGTTGGTAAAAATTCTACTTGTATTGATAATGTTCTCTTAGTTGAAGGTTTGAAGCATAATTTACATAATATAAGTCAATTGTGTGATAAATATTATGAAGTTATTTTTAAATCTGACCGTTGCATTATTAAGAATGTTAGTGATGATTTTATCTTACTTATTACATATAGAACTAACAATGTGTATATTATTAAACTTGAAGATTTGTTTCAACAAGATGTTAAGTGCTTATCCGCTATTAATGATATTTCTTGGTTATGGCATAGAAGATTAGGACATGCTAATATGGACTTGATCCACAGTTTATCTAAGAAAGAATTAGTTAAAGGATTGCATAATACCAAATTTGCTAAGGATAAAATTTGTGATGCATGTCAACTTGGTAAACAACACAAGTCTTCATTTAAGTCTAAAAATGATATTAATACAACTAGATTTCTTGATATATTACATTTTGATTTATTTGGTCATAATTCGGTTGCAAGTTTAAGTGGCAAATTGTATACTTTTATTATTGTTGATAATTATTCTAGATTTACTTAGGTGTTCTTTCTCTCTTACAAAAGTGAAATTCTACATGTTTTTGCTAAATTTTGTAAAAAAGTTTAAAATAAAAAAGGTGTTTCTATTGTGCATGTTAGGAGTGATAAAAGTAGAGAATTAGATAATATTGATATTGAGAACTTTTTGATGAGCATGATATCGATCATAATTTTTCAGCTTCCAGAACTTCTCAACAAAATGGTGTTGTTGAAAGAAAAAATAAATATCTTCAAGAGATGTCTAGGATTATGTTAAATGAACATTCTTTGCACGAGTATTTTTGGGCGGAAGCCGTTACTACCGCATGTTATGTGATTAATCGTGTTATTTTTCGTAAAAAGTTAGATAAGACACTTTATGAGTTATAGAATGGCAAGAAATCAAATATTGCATATTTTAAAGTCTTTGGTTGTAAGTGTTTTATTTTGAATGATCGTGACCGCATAAGTAAATTTGATGTTAAATTCGATGAAAGAATTTTTTTTTTAGGTATGCCAATGATAGTAAAGTGTATAGAGTTTACACCAAGAAAAGTTTAATTGTTCAATAATCTATGCATATTGTATTTGATGAGTCCAATTCTTTTACACCCAAAGTACGTTTCGATGACGATGTTGAAATTATCCAAAAAATCTCGAATATTCAAATTAATGATACATCTAAAAAAGAAATATTGAGTGCTTAAACTACGTCTAAAGAGTTAAAAAATAAAATCGAGCAAAACTCGAATGATTTGCCTAGGAGTTGAAAAATTGTGTCCAACCACCTTATCGATCAAATTCTTGGAGAGCCATCTAATAAAGTTTTTTATGACTAAATCATCCTTAAGAAATGTATGTAATAATGTGGCTTTCGTTTCTCAATATGAGCCTAAGAATATAAATGAAATCGAACAAGATGAATCTTTGATGATGGCTATACAAGAAGAGTTCAATCAATTTGAGAGAAACAAAGTATAGACACTTATTTTCAAATCAAATTATCACTCAATTATAAATACTAAATGGGTATTTCGCAATAAAAATGAGGAAAGTAGTGTAGTTATAAATAAAGTTAGATTTGTTGTCCAATGATACAATCAATAGGATGGCATTGATTATGAGAAAACATATGCACCCGTTGCACGTTTAGAAGTCATTCGTATGCTACTTGCTTATTTATATTTTAAGAATTTTAAGTTGTATCAAATGGATATGAAAAGTACTTTCTTAAATGGTTTTATTAAAGAGGAAGTATATGTGAAACAACCTCCCGATTTTAAAAATCATGCCTATTCAGATTATGTGTTTAAATTGTCAAAGGCTTTGTATGGTTTAAAATAAACACCTACAGCATGGTATGATATATTAAGTTCATTCTTGCTTAATAATGGATTTGTTATAGGCAAAGTCGATACTACATTATTCACTAAGAATTATGATAATGATATGCTACTTGTGCAAATCTATGTTGATGATATTATTTTCGGTTCTACTAATGAGAATCTTTGTAAGGATTTTTTCACTTGTATGCAAAAGGAATTCGAAATGAACAAGATGGGAAAGATGAACTATTTTCTCAGATTATAAGTAAAGCAATGCAAAGATGGGATCTTTGTCAATCAAAAGAAGTATGTGAAGGAACTCTTGAAGAAGTTCGACATGAAATGCGTTAAATCAATGAATACGCCTATGAGTTCAACGTTGAAACTTAACAAAGATGAAAGTGGTAAGAGTGTTGACATCAAGAAGTACCGAGGTATGGTCGGTAACTTACTTTAATGTTTGTTTATGAGCACGATTCCAAGTGTATCCTAAAGAATCTCACTTACATGTAGTAAAACGAATATTTCGTTATCTTTTCGGTATTAGTTCTTTGGATTTGTGGTACCCAAGAGAGAACACTTTTGACTTAATAAATTATTCCGATGTGAATTTTATTGGTTGCAAAATCGATAGGAAAAACATTAGTGGGACATGTTATTTTTTAAGTCACGCATTATACCTTGGCCAAGTAAGAGACAAAATTCGGTGGCCCTTCCAATGGCCGAAGCTGAATATGTGACGGTCAGAAGTTATTGTGCACAAACTTTATATATTAAACAACAACTGGAAGACTTTGGTATAAGTCTAAGCCACATTCCCATTAAATGTGATAACACAATTGATATAAGCTTAACCAAAAATCCCATACAACATTCACGTGCTAAGCACACTGAGATAAGATATCATTTCATTCGTGATCATGTGCAAAAATATTATGTTTATATTGAATTCGTTAGCATCGAATCACAATTTGCGAATATTTTCACAAAATCACTTCCCGATGATCGCTTTTGTACAATCCGATGTGAACTTGGTATAATTAGAACATGTGATATCTAGTTGTCCAAAATGTTCATATATATTGATCATTTATGATCATTTAATGGCTCTTTATAAGCATACCATTCATATACACTTCTATTTAATTAATTTTTGTGCAAAATTTATAATTTCACAGCTCTTATTACTTTTACATATTATTGTGAGGACCAACAGTCATTTTGCAGCATAAAAATGGTCAAAATACTATATTTTGGATTCAAATGCAGCAGAGGGAAAATCTGAAAAAATTATGCAGAAAACTAGATAATTAGTCGACTAAGGAATTGGGTCAGTTGACTGATGACCTTCAGTCGACTGAAGGTAAGCATCAGTCGACTGATGCCCACCTGAAGGAACCAGTGCCTTTTTTTCCCTATTTTTGTATTTCCTTCCTCATTATATCCTCTTCCATTTTCGAAGCTTCTTCTCCAAACCCTTCCCAAACTCCATTAAATCATCAAAACTCATCTCAAATCCTCACTTAAACCATAAAACCATGCTCTTCAAATATCAAATCCACAACATACACCATCATTTTCACCCAAAATTCATCAAACCCATCTCATTCACTCTTTAACACTAACCCTAACCCCTTTTTCGAAATTCTTACTATAAACCACAAATTTCTTCAAATTACTTTATTAAATCATTTCAAAACTCTTAACTAAACATTTTTTATCCATCTCAAACATCCTAAACTCAAAATCCTCTTCAATTTTTTTTACCCTTTTAAACCTAATATCTCCAAAACTCCACTACCATCAATGGTTTCAAGAAGGCAGAGAATAATTGTTGTACGTGAGGCTACATCCGAGGAGGCTCCACCCCTTGTTCCTTTTCCTCCACTTTTCTTCTCAAATGAGTTCGAGGCAAACTATAATTTCGATTATGCTACTAAGACCATTGAGGAAGGTAAACAATTTAATGTTGAGTTGTTTTATTCCAATGATTTGAAGATTTATGCCATTTTTCGCAAACAATGTATTATTAACTTCTTAAGCATAAAAGAAAACGTTTACCCTCGGTTAGTACGATTATTCTACACAAATCTTCACCACCCTTCCCTTAAGAATGGACTCCCGAACAAGTCCCGTCTTGTCACTTTATTGAACGGTCGAACATTTAGCTTTATTAGGGTCGACTTGATCGGTATTTTTGGCTTTCCTACTAATAATGTGACGAAAACCCCATTAATTTTAAAAACCTTATCGGTTTTGAGAAAATCGTGGCTCTAAGCCTTATTCTCAAAAGGGGTTATAAACAACACAGTAGTGGGACGAGACCCGATATCACGATTTCTATGCTTAATCTTTAATCTTCAAAGCCATCTTATCCATAATATCATTGGTTATTGCATTGTACCAAGACGTGGGAGTCGGGGCTTGGTGAATCAATTAGACATATTTTTGGTGTGGGCTATTAACATAGGTTAAAAATTAGACTATACAAGTCTCATGTTCTCTCATCTCCATGAAATCATTACCCGTAAGAAACAAGGTCTAGTATACGGGATGGCTTTGACCCGATTTTCCAAGTTTAATGATATTTAGGTCAATGATGAAATCGATGTCTTGGTACCCACTGAAAATGAGCTCTACACTGCCAAAACAATTCGGCAAATGAAATACAAATTGGTTGGTAGACAATGGATCTCAAATGATCCTCCAGATAGTGATGAGGATGATGATGACGATGAGACCGAGGATGAACCCATCGGTCAAGGAGAACCTGAAATTCCACAACAAGCCACCTCGTCACAAGCTCCTTGATAATCCCGTGCCATACCTGAGGCCACTCCTAATACTACCATATTACAAGTTCTTCAAAGAATCTCGGATCAATTTCAAGCACTTTCGGTTAATATAAACGCTTGTTTCAACCATATTGAAGATAGACAAAGGGCACACGAAGTCGCATTACTTCACTATCATCCCGATTACATGTTTCTTTCTTGGACTCCGTGGTAAGGCGATCAAGGTTGGGTCAATGGCCTTAAGATCTTCAAGGGCCACAAGAATGATTACTCTTTTTTTTGTTGATGACAAAGGGGGAGAAGAAGAGTATGTGTTAGATGTTAGGTTTGGTATTGGGTGCTTGGTACACACTTTAGTATGTGTTATGTTTTTGTGTTGGTTGGTTTTAAAAAATCTAACTAATTTTACTTAGTTTAAACTTTAAGTTTTAACATGATATCATTATGAAATGGTTTGAATTAACATTATGCATGCTTGTTAAATTTAATATTATGCATAGTTTGATGGGGAGCTTTCCCTATATTATTTCAACTTAAGATCATTATTTCAAACACACATTAATTTATTATCATCATAAAAAAAAGAGATTGTTGACCTAAAAGTCACTAATCTTGTTTTGATAATAACAATAATATTAATCATGTATAATTTAATTAAGTTGATGTTTTAAGTAATAGCCACAACTACTTTGATCATACATGGACAAAATCGTCGAGCCTAAACCAAGATCATTCTCCTACAAGTTTACAATTATTTTTGTCATACATCACACACAAAAACTTGATCAAAGCATAACCACAATGTCATATCAATGAGGATCAAAAGTTCAAAGCAAGTGAAGAATCGAAGAAACTCTCTAAAACACTCGAAAACTCGTTTATTTTAAAATTGAGTAAGTGTTTAAGCTTTTTTTTGTAAAAGTTCTTATTTGGTAAACATTATAACTCATACATATTATTTTAACATTATTAGATTGATCATAACTAAGTTTGAAACTTTTTTGAATTAAAATCGTTTCAAAACCATCATTCTTACAAACCGTTTTTGAAATAAATTCATATTAAATTCAAATGGCTATATTTTGAGCTCTCACGAAAATAAGTGTCTTAGGAACCTATATTTGACCTTCCCTAAGCATCAAAATTGATTTTAGTGCTATATTACAAAACTGTAAAAATTGGTATTTTGGCTGGCAGGACGTGCTGCTCAGTCGACTGAAGCTTCAGAGACTAGCCGTTGAATTTTTGCAATTTTGCCATTTTTGACATCAAATCCTCAAACTCCTTTCAAACGGCCATGTTGTGTCCTATACTATATATACTCATGTTAAACACTATTCAAACACTCTTGAATTATTCTAACTATCTATTCTTCATCTACATTCAAGATTCAAGAACATAGTTTTTATTAATCATTGTTCTTTTAAGCTATAAATTGTGATCAAACTTGATATCTCTTAGTGTGAACTTTATTTGTAATCCTTCAAACACTTAAGAACTATTGTACATTGGTGTTAGCTACCAAAACTCATTCAAATCACATTTGTGAGAGGTGTATCTAATAGTTTAGCAAGAGTGACTTATTGTGTGAGGATTGTAAGTGAAGCAATACTTGTAAGAGTGTGTGAGAAGAATACACTTGTAGAGATTTGATCTTCACCCAGACGAATATTGGTATTAGTGGAATTTCTAAGGGGGTACTATTCGGACACGTACGTAAGGTCTAATCAATCGAACCGCATGAACAAAACGACTTAGAGTCATTTGGTTTAATCATTCTATTTCTAAGCTCTTTACTTTATTACTATTTTATTGTTTGTAATTAGGATTACTTGCTTGTTTGGCTTGTTGCTTGATATATAATTTAAATCATTTTGAAACGTTTTCAAAAAGCGAATTAAGTTTAAAAACCCTATTCACCCCCCCCCCCCCCCCTTTAGTGTATTTTTCAACCTACACCTATGTTAAAAGCTTTTAAATAAAAGTAAATGGAAGGTTGACATTGCATAATTAGATTAAGAAAATTTTGGATTTGGCATTGCCAAAAATTGAAATATTATAGTTAAAGTTGTACATACCCAAACTTTGGGGTCCCGTTTCTAATTCATTTATCCACATTTGCTAGCTACATATGCCTCCATTAAGACTTAAGAGCTTTCAAACGGAAGTTGATGGAGGGTTGATATTAGATTGATATATCAAGGTTAAAGTCGCAATGGAACCCAGACTTTTGGGTCAAAGTAATAATCTGACTTAATAATTAGTACTTATTTCAATTTAATCAATAGTTCTATAGTTGAGATTTTAAATCTATTATATTTTAAATAAGAAATGAAATTATTAATTTGATACATGCTAAAAAAAAGGTAGTTAAACTACCAATTTGAAACGAAATGACTAAAAATTATAAAGAAAAATAATAACCCAAAATGTCAACCAATCTATTTCACACATGTTTATCTATTATTCATTTTCACAAATCATTTGTTATAAACTTTATGTATGGTTCTTGGAAAAACTTTATTGTTGTATATTTTGATGTGATTTAGATCTATCTAATTTAAAAAAATTGGAATATATTTATTTAATATATATATATATATATATATATATAATTAGGCAAAATTTAATGACAATAATTATGGACAAATATATTAGTCAACTTTCCTTTAGTTTCTTTAGTAATATCAAGAATCTACATAATTAATTGAAAAGGGTATATTAGTCTAAATGTATTATCAAATTTTGGAAATTTATGCATGTTTATTGTAATAGGGACTAATTATTAATTTCTAATTCTTGGTTTTCCTAACCACTAATTAAGATGGATATAAGGGGTGTAAAACTAAATACCCCTAAATAAAATGATGAAGCATTAAACTGGATTGTTTTATATATATATAGTTTTTGCAATTACTCTTTTTGTCGTATTTTTATTTTATTTTTTAAAAAAATTTATGCAAAAGAATTTGAACTTGCACAACTCTTTTTTTTTCAATCAATACCATTACAAAAATACATCTACAAGAACAGGTGTATATTTCAGTAGAATTAATATATGAATTAGCAAATATAAATAATTTATACTATTTTCTTTTTGACAATAAACAATTTATTCAGTTTGAATATAAATAAATAGCAAGCAACTTTCCCAGTAATTCTACTCCATTTAAATATAGTTTGCTCAAGCTGAGTAAGAAAAGGTTGACTAACCTCTGGCCGGCACAAACACAAGCCCCGACCCAGCACTAAAATCAGACCCGGGGTTAAACCTCTCCAGCAACTCCGCCGTAACGCCAGACTCCATAGCCACCGACGAGAGATTCTCTCCGGGCCGGAGAGGATATGTCGCGAACAACCCATAACTCTTGGACACCCCTTTATCTCCACACGAACAATTTACGGTAACATTAATGGGATAAAAATCCGGTACCTTAGTCGGATCAAACACGTTCACTCTCTGTACCCAATACACATTGGTAAGATTAGCAAAAGCATGAGTAGCAACCTTGTCATACGTATCACCAATCTGAGTTATGTAGGTGAAAGTGTGGGCCAAAAAATCATCATTTAAGCAGTCGCACGAGAAAGGGACATTAATTCTAGTACCGGTGCGGATGCTATCTTGATTGGGGACGTTGGGATTGTAACGGAGAATCTCGGGGATGTTTCGGTTAAAGATGTTGCTTATGTAAGTGAGATTTGAGCCTTCCCACACGTAGTAAGAGGCCAAAGCAAGGCCACAGCTAGTTCCACACTTGGCTTCAACTTTGATGAATATCAAGAGGAGAAAAGATATCAGGGACAGCGGTAATATGTTCATTTGGGGAAGAGAGAAGAGAGTAGTGGTCTAAGATGAAATATAAGAAAATGGAGAGTTGATGACATAGATGAATTGATACCAACTTAATGTAATGTATATTATTTTTGTTTGTTTCTTCCCGGATCTATATAATGAGGGGAGATAGTTTTGTATAATGTAATATAGCGTAAGTATAATAATATAGAATATTTTTGTATAGATGTACTCTTGCATTTTATAGAAAAATTTAAATATAGATAAGATAGCGGATCTTAAAAAGACCTTCTCTCACGGATAGATAGAAAAAGAAAACCATGTTCAAACATATTTATATGAAATCTAATTTAAAAGGTTATTCCTTCTCCCGCAATGAAAAATTGCAGTTCTTTACCACAGCCGGATACTCCTCTCTCGGCGACCACCGCCGCCAACTAAAACACAGAAAAATCACAACCAATTAAAAAATCTATACGGATTTCCATAACTATTATCTCGTAAAGAATCGGCCTTGTATACACACACAAATATAAATATATTCTCTTAGCCTTCATAAAGAATCGAAGAGGAGCTTAATTAGTTTACTGGATACAAGCTGGCGTGGTTTACCCAAACAGTTAAAAAAGAAAAAAAGAAAAAAAAACTTCAAAGGGAATAAAAAAACAAAAGAAAGACCTAAGGTCGTCACTGGTCAATGCTTATTTAGGTTATAATGAGAAATATGAGAAATTCATTGTATGAATATGAAGATTCTGGATTCAGTGTTAAGTGGCTTCATAAGGATCTGAAAAGCTTACTGGTGATAACTACTATACTTCAACCAGGGATCTGAGCACTGCACGTACCCACTTTGGGCTGGCAGGACACCTATTCAAGCTAACTAATATTGGAGTAATGGTGATCCCGCGAACAATATAATCATTTCTGTTAAATATCTTGCAGCCTTGGTCTTACCGGGCAAGACCGACCCTATCAAATCAAATCGAACACCAGCATCAACAGATAATTAGAATTTATTAAGCAATAAATTCGCAGACAACATCAAGAAGAATGGTGAGACCATATTGCATCCTTAACAATTTGGAAAAGGAGAACATTGTATACCAGCTTTAACACAAAAGTATTTTGTCACATATAGCTGCCCCTGTGCAAATTCCGTATTTTAGCAGAAGTAAATATAGAACCGCAAGTCACAACTACTAAAAATCCATTTTACAAAAAGAAAATTGAACTCTTAATCCAAACGTCCAAAAGAGAATTATAGAGTAGTAAAAAAACATATATTTAAATCATTTGTCACGGCCAGCGTACACATATTTCATTTCACCAAAAGAAAATTCGATCATCTATGCATTGTACCTTCACATGCATTTTACATAAAGTTGTATGTTTGTATTGCTCGAACTCCAGGTGCATCACCAAGATAACTGATGTACGCATTTTATATGCAATTGACATAAAGGTGTTTGTTTCTTTGGCTCGAATCCCAAGTGTATCCTCCTCATTGCCATGTATTCAAGAGAAAAAAAAAAGATCAATTACGAATCAATACAATCACTCCAAGATCTTTTGACATGATTGGAGAGGTTGCCATATCAAGGGAATAAATATTCAATTAGTAATCATCATCTGTTAAAAAATAATAATAATAATAATAATAATATTTGTTCCTCAATAATTGTTATATTAATAATACGGAAAATTATTGGCATGTTTACCTCTGTGAACAAACACAGTTTATCTAGATGGCATGTTAGGGATTGTTCGCTTGACTTTCGGAGCCTCATGTCTAGCCAGTTCGGGAGGTACAACGCAGTTGCTCTTAATAAGAGTCTGCTTGAGGTCATAGAACACTGCATAGTCGTGCAAAGTCAAAAATGTAGTGGCTACACCTCTTTTCCCAGCTCGACCTGTTCGTCCAATACGGTGAGTGTATATATCAATGTCACCAGGCATGTCAAAATTTATGACATGGGCCACGTCGGGTATATCAATGCCACGCCCTGCTACATCGGTCGCAACCAACACATTGTAAGTCTTGGTCCTAAAACCTTCAAGGCTGATTTCTCTCTGGCCCTGTGACTTGCCACCGTGCAAAGTTGTCACCCGATATCCCGCCTTACCCAAATTCTTGGCTAGCCCATCAGCCGACCTTTTCGTATTTACAAACACTATCGCCGTCTTATCTCCAAGTTTGTCCAGAAAATTCTGCAACCTATGCATCTTATCCGATTCCCTCGTCATTATCACGTGCTGAGTGGTGAGATTAGTTGCCTTCCCAATTGTCACTACTATTGGATTTGTCAAGTACTTCAACGCAAGACGCTCCACGGCCGGTCGCATGGTAGCACTGAACATACAAGTGGTCCTAAAAGTATTTTTCTTATCAAGCTTTTCATCCCCATTCTCTGGCTTGAAATTGATTGAAGGCATTGCATCCAAGACAGCCTCAACCTGCGGTTCAAAACCCTTATCAATCATTCGATCAGCCTCGTCGAGAACAACATAATTACACTGGTTCAAGACGACGTAGTGCTTCTCCAAGCAATCAATTAGACGGCTGGGAGTGGCAATGAGAACCTGACACCCTTGACTAAGCTTGAATGATTGTTCCTCAATGGAGTGCCCGCCCACAACCGAAACCACTTTGACATCCAAATAGTGTGAAAACTTGACGATTTCTTTCTCAATCTGCAGCGCAAGTTCTCGAGTAGGTGCCATCACAACGGCGTAAGGCCCCTCTGTCTCATTCTCTTCGCTCATCGGAGGGAGCCTAGATATGTAAGTCAACAAAGGAAGAACAAAAGCAGCAGTCTTACCAGAGCCAGTCTGAGCAACAGCTATGACATCGCGTTGGTGCAGTCCAATCGGAATAGCGGCCATCTGAATGGGAGATGGTGCCACGTAACCAGCTTCATCCACCGCCATCAAAAGCTCAGGACTCAGTCCACTCTCGGCCCAGTTCCTCATTGGCCTGGGAATCCGCGTACCCTTCTCGTAGGAGATGATGAAATCCTCCCTGAAAATCCTCCAATCCCTCTCTGTCATCTCTTCAACCTTCTTATCCGACCAGTGGCAGTAGACCCTCATGTCAAACGTGTCGTAGTAAATGTCAGGCTTCTCCTCCTCTTCCTTCCAAATTTTGTCCCTAAGCTGCTCTCTCTCCTTCTTGGCTGCCACCTTTTTCTGCTCCCTGCGGTCCATACCTGCTCTAAACCCGCGGCCGAACAAGAGACGCGACTCATGAGGGGCTTGATAGAGGGAATTCATGTCCCGAGAGGTGTCCTCGGTGTTCTCCCAGTCAAAAGAGAAGCGGAACTTGTCGCTGGGCTTGACCACGCATTTCTTCGGTTTTTTTAGTACTCCCAGGTAGTGGTCCTTGATGGCCTGAAGCTCCTTCTCGCGCTCACGCTCCGCCAATTTCTCCAGCCTGGCCTGCTCCCGAGCCTTCTGCTCTCTGCAGCGGTCCCGGTGGTACGGACAGGAAGAGCGGTGGTGTCGGCTGCCCCGGTGGTACAGACGGGAAGAGCGGTGGTGTCGGGAGGGTTTGGATGATGATGAGTCACAAGATAGGTGGTGGTTCGACTGGGCTATTATTTCTTCTTGTCGACGTTGGCGCTCAGCTTTAGTCCGAAAGACGGGCCTCTTGGTGTCGTCTGACCTAGCTCCTATGTCGTCCCACAACCGCTTCATATTTTCCTAGTCGATCGATGGAAGGAAAGGAAAAACAATTACCGTGTTTTGTATTACTCGTGGGTTTCCAATTCAATTCAATGCCTAAAATAATTAGTCGTCGGTCTTATTTATAACATGGGTAGCCTCCTCAACCTTTTGCACAAAATCTATGTGGGATAGAATTAAACCGATCTAAACATCCACCGCGTTTATATTTTGGATGCTCGTACATCCACGTTGGGTTAGATAACCATTCATAAGTGGAGATAGGATAGAATAAAGTGCCATTTAAATCTTAATTATTATTAACATTAATGTAAGTTGTAGTGGATTATATATTAATTAAATATATCAAATGGTGAATAATTTGGATATCTATTTAAATGCTGAATCATTTGCATGTCCTATGAGAGAGTTACGTGCCGAAAAGTTGGAGTGACATGAAACTTGTGTTATTTTGCCACTTTCTCCATTAGTATTATTAACGGAAAGGGATGGAGGTGTCAAATTGACTAATAATTTAATTTTCAATTTGCCAAGCAAAATAGTTTGAGTATCACATTGAAAATTATTAATATTTAAGGTGTAAAATTTGTTAAAATACTCCACCTAAGGGTGTAAATGGACATTTGAAAATTCGAATCTGTTACCCATTCAAATTTCTAGATATTTATTTGAATGGATATTCAAAAAGGAAGAATTTCGATAGTTTTTTAAATATTAGAAGAAACATGTATGGATACAGATAATGATTCAATATGAATAATAAGTAGTAGTGATGGATTTTAAAAAAATGGGAGGTCTTAAGACTCTCCCTTAACCCTACAAATATATATACATATATCTATATATATATATATAAATATATATATATATATATAGAGAGAGAGAGAGAGAACCTTCCCTTCTCCATAAATCAAACCCTTAACTTCAACGTAAGGGTGGAGGTTCATGTCCACTGTAATTTATTACATTCTTTGTAACACATATGCTTTTATTAACACGATTATCCGTACAATTAAGGACTCGAGTGTTACTAACCCATCTTAAACTGCTTAAAATGAGTAATGAAAATTTTCAAATAATCAAAACATTTACTGTATAGCATGGATTAAACTAATTTCTAAAAATCAATTATACAAAGATTAATCATATAGTTAATATTCAAATAAGACCAACTATGAACGTTAGTTTAAACATTACCAAGCGAGCCTTGGCTAGCCATATCTTCATAATTACAATACAAAACAAAGTACTCCATTGTTGTCCTATTATGTGGAGGAGTTTTCTACCCCAATGTAGTATGCTCTAACTTTCCTATGGAATTAACAAATTTGACACGGAAGTTCAGTGTATTGCAACTTTAACTTGAATATTTTAATTTTAACAATTTTAATTATGAAGTTTTTTTAGTTATGTAATGTCAATCTGTCATCAATTTCCATTTGAAAGCTCATAATGGAGATAGCTAGTTTATGTTCATATGTATCTCTAGAGTTCTTTAAAGAACAGTATAATTTACAAAAAAAGAAAAGAAAAATAGCATGTAAATTAAAAGTTATAGCATTATTTAGTTTTTGTCCACTCTCATTTAGGATTCATGTTGTTATTTTCGTTTTTCGATGTTATCTTTTTGTCCACGTTGGATTCATGTAAGCCTATATTAAAAGCTATCAAATGAGAGTGGATGGAAGGTTGATATTGCATAACTAAATTACAATCCTTTTGAATTTGACATTGCCAAAATTTGAAATATTATAATTAAAGTTGTACATACCCCAAACTTTGGGATCCCGTTTATAACTCATTTGTCCACGTTTGCTAGCCACGTAAGTCTCCATTAAGACTTAAGAGCTTTCAAACAAAAGTTGATTGAAGGTTAATATTAGATTGATATATCAGGGTTAAAGTTGTAATGGAACCCAAATTTTTGGCTCAAAGTAATAATCTGACTTAATAATTAGTACTAATTTCTTATTTTAGATAAGAAATGAAATCATTAATTTGATACGTGCTAAACAAAAGAAGTTAAACTACCAATTTTGCTAGCTTAGGGACCCATTCCTAAAGTCATGAGAGTTGGTCAGAAAAATCCCTTTGAATTTCTGAATTTTCTATTTTTGAAGCCGTTAACGAGTCGAGCCTTTCTTTTGTCTTTAAGGTATGGGGGATCACATTTTCGTACTTGACTAAGCATAATTTACTTAAAAGAATTCATCTGCTCAGACTAAGTAGTCCTTGCGATCCACTTTGAAATGAAATGATTAAAAATTATGAAGAAAAATAATAACCGAAAATGTCAACCAATCTGTTTCACAAATGTTTATCTATTATTCATTTTCACAAATCATTTGTTATAAACTTTAGGGATGGTTCTTGGAAAAACTTTATTGTTGTATATTTTGATGTGATTTGGATCTGTCTAATTTAAAAAAATTGGAATATATTTAGTTAATATATATAATTAGGCAAAATTTAATGACAATAATTATGGATAAATATATTAGTCAACTTTCCTTTAGTTTCTTTCTACGTAATTGATTAAAAAGGGTATATTAGTCTAAATGTATCATCACATTTTGGAAACTTATGCATATGTATTGTAATAGGGACTAATTTTTAATTTTTGGTATTCCTAACCACTAATTAAGATGGATATAAGGGATGTAAAACTACATACCCCTAAATAAAATGATGAAGCATTAAACTGGATTTTTATTTTTTAATATAGTTTTTGCAATTACTCTTTTTGTCATATTTTTTATTTTATTTTATTTTGAATTTTTTTGCAAAAGAATTTGAACTTGCAGAACTTTTTTTTCAATCAATACCATTACAAAAATATATCTCCAAGAACAGGTGTATATTTTAGTAGAATTAATATATGAATTAAAAAATATAAACAATTTATACTATTTTCCTTTTTTGACAATAAACAATTTATTCAGTTTCAATATAAATAAATAGCAAGACTTTCCCAGTAATTCTACTCTTGGCTTCAAGTTTGATGAATATCAAGAAGAGAAAAGAGATCACGTATACTGGTAATATGTTCATTTGGGGGGAGAGAGAGAATTGGTCTAAGATAAAATATAAGAAAATGGAGAATTGATAGACATGATAGACATGATGAATTTAAAACAACTTAGTGTAATGTATATTATTTTTGTTTGTTAATTTGTTCTGGTAAATCAGTATAATAATACATAATGTTTTTGTGTAGATGTGCATTTGCATTAATTTTACCTACAAATTTATAAATATATATATATATATATATATATGTAATCATATTAACGTGAGCCTTATGTTAAATACTCATATTTGAAAAGAATGAGCTACCTACATACACTAAATATAACACATATTATCATACAAGAGTAAATCCTTTCCAATCTGAGTTACGTAGATGCTTTCAATGTTCAAGGCCGTAGAATTTCATATTCATTATAAGTTGATGGTGTAAATTATATATTCATTTGTTTAATGTGTTAATTCAGAGTTCGTTTGGTTCGAGTTTTAAGACATTATAAATATTTTTTTTCCTAAAACATTAAATTACCTTTTCCTTATTTAGTTTAAATGGGAATATGAATGAAATAAGTGTTAATTATTAAATGTCCTTCATTTTATAAATTAGAGGACAAATTATAACTAGTTGGCAGGGCATATTACAAACTTTGCTTTTATGATTCAATACATATATCTTCGCAATGTCAATATACACCACAATTTGCAATAATCGCATAACAAAGTAACTCAAGTTATACATCAAGTTTATTTGTAAGACTTAACTTTATGACCATAATCAAGGGGGTATTACAATCTTGATCTATAAATATCCTAGACACGGATACTTTCAAAATATAACACTAAATGTATCTATATTCTATTATTAACACCCATTTTACAAGGCTTGTTGAAACAAATATATATCTCACTCATACACAAGTCAAAGTGTCAACCATATAAATATATTAGCATTGAATATTTCTCCAGATTAACAATCTATACATCATCTTGCAAAACTATAAAGTTGTATAAGTCTAGTAAAGTTAGTGACTAAACTTAAATTTCGCATTTGGTTGTATTCAATACATTCATATTATACCAGTACGTTATCCCCGAATGATCAGATGAATTCCCACGGTCGAGACAAATCATTAAACCGTACTTGCAACCATTCCGATGGTTTGTCAAATTCACCTCGATTGTGAATATTTTAATTATATAAGAACTGATAATTCTAATCCTCTACAAATAATATTAGATCTTATTGGTTTTAAGCAATCATAAACCCTATGATCGTTCATGTCGTATCACCAAGAATTAATAAATTAATATAAGAAATCGTACCTGAATCCATAGTGTGTGTTTGTAGCCGAGTGGTTGGCCTTTTAGATCAACACGTATTTCTTTAGAGAATCATTTATGCCTTCTATATGCTCTCTGTGATGATAGGGGCATACAAGGGACATAATACGTATGTATGATCTGAGGACCATAACCACAATATATATAGATAGTAAACCCTACTATCTATTTAGTATTTCTATTTTAGCCCATCATAAAAATAGAATTACTCTTAAGTATCTACACATTAAAGGCCCATGCCCTAGTAGATACATTTTAGCCCAAATAACTTAAACCATATTTGATCACTTTTAAAATGGGCTTAGCCATTCGACAGTCCACAACACACAATTGTTTCACATATAAGCCCAATGATGGATTAAGAATCCAACAATCTCTCATTTAGGCAATATGTGTAACCTTATAATTATGTATTGTAAATTGAGTTCATCTTTACTGTCATTACTGAAATGTATCTGTATTTAATCTGGTCAATCAATCATATCAACATAGGTTCAAAGCGGCCTTTGTTACACTTGACGTAACTCGACCCACCAATGGTCAAACATGTCGATCTAACTGAATAACATGGATCATGATGTGGATATGTAGCATGAAAATTTCATGAAACATGATCTTAACATGCCTATTTCCAACCGGTCCTCCTGAAACCTTAGTGAGACCAAACCATATCCAAAATCAGAGTGTCAATAAACCAAACTTTATTTCTGCAGAAAATAACTTTAAAATATCCTTAAACCAAAATAACCGAAACATGTCTATATTATAGAAACACTAAAAATTATAAACTCCCACTAAAAACTGAATTTCCTGAAAATAAATTACACTCATACAAGTAATGTGCTCATGGAACACTTTGGGTGGCAATCCCTTAGTAAGTAGATCCGCGGCCATGAAGTTTGTACCGATATGTTCTATAGACACTTGTTCACTCTGAACTCTTTCCTTAACAAATAGAAACTTGATGTCTATATATTTAGACTTCGTTAAGCCCTTGTTGTTAGTGGAATACAAGATAGATTTGATTCTATCTTTGCACCCAGTAAAATCAGAGTCAGTATACCCAACAATTTCAAGCTGATCTGACTTTCGATATGTGAGCATGTAGTCCTTTTATTTTCTATAAGTACCACAAGACCTGTTTTGTTGCTTTCAAATGATCTATTCCTAAATTGCTTAAATATATGCTTAGCATCCCAACAATGTACGCAAAATTCGGATGCGTACATACCTGAATATACATCAGACTCTATACTGCTGATGCATAAGAAATCTTCTACATTTTATTTTCCTAAAAATCATTCTTAGGATACTGAATGAGATTAACCTTATCTCTCTTAACTACAGAGGTATCACGTGATTTACAATCCTGCTTGCCATTTGTTTTGAAAGCATTTTTGATATAACCCTTTAGTGATGGTCCTAAAGTACCCCGAGAATGATCTCGGTGTATCTGTATGCTTAACACAAAAGAGACGTCACCAAGATCTTTCATCGCAAATTCTTAATTAGAAATCTCTTAGTTTCGTGCAACGTGCATATATCGTGCTAACAAGCAAAATGTTATCGATATATAAAATCAGAAAAATATATTTACTCCCACATAACTTATGGTATATACAATCATCGACCAAATTCATCTTAAAACCAAATGAGATGATCACTCAATGAAATTTTAAATACCATTGCCGAGAGGCTTGCTTGAGCTCATAGATGAATTTTCTTAAGTTTGCAAATCATATTCTTTGGGTTTCCCACCACAAAGTTTTCTGATGACACCATATAGATCGTTTCAATAATGTTACCATTAAGAAACGTCGTCTTTACATCCATCTAATGTAACTCAAGATCGAAATGCGCCACCAATGCTATTATAGTCCTAAACAATATTTTAAAGAAACTAGATAATAAAAAAAATTATAGTTGATGCCTTCCTTTTGTGTAAAGTCCTTTACGACAAAACAAGCTTTGTATCTCTATACATCGCCTTTCAAATCCCTCTTGGCCTTAAATACCTATTTACAACCAATGGATTTCCCACCTTCTGGCAATGAGATAAGATCACATACGTTATTATTTCTTCATGGGCTTAATCTCCTCATTTATGGCATCAGTCCACTTCTAAGAATCAGAACATTCCATGGTTGATGAAAGTTGATCAGATCATCTTCCATCATTCTAATGTTAACTTTATATTCTTGGAGAAATACTATGTAGTCATCTGGCACCGCACTTCTCCTTTCTCTAGTGGATCTCTTTAATGGCATAGGTTTTTCAGGTGGTAAAGTTTGTTCTTCTGAAACAATTTCTTGAATGGGAGGTTCTCTGACATTGTCTTGATTTGTGTCTTGAACAAAGTTAGGAATGGAAATCTGATCAATGCCAATGGCACCTGTGGGAATATTAACATATTCATTTTCAAAGACAAAATCTCTGGCTATATCTACCCCCACAAACTTTACATCCTCAAAGAACCAGGCATTTTTTGATTCAAAATTGACTTATTCGTGGGATCATAAAACTTGTACCCCCTGGATCTTTTAGAGTATCCTACAAAATAGCACTATCCTCTGCCATAACGCAACTGAATTCTCAGTGTTTAATTTTCTTTTTACACTATATGCAATTAATTGTAGGGATTCATTAAATAAAGCAATTGTATCGACTGGAATAAAGATTATCGTAACCTAATAATGAATCGGAACCAATCATTTTTTCAATTATGAAACAAATTAAAAAAAAAATTCCCCAAGGAACAAGAATCTGTAGATTTATCCAAAACATAAATTGAAATTAAATTACGTATAAAAGACGGTATAATAAATATCTCATTAAGATTTAAATAAAATACAATCTTTAACAATAATCTAAACCTTTTCAATTGTTTCAACTTGAACTGTTTTACCATCGCCTAAATAGATGTGTCTTTCACCATCATTTACCTTTCGGCAATTAAGGCAACCTCTTCTTATCACGCTATGCGTGAAAGTTGGCATATTGCTTCTTTATGTGTTGTTCAGCTCCACAAAAGTAACACCAATATCTTTCGGTTTGCCCAGTTTCTTTTCTTATTTCTTTGGTGGTGTTGTATCTGTAACTTCTGGCTTCTTCTTCCTTTTATTTCCTTTGTCCTTACTTTTAGAGGTTGAGACAATTAAGAAGTTTCTACCTTATCTTGCTTCAACCTTCCCTCTTCCTGAACACAATATGAGATGAGCTCATTCAAAGACCAAGTCACTTTCTGACAATTACAGCTCACCTTAAATCAGCTAAACTATGTTGAAAGACAGCTCACTCTCCTCCATAATGAACGAAGATATGAAACCCCTCCATTGCAGCCACCATCGGTCTCAGTCGGTAACAAAAGGAGAAGCTACCATCGCGACGACCTGCAAAACACCATTCTCAAAGAGCGACAATACTACTAGTGAGTCTATTTCAACTAATATTATCTTATACTTACCAATATTAGTATTAAGTGATTATGTGACAAAATTTCTCAAAAACTAGTTGATAATTTGCAATGTTATGCTGGATTTTTGTTTATGAAATGGTGTATCTTTGTTTGTAAATCTAGGTTGATTAAAGGAGGATTTGTAAAGGTGGGCGAGTAAATGTGGATTTGTGTCATGTTTGATTCCCGTATCTGAATATATAATATAATTGTTGTTAATGGTCAGGTGGTGGGTTTTGTTCATATTTCACAATTTATAATGAATATGAAATAACATATTATAATAATTAAATATTTATTATATTAAAAATGGATTAATTATAAGTAACATCTGAATTATAAAATGTGGATTTGTGTCATATTTAATTCATGTATCTGGAAATATAATTATTGTTAATGGTCTAAGCGGTGGGTTTTGTTCATATTACACAATTTATAATGAACTAGTTTTTGTGAACGTGCGTTGCACGTGATTTTAGTACTTTACAAATGTCATTAAATCTATTAATAAATTCGTACATGCTAACAATTGAATAATTAGTATTAAGTGTGAAATAAAAATAATAATAAATAAACATAAGCATATTATCAAATGTAAAATTCAATTAATAATTATAAGAAATCATAAAATGGGCATACCCCAGAAAAATATTGTAAATATATAATTAAAATTTCTTGTTCTTTTGATATATAGGTGGCCAAGCAAACTCTTGATCAAAGATATAAGAGAGTAATATGCTTTTACTCATAATTATAAATAAACATAATTATAAATAATTAATCAAAAAAAAACATAATTATAAATAAATAAATAAATTTTAGAATATGTAAATTAATATAAATTTATTATGTTAAAAGCAATCAAGTAAAATATAGTTTAATATGCATACATTTGTGGTGAACTTTAGAGCGAAATTATAATTCACACAAAAAGTTTTGCAATTTTAATATGATATATTATATAGGTTTTTTATTAAAATTTTTTATTATAAAGTTATACAGAAGTCTTATAGAAAAATATTAATTCAACACAAACTCTATCTTGTTTAATTATTTTAGCCAAATAGAGTTGAGTTTAAATATATTTGAAATACTAATATTGATATGATGCTAACTTGTTTAATTAGTCTAATCAAATAAAGTAGAGTTTAAATTTAGAGATAATGGGTTCTAGGGCCTCGCTCTGTAATGTTGTATAACTTTAAGGACAAACTCATATTTAATAAAGAGAAGTAGTATTAATTTTATAATTTAGTTTTTCAATAAGGATATTTTTCATAATATTAATTTATTTTAAGAAAAATGATAAATGTTGATGGACAAATATATCATACCACTGCTTTAAATTTGGGTTTACCACTCTCAATCTTTGTCGATCTCGTGCTCTCACAAATTTGGGTTTGTCACACTCGATTTTTGTCGATCTCTCGTTCTCTCTTCAAAAGATCGCCAGCGCTTCCCTTACCACTATCGTCGGTGTTGCCCTCTCTACTACCGCGGGTTTAACCCTCAAGTTAGAAACAAGCCGAGTGTGACCATTTACAGCCCTAGTAGGCTAACAGCGCCCAATTTTAAAAATTTTACTCTGCACGAAAGAGAGTGATTCTCGTTATCAAGCGACAAAGTTCAGCATCCGTAAAGGCATAGACCAACCTTTTTAGAATCAGAGAGAGGAGACATCGGGGAAAAAAAGCTCGACACAATCACTCATTTCGATCAGTCGCAGCATGTTTCGCGAATCTCATATTCTTCCTACGTTTCTTTTTCTATTAGTCTGATTATGTTGTAGTTCTGAAGTATGCATCCTTCCTCTTTATTAAGTGGCCTATAATGTTCATGTATATAGTTTATGTTACTATTTGATGCTAAGATGAATTCAGGGCTAGTGTTATGAAATATATTTTTCTTCCTCTATCACACCACTTGTTTGATTAATTTCTTGAGAGAGACTAATATTTCTTCTGATTTTATTTGTACCGATAACTCAAATAATGTTCTAACTTGGATTTGGATTCTGTTGAAGAACTCGTATTCTTACTAAAACCCAAATGGTAAAATTTGTTAATGCAAACAATTAGTGTCCACAACAAAGGCATCTTTTGTGTTCTTCCCATAATAGTTGTTTAAATGTCTCAAGAAGATAACAAATTTATGCTTATTTTGTGACTTTTAATGCTTTTCCAGATTTGCATGTTTAATTATATAAGGAATTAAGAGAAGTTTCTTTGCAATGGCACCTTTTAAATTGCTTTATTTTAATTCTTCTTAAGATTTTATTAAACTCTCTATTTCATTAGTTTGATTAATTTCTCCACCCCTTTTGCCTCTCTTACATGTAGTATACACGAAAAATCAATCATGCTGCCCACTGATCCTGTGAATAAAATATCACTTCATAATCGCATTACTGATAGTGATTTGGTTATTGTATATGAGAAACATGATATTGAATTTGTGTTAAATCTGTTTTAGCACCTTAATATGTAGTATTGGATGAGTGCTAAATATGTTTTAGTACATTCAATTTAGTTATATGTGTTCACCTGTAGCACTAAAACCTTTTTAGCACAATTGTAGTGTTAGACAATTGGTGATAAATCTGTTTTAGCACCTTTGAATTTTGTTATTCTTTGTTTTCTATTGCAAGTAATTATTATGTTCTAAAAAATTAGTGTTAAATCTGTTTTAGCAACTTAATGTGTAGTATTTAATGGGTGCTAAATATGTTTTAGCACCATAAATTTTATTGTTCTCTATTTTGTATTAGTGCTAAAACCATTTTAGCACCAATGTTTTAGCACTATTGGTGCTAAAACTGATTTAGCACCATCAATGTTGTAGTACCATTGGTGCTAAAACTGATTTAGAACCAATTCTGATGAGACGTGAGTGAAAAACAATGTAGAAAGAAGGATTACCTAGTTGTATTGAAAATGGTTACTCAATAAAATTTGTTTACTGAAAGTGAAGTAAAATAATAAATTTTAGGTTTCTACCAATTTTAATTCTGAAACGTTATTACTCTTGTCTAGCATGCAGAAGAGAAAAAACCAGCAACACTAGAATTAATAAGGTATCCCTACTTGTGTAAGAATAATCCTTAAAAGCTTATTACTATAACACAGGAGTTTACAAACAACATAATCACAATTACAGACTTACAGGACTTGACTCACTAAAGAGCTGCTGTAGTTTCCACCTCTGATGTGTACAGTTCCCTTCGAATCACTCGAATTCAAATACAACGAGTCACGCGCCTTAGACTCATTCCGATTATCTTGATAACAAACGGTTAAAACTAGATTTTGGGATTTGTAGTTCTTTTTAAGGAAGAACTACTCTTTTGGCATATGAAAATTAAAATTCTAGGTGGTGATGAATTTTGCTTTTCAAAAACACAAATATGTTCTAAATTTTCTCCAAAAGAAAAGCTACTAAAAGATGTATCAAAGCCTTGTAGTTATAGAAGTCTTTAGTTCAAAAAGGTATGTAACTTGCTTGCAAAATATCTTGAAAATAAGTCTTGGTTCAATGAATTTTCGTGCCTTGAGAAGTGTGATGAAAGTTGCAAAAAGAAGCAAGTGGGCAAGTTGATGAAAAATACAACTCAGCACAATCCATCCGCCGAACCGGTATTGCATTTTCAGCATACCGGTCCGCAGTTAAAATTTCAGGAAAGTTTTAAACGCCAGACCGGTATTGGCTTTTCAGCATACCGCGCTGCAACTGCAGATTTCACCCATTTTTTACTGCCAGACCAGTATTTGAACTTGGGCAAACCGATTCACAAAAACAAAAATTGCCAAATTAATTTTGCTGTGTTTTGTACTCGATTAGTAGTATCCAAAACACTTAAGGTTGGTTTAAGGCTTGTCTAAAAACATTAAATTTGATTTAATTTAAAAATATCAAGGAAGCTTTTCTTGATGAAAAAGGAAGAGAAGTTCAATTTGAACTTATCTTTTGACTTGGTTAAAAGAAGCTTTTAGAAAACACTTTTTGAGAACCAATAAAGTGTCACCACCTAAGCAAAAACTTTTCAAACCTTAACAAAGTAATGTGAACGAGATATTTAAAAATCGGCTATCCGGAGACTTGGGTTTTCCCTGTGAGAACATGAACAACTTGAACAAATTACAACATAGAAAAACTTGTGTTTTCATCAAAGGAATTTAGCCAATAAAAATCTGACTTTACAGTAAGATGTTATAAGGAAGGGGCATTAGTGTCTTTTTTGTACAGTGTCCTTAATTTACGTGACTAACTTGTAAGTGTCCTTTATAATTATGTTATTATTATAATGAACTCTTATACTCAATTACCACTTAAATTTATTTGGAATACTAATACTAATATAAAAATATAAGAAGTTATATTATTTTTTAAAATATAAATCTAAAAATCTTGTGTTTAAAATCAAGGAGTATATTTGTCTCTATAAAAAAGTGGAAAAACACTTGGTATAAACATAGATATAGATATGAAATTATATATTAAAATAATTAAATATTAATTATTAAAAAATGGATCTGAAATCCTATCGAGCTAGTAATCTGGAAAAACACTCGTGAATTCCATATTTTACTACTCCATCATTGCCTATTCTACTATGAATTAGATATCAATGCAAAAAAATTAAAAAATCTATCATATGAGTTTGTAGTATAGCCCTACTACCCGGTTAGCAGCTCTTTCCCCGATCCAGTAAGGGCAGGAAAGTATCATCACTTATAGGGAAAAGAAAAGGTCCAGCATTAATCAATAACTACTAAATAGTAGATCTAGAATAGATTATTTTGTTGAACTTTTTTAACTTGATACTAATTTAAGGTTATATGAATTCCTGGGACCGCGAAGGCGCGAACATATGTGGTGTGGTGGGTCTTAAAACTCGACAATCAACCAAAAACATCCAAGACAATTTTGGCTATCCATTTCAGTTGCCACTGAAACCGGGCAATAGATATCTTTTGAAAGGGACTAGAGATATTTTCATTCTTTTGGTACAACTATGGATCTTTAGTTATATCCTAAATGGTGAAGAACTCTTTCATCATTTACAGAGTAACTAGAGAGAGATAAATTGTGAGTGTGTCAGTCGGTCAATCCATGGAATCGTCCACAATTCTTCTCCCAATCTCTCACTTTTCTTTTCTCACTCCAAAACCCCACAGAAGAAATAGAGCTTATCCTTTTAAACCAGGGAAACCGAGGACTTCTCAGCCCACTCGTCTCTTCTGCCAAAAGATGTACGTCCCAGGTATGTTATCCCTCTGCTGTGTGTTTTGTAGCCATGTACGCATCTAATTATGTATGTGTAGATATATACATATATACGATGCGCATTTCTTCGTCGCTAATGCATTGAGAAGGTTTCTTTCTTCCACCAATAATGGCAACCAGCAATTTAGTACCTGACTGCCAACGTTTGCTTGTAGGATTCGGAGAAGCGTCACCAGAGGCCAAGGCAGCAAAAAATCTCCACAATTTTTTCACTTACATTGCTGTTAGGATTGTTACTGCACAGCTTGAGGTTCCTCCCCTCCTTGTTATTCCAATATTTATTTTGCAGTTGAATCCCAATAGCGTATATTACAAATAAGAGAAACGTATAAATAAGCATATTTCAATGAATTTATCTCTTTAACAATTATTCGCCAGAGCAGAGCTATAATACTGAGGCATACAAGGAGCTGATGGAATTTTTGGATAGGCACTCTGTCAACGACGGGGATAAGTTTTGTGCTGATTTGATGCGCGAATCACCTCGGCATAAAAGTTTAGGTATGCTATCAATTTTATTTCTATTCCAAGGAACAAAATTTTCTTTACTTGGTAATCAAATTGCACAATTATGGAACTTAATGTGAACAGCTAATGATTGTTCGCAAGTTGAATTTCTTAAGTTATTAGTACTAAAGTCCTTTTCTTGAACATGGGCTCTCGTGATGAATATATGTGGGGATTACTATTTGGCTCCTCTTTACAGCTATGCGCATATTAGAGGTCAGTATAATCTTTCTGGTAAATTGAAAATGTGTGTTGTTTTATTAGACTCGTGATATGTTTGAACTTAAATATTATGGCTTTCCCATCCAGGTTCGATCTGCGTATTGTAAGAGGGATTTTGAGTGGGACAACTTGGAGCGATTAGCATCTAAGGTCAGCAATTCGGCCATTATTTCTTATCACTCCCTTTCTTTCGTTAATGTTTTTGCAGTTCCTCTCATTCTGTTGGGTTGTTTATATTGCTTATTTTTCTAGATGGTTGATGACTCTAATACAAGACTCATGAGAGAATATGTCTTGGAAACCAGTCATGTTGAAGGCGAAAAGTGATAAATCATCATCGAATGAGGATGATTGCAAGGGTGGATATTCTAGTGTGATTTGATATTTGTACTGGTACTATGGAGACAGAATGAACTTTAGTAACATAAATTTTTCAGTACATTATTTAGCGGATCTGCAGTGCCCGTGAGAAATAATTTGCAGGTCCAGCAAATTAAAAGCCGTCTTTTCCATGCCAAAGAAAACACAATCAATTCATCATCCAAAATTGCACAGCCACTCAGAGAGATCTATAAATTGTATAATTTAAATGATCATGACTAAGTTGCTACAAGAATTTGGTTTTTCTTTTTCTTTTTTTTTTAAAAAGAAGGTTTAAATCTCTTCCTTTTATTACAAATAACTAAGAAACCATCTGCATCCCCAAGGAAAGTCAAACCATGGATCTCCCGAATCTGGCTGGGCGGCCTTTATACAAGTTATGTTATCCAACAATGATTGATAGGCCATTCCCCGTCTCCCTATCATAACAACTAGTCAATAGTCATTTCTATCCTTAAAAGTAAAGATGCCATATTATGATACTCTAGTAATTTCACTCCTAAAAATACAGGAACAAGGGACTAAAATAGCAACATTAGAGCTGATCAACAGCAGAAAATAAAAGGTGAACATTGCATGCTTCTACAACCTAGCATGCATGTCAAATGTTGAGCTTGGAGCAACATAAACAAAAGTATTGCACATTAATTAATGACCTGTGGAGTAAAAATCCACTTCAAAAGTGATTAAAAATGGCAGAATGAAGAGAAGCCGCCAAAAGGTAGTCGTGACTAAAGACCAGCTTAAGCAGAGGTCCACCACGAATGCAAGAGAATATAAAGCAGAAAAAAAATTCCAATCCAACAATTTCATAGATGTTTTGGCAACTCCAAGACATAGGACCCCTTTCTTATATGCTTTTATTTCAACATAAAGTAAAATTTACACCAGACATGCATGTAAGCAAACAACTCAACAGATCTTTCACCAGAGCATATGACAATACCATATTTTGCAATCGTGTAGAACTGCTCTAGGTAGGGACCAATGGTCCTATTTAGATGAAATTCGATATAACCTTCATCGCATCGCAAGAATATAAAAGCAGCAATATACATCAATCCTAATCCTTCATATTCACAAATTTACCTTTATTATGAAATAATGCCATCATATTTCGCTTCGCCATAACTCCTAATCTGTTGATTCTTCAAGCTTCTCTGATGGCTGCAGAATAAAGCAAACAAAGGGATGGAAGATAATAGGAAAATAGCTGTTGTGGGTGGCCAAGTATGCGAGTGTCTGAAAGTAAGGGTGGTGGAGTTTGTTTTTTTTTTGGGTGGGGGGGTGCACCGGAAGTATTATGACACGGTTTTCTTTATAATAATTAATAACTAACAATTTACCTCAATGTAGTGAAGGACATCTGAGGAAGCATGTATATGCCCTGTGCTGAAATATAAGTGAGCATTTTCTTCTATATTCTCCAGCCTGCAATAATGGTCAGAAATCAGAATGTTTCACATTGTCCAATGCTTGAATTTTCATTACCAGTTAATTACAACCATTCTATGATCTAAAATCCTGGCATACAAATGATGATATGTAACCCTGTGGGAAGTCGTTGGTTGTACAAGTTCATGAGAGACAATTAGAGTCACCGCGTATTTGGTTGTACAAGCAGGCTCAGCTGTTAGCTGTCAACTGGTGGATTTCATTCATTCCATGCAGAAATAATTGAAAAGGAAAGATATTATTGGACCCACAAGAATTACCTGTAAATGTAGTTTACCATAATTCCTCCACTCTGACTAAAGCCCTTCTCTGATCGATCTGCCATCCAATTCAGTTTTCCAATCATCTGTAAATGATAGTATGACAATTTTGGCTAGTTAGTTATGAGCTGGTTCTCCCAAGATCATTGAAGCAAGACATCAAATCAAAACCAGTTAAGAGAAGAACGTTAAAGGCGCTCAATTTTGTCCATACATCTTGCTGAAATCTAAACCTGGATTATTTATTCGACTTAAATAATCTCCTTCACTGTTAACTCTCCCATTATTTCCTTCCAAAAATTGCAATCCCAATCCATCAACAAGAAACTGACTTGCCACTATGGGATTTATTTCCCCTTTCCACACCTCGCATGCTAATTCACACATATTCTCATTGGTTGGATTCACCTAAGCAAGCTTGGAACTTCTCTAATTGATGCACTTAATAGAATCTCAAAATCAAGTTGCTTCCAAGACTTTCCGAAATTCAATTATATCTAGTTAGATCCAAGTTACTAATGGTATCAAGTAACAATGTCACTAGTAAGCATAAACATCAACTATACAATTTATAGTTGCTGACATACTGCTCCATTCTGCAAGTGGAAATTCGCTACAGAATCTAAAGCCTTCCCTCTCTTCTTCTCCTGTAGCAGGTACCTACAGTTGTAGAAACAATATTTAAGCATATGAGCACTATACATTATAGCAACCCGTAAAATTCATTTGGAACACAAAGCTGCTTTTGCTACAGGACATGACCAATCCACCTCAAAGTGTGGATGGGTGCAACAACATAAATCATTCACTTCTGAGAACTAGAAACAGTAGCCGATTTCGTCAGGTCAGCTTTAAGAATCAACTGTAAGATCTTCCTTGTACATCAGCTATAAAAAGTGTAATATACCTAGCGCATAGTTGTAGTAGAAGGGGATTTAATATCAATAGCACTCTAGGAGAATTAGTCCACTCGTGATTGGTTGATGTCAACAAGTTCCACAACACTTCCGTGCCATTTTTCCCGGCAGTGATCTCCCTGCAACATAAAATTTTATCGTGAATGATATGTGTTGTTGATAATCACATTCCACGGGAACGAGGGAGATATTTTACACTTAGTACAGAACAATTCTAAACTTAAGATTTGTTAACATCTCACATAGAAAGAAAATACGATTTAAAACGAAAAACTTGAAGTTTAGTCAAAACACTATGCCCAGTAAGCAAGATTTATTTTCTAGAAACCACATTTTCTATCCTGCCGGGAAATAATAGGAAAATATATGTAGGTAAGCTTCCAAGCAATCATGGGTTGCGAGAGAATCTCTTTTGTTAGGAACCATCTCTCCCAAAAGCTTAAGTTGTTAGGAGAAGAAACCGTAATAAATATCATGCTTAACACCCTGCCTCACGTGCAACCCCATACTCGCACGTGGAGAGCAATCAAATTTCGAATTAACAAATGGGGAATGGAAGTGCCAAGGCTTGAACCTTGGACGTCCCAGAAAACCAACCTCTGATACCATGTTAGGAACCATCTCTCCCAAAAGCTTAAGTTGTTAGGAGAAGGAATTGTAATGAATATCATGGTTAACAGATTTGAAGGTGTAAGTAAAAACCATCTTTTGGAGGAAATTTGCAATTTCTACATAAAATATCATCTGTAGAGGTTGAGGATGTGAATGTGAACTAGTGGATAGGTTAATATTCAGAGAATAAGACAACTCGAGTCAACAGAACTTATCAGCTATAACCATGACTACTTTACTTGTCGCGGTCTAGACCCGTGACTGTCACGTAGAAGTACTGTGACAACTGCTGCTCAGTTTTATTGGTGAACCTGGATCTTCTGGGATGTTTTATCCTGGGGACGGCAGGAAACTCCCAAACCAAGAAAAAAATTCTGTTGGGGCTTTCAAAAATGCAGTCAGAAGGGTAAGCTATACCTGTGATGGCCAAATCACAGGTAAGGGGACCTGCGCCCCCACCTGTCAGTCTAGTCAAAAAACTTCTCTCAAAGGAAGATCTGTTCAAAACTAAATAGATTAAGAAATGCAATATTTTTGGCAACCACATTTGCGGTATAATGAATATTTCAAAACAATCAAACACAAATGTAATATAATCAAAATATTTAAATTGAATATAAAGCTTACACAGATGCATCAAGGAGTTCTCTTTCTACTTCAGGATCGAGCAAGTTCTCCCGGAAGGTAGAACCAGATCTCTCTGCTGATGCCAACTTCGACAGGAGCCATGGCATGTACCCCGGGATAGGGCTAAGTGTTGCAAATGTCTGTGAAAAAAATTACAAAATCATTGTCAGTAAGAATCACCAAAATCAAGACTTTGGAAGTCATATGATTAAAATGATATTGTCAGGCACAGGTCTAAGAGACCAAAAAGACCTCTATGCTTTGCTATTTAACTTTTGACAGCATGAACAGTGTATTGCTGTTATCTGATAAGCACTGCTCTAACAAGGTTTAACAACTTGAACAGGCATTCTTGTGGTCCACTTTTCTTTCCAATAATTAGCCTAAACTTATTGCTGAGGATTTTTGTCCTTGCATATGTATAAAACAAATCATTAATAATTCCCATTTCACAGTAAAGACTTTTTACAGTGGTGCAACAGTTCAATATTAAGTACCTTTAATGAGCATAGCGATACTTACAGAGATACTAGGCATTTCCTTCTTCACAAGATCGATCACACGTTTGATAAGGAACTTCCCTAAGTTGATTCCTGCTAAGCCAGGCTGCCAATTTCCAAAGTTATTCAACATATTATTGTATCTTTAATCAAAATAAACTATGTACCACGAGAAGACAACATTAAGAACATGGGTCCAAACAATTTTCAGTAGGAGATGATGAAGGGTCCACAATCAAATAACTACTTTCTGAAAAACAGGGTACTCTGACTTCAACATTTAATGGAAGTCAAAAACTTGTCTGGTTGTCCCTAAAGTGGCAAATGACAAAAGGAATATTTTCCCTTTGTAGTTAATCTGATTCTATCTTAATTGAGCTGATTAAGAAACAATCAACTGTCTATTCATGAACTCTGTAAAGTATACACCCTTTCTTAACAACAAGATGTTGACTATTTCGATCCCCAACAAGATTTCTTCTCAGATATATTTGAAAGTAGGTACCCCCCGTACTGAGCATTAAACAAGTTCCCAATTTTTGAACTTGTGAAACAAAGGCAATCAATTCCCAAATAATATGAACAATGACCATCATTTATTTTCACATTTCTAGGCGCAATTCCGGCTTCCAGTTATTCTTCAGAAATATAAGAAATATCAATTCTTGCCTGAGTTGATGAAATAGAGTAAAATAGTGCAGAAGTTGCTTCAAATTCAGGTATCGGAGGATCATCCCACAGAACTTCCTGGAATTGATAAAATAATGGGTAAGCATAGTTTAATAGTGATATTAAAAAAGATAGGATAAGAAGTTCTCACCTGTATTGTTTGGGCCACATTCTTCATGAGTGCAACTTCAATAAATATAAGTGGTTCACCTGAAGAAAATGAATGGACATGATTAACTACTTTTGAACCCAAATGGCTGCATTATTAATAACATTTACCGCTGCCAACTGAATAGGGCATTGAAATTATTTAACTTATTCATGTTAACATATATAATAAAACAAATAAAGCCATCTGGGAGCAGATTTTTCCTATTATAGTGTTATGGTTGACTATCATCCCAGGTTCTATGCAATGTTCCACTGATTATTGGGTAATAATTGTGCGAGGATATAATGATGAACCAAAAAGAGATTTCATGAGTTCAAATCCATTGTCCAATATCTAATTCAACAAACTCAGCTTGGATGCATCTACAAGTAAAACAAATCTTTGCTTGAGATTCATACTCTTGTCAACAATTAGAATACTATTGACAAATTCCATTTTATTTTTTTGGGAAAGTTTAAATATTATTAATAACAAACGAACTATACAAAGAACAGGGAACCAGATCCCTCAATTACATCAAGATTCTCTCCTCAATACACCAATGCTTACACATCAGCCAATTAGTATAAGATCTCGTCACTCTCCAGTTCAAAGAACTAGCCCTAACATAGCTCTCCAATTCCTTCAGCAACCCTTCTTCAGTCCTAAATTTACCCTGGAAAATACGTTGGTTTCTCTCCTGCCACACAAGCTGATGGAATCTATACTGTGTTTATCTAGTGTAAGAATTTACAAAGAAATTACAATTCATGGTGAGGCTGTGATTCTTGCTTATCAATCTGCTTTAAACATCATCAACAGATGAAGTGATGAACCAATTACTGGACTGCACGCTAGCCAAAAAAGGAAGAACTAACCAGGTATTGCTGGATGTAAATATCCAAAACAACGACGACATACTCCCAGCCTTCTCTTCAGATCTATCAGATTGCTTATCGGATGCACAGCCTGTGTATATGACGATTATAAGAATTTATACAAATAACACTGTGCAACATCTTGAAGTGCTGAAGAAACAAAGACAGAGACATGCCTCATACGCCACAATTTTCTCCAACAAAGAAGCAGGATCATCCCATGTAATCTGGTGAAGCTCTAGGTTGGCAGGACTAAGCCATGTAATAAGCTTCTCTTTCAAGAAGGAGTCCAGTGCCCGTAAAGATGCAATGTTTTCTTCCCTGAATGTTCAAATGAACCATACGGTATGTTCACACAAATATGTTATCTGTGAATTATTAGTGGAAAAATTAAGCAATAGGAAATGAGAGTGAAAATATCACATATAATGTACAGAATGGTAGAACTTCAAAGCTTGGGTATGTCATAACTTAGGCCGATTGACAAGTAAAGTTCAAGTCACTAAAAATGGATGTGAATATTTTCTTTTCACAAGTACGGATATATCCTTCAACCACCACTTTGGTCCTCAAGAACCCGCATGGAAAAATAGTAGAAAAATAAGGAAATTCAAGGCCTTTAGAAGCTCTAGGAAGTTGTAATTTGTTGCGCTTAAATAAAGATTTCACATATATGTGTGAAAAGGTAAATCATAAAGGAGGGAAGTGCTCCTAAAACTAAAATCCATCACTGAAACTGCCTTCTTTTCTTGTGCTGGTATCTTCAAGCCAAACTTCCCTTGCCTGCTTTTGTAAATATTATCTTTTCAATCCCAAAAGCATAATTCTTCAATATATATATATGTAAGGTCAACAAATAGTTTTAGATTGTTACCCACACAAAATTTATGAACAAAGTGCAAGAAAAAGATTAAATGTGAACGCGAGAAAGATTCTTTGTGAAGGATGGTTCTCCCAGCCAACGGATAGTAGGCCTGGTTTACGTCCACCTTTTTGATGATTGAGTTTTATTGATATTGATGATGATTACTGATTGTTGATGGTTTGCCCGACTACACCCAGCCTAAGTCCCCCCCTAAATGATTAAGGCTAGTTCCTTTTATAGTTGGAAGGAACTAGTGGTTACAAGATGATAGGCCTCACTCCTCACGTTGTATTTGTGGGGAGATAATAGCGGAGTTAGTTGCGTAGTGGGCGGTTAATAACTGGTCGTTGGGCGTGCTGGTCACACTCTCATTGTACTGTTGCCACGTGTCCCTAGAGAGCACTTCCTTCTGGTCTATCTTACTGAGCTCGGACGCATGGTGAGGTCGGACCTCGTCCTTCGGCTGTGAGCTCGGAAAGTTATTTTTATCCCCTTCAATATATATTATCCTACTTTCAAAAATGGCATTTGCTTCTCTAACCTCATAACTTGGTTTACTTTCAAGTTTCAACTGTCCAGGGAAATTCTTTATTCGCTTTCGTGTATGACCGACTCCTAGTCTTTGAGCCCGCTTTGTGTTTTTCTCTTATTATTCACTGCCACTCAGGATAACGTCACAGAAAGAAACCAGAAAGATAGGTCCCCAGATTTTCTCCTTTATCCTTCTCAAACCGAAAACATAGATCTTAATATAAAGTCATCACCTCAAGTATCAATCATACTATTCATATATCTTGGCAAATGACAGCTGCAACTACATCGTAACACAATTGAATCATATAATGTAGGAAATAACCTTACGCGAGGATAGATAGAATGTCAGCTCGAATATTGGACAAGAACTTCAACCCTCCAGGGTGTGTGTTGAGCCGTTCAAATAGAACTTCATACATTGGCTTGAGAGCATATCTCAAGCTCCGCTCAATCCTGTAAAATGCGGAAAGTGATCCTTCGTCTTCATTGCCAGCATCCAGAGCTTTGTCACCTAAAGCTAGAAAGATTTTAAAATCTAATCACGCACAGCGAGCATGGAATTCAAATAACAATATAAAACTTACAACTTGGGAGCTCAAGCCCCAGATATTGCTTCATCAATTCACGAACTTGCATTCTATTAAGGTCATACTCTCTGGAAAGTATAACGAACAGTCGCCGCCGGTTCTCTTGAGAAAGACTAAAATAACCCTATATGATTAATGATAAATGTATTATTATAAGTGTTCTAGTTGACAAAGTAATAATGTGTTAACTCCACACAACTTTGCAACGAAAGGAACTCGCCTCCGAGAAATCATCTAGTACTGAATCCAAAATTTCTGTTTTGTTCATTGATATAGCCGAGTGCATTGACTCTCGTACTTGCTCAAATTCTCTGGGGAAATAAATAACATCGACAAATTCACTCCTTTATTTACATAAGAGAAATCTGTCTTTATTTCAAAACCTAAATAAGGATCTAATATTAAGAACCGTAAAAGAAATGAATCTAACAGGTGGCCGTCATGTGTGTATAGATTGTGACCTCTCAGTGTTGTTTGATGCATTCTGAGCAGATGCTTTTTCTCCTTCCAACGGATCTAGTTGCACTTGATTAACCTTGTTCTGCTCACAAACAAAAAATGGAAGTGCACGATCAGAACCAAACTATTAGTGGCACTATCAGTGCTCATAAATTCTCCATCTTATCAAAACAAAAACTACTGAAAGTGGAGAACATATACATGTTTACTTGAGTTTGAACAATGTATAAAAACAAACAACTGATCGATTCCAACTTTTTAATAAATTAATGATCAATTGCAATTATAATTTATCCTAGAAACAATGAAGATGCAAGATTTCACAAGGGAATCGAGTGATCCTCAGAAGAAAACTATCAGAACATCTGAACATGTGAATCTGGATATTTGTGCTTTTACAAGCGTAATCTAAGCATATAGATAGAAAGGAGAGATAACATACAGTTGCAGCGGGGGAAAGAGGTCTCATTTTGGTTCGCATCAAAATGGAGAGACCTTTTTTGTTCATATCTGCTGCTTTCTAGTTGACACCATTAATGAACGAAAGTGGAGCTCTCAAATTTGCATTATGTTCCCACGTCTTTCTCAATTTTGCTTGCATACTGCAGCTAAGCGAAGTACCCAATTGCTTCACTAGTCACGACAAGTGGGCAATAACAGCTCACTCCGATTTCTGACCACCTGTCCTACCAAGCCTTCCAGATGGTGCGCCTTGCGCAATGGCCCAGGCCCAGGCCCAGCCCGGTCCTTGACGGGCTGCATATAAGATTGGCTCAGAATTATAGCGCTTGCACCATATCCACAGTTACACACCAGAACTTTTGTTCCACTCTTTTTGTGTGGAATATTTTTACTTGAAAAAAATTTCGTGTTATATAAAGTTTTAGAACACATTAAAAAAATGTGAAGGAATTTTATTAAATAGTGATAATATTTATTTTTTATATTTAATGTCATTATTCAAATTATTGTCCAATTATGCTAACGACCTTATATTCTGATTAGTAGAGGTCATTGGTCCAATCAACCTAAATGTGGTATTGAACAATTTGTTATGTCCATGACCTGGATGTGATTGCACATTTATATAATTGATCTATTATTGAATCATCTATTGTACTTATAAAATAAAAAAAAAATCATTGTTCAAGTATTGTAATTTATTTTTAAAGCACAATTTATCGTAAATTTATGTGTGTACCAAGAATTCCCTCTTACTCACAGTAATAAAAAGTGCAAAGAAAATGATAAAATTTCTTAAAGAACAAGAATTAGAAGTATGTTACGGAAGTGAATTAGAAGAATATTCAGAAAATGATGAAATTCTTTATGAAATGGAATCTGAATCAGATAGTTCAAATGATGAAGTAGTATTTATGATGAAGCTACTTACTTTTTATTATAAATGGTCTGGATAGGATAACAAGAAATAATAAAAAGGATTTAATTATATTGTACAGTATGTTGTTTTCGTAATGTCTAAATCAATTTTTGTTCTAGTTTCAATTCTACAATTTGGAAGTGAATTGAAATATTATCTTCCACACTTTAATTATGGACGTTGAGTTGTTATTATCTATATTATATAACAAAATCTTTGATCAAATTTCTTCTCAAAAAGTATAAAAGTATTTAATGGTTGAAAATGCATGTGCAATGGTGCATCTTAGTTGCACTCCCTTTGATGACTTTTATATACACAATAAGATATCAAATTAAAGATAAAATACTCACACTAATAATATACATACAATAAGCTCCTACACATTTACACGTGTCTCTTCTCTCTCTCTCTCTCTTATTACTAATCTACAAGGCACATACCTACTCACTCAAATATATTTAACATTATAAACTTTGAATTTATTCACATGCACGTATTTTAACTCAAGTCTCGACCACGGCCTTTTCTTTTATGTTAATTCTGCTAATTTTAAAATTTAGTTTTTGTTTATTTGATATAGTTAATTTATGTCTCAAAAATAAAAGTGAGATGAGATTTTAGCCGAGACACCTATATAATAAGGAGTTTTTTTGCCAAAGTTATCCACTTTTTAAACTTAATAGTCAAATTAAGATACTTTTTAACATATTTGTCAAACTAACACGCTTTTAAAAATAGTAATTCGACATAAGAACGTAATTCAAAATCACTATTTTTTCCCTTAAAATAGTGATTCAAAATCACTATTTTTATAAATGTGCTAATTTGACAAATATATTAAAAAGTGGCTTAGTTAGGCTATTAAGTATAAAAATTGGCTTACTTTGGCAAAAAGAAATCATATAATAAGGTACAAAAAGTCAATGCAAACCCCACTTAAAAAAATACCCAATTTAAGGTTCAATTTTTTTGTGATAATGTCTCGTTCAATCTTCACATTGATATATGTTCTTACACTCACACAAAAGTGTGTAATCAATCCTAAGACACGCACACATTATCTCTTCTAAATTAGTTTTTCTCTCATCAATTTTGTTTAAAATTTAAATGCCATAATATTAAATAAAAAAAATTAATTTAAATATTTACAATCTACTAATCAAGATAAATTAAACAAGATTCATTGTAACTGTATAATTATGTAAAAAATATCAAGAAAAATATTGAGTAACATTTAAGGACATACTTTATGTTTTTGTACATTATTCGTCATCTTAGTATGTCGTTTCTACGAGGGTTCACGGTACGTCGATACGATTTTTGGACCATTTTTAGATCCGACAAACGAGACGCAATTGAATTATTTTCACATCTGGCATTGATTATAATTTGCTAAAAAAGTGTTTTACTAAGATTAGAATAAGAAGGGAAAAAATACAATATAATTAAATGAGCCTTTAAAAAATGAAAAACGATGCAATCAAATGTAGTCTGTTTTTAATTTTTTGAACCTGGAAATTAAATTTAAGTTCTAGTTATTCTAAACTTTAGATTAAGTTAGAATTTGAGTTCAAATAGGCCAATCAAAATTTACCAATTTAAGTCAATTTATATTATTTTTTAATTTCGTTATCAAATTTTATTTATTTTATCGTGTCAGACGGCAAATGTACACCTTAATTATTTTATTTATGACCATCATTTCTCATTATGCAAATTTTCATAACGAATTAGTGAAGTGCTAATTGCTTCCCAAGTCACGACAAAAACCACCTGTTGTAATGAATCTCCCATACAGTGGGGCCGTAGCGTGGCCCAGGGCAGCACTTTGAAAAGATGTAAACAAAATTGGGCCAGAATTATGGGTTACCAAAAGTTTGTATGTTCTACTGTTAAATGCGTTTTTTTGTTTCGTTTTGTTTAAATCAGGCCGTGTCCGGACCGGAGTTCAATTAATCTTCCTTCATAGCTTAGATCATGTTTGTTGTTGGCCATAAAATATTTTTGAAGAGTTCCCAGTCAACCCCAGAGCTAAACCCAGGGTGGTAACCGCTGGGCCAAATCCGATGGCTACTGTTAAATGCTTTTAACTGATGAGTTGTATTTTTAAGATTGATTGACTAATGACCTCTAGAGTTTTGAATAAGAGTTTGAGAAATATGTTAAAGAAAAATATTGTGAACTTGTGTAAAAATTAATTTATTAATGAGTGAGTGAGTCAAATAATAAAGTGTTTATTCGAATTCAAAAAATTCTGAATTAAAATTTTACTCGGAGCAAGATTTTTTTTTTATTATTATTATTTGTAATCAAAGAAAGAATTAATACTTTCTATTATCAAATAAATAAAATAATTATTTATAGAACATTACTCTTTTAGTAAGGAAAGAATACAAAAACATAAAACAAAATGGAAGTAGATAGCATTAGCCCTGCAGGCAAATAGAAACAAGAGGTAGGTAGTAGGAAAATGGTATGATAATCTAATAATTGAGATGAGCATCTCTGAATTATCGGACGTCCAGCCACTGAAATGGGCCTACTTGTTTGATAACCCAATATCCAACAACTTCTTCAACCAAACCATGTTAAAAGATTTAATCGTATTATACTATATCATACCATACAAATTATAAGATCATCCGAATTGGTTTTGTTATAATATAAATATATTTCTTTCTCCTACAATATGTCTGAGCCTATACACACAGTATCGATCATGTACGGTCGATGCAATGTGCATCAACTTTGATTTTTTCTTTTATGGTTACAAATCATACACACCTTCACGGAATGTGTGACCAAATTAAGCATTTAGTCTAATACAGGGAGCGTAAAGACCAAAGGTTGGAGAGCAAAGAACAGATAAAAGATGCTGCGGAGGAACCAATGTTAATGAGTATAGATTTGTCACACATGAATGATCAACAATGAGCGCTCTACAGTTACCGGAATCAATAATTGATCAATAAGAGACGTCAGAACTAGCAATCATCACAAAATATCTTTAATTTAATTTAAGTTTTAAGTGATGTTCGTATTTTATTTAAGTGATTGTATTGTAATTTTTGTTTTCAAATATTATTAATGTTATTTATGTGTCTTCTTTAAAAGTTTTACTTTTTTTATTAATATTTATAAACAATAATTAGAATACGTTTAATAAAAACTCAAGATAACATGTGTAATAAAATAATAAAAATATATAACATTTAAGTGGGGTTTAAATAGTTGGGATGAAAGTAGCTTTTGAAAGAGCCTTTAAGCTATGTTAAAAATGCCATAGCCGATGCTCTTTGCGTCCCGCCGATGATGCTCAGTGCATTGGCTAAGGTATTTTTACCAATTTTCTTTCATTTCTTTTTTTTTTTGCAAACAAAACATAAATGGTATGCTAAATATACCAATTTAGCAGACCATTTAACATCTCCAATGCCGATGGTCTGATACGTACTTCTTCTCATGTTAATAATTATATTTTATAAATATTAAAATTAAAGTAATTTTCCATACACATGCATAATCAATGAATTATTTATTTATTTGTTTTTATAACCACATATAATCAATAAAATAAATTTCATAATAATAAATGATTTTTTTATTTTATTTTATATCGATTAGACTTTGTTTCTTTTAATACGTTAAATCAAAATGTGACCTCAATTTAGAACAAGAGAAATATATATAAAGTTTTCGATGTTCACGTATAAACTCTATGATAACTTAATTTGAGGTAATGATTCTTCATACATGTTTTAGCCCCTAAATATTACTCTTTTGTTTGAAATTAGTTTCATTTTTAACATTTATACTTTTTAATGTACATCATATTCAATTGTCAAAAACTTTTTACTATCTTGAGATTTTGTATATTAACTTTAAATAATATATAAATTGGACTTTTAATGAATATTAACTTTAAAAATATATATATGTCTAATTGCTAGTTGGTGAAGCAATAGCACCGCTAAGGAGCAAATTAAAGAGGAATCTGCTCGGAGAAACTCACGTCTAATTGCTAGTTGGTGAAGCAATTGCTATCGATAACACGTTCAAGAGGATGATTAGCCATATTAAATTTGAGGCAGCCAAAATTCCTAACAAAGGCGGTTAGGAGGAATATTTTTTTGCAGTAGGAAAAGGCTATAGTGAACAGTGACGCGTGGAGGTAGATCGAAGAACTGAGACTCACCTCAATGAAACAATTAATCCTAGTCAAACATTCCAACCATTCTAGTATATCACTAGTGAATTAACATGAGATGACATTTATATGTGTTAAAATAATAGATACAAAGAGTGAGAGAGAACAATCTTTTTATTTATCAGATATATAATATGAATATGAATAGAGGTCAGCTCTATTTATATAAAAAACTAACATTATTATTTTTTTACAAAATTAATGCGAGACAAGTTAGACAAATTATATCTTTAAATATTACATATAAGTATTCATATATTAATATTTTACAACAATAAGCATAATATTGTACCTTTAATTTAACACTACTACATCTAGATGCATGCATGTATGTCAATAAGTAAGATTTGCTATGATTAATATAATAATACTATTATTTTCACCAAAGGAATCTAAGACAGCTCGTGATAGGAGTGTTTCGTTTTCGGTTTCGGTCGGGGTAGAAACTAAGGTACCCCAAATCCTCCCCAAACTTTATAGTTCGGTTTTGGTTCGGTTCGGTTTCGGTTTTCGTACCTATGAAACCCAAACCCTCCCCAAATTATTCGGTTTCGGTCCGGTTCGGTCTCATTCCGATTTTTTTTGTATTTTTAAAACTTTAGTTCAAAATTGCACTAAAAATATAATTTCACTCAAAAGGCGCTACAAAAAAATTATATAATGTATTTATTTTAATAATTAGCTTAAGTAATTATTTATAAATGTAAATAATTCATAGGGTTGGGTCATTTATATAATGTAAATGTTGGAAGAAGATTTTTTTTTTTTTTAACGTATTGTAAGACAACTTAAGCAATTACATTAAGTTAGCAAATATTTTTTTTTAAAGATTCGGTTTTTTCGGTCCAATTTGAGGACCCCGAATCCCCAACCCATATCGACTCAAATCAATCGGTTTCGGTTTTTGATTTCGGTTTCGATTTTTTTTTCGGTTCGGGAAATTTCGGATCGCAACGAATCGGTTCGGTTCGGTTCGTTCGTTCAGTTTTCGGATTTCTTACAACACCCCTAGCTCGTGGCCAAAATGAAATAGCACAATGCATGACTCTTGTTCTAGAAGACGAATAATTTTATTTTAATTTCAACCTACTGAAAGATTAAAAAAAAATTGTTACAGAGAATAATCGATTATCATATCTTACATTTAGCTCATGTTACATATATATTTTTACGTGTACTTTATTTTTAACATTATTTTGAATAGCTACCTTCATTCGGAAGACTCAATTTATCATAAATTATCTCATCGACAATTATTATCCGGCTAACAAGTAAGTATTTATTTACAACTGATTAGTTGAATTGATTGGTTAATCATAAACTTTTTACCATTGAGATTTCGAACTTCTTGTAAATTTAAGAGTCAAACTTTGTTAATCCAATTAAAAAAGAGTCACCCGCATATGATTGGTTAAACCATCCAAGTCATTAGTTTATTTTAATTAATACCATTTGTTTAATTAAAACCTAATTTTAACTAATTAAGGAAATATAAAAAATAGACGCCCATAAATCTCGTCGCTACTTTTCTTCTTTTCTCCTTCGAATTTCATCTCACCCCATCACCGTCATTTGCTAGTATGCAGTAAAATCAACAAATCTATTTTATTTGATTTGTAGATCCAATCTTCCATCACCAACACCAATTCCAGAACCAATGGAAGCACAACTGGATTAGTGGACCCAAATTCTTATCGCATTGTCCCCATTTATTAGAGTAGAAAGAATCCATTTAAGAGATGAGATGGCGGCCAAGGCTTGATCCCAACAATATGGATCAAATAATGAATCGTAACCGATGTGCCTTCTCTAGTTTTAAGACTTCAGTCCCATAACCATTGTTGGTAAAAAATATTCCTCCAATTGCCTAATGTAGTGGCAATTAAAATATAAGAGTGGAGTCTATAGTTATTTCTCTAATTGGTGTTGAAATATGATTTCCTATGTATTTTCCTATAATTTAGCCTTCATCCTCTCTTTATTTCCTTATGTATATTTTCATAGTTTAGACTTTCCTTTTTCTCAATCCTTTTGTACTGATATATATAGGGTCTTCCTCTTGTAATGATACACACCAAAATATACACAATACATATTTTTCTCTCTTTCTCTAGATTTATCATGGTATCATAGCAGGTTTAAACCCTAGCTCCTTCATCCCACCACCACTGCCAAACCCGCTACTACCTCTCCGCTGACTACCACAACCCAAACCTCCCAAACTGACCAAACCCTTTTCAACTCTTATAACCCTCACCTAAACTCTTTCAATACTCTCAAAAACTACCCAAATCACCTCCAAAACACCGCATTCTACCACCGTTGCCATCGTCTCAACGAGATAATTCTATCGCTGCAAAAATCACCTCAAAACTCGCCCTCACGAGCCAGGCGAGTGATATCCATATCGTTGCAGATCCCATGCGCCTCACGCGCTGTCCCTTCTGACGCCGTCATTTTTAACGGTAGTTACCTTAACGCCGTTAATTGTAACGGCAGACCTCTAACACCGTTAAATTGCCGTTAAGTTACTGTTTAAAGAAAAAAAAACATACTTGTTTCTAGGGTTTGTCAGCATTCCGGACTCAACTACGGCCTTCGTTTTAGCTAATTCCGTTTCTAAGTACCAGTATCAGGTTCCGTATCTTACCTTTTCATTTTTCGTTCTATCAATTCTCCAATTTTCGCCATGTTTTCCAACTCTAAAATTCCTATTACAATTAAACTTGATGGGAACAATTATAGTCACTGGTCAATGCTATTCCGAAATTTTTTAAAAGGTAAAGGTCTTTGAAATTATGTTACTGGCAAAGAAAAATGTCCTGCTGATACTTATTCCAAGTTTACAGAATGGGATATTAATAATAACAGGATCTTGACCTGGGTTGCCAATATTGTCCTACCATCTATTAGCATACAACTCAGGAAATGTGATACAGCAAAGAAAGCTTGGGATTTTCTAGCAAATCAGTATGTTCAAATTAATTTTGCTAAAAAGTACAAGCTTGAACAAGATATACGAGCCTTACAATAACAAACAGGACAATCTGTCTCTGATTTTCATTCTAGCATGTCTATTATTTGGGATCAGTTATAACTTATGGAACCTCAGTGAACTACTGATATGCAATTATGGGAAACCTTTCATGAAGAAACTCGCCTCGTCCAATTCCTTATGGCTCGTAGGGAAGAATTTGAATCAATATGTGCCGCCATGCTCTACCGTAAACCTTTTCCTACCGTCGAAGAGGCTCTGACATAATTAATTACTGAAGAAACCCATAAAGGTATCTCTTCAACTATGTCTTCGGTATTCATTGCGGCCCCTTGCCCACAGCAGCAGTCTTACCGACCACCCACAAATCATCCCTCACCACGCCTTCCCCATACCCCAACTCTTCCCCAACAAGCTTCCCCCTGGCCACTTAGAGGTTTATCACAGGTACAATGTAACTATTGCAAGGAATTTAGTCATATAGTTAAGTACTATCCCTCTCCTACTTCTCGTTGTTGATTGACTACCGGATATATGATTTTCAATGGAGAGAAGAAAAGCGCAGAAGTTCATCGGTGTCTAATTTTTTTTCCTAATTAGTTAAAATTAAGTTTTAATCAAATAGATAATATTAATTAAAACAAAGTAATGATGTGGGTGTTTTAGCCAATTATACACAAAGGTCAACATACCCTCTTTTAACAAGGATTAACAAAGTTGAACTCTAAATTTAATAATTGTTAGTTACAAAATTTTTATGTAAATCCAAATATTTCATGATATTAGGACTTATTTAAATTGATTAATATGTTTATTTAACTTTGGATTTAAGGAATATGAGGGAAATGAAATGAAAAGAAAAATGAGTGATTAAAAATCACTCGATTAAAGATATTTGTAAAGGAGAATGAAAAGGAAACGGATGGAATGAGAGGGATTATTAATTTCTTTGACTCCTTTGTATTGTTTTCTTCCAATATTGAAAGAATTGTGAGAGAAATAAAAAGATTTTAATGAAATATTTACCATCTTCTAAATTTAATCATAATTTACTAATAATATATTAAATCAAATTTATTTCATTTAATTTATTTTATTCTCTCTATCCAAACTAGAGTTATTTCCATTTCTTTCTTTTCCATCCTTAACTATCCATACAAGAATAAAATTAAAATCATTAATTTATATTCCATTCCATTCATTCCTAGCTATCATAATAAACTATTTTCTTTCCGTTCCCTCCCCTCAATCTAAATGGGTTATTAGTTTTTTTTTAAAAGAAATATGGCAATTGCATTAACTGGAAAATATTACATTAAAAATAAATTGAGGGGGAACATTCTCCCGATTCTCAAAGTGAGGCTTAGAAAGAGCCGCCCTAACAATGCTATAAGCCACTTCATTCGCTGACCTTCTTACAAACTCCACATTGTAAGACTCTAAAGTCTCCACAATTGTGCGACAATCATTTAATACTAAACCAAAAACCGACAAGTCTGGTTCTTTTTTATTGAAAGCATTAACAAATAAAAGGGAATATGTTTCTACCATAGCATTTGAGATATTATGGTGTTTCAGCCAACTTAACGCTTCGCGAATTTCAATAACTTTTGCCACCTTTGGTTATTGCGCACTTTATTTTCGACCTGTTCCTCCTCCTAGAAAATTGTCGGTATGGTCTATATTGATAAAATCGTACCCCATTTGGTTGCTGGCAATGTCCACACTATCGTCGACGTTGTACTTCATTAAGCCAAAAGAAGGGTTCTCCCACTTGGGAGCTGTTGCTGTGCTTCGTGAAGAATTATTGCTTAAATTTTCCTTTGAATTGCGCAATTGGTCAATCATATTCTTCGCCATAAAATAAACCGCTGTCGGGGAAAAAAGATTGCCTTTCCAAATTGCTTTGTTATGATGAAACCATATGCTCCAAAGCACGCACGCCATGCCTTCAAGTTAAGACTTACCGAATCTGTTACGAGCCGCATTCCACCAAACTAAACATGAACCGTGGCCTGCAAATTGATCTCCAAACGAAGACTGCACCTAAACTGCCTTGGCCTTCGGACAAGCGACTAGAACGTGTAAATCAGTTTATGTTTCGAAATTGCAAAGAGCACAAATTGTTTGAATATCGACACGCTGAGCTTGTAATGCTATTTTCGTCGAACAAGAGAAGAATAAAACTTGTCACAAAAAATTCTTGACCTTACCCGGAATGTTTAAGTTCCAAACGCTGCACCATGGGATAACAACCGGTCCTAAAATCGATAGCGATGTCACTACTGGGATTGTGATTTATCTTCGTGCGTGAAACAAGAGACTAGGATTGTGATTATTTCTTTGTAATTTCTGAATGAGAATAACGAATAAATTAAACTGGTGTCCCATTCTCTAGAAATAGGATCACTAAGGTTCAAAACCTTCAAGTTTTCCATGCCGCTGCGAATAAGAGTCTCTATTAATAGGAACCTGTTGTCATCCTCCCAAACCTTGATGCTACTACCTGATCCTCCCTGGTACCGGCTGCCGCTTTTTAGCAGGTCTTGCGTTGCCCAAATGCTTCTCCAAGCATAGCTCGGGTTTTAACCCGATTTTTGCATTTAAAAATTGCTTGAAGAATAATATCTTGCTTTAAAAACACGGCTCAAAAGAGATGTTTGATTCAATAAAAGGCGCCATCCCTATTTAGTTAAGAGAGCTAAATTAAAATTATGAATATTTTTAAGACCAAGGTCGCTGTCTCTTTTGCTAATGCATAAAAGTTCCCAACGCTTCCAATGAACACCACGCCCGCTCGAATCTCCATTACTCCACCAAAAGGCATTCACCATACGCTTGATATCGTCAGCAAAAGTCACCAGTAGTAAGAAATTACTCATGATGTAACTCAGGATAGCATGCACTACTGATTTAATTAACACTTCCTTTCCCGTTATAGATAGCATTTTACTTTTCCACCGATTTAAGTGCTTCCAAACCTTTTCCCACACAAAATGAAAGACCTCCACCTTGTTACGACCAATTAAAGAAAGGGCTCCTAAATACGAACCTTGATTAGAGCAAATCTGCACCCCTAAAATACTATAGATATTCTCCTTTATTTTTACTTCCACATTTTCGCTAAATAAAATAGATGATTTATCGAAATTTACCATTCGACCGGAGGCTTACTCATACGTACTTAGAATATTCTTCATCTTCATGCTCTTTTGCGATGTGGCTTTGAAAAATAAATAGCTGTTGTTTGCAAAAAGTAAGTGCGAGACAATTGGCGCCCCACGAGCTACTTGGCAACCATGTAAATCCCCTCTTCAACAACAAGCATTTATTAAAGAAAATAAAACCTCAGCGCAAATCAGAAAGGGTTAGGGGGAGATAGGATCTCCTCGCCGTAAGCCATGAGATGAGTGATAAGGCCCACTTTTTCCCCCTATGCTGAATATAATATTTTACCATAGTTACAAAAGACATCAATAGGTTCACCTACTGAACCGCAAAGCCTATTTTAAGAAGTATGTGCTCAATAAATTTTCACTCCACCCTATCGTATGCTTTAGACATGTCAATTTTTAACGATGCAAACCCCATCTTGCCTTTCTTCTTTTGATTAATGTAGAGCCCCATTTCAAACGCGACAAGAAAATTATCAATGATTAATCTCCATAGGATAAACGCACTCTGATGCTCTGATATAACCAAGTTAAGGACTAGCTTCAAATGATTAACAATCATCTTCATTATAAGTTTTACAATCACATTGCATAGAGATATCGGTCTAAGTTCAGTGATCTGTAGGCTTAGTACCTTTCGGGATCAAGACAATTGTAGTCTTATTAAATTCCGCCGGAAACTCTCTTCGATTAAGAAAACTTAAGCATGCCTCTGTTACCCTTGTCCCAATTTATGTCCAATAGTTTTAATAAAAGCTTGGGTTCATGTCATCAGGTCCCGGAATTTTATCCGGATGCATACTTTTCAACGCCTCGTTAACTTCTTGGATTGTGTAAGGCTTGAGTAAAAATAATTTTTGATTTTCTAAAATCGAGCTCGAAATTGCAGCAAGAACTTTTTCATCTATGCAGTCCTTTGAACTAAATAAATCAGAAAAATATTCTTCAATTAATTATGGTAAACCCGAGTCCCAAGTGTGCCAAACCCCATGGTTATCAACAAGTCGGGATATAGTATTTTTTCGCTTCCCAGACAACGCATAAGCATGGAACAATTTTGTATTCGAATCCCAAACCGAAGCCAATGTAATTTGGCCCTTTGACTTCGCTGCCCTTTGAGACAACAGCGAGGACAACGCTGTTTATTCCTGATTGACCAGCAGCCTTGCAGTTGCGTTGTTATCACCACACATAATTCGAATTTTCCTCCTGCTTGTTTCAACTTTCTGTGCAAAAGCCGTCTTTTATTGCACGCCCCATTCGAGAAGTTCTTTATCACACATTAAAATAAGTTGACAGATGTCCATGTCTACCAGCCGGCACTATCCTTTTTTAACCACTGCCATTGTTTCTGGTCCACTAACCCAACTGTTTTCAAAACGAAACCGACGCACCACTTGAGAGACTTGAATATTTTTCAGCTTTAAGAAAATTGCATTATAATCCGAGGAAACAACTTATAAATTAAGAATTATCGTATTTCCAAATCGAGCCATCCAACTTGATGATGCTAAAGCTCTATCTAATCGTTATTCGAGAAAGTCATTTGTGTTTCTACCTCGTTCCCACGTAAATGTGTGTCCACTTGTACTAATTTCTGGTAACTTGCAATCATTTATCGCTTATTTAAACCATGTTATTAAATTAACTGGATGTAGTCGCTTGTATTTCTTCTCCGTTTGTCGTAAAATATCATTAAAGTCACCGATACACAACCACGGTTCATTTGATTTACCTGATAATTCTCGCAAAATATCCCATAATTTTTGTCTCCGTGCTCTTTCAGGGCACCCATAAAAGTCGGTGAGTCTCCATGCATTGTCCATACCCTCTGTGATAATTATATTAATGAAATTCGGTGCTAGACCCAAGAGCCGCATTGCTAACTTGTTACGCCAAAATAACACTAGTCCTCCTCTATTATTTCTCCCCGGAACAAAACATAGGCCCTCTGATCTCAGTTTTTTCTTTACGTACTCTACTTGCTCTCTTCCAACCTTCGCTTCTATTAAAAAAATAAATTCAAGCCAGTGCCTGGAATTAAATTACAGTAAATCCTGAATTGTCGCGTTGTTGCCCAAGCCACGACAATTTTAGCTTAAGAGATTCATAATGCCTGGCAGGACTGGATGCCAGTGCCCGCCTCGACAGATTTAAGAGAGTTCTGCCCACTCTTAGATGGTAATTTTTTTCCCCCATCGTTAATTTCCATAAGAGCAACTCTTGTTTCGCCATCATTCTTTCGTCGTTTTAATTCAATTAATAGAACCTCATCATCCACTTCGAGCTGATTTACTTTACTTGGATTATCAGCAGGCGATTCTTTATCATTGGTGCCCATATCAGTATCTTCCTCTGCCAAATTACCCACGGTATCAGCTGACTGCTAACTGCTGTTACTGTTTTCGGCATGCGCATGGCGTTGTTTCAGTGTAGGTCTAAGCCAGTTATCACCCGAGCTGGAATTTGCTTTCTTAAATGCGCGCGAAGCCAAAGCCCAAATATTTTCTCAATATTTTTATTAGCACGCCAAAAGAAGAGCGGGCAAAATTTATCTGCGTGGCCAATTATACCGTAGAAAAAACAAAAGTTCGAAAGTTTCTCGTACTTGAAATTGACCCACACACTATCCGCTCCATACTTTGATTAACTTATTCATTTTTCGTTTCAGCAAAATTTGAACATCGATACGAACGCAGATTCTAATGAATGATCGCCAATGACCTTTAAAGTTGTGCTTATCATACTCAACAAACGTATCAATATGGTTATAAATTTCTTTAGCAAAAGAGGCCAACCAAAAGCCCGATTTCACATCATGCATTTGAACCCAAATATCTGCATGCGTTAATGGCACTTCGTATACTGACATCGAATCATTAAAGCGTGCAAAAACAAATAAGTGTTGTTCGAAGGTCCAGGTCAATCTCTCTCCACCCGCTTTAGGTCTAGCTCATGATTAAATTAAAAAAGGAACAGGTTCGAGTCGAGGTCTTTTGCCCACACGCCCATTACCAGTTGCTAAACGAACGCCATCATTTATTTCATATCATCAAAATTTATAGAACGGTTTGTATTAAGCTTACCGATGATACACCATCGCATATCCGTCTTATCGTGATTGTCTTCTTCAACCACTTCTGACGCTGGAACTCCTTCACCTTCCTCCATATCCATTCTCGCATATAAGTCTGCGAGATCATTGATTTCTGTTGCCATTGGTAGCCTAACCGAAACGGATCCACAACAAAACTTGCTATAAAGAAGACAACAACTAATGAAAACAAAACTAAAAAACGAACAGCAACTTCAAAGTAAGGCAAAAAATAAACTTACCAATAGATGGGACACACTCCGAGCCTGTCACAGAAACGGGAAGACCGCAAAAATAACTACATTTTGTTAAGAAATTTAAATATGCCAAAAAATTCAAACTTGTTAAATCAAGGATTATATATACTATTTGTACAGAATAATTTAAACTTTCACTTTGTCACACTCACACTCAATGTATGTATAAAACTAGTTTAATGAGTCAAGCTATTAAAAAATTTAAATATATATACTATTTTTGGTTTACACTAAGTGGTGTTCAGACTAGTTTTATTAATCCTCTTCTGTAGCTTAGATCACACTCGCCGATGGCTAGATAATATCTTTGCAACAGTCGAAATTCGACTTGGGGAGCTCCCAATCGGCCCCAAAATTAAACCATAATGGTAAGAGCTGTTGGGGTTTTTTTACAAATTAAAAGACACCTTTGATGGTTATGATATCAAATTTAGTATTTATAAAATATGTTTTATGAATTTGAACTTGTTATTTTTAGGTTAAATCGAAGGTTGCTTTATTATTAGGTTATTTTATCATTTGCAAAATGTATTTTAATTTAACTTAGATATTCATATGCATAAAAGGAACACATGTACATGTATTACGTGTACATGAATTTCTAATGTTAAGAAATTCAAGCGTTATTTACTACTGAATGTAAATTTTAAACTAGTTGTCATAATCGGTTACAAAAATTAATTTACAAAATAATGTGCAAATAATATTTATGAATATGGGCGTCCTTACTAAGGGGGAGGGAAGAGGGGCAATCGCCTCTCCTTATATTAGTTTTTTTTACTATATATGGGGTATTTTTTGGAAAAAAATAATATATATATATATATATGGACTTATGTTTTTCCACTTTGAAAATTATCAAACTCACGAACCCACCGAATGACCCCGTCCCTCTTTTTGATCTTTATTCACTCCTTCGCTTCTATTTATTATTTTCTTCTTCACACTGCTGTCCACTGTCCGTCTCTTTGTGCCGGTAACTGGCTTCCCTACCTCCGGTCCTCACGGCCATGAATCCACATGTCACCCACTCACCCTCCATCCGTCCCACTCTCCACTTCTTATTCTAAGGTATTTACTTTCTTAAATATACTTTTTAATATTAGGTATATTTTTATTTCTTGACTAATTTCATAATATTTGTTGTAGTTCTTGATTAATAGCATAATATTAAGTGTATTTCTTGAAATATTTATTAATTGTTCAATATTTGGCGATTTAGGTCTAAACCCCTAATTTTAAAATATTACTATATTTTTAATTAATTGCATAATATTAATTATATTCTTAATTAGTTGCATACATTGAATAAGACATTTTCAGTAATATTAATAAAGAGGACGTGCTGTAATACCTTTAAAATATGAAACCTCATAAAATTTTATTGTAATTTGTAGACATTAGGCATTTGAGAGTTTTAATTATATCAAGTATTACTATTAATGCAATTATGCTTGCGGTTAAATTTCATGATTTTGAATATATTTTTGTGTATTTTAAATTTCGCCCCGGTTAGTTAAATGCCTGCGTATGCCACTATTTATAAAGATTAGTAACTATTGTTTGAGAAGCTAGAAGTTTAAACTTTTATTCATTATTTCAGTTGTTATTAATTTCAGGGTTGACTTTAGTGATTTTAAGGCCCTAAATGAAACTTAGTATAAACAAAAATTAAGGCCCCATATCTTTGTCTTCCCTTTCAGCAAAACAATCATAAAATCATATTATTTAATAATTTGAAACAAAAAAGGTCCAAAAAATATACCTAATCAATTACCAAATTTTAAAATAAATAAATTAAGGCAACAATTAACACAAGATTAATAGATAAAATATTCGAGTTTGTAACAAAAATATGCAAAACCATTACATGTACTATCTAATAGCCTATTATTTTTGCTTTTTGAAGTTCGAAATTAGTAATTACATCACTACAATCAATAGTAACTATCACTATTTTTTTAATAGATAACATAGCCAACCCATTTAACCTATATTCTGACATTGTAGATCAAAGATTATTTTTTATCAACTTCAACTTTGAAAACTTCTCTCTACAGTAGCAACTGTTACTGGTATAATCAATAAAATTTTGTAAGTAACCCAAGCATGCGGGAAACAAATATGCATATCTTTTATATAATCCAAGACTTCAATTGCTTTCATTATGCCTTCTGGTAAAATTTTTTTTAGCAATTGTAGTTCTGAAAACAATCGCATCAATATCACTATCACCTCCATGTTTCAAAAAAGTTCCAAGGGTATCACAAGAATGCATCAGCTCGTCACTGTTAGAGCTAGAAAAAAATTACAATAACCAACAAATAAGCAAAACTAGTACAAGTATATAAATAATCAATTAATCAATAAATACAACTAATATCATATGACTAATCAAGAATAAAACTAATATTTAACAACTAGATAGCTAAATCTAATAATATAAAATTAGGGCTTTTGACTTAAATCACAAAATATGGGAGGAAGAAAATTAGAAGGAAGGAGAGAGAGAACCTGAGAGCGAGCATTTCACCATTTCTCAGTTTTATTCAATATGTAAATTTCATTTTTTAAAGAGCCCCTAAACTTTTCTTTATTATAATTTGGTACCCTTAATTATAATTTTCACATGTAAGCTCTCAAATTTTTTTTGTGCCCTATGTCAAAGTGGGGCCCTAGGCACATGCTTAGGTTGCCTCCCCCTATAGCTAGCTTTGATTAATTTCTCGTGTTTTAGTTGGACTAATGTAGGGAAAATCTCAATTTGACAAGCTAAAAGTTTAAACTTTTATTCATTATTTGAGTTGTTATTAATTTCTCGTGTTTTAGTTGGAATAATGCATGAAAAATCTCAATTTATTAAATTCTTAACAAAAATGTTTTCATAACAATGTTTTTTTGTTAGGTGGAATCTACTTTACAATTTACAAACGGGTCAAATATTTTTGCACGTAGAGTTCAATTTTTGTTGAAAGTGCATGTGCTTAGGACAATCAATTTTTCAAGCAAAGGACACTTCGTGGCGAAAAATTAATAATTAAGGGATCTAGTCCTAAGTCAACCGGGTTGTAGTTCAATCCATTTTTTTTGTTTTTGTTTTATGATTTAAGGACCATTCGGTGATTGGATTAAGAGGAGAAGGACATGATACAAACTTTTTTAACCAAAACTACTTTTTTGACAACTCCACATTGTTATGGATAAAAATACCTCCTTAAGATTTTTCAATTTTTAAAATTGAAAATCCAATAAGGTAACAATCAACTCATTTCTAATAAAATAAATAAAACACTTACTTTAAATACTAAACAAAAGTCCTTTTTAGATTACTAGTAATTTTACAATAAAGATACATAGAAATGTAAATTACGAAACAATTTATTGCAATATTTTTCATATATACATATTTTAATTTCAGCTCTTAAATTTCACTTCATATATATATATATATATATATATATTTGTAATTAAACTTGTAAATTTCATTGTAATTCATATTTTTCCATTAAACTTGTAAATTTTACATAAACATTTGTTGCATATTTGCAGTGAAATTTGTAAATTTTACTTTAAGTTTGTAGTGAAACTTATAAAAGTTAGGAGTGAAACTTTTAAATTTCAACTAATGTTTTGCAATTGAATTTCATTTTTATTGACTAATGAATATAATAAAGATAAAAAGAAATGCAAATTAAAAAACAATAAACGTAAAGAATATAATAGCAAATTAGTAAACAGTTTATGGTACAAAATAATTTGAATTTACAATATATATTGATATATGTACATATATCAAATCTCAATGCAATTAATTCTAATTTTGTCCTTGCTATTGGTTATAGTAATAAAGAGTGTCCCTATTGTATTAAAATATGATATTTCTTGAAAATGTGATAATTTAAATGATTTTTCAACTATATAAAGTTCTCAATTTTATCACAGCCCAATTTAATTAATTATTTACATAATTCTCCTCTCATGTTTTTGTTTTTTAACTGCGCACTTAACTATGATTCGTGATTAAAGGTGTTTATCGGATAGAACTAATTGGAATACCTTTACTCAATTATTTCTTTTATAATATTTTTCTAATTCCAATTCAAATTTCAAAAATTTCGAAAACTCAAAAAAATTTCTGAATTGAAATCTTTGGAAACTCAAACTTAAAGCCGATCCGATATAGGAGCACGTCGGCGTCAACTCGATCCGTCCGACTAACAAAGTCAAAAAAGAGGAATTAGTTGCTCAAATTCACACTAGGACAATATAGTCATTTTCTTTATATAAGCATAAACCTCAGTCCAAGTCCACCGTCGGTGGTCCATTATATATATAAACAATAATCACACATCGCCGAGGGCAATCTCGTCCTTTAAATTTCCTCACATTTAAGTACTCTCACTCCTTTTCTTCCGGTCTTTATGATAGTGATAGATATATAGAGAGAGAGAGAAATAGACCTGAAAAAAGGTTCCTACTCTCACTCATACATTACTTGCCTTCCTCAAACCAACTTTTCACGCTTTTATCAATTTTTTTTTCCTATTGTTGTATGAGTGAGATTAAAAACTATTTTTTATTTCTTTTTTTCGCCGACAGATATACATACAGATTCTCTCTCTCTTCATTACTCTAAGCTTCGAATCTCATCTCTACTCTTCAGTCCTTTTCTTTAATGTCGTTAACAGCAATGGGGACACCTATTACAGATGATCTCACCTGCTCTTCTTCTTCAACTCTTCAATGGCTCTCTTGCATGTGTTTTAGGTCAACACGCGGTTGCTAACTGTACTTGCTGTGTCGGTAGATATAGCGGAAATGGTGGAGAACAGGTTGAGCTCTTCTCTGAAATCTCGATTTTCAAATGTGTTCTTGCTGCTCGCGATTGCGGTGATCTTCGCTCTTTCTGGCGTTGAAGGGGCTACTGATCCGTCCGATGGTAAATTTGTGTTGATTTTGTTCTTTTATTGATTGTTTTGTTTGCGATTGATTGTTGATTTGATACGATTGATGAGTTAAGTGGAGAATTAAGCATTTTACTATGTAAATGATGAATCTTAATGTCGTGATGTGAATATGTGTGTATTTTATGTATGTAGTTATAGGCTAGTACCGTCCTTTTCCTGCTGTTTGTTAGATTGCTCGATGTAAACCAGTTATATGTTGGTGTTGGTGGTCTAAATTTGGTATTGTTTGATTTGAAGTTCAAGCGCTTCAGGTTTTGTACACTTCACTGAATAGCCCTTCCCAGCTAACTGGTTGGAAATCAACTGGTGGCGATCCATGTGGAGAATCATGGAGAGGGATTACTTGCCAGGGTTCTGCTGTTGTTTCAATGTGAGTATTTAATCTCGGTTTAGCCATTCACACGCAAGACTATACGTTCTTAGTTGAGAGTTGAGACGTACCCCTGGGGGAAGAGAAGGATTGTTCCTAAAGCAATACACTAATTTATGTAACGATATGCATCTTTGTTGTTTTAACAGTCAAACTCCAGGGTTGGGACTCAGTGGAACAATGGGATACATGCTTTCAAGCCTTACATCTTTGAGAACATTGTGAGAAAACTATTGGTTTAGTTCCCTTAATGGTTTGGCAACTAGTTTATTTCATTTGATGTCTTTACATTTTTCTTTTCCTGTAATTGAGATATTCACTTGTTTCTGATCTCTTTTTTGTTACAGAGACATGAGTGGCAACAACATTCATGATACAATTTCATATCAGTTACCACCAAATCTTACGAGCCTGTAATGTTTACTCTTTTATGGAATTCAAGGTTGTTCATTAGCCCTATAATTCAACTGCTGAGGCCAATGCTTATATTGTTCCTTACAGGAATCTTGCTAACAACAACTTAAGCGGGAATCTTCCTTATTCATTCTCTACCATGGCTTCTCTTAGTTCTGTGTCAGTAGCAGCTCCTGAATTATACTGTTTTAGTCGTATTTCCATATAGATTTACCTTTTATAGATTTCAATATTTTGTAAATTGCTTAACGTGCTTATTCTTTGTTTCAGGAATTTTAGCCATAATTCACTCTCTCAAGCAATTGGAGAAGTATTCACAAATCTTACTGGCCTTGCAACCTTGTAAGATATCCCAATGAAGTACAAATATGTTGTCAATTTAATTCTGTTTACTGATATCACCTGTCGCATTCTACAGTTGGTTAAAACTCGATCACTTCTGAACGTGGGTTGGATTTATGTGCATATAAATGAAATTGCTTGCTTCTTGTTATCTTCCCCTGACTATATTCATCTCTTAGATGTGTTTCTTTAGCTTTCACTCTTTACTTCTTGCTATGTTGCTTTCCCTTGTGAAGTAAGTAGTTGTATGGCCAGTACGTTAGGGTCATAATGGAATTTTATAGAAGATATTGACTCAACTATTTCTCTCATGACCAAAAAGGAAAATAAATTACTGTGGTGATTTGAAAGCTGCATTATTTCATTTGCCTCATTTGTTTTTGATGCTGTTCCAACTACTTTCTTCTTTTAATCTTACGAAAAGTTTTTTTATTTCTTGTATTGACGACTTGACGTTAAAACTTGTTGTTCATACTTGCGTTTTGATTGTGATGTTATGTCTTCTATGTTTTAACCACAAGTCAATCAACTGATGTATATTTTACTCTTAACATTTACAAAATTGCTCTCTAACCAATTTGTAGAAATCAGGGGTTGCCTAGTATTGTTGTACGCTTTTTATGTCTCTAAGTTAAAGTTCCATCGTAATCTCCGGTGTCCACTATTATACAAATAAGGTCATGCATCTGTTTTCTTTTCGAAATGCACCTGAATAAAACAACAATGTTATTTCTGAAAGATCTTGTGTATCTTGTCAAGTTTATAATGACCACCTCTTTCTCTCTATATATTGGTTTCTTGAGTAGCACCTAGCTTTTTTTAAAATCATCGTTAGATCTTGTCAGAAAGGATTTTGGTGCGAAATCTCATTCTTAAAATATCAAATGCAATTTGACATTTAGATTCTTCAATCGTGGTTTCTTGCGGTGGTTGAATATAATTTCAACCTTCAAGCCATATCTTGCAACTCCCTTCTCACTTATCCCTACTAAGAACAGCGCATGCCTGATAAACTGTCTCTTAATGTTCTAGTATTGGATTGATGTAAAGGCATCTCTGTTAATATCTTATACACAAGTAGCATTGACATGCCTGTAATGCAGGGATATCTCCGTGAACAACTTCAGTGGAGATCTTCCTAATTCATTCAGTTCGTTGCTGAATCTTTCTACTCTGTGAGTGTACCGAAGTGCCACTTCTTGCTGAAATCTTGTTCAATTTGTTTGATTTTTTCCTGATATCTGCATTTCTGGCAGTCAAATGCAGAACAATCAATTAACTGGTTCTCTTAATGTTCTGGCTGCTTTGCCTTTGACTGATCTGTAAGTTCAAATCTGTACACTGGGGCATGGTTTGATTTGAGGCGTTATCTTAGTTATCATATCATATGCTTTTAATTCTCCTCAGAAATGTAGCAGACAACCATTTCACTGGATGGATACCAAGGGAACTTATTTCTATCCCTCGGTTTATGTAAGCTATAAATCAGATTTTTGCTATCTCTTATTGTTTAATAGTATTTGACTTATGTTTCAAAAAAATAAATAATAACAGTATGTGACTTGTGCTATGTAGCTAACATATCATTTGAATAAAACAGATATAATGGAAATTCGTTTGATAATAGCCCTGCTCCTCCTCCACCCCCATACACCGCACCGCCTCCTGGTAGATCTCGTAACAATCGCACTCAATCTCCTCCAGGTTCGCGAACACCCCAGGGTTCTAATGATCCAAACAATAGAAATATAAAAAAGGGGTTGGCTACTGCAACTATTATAGGCATAATTTTAGGTTCTTTGCTGGTGGCTATATTTGCATTGCTTGTTCTTGTTTTTTGCCTTAGAAAGGGCAAGAAGAAGAAAAGCAATCGACGAAGTTCTACAGGAAGCCTTCCTGTTACCACAGATAAAGGTATATCTTATTTTTTTCCCCTTTTTTTTTGTTAAAGAAAAGAAGTTCTAATGGAAAATTCCTGAATCAGATTTATTACTAATAAAATCTTGTGGGAAGATGTTCTTAATTGTGAATGTGAAATACCGATATGATTCTCCTTTTTCCTCCATATTATGAATTATGAACTAATTTGTTTTCTATTAGAAGTTTTTGATAATTGCCTACGTCAGTATTTACTTCAGGTTCCTGAGTCAGAATCCTTATCTGATTTTAGAATTTGACTGAAGCTTATCCCACGCTGAAGTGTTTACATATGTTGTTTTACTAGTTTCTTCCTTTCATGTCTCTCACGTACGTTTCTCTAGGATTTGTATATGACAATAATATTTTGTAAACTCAAACTCAGCTAATTTGTATCCCAATATTTAAGTTTGGTCAGAGAAACCTTATTCCTCCAGAGCTCGATGTTGGTCTTTTACTTACATTGTTAGGCCTTTATGTATTTTTTCATTGTAATTTTCCATATAGTCTGGCTTTCCTCGAGTAGGGACTTACTGACTTTAGGTTGAATAATATGTTTTCTTTTACTTCTCTAGGCCTGCACTCATTATTCATGGCCGTATATGATTAAACCATTATAAACAACTCTACCTAACAGGGTTTTGTTAGCCCCTACACTCTTTGCACTTGTTATATATACAGAACACCCTCTCGGGCTTCCCGAGTTAGAGTTACTCTCTAGGCATAAGTGGAGTAGAAAATAATATTTCTGTTTTACAATGAATAATGGATTAAAATGGGATAATGCATGTATTCTGAACTAGTTTCCTTATGGCTATCTATGTGAAGTGATGTATTGTTTACTACGGCTATCCGATCCAACTGCAGATACCCCTCCGTCCTAGAGTATGAGTCTAAACTCAATGATAACATTTCAAGATAACTAGTAACTTCTATTTTTGCTATTGATAACATTTTAAGGTTAGTGTATCCTTAAAAAAGTGCTGACGCCAAATAGAAGGATTTTAATTTGGGATGGAGGGGTATATTCTTATTCTTCATGAGGTAGTTGCCCTATTAAGAAGCAAGTTCCCAATGTGAGTTGAGGGTGTTGAGAATTCAGGTGTATTGATGCTAAAACTAGGAATATTTATTGGAACTGATATCAATTAAAATGAGCAGTCAACTTAGCACAGTTCTAAGTTGTGGTTAAAATGGGATGTATGTCTACTTCCGGACTTCTGTTAATGTGAACTCAATTCTTGCAAATATTTACTGTAATTAGATATAAGTTGTGCTTCAAGAAGAACATTGTTGCCTATTAACAGCACAATTTCCACAATGTAGTATTCACTGAGAATGTAGAAGTGTTTATTGAAAGTGTTCAAAATCTGTTCTAGAAGGAATGGTGAGACCATGTCCAATTCACTTTGAATTGGGCTCCACAACCCATGTGACCATGTGGGTGGATTGTGGGTTCTGATTCAGGCATGGTTCAAAGTCGCGGTTTCGGATGCCAACTCGGGCACTCAATTTTCAACTCGGATATCGGTTTCGGCTTCGGGGATATGGACCGATTTATTATTTAAAAGGCCCAAAAAATTACAAAAAATATATATAGAAAAATTTTAAAGTATGAGATTAATAAGATGGATCAATTAGATAAGTATAATAACATTATCTAGTACAAATTACATATCCTACATTAAAATACAATCATTTGTCGCGCTCGGTAATAAAATATTACATCATAATTCAATAAATATATAACAATACAATCTTATAAAGTATAAATATCTTAAATATAAGTTCAATTAGGCCTAGAATGATGATATAGATTATAATTATCATCATTACTCAAGGACTCCAGTGATGAGGAATAAGGATATAAAGGAGATTGGAAATTGGCACTTGTGGGGTAAGGATGAGAGGAATGACTAAATGACTCATAATCAGGAAAATTTGGCTGGCCATGGTGATGATAGTATCTAAATCCCCGATAATCGCTGCTACTTGAAAATCCATCATGATACGTTCCACGACCACTTTTATAATAACTACCACTAGTAGCAATACTATTATTTAATCCCCCACTACTAGCATAATTTTGTGCAGAACCTCCATAACCAGTGCCAAAACCATAACTAGTGTTGGCCTAAGTTTAAGCTTTGCAATTGATCATCAATGCTCACGATAGCTTTGTGAATGAGGATCATAGCCACTAGAATACTCCTCATAACTAGGAAATCTAGTTAAATCTGCTAGATGCCTATGCTTCTTTTGCTTTATTTTTTTTCTAGCTTATTTTCCGATTATTTTTCTTCTTTCTTTTTTTCCTTCTTCTAATCTTCTCTCTTTTAGGATTGAGCCAATTTAATTAAGCAAAGATTAATAAATTACTTTGGAACAATTGAACAAATCAATATTTTTTTTAATAGTTGCTAATTTAATTAAACAAAGATTAACAAATTATTTTGAAACAAATCAACTTTTGTTTTTCAATAAATACCAATTTACACTTCAAGTCTCTAAAGTCCAACATGGAGTAACTTTTTTTTTTTTTTTAAACTTTAGTCACTTTATTCAATTATTCAATACGGAGTGAAATATCGGCGACTCGATGTGATTTCGATAAAATATCGATGATATTTTGAAAGACCGTGATTTTAATCATATCGATTATCGGGTCATAATAGCGGTTCGGCACCCCCTATTTTAACTCGGTATCGGCCATCTCGGATCGGTTTCGGCCGATACCTTGAACCATGGATTCAGGTGACCCAAATACTAACATGTATAATTTAAATATTTTCGTTCTATTATTTCTGTTAAATATGTTCATTTGTAACTTGTAAGATAAAGCTGAAAGCTCTCGTGCACCCATCCTGATAGCTCCATGATGCATTCATTTTGCATGTAGTGAATACGGAGCTGCAAGAGCAAAGAGTAAAACACACAGCTAGTGTAATAGACTTGCAGCCCCCACCTGCAGAGAACATAACATCTGAGAGGATACATGGGAGAAATGGATCTGCAAGGAGAGTGAAGTCCCCAATAACTGCTACTTCATACACAGTTGCAGCTCTCCAAACAGCGACAAACAGTTTCAGTCAAGAAAATCTTATTGGTGAAGGTTCGGTTGGTCGTGTTTATAGAGCGGAGTTCCCAAATGGAAAGGTAATTTGAGCTTGTTAGCAGTTACATCCCTTGATTTGATTTTGGTTTATTAACAGTTTATCTATCTTCTTTGAATCTCTTTGTAATTTATCAATTATTCTACATGGAAAACTTCTTTATATGTGGAGATTCAACCATCATGCATTGGATTTTATAATTTGATTGAAGAATGGTATAGGAATTAGAAAATCCCAAACAAGGGAGATATCACCTTGATTCTTCAGAAAACAGGGGAGGTGAGTGTAATAAGTGGTGGTTGTTTGAGCACATGCAAGATTTTCCCCTCTCCCAATTGCTACTATTGTTCTTCTTCTCCATATTATCCATTTGGAATATGGTGTGTAAATACCACATTCTGAACTATTACTGTTCCTTTTCTGCTTATACAACTGTAAAAGAAAAAATAATGACAAATTGACGATTTTAAATATGTTTGTCTTAGATAATGGCCATTAAGAAGATTGATAATGCGGCATTATCCCTGCAAGAGGAAGATAATTTTCTTGAAGCTGTTTCAAATATGTCGCGCTTGAGGCACCCAAACATCATTTCGCTGGCAGGATATTGTGCAGAGCATGGGCAACGACTTTTGGTTCATGATTATGTTGGAAATGGAAGCTTGCAAGATATGCTTCACTTCGCCGATGATAGAAGCAATACATTGACATGGAATGCACGTGTTAGAGTAGCACTTGGCACTGCTCGAGCTTTAGAGTATGCCATATGTTTATGAATTTTAAAGCTTCTTCCCTCTCCCACTTGTTTGGTTTACTTTCTAAACACAGTTTCTTTCTCTCAGGTATTTGCATGAAGTGTGCCTACCTTCTGTTGTACATAGAAACTTCAAATCTGCAAATATTTTACTTGATGAAGAGCTTAATCCCCACCTGTCTGACTGTGGCTTAGCTTCTCTTACACCAAATACAGAAAGACAGGTAAATTATGGTTATACATATTATTCCCTAGTCCTACTGATGCAAAGTGAGAGTCCCATTTGGAAGTCAAGAAATGTGAAGAAATAAACGCCCGTGAATAACCGTTGATTATTTGATCTTAGTCAGGGTCATTATTTTAATTAAAGGTTACTTTTGGTTTATTATAATTGTCCCAAATTAAATGTCACTATTTGACTTCGACGCTTTTTAAGAAAACGCTATTCTCAACGTAATGGTGCTCAAAAACAAGAAACATACTTAACTTTCTTGAGATTTGGCATGATGACTTTAGAAATGTAGCTCTTAATTTGGGGCATCCTAACATGAATGGTAGAACTATTAATTTGGGGGAGGGAGTATTTTATAACATATTGTTTGAATGAAGCTCTCAATTTGAGATGAAAAAGTGGAGTGGGATTCTTAATTTGAGATGAGTACTTTCGGCTGCAGTGTTTCTTTATTTTTTTTGATCGGAACCATAAATTTTATTGATATGAAAAAAAAGAGATACAACTACATCAACAAGATAGAAGGAGAACAAAGGATAAGGCATCCACCGAAAACTCTATCAGCCTTAACAAAAAAACAAAACTAACTGCCTAGGCCCAACAAACTGAGAAATCAACGCCCTACAACGCTATCACAATCCAAGGAAAATAGGAAGCAATCCGAAGCATCAAAGATCCCCAAAGCTTTTGCCCACTGCCCAACTAGTAAACAAGACAATTCCCATATATCCGACGGATCTCAGCTTTTCTCTTCAAATATTCTCCAGTTACATTCTGCCCAAATCAACCACACTATAGCCAAAATAGAAAAATGCCACAACTGCTTGACCCTCTTACTATTCTGCTTGAAGAACCATTTTATAATCAGGAAATCACTCCATTTCTTTGGAAAACCCCCTTCCAAACCAAACAAAGCAAGCACCTTCGACCAAATATGCTTAACAAACTCACAGTGAAGCAAAATATGATCAACACTCTCATTTGCCTTGTACACAAAACACACCACAATGGAGAGAGACATAAAGGGCCTTCTAACTTGAATCAAGTCACAGGTGCTGCTCACCTTCACCAAGTCACAGTGTTCTTTTGTCTCTTGGTTTTTTCAAAAACTTGTACATTGTGAGATAGGCAATATATCAAATTGAAAGGGAGTTAGAAAGTGGTACTTGTAAGAAACTCTTTCCAGTTTTATTATTCAGTTTGTCAGATGAAAATTTAGTGGACATATACCAAGCATTACTAATAACATTGAAGAGAGGGGTTGGCCTAGTGGTAGGCAACCTCCACCCTTGTCGTAAGGTCAAGGGTTCGACTCATGGGAGTGGGTGGGGTTTTTTTCTTTGTTTGTAGGATTAAGGGAGAGACTTAGACCTCCCTTAAATTTTTATTTTTTTTTAAAAAAAAGCATTACTAATAACATTAACATTAAAGAAGTAGGATAATCTTGCATGTCAAGTTGGTCCATGCCTTGGGCCATTAAAGCTTTATGGGTGTGGAAAACAAGACCCCCCCCGGCTCCTCTTTTCATTGTCTTCTGGTGTATATTAGTTTCATATGCTGTTACTATATTGCTCAATAGGTATCATCGACTCAGATGGTCGGTTCATTTGGTTATAGTGCTCCGGAGTTTGCCTTATCTGGGATATACACTGTGAAAAGTGATGTGTATAGTTTTGGAGTGGTGATGTTGGAGCTTTTGACAGGTCGGAAGCCGCTTGATAGGTAAAATTCTTTGTATGACCGAGTAGTCTAGTATGTTCTTGGGAAAGTTCTGATTATTTTTCTCTATCTCGGTTTTAGTTTCTGTGCCTTATTTTTTACATTCCTTTTTGGTTATCTGCTGAATAGTTCAAGGGCACGATCAGAACAATCACTTGTAAGATGGGCCACTCCTCAACTCCATGATATAGATGCCTTGGCTAAAATGGTTGATCCTACGCTAAATGGCATGTATCCTGCCAAGTCTTTGTCACGTTTTGCTGATATCATTGCCCTCTGTGTTCAGGTAAAAAGATCTGATCTTTTTACAAATTTTATGCCCAAAGGGTGCTTTCTATAAGCTTTTTGACAAACCGTAAACAAAAGTTCTCTTAGAAGCTATGAATTGGTAATATTGACGAGACGTGAGTTTTCAATCAAGTTTTAAGCCAAAAAGTTGATAAGCTGCTTCTCATACTGAATGCAACCAATTAGCTTGGCCTCCCATGTCAAAATGAATAAATACTGACTTTTCATTTACTTCTATACAGCCAGAACCCGAGTTTCGGCCTCCAATGTCTGAAGTTGTACAAGCACTGGTTCGGCTAATGCAAAGGGCAAGTGTGGTCAAAAGGAGATCGAGTGATGAATCTGGGTTTGGATATAAGACTCCGGATATGGAGGCCTATGAGATGTCATATTAAGCTCTGAGGTATTGGCAACCTTTGCAATTTTGCAAACAAATTGTGCAGAGGCCAGCAGTCACTGAAGCGCGTTCAGAGGAAAGATGTTGGAGGTTGGTTGATCTATGTCGGATCGGAATGATGCCTATTTTTTTCTTTGCAATCTGCTAGTTAAAGCACAAGTTGAGGTATATATTTTACCGAAGATTTTTCTATATTGTATCTAGAAACTATCATTGAATATTTTGATATTTGTCCAAGATATTCGTGATCAGAATAAAACCTTCTTCTAACCGAACATCATCATTTTCTTTTTCCAACAATTAATTGCAACTGCTTTGACAGCTCATGACCCATTTCTGATCAGTGAGAGAGAACCATTCAATCCAATCCAACTATGTAATATTTTTTTTTGGTAGACTTCAAAAATGGTGGCAAGTGAGCAACCACTCCGAGCAACTATGTAATATAATTAAGTAAAATCAGTTGCATTATTTGGTAAGTCAAACCAAGAGAATCACATGTGAATGTTGGCTCGTGAAACTTTTTTATTGGTGTTGAATCATGTAATGCTGTATAGCCTAGCTACATCATTATTTCAGAATTTTTTTTTTGAGAAACATTATTGCGTTCACTTGCAATGTTGCTCCTAAAGTTCAAATGTTGGAAATTAATCCCTAAAATTAACATGTTAAATCATTAAGATATTAATTAAAACTCTTAAACTGCGTACTCGAATTTATGATAAATGAAGTTTACATTCACTTGCAATCAGGGGTGGATCTGCAGAGGAGCAAGGGTGGTCAATTGACCCCTGTAACCTCTGAAATCCTCCATTAAAGCCGACTAAATTGACCATCGCAAGGTGCTTGACGAAATGCCCCAATGGGGCAATTGCTGTGCTGGAAAGGCTTGCCGTTTGTGCGTAGCGAGCGTGCGTCCCCTTTTTTTTTTCGCTCGACGTCAAAACGACATACACAGGTTAAAAAAAAAAAAAACCCAACTGTGCTGCCCGATACCTCCCCAGCTCCCCTTCCTTGGCTCCCCAAATCAATTTTCAACCCATTTCAACTTCTTAAAGTTCTCAACCTAATTAAAACAAACAACCTCCAAAGGCTCCAATTCAAGTATTCAACGGTGGCTTTCCCTCCCCCTTCACAAATTCGGTGAGTCAGCGACGGAGGCAGCAGCTAGCAAGTGGCGACGGTGATGGGCAGCACCGCAGCAGTCAGCAGAAAATTGAAAGTATGTTATCCTATTTTCTTTATGCTTTAAATAATTAGTAAATATCCTTATATGTTAGTGTTTTTATTGATTAGTGTTGTTTGTTGTTGAGATTTTATTTTAGTTTGTTAGTTTGAATAAACTAAGGCTATACTTTTATTTTAGTTTGAATAAATTAGGGGTATACTTTTATTGATTAGTTGTTGTTTATTTTATTACTTTTATTTTAGTTTGAATAAATTAGGGGTATACTGTTGTTTATTAGTTGTTGGGAGATTCTATGAATTATAATATTATCGTTTCATTTTTATTAGTATATTTTGTATAATTTTTTTTTCACCTTTAAACGTTGACCCCTGGAAGGAAATTTCTTAGATTCGCCACTGCTTGCAATGTTTCTCCTAAAGTTCAAATGTTGGAAATTAATCCCTAAAGTTAACATTTCAAATCATTAAGATATTAATTAAAACTTTTAAACCGCGTATCTGAATCCATGATAAAACGAATGCGGAAGTGTGAGGATCGATCACAATGAGAGTGCGAATTGAGCGGATCGTAAAGTTAATAATAAATTACGCCATGGATCGTAATTCAAATAGTGAATATTAATAAGTAAAGATAATAAGGATGAGAAAAAACAACAAGATAGATAATAGAACACACAATATTCGACAAACGAAGATTTTACTAATTCTTTGAAAACGATTACAAAATATATTACAAGAATTATTGCACTCAAAGCTCTCACAGAAGAAGAAAATCAACAGCCTTTTAACCTCTCTCTCACAACAAGATGAACTCTCTCAATAATTCCCACAGAAAGAAGAATAATTCTCTTATACCTTAATCTATTGAATGATTCTATCTATATATAACAATATAATAGAGTCTATCAAATCTAAAATAAAGTAATAACAATTCTACGTAAATATGAAAACTATTAACAAAGTAATAGAGATTAAAATAAATAAGGAAACTAAGTTTGATAAGAAAATATATTTCTCGCCCAGCTGCAAAACGACTTTTGCACTTTTCCCGCGTAACTGCAAAAGTGCTTTTGCACCTTTTCAGAACCGCAAATCCTCTTTTGCACCATTCAAGCGAACAATCCGATTTTCAACAAAACTCATATTTTTCTTGGGTTTGGAACCGAGCAAAAAATACAACAATTACCACCTTTTGCGGAGATAACAAAACCATCCACTATTTTCTTCTTCTTCGCCTTGATGACACATGAAATCTTCTTTTGTCTCACCCTTTACAAGGGCCACTCAATCATCTATGTCAATGATCGACCCACATTCGATTATCTATGTCAATAATCAGACCATGTCCGTACTGGACATCATCATTGGCACGTAACTTTGAGTTGTCAACGGTCTAGAGCCACCACCTATAAGCCATAACTCATCCTTACTGCGTTTGCACCACCGAAACATATGCTTCTTGATTTTCTAGCACCATTATGTACAACTCTCTCATGTAATTTATACAAGCTCCCGCAAGGGCTTACCTTCAAGACCACATCGTCGCCATGATACATGCTCATTACTCTACCTCGAGTAGAGTACCACATCCCAAGTGATTCTAATCTAAAAAGACTGATTAGATTCTACTTTATCTCCGGCACATGTCTAACATTTATGATTGTTTGAACTGAGCCATTAAACAATTCCAGTCAGACTTCACCAACTCCATGAACTAGCAATCTGGAGCTATCCCCTATGTAGACAAACCCACTACAATTTTCATATATGCTATACAATGAACGATTGTTGCAAAAATGTACAGCGGCATCGCAATCCAAGAACTATCCTCCCTGACCAGTAAGGCTTGCAGGCATCAGTAGGACATCTATAAGATCGACTTATTTGTCATAAGAAGTCATTGCAATGATTGCGGCTTCATCAGTGTTAGTAGCCGGTTTTTTCCTAATGTCATCCTTCTTTCTTGAGCAGTCCCTAGCACAATGGCCCGATTAATCACATTTAAAGCAATCTCCTTTAAAGATAGCCTTCCGTCCTTTGCTAGAACCTTTCTTTTCATTCGTTACAAATGCGCCTTTTTGAACGGTATTGATTCGATCCATCTTTCTCATCATCTCATTCGTAAACAGAGCTTAACACACTTCCGAGGTGGTGAAAGATGATTTACTCATAAAGTTCTGAATTAGCGTCTTGTACGAATCTGGCAGAGTCCAAATTAGTTGTAAGGCTTTATCCTGATCTTTCAATTCTTCACATACAGTTTCAAGTCTTGAGCATAATGAATCACAAGCGAAAATATGATCCATAACTGGAGTATTCTCTTCCATCCTCATGTCGTGTATAAGACCTTTAATATAGATCTTATTCGTTATCGTCTTAGCCATGAACAAATCTTGAAGAAACTCCCATAGTTGTTTTGCTATGTAGCCTCTTTGATTGAAGCATGGCCTTGAACCTTTGTCGTGAGATAGAGACGAATCTCTGACAAGCACTTCATGTCCATCTTTTTCCACTTATCATCAATGACCTCAAATAGCTCCATATCATTTGAATTCTTCTTCTTTTCTTCCACCGTTGATTGACCTTCTAGGGTATCATCCAAGTCCAGCACTACGAGATAGTCTTTTATACTCATCTGCCATATGCTGTAATTCATGATTCCATCGAACTTCTCCATCCTATAAGATTTTTCCATTATAACACACACCTTCTTGAATATCACCCATCTGATACCACTTGTTATGATTATTAACAATAAATCACGCCACGGATCGTAATTCAAATAGTGGATATTAATAACTAGAGATAATAAGGATGAGAAAAAGCAAGAAGATATATAATAGAATACACAATATTCGACAAACGAAGATTTTACTAATTCTTTGAAAACGATTACAAAATATATTACAAGAATTATTGCACTCAAAGCTCTCACAGAAGAAGAAAATCAACAGCCTTTTAACCTCTCTCTCACAACAAGATGAACTCTCTCAATAATTCCCACAGAAAGAAGAATAATTCTCTTATACCTTAATCTATTGAATGATTCTATCTATATATAACAATAGAGATTAAAATAAATAAGGAAACTAAGTTTGATAAGGAAATATATTTCTCGCCCAGCTGCAAAACGACTTTTGCACTTTTCCCGCGTAACGGGAAAAGTGCTTTTGCACCTTTCCAGAACCGCAAATCCTCTTTTGCACCATTCAAGCGAACAATCCGATTTTTAACAAAACCCATCTTTTCCTTGGGTTTGGAACCGAGCAAAAAACACAACAGCTTGAGAACGTGTCCTTCCCACAGACGGCGCTAAACTGTTGGTGCTAAAAACTGGAAACATATTTTATACCACACAGTCAAATGATCGATACAATAAATACAACAAACCAAAAGAGTCAAAGATGTATAGAGGAGGTTAGCCTCGTATGAAGATACGTGTTAGTTTCCTCTATGGAATAGAGCTAGGAGCTCGTTTTTGCTTTGTATTGATGATAAACAAACAAGTATTGCAAACTCACAAAAGTCACTATAACTATTCTATCCTTACAATGGTGCAATAAGAGTGTTCCTAGACTACACGAGTTCTGACTTCTCTATTATAAGAGCTCTATTGAGTGCTTTGAGCTTCTATTTCTCGATCTCTTATCTTCTTGCTATTTAATGCTGGATTCTCTCTGTTCTCAGGTTTGTCTTATTGTTTTTAGGTTATTTTTTTCTGTCCTTAAAAGAAGTAAATGCTTCTTGTATATATATGACTAGGAGGAAAATGCGGCCAGAGCTCCTAGAGTAGGTCTGGGGCCATGCTTTTGTCATTCTTAACTTTAACCTTACTTCTCCATGAATTCTAGTGTATCAAATACAATTGGTGTGCATTTAATGAAGGTAAAGGGCGTTTTGCACGCTCTGCAGAGCAGGTGGCAGTCACCCATACTTCTGCCAAACACTCTGACAGAGTGGTTTAGGCGAGAGGGAGCTCCAGAGCTCGCCAAAAGAGCTCTAATTGCTGACGTGGACGGCCACATGTCAACTTGTGGTTGGCGAGGCGAATTAAATTAATAATTTGCACCATCATAAGAGATTTGTATTTTCTAATTGCACCCATCAATACTTTAGAGATGAACCAATTTTGATACCTCATTGTTGAATCCAAAATCGTTCCAATAAACCCATTTTTATACCCAATTTTAGAATCCAAAATTGTTTATATTAGTAAACCCATTTTCATACCCAATTTACAAATCCAAAATCGTTTCTATTAATTAACCCATTTTGGTACTTTTTTTACACAAGTTGAATAATTGGCTAAGAGTTTGAAATTGGAGAAAAAAAAACAGAGGGATGGAGTCTTGAGCCTGTGTTTACGAGAGAATATGTAAGAGACCAATACACACATATATATGTATATATACATATACATTTATTGTGTAACTAATTTGTTGTAATATTGGAGTGATTTATTGAAATTACAAAGTGGGTATTGGTTGAGATGGAGGAGAGATGTTAAGGAAAGAAGATGAAGTGCTGTCATTGATTAATGCAAACTAATTTTAGAGAGATAAAATTGTTAGGTTTTGTGTTTAGAGAGAGATAATGAAATTATATTTAGGGTTCATAGATTTGATGAAGAAGATGATGGTATTTTCGACCATTTAACAAAAGAATTAATGGTGTTAGACATCTGTCAAAAGTTGGAGGAGGGTAAGTAAAAAGATTAGTAAAATAAAGAATATATTGAGTTTAGTATTAATACTAGAGGGTATCTCAAAAAAGCCATATATTATATTATAAGGGTAACACTCAATTTGACTGCATGAAGTTGCAGTAAACTTTTATAATTCCTATTTTACCACTGCAATTTTTTCAAAACAAATTGCTACTAACAAAATTTGACCCACTAACTTTTAACAAGTTAACTTGCTTCCTAACCATTAGAGCATTTTTTTTGGTTAAATATTATTCCTTAAATTAAATATATATGAGTAACATATATCGTGGTTGTATAAGGCCTAATATTTATTTAAAATGTCTTGACTTGACAAATGAAATTAGAAAACATTTTGTAGATAAATCATTTAAAAATATCTTAATTCTATACCTTCTCGTATTTATAAATTTAATAAAATATTATTTTTTGTGTATATAAATATTAGGGTGCGTTTGATTGTAAGTATGAAATTTGCATGCAAAGAAAATAAGTTCCAGGCAATTGAATTGCTTAGAATTGAGTTGCATGAAAAATTTAATTAAATGTGTTTGATTGCCTTAATTTTCTACCCAGAAAATATTGGTTGTATTGTGACATTTTTAATGTAAAAAAAATTATTGATATTTTTCTTTACATAATTCTATAGTCATGATGGAATTGATCTTGATTAGTAGATTTTAAATATTAAATTTTGAAAATTTTAAGTTATAGCATTTTTAATGTAGAAAATGGATAAAATTTTGTCTCAAAAAATGTGCAATTACCTGGAAAATAACAAGCCCCCCCCCCCCTCCCCAGAAAATGTTTTCCTTGTTTTGGTGAAAAATGTGAACAAAAGTGGGAAAATATTTTTCCTAGAAAAAAAAAAAGCCACTCAAACACACACTTAGGCTCCGTTTGATAGTAACATGAAAAATGAAAATAAAAACAACTAATTTAGGTGAGAAGATGAAAAATAAGTTGAGGCATATGGTAAGATAATCTCCATCTCATACTTATTTTTGTGAGTATATGTCCTCCATCCTCCTTTACTCCTTTAATATTTTGTGAAAAAATTTTCTCCACAGTCACCAAATTTTTTTTTTGTAATGGAACAAAGCAAACAGCAAGAGTTAATCTAATCATATCCCTCAACTTATTTTTCATCTTTTTACTTAAATTAGTTATTTTTATTTTTTATTTTGTTATCAAACGGAGCCTTAATGTTTGAATACGACAACAATATAAGAAAATAGTACGCTAAGAATTGAACTACACAATGTCATGCCCAACAAAATAAGAATTTGTCAATTATCTTGTAATGTGATAGCGGGTGGTATTAGAATAGTGACAGCGAGAGAGAGAGCCCATGCTATAATTTTTTATTTTGCTGCGCCGGTAAAAAAGCATTCTGAATAATTAATGTTGACACTCATTATTTAAGCTTTCATCTTTAAATTTTAAAATAAAAAAATTACTCTAAATTATTAAAGCGTCCTAATAAAAATATATTTACAAAAAAAACTATACATGTTGCAAAAATTCTCTTCGTCACTAAAAAATAGTATCATTGGGACAAAATTATTTCATACGTAGAAGTGAACATTTTTTTTAGAATTTATATTAGTAATTTTCACTTTATCTATTATAAAATGTAAAGTTAAATTAGCATTAATAGTTCGTGCTATATTCTGTCATATATGATGTTCAACATGTCTTAAATTGGAATGGAACAAGTCCTTGTTACAATAAGTTGATTTTTTCATAAAAATCAAAATTCATAAATAAGTGATATAAAAAAGAGTAATCATGAAAATTAAATCATTCTTAATCCCACTGTGCTTCTCTATTGTAAGTTATGTTTTTTCCATTTCTTTTTTTTTTTCCCTCATTTTTCTTTCTAGTTTTTCTTTTGGGTTCATAGCATTTCTTTAGGAGTGCATTCTGAACCTTTACTTGTGGTATTTTATATGTGTTTGTTATGTAAATTTTATTTACTTATGTGCACATGTCCAATCATTAGACATTTATATGTTAAACAAAATGTTTACTAATGAATCAAAAGTTTATGATATGAATTTTTATTTTACTTATATTTTAATAGTTTTATTAGTTTATAATTATTTAGAGGAGACCTGAATGACATATTTATTTAGAAATTACTAGAGGGTTTTATTGGAGCAATTCCATATTTAATCTATACCATAAAATTAGCTTCATGAATCTGAAAGAGAAGTAGACAATGAACAGTGGTTTTAAGAAGTTGTCAACGGTGAACAAGGAGACAATCTGAGTTTAAAGTATATAGTTGCCTTCAAAATAGATGATCTAATCATGTAGATACATTTTTTTTAAACATGGGTGTTAAAATTAATTTTTTAAGATGCTTCTACCTGCTCCCTTAAACTAATCTTGTGCACACTTATAAATAAAAATGATAAATTTTATTTTTAATACAAATCATAATTCTAAAAATAGACACAGGCCAACAAACAACAACACGGTTAGAAAATTAGTCACTTAATTTAAGGTGAATATTATTTGCATTTTACAAAATATTTAATAAGATTTTATTTTTTATTTGTGTGATGATAAGAAAATAAGTGAATATTACAATCATTCAATTATTATCGAGCAAATAAAATATACAATAAAATTAAATATTTAATGGTATATAAATAATACAAACCTAATTTGGTTGGGTGATGTCTCACTAGTTACACGATAAAAGTGACAGGATGTTTGGTGTTTTGAAAAGAAGTTACTTCGCTTGTTGGAAAAAAAAAATGCGTATATTGTGAAAAGAACACCTTCCATCTTCCTCCAAAAATCCTCTTTCACCTCCCTCTCCTCCGGAGAAATTCAGTTGAGCAATCCAAATTTAGCTAACCTTAACCATGACTCCAAATTCACCTGAACTCTCAGACACTGCCTTTCAATCCAACGGTGTAAAACAACAGCAGCACGAAGACAATGACGAATCTCTCCTTTCGGATCGCTCCGAATCTGGCGCATGGTCTTCCTCAAGTCCGGACCACAATCTACGCCCGACTCCGAGAGGTCGTCAGAGTTCTCCCAGGCCATACCCGACCCGATTCGGAAATGCTCGGTCTCTCTCTTCTTCTTCTTCTTCTAATGGATGGTTATTAGGGCTTCTATTAGGGCCGAAAAAGCAGCACAAGAGGATGAGAAAGAAGTTATGGTATAGGAGACCAGTGATGGTTGTAGTGGTTGTGTTGGTGAGTTTCTTTTTTCTAATGAATTGGTTTATGCTTTCACGGATTCAAGATTCGGGTCGAGGTGGAGCTCTCAAGTTTAGGTTCTTGAAAGCTAACTCTACTACAGTCTCGATTAAGGTAAATATACTTATTTTGTGTTAGATCATTTGTTACTGTTCCAGTTGATGATACCCTTCACTACATTTTATTAATAAAATAATAAACTTAGATTAGATGGGAGTTATTACCAGCTATATCAGAAGATACAAGTCGGAGGAAAAAGTTTTTTAAATTGTTTACAGAACTACAAAAGTTTGTGAGATTAAGAAATAGCATTGATTATTGAGAGAAAGAGAGAGATATATATATATGATTTCGTTGTCAGCTAAAAGTTGAAAATGCAAAGGTTGTACTAGATATGCTCACTCTGATGATGTTGAGACCATTTCTGCGGGTGGGGTAGTGTAGGGTAGGTGCTTTACTCGGTTTTGAATGGACCCACTCATTGTTAAGTATTAGTTACAGGTGTATTGAATTTGAATATCTGTTATTTAGTAGTATCATATCATTGAATTTCCCAACTGAATTTTATGTGTTATCAGATAAAGGACTTAAGTTCTCCAATTAATTCCCTTCCATGCTGTCTTGGCTCATGCTAGGGCCATTCGTAATTTAGTAAATCTTAATGATCACCGTCATGATGTTTATGATCCATCTCAACTGCTGATCCCAATCTGATTTATTCTTTCAAATCTAGTAGAAGCATTTTGTTAGAAGATTGCGTACGCGAAAATAAACATACAGATAGAAGTTGTTAGAATGTTAAATTAGGTGAATTTAAGATTTAAGTGTGCAAATGAAGTCAGTCATTACAATGGTTGCAGGAAGAATTGAGAAAGCTTGGTAAAGGTAAAAGGCCACAGAAAACTATATATGCGAGGCTGCTGGCTAAGGCTGCCCATGCCTTGGCCGAGGTAAGCTTGCAATGTACAGTTTAGTTCGGCTGTATACAATCATTTTGGTTGCTATTTGTTGCCATAATATGATGTTGAACACTCAGGGACAAAACAAACCTGAGCCCAAAGACCTGTGGGTGGAACCCTACATTCGTGCTTCTTCATGGAGACCTTGTGCCGAGCAGCGTATCTGGGAACCTAGTGGTGAACTTTCTCTCTCTCTCTCTCTCTCTCTCTTACACACACAGCTTCTGTCAATCTGCTGCATCATAAGTGAAGCTGTTCTCACGTGGAGCTGTTTGTAATACATTATCAGGGGGAAATAATGGCTACATTATGGTTACTGCTAATGGTGGTATAAATCAACAACGAGTTGCTGTAAGTTATGTCTGAATTTTTTGTTTTACGTTAATTATATTTGTCCCAACTGCACGAGTTAAATTATTTTTTGATATTTAATCTCGAATTTTTGTCCTGTTGAGCAGCATTATATTTTCTTTATGTTTTCTACTTACCAAATTCTTGCCCTGTTCTTTGAAAACAGATCTGCAATGCAGTTGCAGTTGCTAGATTACTTAATGCAACTCTTGTTCTTCCTAAGTTTTTGTACAGTAGCGTTTGGAGAGATGTAAGGTGAAATTGTTGTTTCTGATTGCTGTCTCTTAAGGCCATTGGTTGTCATTAGTGATCCTTCAATGGTTCTTAAAATAGATAAGTGACTGTCATGTTCGATAATTTCTTAGTGAATTCGGCGATATCTATCAGGAGGAGCATTTCATCAATTACTTAAAACCTGATATTCTGATAGTGAAGGAACTTCCCAAGGAGCTACAGTCATTAGATCTGGAGGCAATTGGTAGTGTGGTCAGTTTTATTTACCGAGTTTGTTTTGCTCATTTATATTCATTATGTGCATTAATATCTGAATGCTGTTCCAGGTGACAGATGTAGACATTGTTAAAGAGGCCAAGCCAGGTTTTTACTTGAAGCATATTCTCCCTATTTTACATCAAAATAGAGTTGTCCACTTTGTTGGATTTGGAAATCGCTTGGCATCTGACCCTGTTCCATTTGAGTTGCAGGTAGATCTATAGCCTTTTGCATATCAGGGTGCATTTTATTGCATTTCTTTTCCATTAAATGCTCAAAGGGTTCATTATTTCCCCTTGTTTGTGCTGTTTTCTTGCATAATTTTCCAGGGTACAACTTGGTTAACCTGATTTTCTCATTTTCCATGTAATTTATAAGCTACCTCTGACCTAACTTTTTATCTTTTTGTTCCCATGAACATGTTTTCCATGTAAACAAGTTCAAGAAACTCAATTACTCTCTGAGTAAACCGATCAAATGCACCCTTGATCAATTGGAAAATTCAAACCTAACTTAAACTATAACTAATTAACCATTCATCTTTGTTCCTTGTTTGATGCTCTGCTTTTACGTCTTTCTTCATAATGGGAACTTCATCTAGAGACTCCGGTGCAGATGTAATTTTCATGCACTGCAATTTGTTCCCCAAATACAAGAAACCGGTGCCCTACTTATTCGGAGAATGCATCAGAATGCAACACACTCGGGGCTATTGGATCACTATCTTGTTGGTCCATTTGCAGAATCAAAGATGAATGGGAAAAGAGGGAAAGCTTCCAGGTACTTGGCTTTACACCTGAGATTTGAAATTGACATGGTAGCTCATTCTTTATGTGATTTTGGTGGGGGTGAAGAAGAAAGACGAGAATTAGAAGCATATCGTGAAATCCATTTCCCTGCATTAGTGGAGCTAACAAAGACCACAAAGTATGTGTTCTACCTTCTTTATTGGATTTTTATAAACTTCGTAGACCAAACATAAAAAACAACAAAAAGGTGCAAACAGAAATTCTTTGATGCTTATTAATTATTGTCTAAGGAGATCTTTAAATAAACTGTAGGTTGCCTACTCCAGAAGCACTTAAGTCTGAAGGCTTATGTCCATTAATGCCTGAAGAAACGGTGCTTATGCTTGCTGCTCTTGGCTTTAGCCGTAAGAGTCGCATATTCCTGGCGGGTGCACACATATATGGAGGGAAGTCAAGGCTCACTGCATTAACCACCTTATTTCCTAATTTGGTTACCAAAGAGAACTTGCTCTCCTCATCTGAAATCAGTCCGTTCCTAAATCACTCATCTAAGGTAATATTCCCCTGCTGTAGTTTCTTCTAGTGTGAACCTTATTCCTCAAACATTATGTTACTCCACTAGTTCTTTTCTTTTGCTAAATTTTGTCACTACCAGCTTCAATATGCTTTGTTTCTTTCTTTATGTCCTCCCTTTGTTCTTGATTAAGAGTCCAAGTTTGACTTTAACACTGTCTTAAGTATAAATATTTTCAACTCTTGCAAGATTTGGTACATTTAAATGTGCCAAGAAGGACTAATTATGTTCAATACAGTTGATTTTAGTACTGTGATTCCATATGATGAGTTGCAATGTTGTGCAGTTAGCGGCACTGGACTTCATAGCTTGCACTGCTGCTGATGTATTTGCTATGACAGATTCGGGAAGTCAGTTTTCATCTTTGGTGTCTGGCTATCGGATTTACTATGGTGGGGGTAAAATGCCAACCATACGGCCAAATAAACGTCAGCTTGCCGACATTTTCTTGAAGAACAACACAATAGAGTGGAAAGTTTTCGAGTTAAGAATGAGAAAAGCAGTAAGGCAAACTAAGCGCGTATTTTCACGGCCTGTAGGAAGGAGTGTATACAGGTATCCGCGGTGCAAACAGTGCATGTGCTATACGGACAACTGAGTCTTTGCTAAACCATGGCTTATAAATATAATTTGGCTGGCTAATTATGCTTATTAACATTCTTCTGTTTCATTAGTTTTGATTTGTCATTTATAGATAACATTCAGTTTTTTACGTGTCAATAGCAGCCCCTGTTTAAGGTACTAATTAATGAGAAATTTTCTTCATTTCCTCCATAATTCTTTTATTTTTCAGTAGCAGATAACTTGACTTCCTAGTTCATATTTGCTCTTTGCAGATAACGTTAAAAATTATCATTTATTAATGGCTTTTTGCAAGGTCATTTTGGAAGAACATGTGATCATCTTACTCTCCTGTTCTATTCTTTAGGCCGTTTACCTAATGTTTTAGTATATCCTTGGTCTCAAATTAGGAGTTTTATTCCGAACTTAAAACTTTTTGTTCAATGTTGGCTTTAATGTAATCAATGATAAAAGTTAAATCTCTTAACTATCTTGAGATCTCTGATACGTTGTTTTGAAAATGTTACCATTAATTTGGGACGGCCAAAGAAAAAATGTGTCACTCAAGTTTGAGATGGAGGGTATACATCTCTTTCCCTATAATAATCTTTTTCCTTTATATATTTTTGAGTTCCAAAAACAGTGCATGGGCTAAGGCTCTTAAATTGTTGTTGAATTGGTACTTTTGGATTTGAGGGCAAAGTTCATTTATCGTAGTTGTATTTACTTTTTGTAGTAGGAGGTGCGCGCAAGCCGGCCTAGGACACCCGGCCATTGAACGAAAAAAAAAACAGGATGTGCCCAACAAATAACAAGGGTTTGTTTCTCTCATAGCAATCATAGCATACATTGATATAACAAATGCTGTACTGTTTGACATAATTTACATCATTCATTGGCATCCCTCGACTACTTTCTTTCCACTATTTCCCCCGATAAATAGAAACTCAGTTCAAGCATTTATAAAAATTAGCAAACAAAATTATGACATCAAAATGGGCAAAACCGACAATGGTACCCTCACAATATGATTCAAACTTCCTGTCAAAACAATCTCACCAAAGCTAAACTCATCAAGTGCTTGTGTTACATTGAGTTTTAACTCCAAATATTGAATCCCCTGTGGCGCTATTCTAAACCAAGTCGGATTTATATTTACTGTAACTCCTTTCGGTGACACCACTGCACACAAGTATGTCTCTGGCTTGCTCGCGACATTCATCACGGTTCTTCGTACTAGTTGTGATCTAACCAGTGAAGATATGGTCACTGAAGGGATGTTTAGATTGGATGGGTTTGTTAAAGAGTGAGTAGTACATACTTCTCCAGTAGCTGCTTTGATTACTGAAGGATCAGTATTGGGCAAAGAGCACAAAAAGCTCATGTAATCTTCATAGCCTGCGCCATGAACTCACATATCAGACATGTAAATAAGTCCCTTTGGGTAGATCTATTTGTCAAAGCAGAAATGATTTTATCGGAGCAATATATTATGGTTTGAAAGAAAATTACCTGAAGAAAAGACTAGGCCTGGATTGATGGCTCGGGTTGCACTAACGAGACCAGCACCAAAATCAAAAGGAGTGGATGGATACAAGCTATATAAATCAGACCCTTCAGCCATTATGGGTTCTCCATTTTTGTCATACTTGGTTGCAGTACTTGACATTGCAGAAGCAATCATGGAAGGAGTCCATGATGGATTGTATTGCTTTATCAATGCAGCTATGCCAGCAACATGAGGTGTAGCCATGCTTGTACCAGATAATAGTGCAAAATTGTTTCCTAAACTCGTATCAAAACCATAAATAATCGCAATGATGCATTGATAAAGTTTTTAACATACAAGTGTGAGGTTTTACCTGATAGAATGGGATCTAAAACACTCATGGGACTCCAAGCAGCCCATACTTGGTGGCCCGGAGCTAAAATATCAGGCTTAAGCACGTCCGTAGGATTTCTGTTGAAATCAATAAAATCAGGTCCCCTTGAAGAGAATCTGCTAACTATTGGAGCTCTGTTATTGTAAGAAGCCATTCTTCCCTCACCTATGGCTGCTCTTCCACTATATCGTCTTACGATTCCTCTCTTGTTTCTCTTTGTTTGTTGTTCATAGTACTTTGATATAATCTATGATAACACAGATGTGTGTGTATATATCATTATTCTCATTTTAGAAAGCTTATACGTATAGGAACTATACATTCATACATACATACCTGTGCATCACTAGTTCTTGGGATCATAACACCAGGAACAGAAAATGGAATAGGTTCTGCAATAAAATCTCCATAAGCCGGATTGGCGACAAACACAAAACCCGTGAATCTCAAGATTCTTGCCGTCTCAATAACGGCAGTGATTGTTGATGTTCCATTGTAAAAGCCTGCTGAGAATATGCAGATAACAATGCTGCCTTGCACAACAACGGGGTCTAGTGCCTCTGTATACTGGCACTCCTCTGTATACTGTGGGTTCTGAGGAAATGTCCCATTTACCTTAACTGCATCTTTGGCCAACACCAACTTATACTGGAGTGACCCATCCCCAAAGCTTGGTCCTGAACACAACATTATCATCAGAAAATAATGGGGGTCTTGAATTTTAAAAGATAAATTGATGAAGTTACCTGATAATCCTACACCACTAATTTTCTGACCATTGCCGAGAACAAGAGTACTAATATAACTTCTGTCAGTGCCACAAGCCGCTACACCCATAGCCCAAGGGCTGTAAGAGATGACTGTGTAAGGACTGGGGCCATCGTTACCGGCAGCTTGAACCACAAAAATTCCGGCTTTTCGTGCAAATAACATGAAAATGTCGAACACATTTAAGAATGTAAGTGTATCTTCCGGTGGATCATCTGGTCCAATCGAAAGGGTTAATATATCTACCCCATCTAGCATTGCCTGCATCACTTGTATAAACCAAATTATTAAGATATCTTAACAATTTAAATAAAATATTTTAATTGTTGTTTACAAAGGATCTTGTTAACCTTATGTTTTGAATTTTCAACATATATATAAATATACACAGGCATATCTAATCTAGAATGCTTTAATTATCATCAATCAGAAGGTAATTGATTTGAAAATAGGTTCTTTTTCTTACTTGATCAATTGCTGCAACCACATCTGTTAGAGTTCCCACTGTTGGATATATAGCCTTGTAAACAGCAATTCTGTTGTAAAGAAAATATACAACCAATCTTTATCCAATCCTTAACAAACTCCTTAAATCCCATATCTTAATTAATAATTAATATGCCCCAAGGATCGTAGAGAAATTAATACCGGGCACATGGCGCCATCCCACTGGCTTGCCCATAGTTAAAGCCGTTGACAACTACTGGAACTCCAAAATTTCCAGCAGCAATTGCTGCCACATGACTGAAAAGTTATATAGCATGTCAAGGTGACTAACCCCAGAAGTTAAAAGACCAAGCCAATTGAAAGAAAATATGTTAGTAGATTGAGAATATTTTGTGGATTTATTCAATCGGAGAAATTGACAGATGGGGAGTCATGTAGTGGTTGAAGTATGCTGTGGGGGAAGTGAGACCCACACTGTTAGGACTCTTAATTTGGGACGGAGAGAGTAAAATATTAATCAACTCACTTATTATTGAAAGGAGATCAGAGACAAAGTAGAATATAATACCTGCCATGTCCAACAGCATCAAAGGGAGAGAGAAAGTCAATAGTAGCATTAAGAGAGGCAGCAGCTTGAGCTCCAGCCGAAAAAAACCTAGCAGACACTATCTTCCCGTTGCACCCATTAGGAGGAAAATAAGGACCTCCCTCACAAGCCCCATTAAAATGAGAGGAAATATTCGACGATATTGATGGATTTGTAGTAGGATCATAAGCAAAGCTAGGGTGAAACGGGTTAATCCCCGTGTCTACAACGCCTATCACAATACCCTCACCAGCATTCCTATCTGCCCCTTCTTGTGCCCATACTCCTCCTGGTAACCCTAGGAATTGAGGGGTGTAACTTGTCATTAACTTGGCTCCCCTGTCTTTCTCTATGACTTTCACTCCATTTACTTTCCTTAACCTTTTAGCCTGATCAGTTAATTTTTAATCAAAAATTCAAACCTTAATTAGTTCGCAACAATTGGTTAAAGGCAAAGCTAAATATAAAGGCTAAAAGTAATGTTAAAAACTTCAAATGGTTATATTTTTATTAAGAAGAGGAGCAATGCTGCATTGAGCAACATATTAATTTTTGTCTAAATTTTGTAGCGTAGACAGATGCATATACATTGATTAGTACTTTCATCTCAAGTTAAGAGTCACACTTACTTATTTCTTGATAGTTCAATTAGTTTATAATTGACTATTCATCATTTGTGGCACATGGGTTCTGTATAACAATTGATTCATGTCTGGCACATCATTTTATGCCTAGTAAATTTAATTGATAAGCAGGTTTAGAATTACTATATTAATTGAAAAGGTAGAGATGACCTGAGAAGGTGTAGTGTGGACAGCAAATCCATTAACGATGTGTTTGAAGCTGTAAAGCTTGCTGTAGCTTCCTTTCTCCAGATTGCTTTGTAGAAGTTGGTCGTGAGATTCCACCAAGTGCTTTGCGTGAGCCTTTGAAGTTTCACTACCAACCCATACATACAGTTATTATAAATATAATTATACGTTAAGCCAAATTGTTGCGGAAATTAAAGAAAAAAAAAGGAAGCTATATAGCAATATATATACATATTAATTTTCATCACCAGTATATAAATCACCTGTAGCGATCGGGTTTTTCCCCTTTTTTAGAAGGCACGGAACCTTGATGGAATAAAACAGGTTGACCTTCCACAATTACCAAATATATATTTCGCGGTTCTGAGGCGACAACAATATGAAAAACAAAGAAGAGAAGCAATGTATATTGAGATGAATTAGCCAACATTTTAATTGTCTTACTGGGTGGGTGAAGCTATGATGAGAGAAAGAGTGTAAGCAAATTAAGGTATTATTTAATTTGCCAATTCAGTTGAAAAAATTAAGAAGCTAGCTAGCTTGACTTGATTGATCACATTGTTAACGTGAATAAAGCTAGGTGGGGTGGGGGCTGCTGGGCTGGGTACGTGTTTGAACATGCATGCTTTTCACCAAAAGAAATTAAAGATGGCCGGGGATATATATTAGCTTTTGTGAAGAAACCGTTACCTTTCTGTTTTTGTTTGATATTGAAAAGCGAGCGGGAGATGAGGTAAAAGGAAGTTTTCCATGCATGCACTGATTGATCGATCGCATGTTGCCATCTCAAAAACTAAAACCTGGACTAATTAATAATATATTAATTAAGCATCGATCTTTCTAGCTACATTGACGAACGTACGTACATACTACTACTATATATATATACTAGGGTATACCCGTGCCGTCCGGCACGATAAAAAGAATAAAAAATAATAATTAGATAAAATATAATTACGTGAAAAATGTGAGGATTGAAGATGTGTATGATTGTATATTACTTATGATTGAAGATGTGTATGATTGTCTTACTTGTCCAATTATACCTGAAATCGCATCGACCGTTTTATAATGTAATGATGTTATGAGTGTATTTAAAAGAGAAAAAAAATATTATATTCGAGGCAAATCGAATTGTAATATAAAAAATTATCGCCCTAAAATTGCTTCGATCATTTTATATTGTAATGGTGTTATTAGTATATTTAAAAGAAAAAATATTATATTTGAGGTAAGTTAGACACTAATATAAAAAAAATTCACCCCATATTCGAGGTAGGTTGGACACTTATTTTTAATTTTATTTCAGTATCTTTTATTCATTGTGTAATATTTTCAATAACTAATAGATTTGTAAATTTGATGAGAGAGAAATGTATATTTTCAATAACTATTATATTTGTAATGTTTTATAATTTTTATATGCCATTACATTTGTCATGTTTTATAACTTTTTCTTGATTTTTTTATACATAATTTAATAATCACAATGGATCTTGTTTTGTAGATGTTGATGAACATATTTCAAATATATAAATTTTATTAAAGTTGAATTTGTAAATTTAAAGTTATGGCATTTAAAAGTTTTTTAAAAATTTGATGAGAGAGAAATGTTGTAGAAAAGTATAGAGATATAAGAGTTATATTTGTGTATATATTTAGTGTGTGAGTAAATGTTAAGTTGATTTGACATCTTGTTGTGAGGTATAAAAATGATCTAATTTAATATGAGACGTTGGATTGATTTATTATTTTATTGCAAAAAATCCTTGTTTTATAATATAGATATAAATTAAAATTTGAGAATATATCGGAAATGCTTCAATTCACGGTAATCATATATGTTAGCTAGACAACGTACGTGCGTACTATTACTCATTTACTCAGTTGGGAGTATAGATCAGTAGGACTTTTAATTAAACCTAGTTTTATTCTTTGTTTGATATCTCTCGCACAATATTTTTTAATAAATTTAATTATCCTGTTTATACTACGAAAATGTTACGTTGCCGATCTTTCTTAGCAATGTTTTATTGATTTATATAATACATTGTAGGAATGAGAAAATCCTATAAAAATGTTTTTATCAATAAGAAATGCTATTACTAAAGCTAAAATGGTTACCCCAAAGATTTCAGTGCATTATAAGTTGTTCAGCATTATGTTTTGATGAGCACAATGGTTGTCTTGATAATATATTTATTTATTTATTTATTTATTTTGTCAATACCATTATTCATTATCAATAACTGAATTGGTAATATTAATAATTATGACAACAGATCGTTAACATGCACAACTTATTCTTATAATATCCGTACTCTATATGTTTGAAGGTGTAATATTATAATGCCAAAGAAATTTTATTTAATTTATCGATGTGGAAATAAAGGCTGAAATGCAGATACTTGTTGAGGGTTAGACAAGTTACAACATTCCATACGCATAATTTGGACCTTCGACAAAGTTCATTCAAACTATTGATTCTGTATGTGTAGAAAATATAATGTTTCTTTTCTTTCAAAAATATCCAAGTGAAATTATTAACTTGAAACAAAGTATATGTGTATTCCTACCGACCTTGCACTGTACAAACACCCAGCACACGTACTATGACAAGGATGCAAGAAAAATAGAGCTCCTCTTCATATATGAAGGTAACTGAAGGAGAAGAGGCCCCCTTCTTCTCTCTCTATATATATGACCCATTTCTTCTATTGATTGGGCTCCATCAGGTGCGACCAGGTGCGCCTCTTTGTACGTTAAGAATGTTAGATGGTGCTTATCAAGTTATTTTATCCGGTGCTTTATCCTATCCATTGTTACTACAAATATGAGATACAAATATTTAATCCTATCATGCTTCCTAATCAAAGCAGCTTATGAAGGGGGGATATATCGAACATGCACGTCGCCACTAAAGCAACCATATTTGATATTTCAAAACGGGGACTTTTTATTTGCCCACTTAATTTATGAACCAATGTAGTGCAACTTTTGAAAGGAAAATAATTCTGTACAAGACTACAATCCACGGCTCAGATGTGTACAAGTTGCGAAAATCGTACTAGCTGTAAGAAATTTAACATATTCACAGACACGCAAACAAATGAAGATTATATTTGATAGTAGCACGAACAGCTGATAAGCTCAAACATATAAATGTGCTTTTCAAAAGACCAACCTTCCAAATAATGGATAAAACAAGTTGTGATTGATACAAAAACTAGCTAGAAAATATAAGGCAGTGGGTGCCATATAAACGGAGTAGGGCTTAGAATTTCTGGATGACTACTGAATTTGCAAGGCCAGCCTGCTCAATTGTCTGAGTAAGGTCCGTGAGTTGTTTGGGTGGGAATCCAACTGTCTGCAGCTGATAAGTAGTCAAACCTCCAGGCCTAGAAGCATTGATGAAGGACCGAATATCAGCTATTGTGTGGTGGTAATTGAAGTGAGCAACCATGCGGGTCCCATCGGCCAACCTGAGCTGAATCGAGGTTGATGGCAATGCTTTGTCCACAACTAAACCCATTGAAGATGGGGTGGTTGGGGAAGTGCCATGAGGAGCGGCGCCTACAGTTGGCTCAGCCGCTGCCGCTGCCGCTGCCTGAGTCGTGCTGCTGCTACCTAGTGTTCTTCCCATGCCCTGAAATGGAACACTGCGCGTCTCTTGTTCCTACAACATTCGTTAAAAAAAAAGACGTGTTTTCATTTATGCTTGTATGCCTAAGATTCTCTAAAAGGTGCTGGGTGGTAGGCAGGGGGGAATGCACCTAGCACCTAGCCAAGACCTAGGTCGAGGGTGGGGTGGGAATGGGATTTATAACAACTGCGCCTTGGTGGCTCATAACCTTGAAGAGCAGTAGTGGAACAAGTTAGGCACTTGCGTGCACCATAAAAAATGTACATATAATTAAGAAAAAAGAGAGGACTCACAGGACAGTTCTCCTCCCTCCTTATCAAATTAACATGAACAGAGGACCTTCTGTCTGCTGGCTCCAGCTCTTTTGGACACTCTGATTTTCTTATGCTCTGCAATTGAAAATAAAACAAAACCAGGAAAATAAAGCCATCACCATCCTTGACAACCTTGTAAGCTTAAAGGGGAGAAACTGGAGAATGATAATAGAGCCAAACAATCTAGCTACAAAATTGATGAAGCTACATCATATCTATGCAGATTGAAGGCTAACAGTCATTCACTATTGTTTTACATATAGGTTTTGGACCTCAGATTCGCACAATGCATAAACCACTGAATTAGGTCTACAAAGATGTTTGAGCATACAAAGACTTTTGAGGATGCTATGCGACATTTGGAAACAAAGAAGAATGAAGGGGTCAACAAAGGCTTCATCCAACACAAGCTTGGTAAAACATTACACTATTAGGTTACTATCTGTTGCCAGGCAAGGGACATTTTCCGACCTTTGACAGAGAAATCACATTGGGTTTTTCTTTTTTCTTCTTTTAAGTATAGATTTCCATTTTGTGTTATGTTACCTCCAGGAAAGCTGCATTCTCAGGATCATCCAACCTCCTCAAAGGGCCATCGTTTACTGTGAAACCATTCCTCCAGAAAACAATGTTGTGTACAACTGCCTCAGGCTGCTGGGGAGCAGATGGCACTACTGTATCCCCAGAGAGCAATCTTCCAGTTCCTGTAAAGCTTCTTGAACTTGAAGAAGATGGTCGAAGATTTTCCAAGGGCCCTTCTACAGCACCCAACTGTCTAGCTTGATTAAAGATTGCATCCACATCATTATTACCTTTCGTAGGATCTTGGACGAGCATACCACTGCAGAAATGTTTGTCGTTAACTACTGTCAGGCAAACATTATGCAGCAAGCATGTTGTTGACAACTTCATGGTCGTAAGTTCTTAAGGATAAAAAGACTGACTAATGGATATAATAGACCCAAACAAAAAAAATAAAATTAACAGGTGATACACCGTTGAGGTTCCAAAAGCTGGGTCTGACAGGACTCACAAATTTAGACATCTATTAAATTCTTCATTGGAAGAGTTTTGAATTCAATCTTACGAGCAAATTCAAGCTCGCTCACAAACTCAGGTAGATTTCACAGCCCCTACCATTGACCTCGGTTTCTTGGTAAAGCCAACTTAACATCCAAAAGCCCAAAAATATAATTAAAACGAGGCCCTAAAATGCATGCAGGCTGAGCAAGGAAAATCTTAGGGGAGAGCCTTTTGTTTTGCCTATCAACCTGTGTAACATGAATACTGTAAAGATAGCCTACTGCTGGTGACCAGACAGTCTATCACTATAGGTTTTCTTCATCGCAAGTGTTCTGTTCACATTAAATAAACAACAATTCAAATCCAACTTTTTCCACTGCCCCAACAACCCCTCACTGCTGCCTAATCTTTTTCCACATGCTAAATATCTCTAGAATGACAAAGGTTATTCCTTTCCCCATGATCTCCATCCAGTTCATCTTTTGCATCTAGGTGCTGCAAATAAGAATCCTACGTCAAGCATACAACTAACGAACATAATTTCTCAAACAATAACAGGACACAGAAAATTCAACTGTGAAACCACAGAAAACACCACCAATATTCTTTGATACAAGAACCTTCCAATATAAAGGGGAACTCTCTCGGTAAACTAGCTGCGGGCATGCAGTTATCATGAAATGCCAAGGACCACATCCAAATAAGCTATCAAAATAACAGCACAAGTACAATCAAATTTGCCAAAAAATATGAGTTTAATCTTGAATTTCACAGATTTCAACCAGTCAAATTGAATATAGTTCTTGTAAGCAATGTTTCAACAACTCAAACCTGAGACCAGGTTCACAATGAAGAGAACCTCATCATCGCATCAAGTCCAGCCCTCAAACTATGTTCTAATTTGTTAAACAGTCTAACTTAACTAAGCAAATCATACAATCATTGCCTCTACGAATGAATTCACCCTTCTGTCCCATCTTCCCTCAAAATTTCCGTTGAAAACCAACTTATTGGTATCCATACCAAAACTAACAGGAATTAGAAAACGATGATTCCTACTTCCATTCCAGAGCTATGGTGTGATCAGGATGATCATGGTTCTAGTCCATGAAGCATGGATACAGATACAATACAACAAAACATGGAGATCCCGACGTGTCAGATCCCAAAAAAGTAGGAGATGGAAGTCAATAAATATATGCATATAATATTTATATATAAAATATAAGCAACAAAATGTTTCTAATTAGAAGTAAATCATAAATTCATAATATTGAATAATCATCCATATCTTGTAAACAATGAAATTAGTAAAGAACATAATGTATGTAAATCTGCAAGTACATAACTATGCAATTAGCAATAAGATATATGTAAATTACACGTACATGTAAGATGATTACAATTCTTCCCACACACATTACTTCAACTAGTAAAGATCATGTCTTTTTCCTTTTAAAAATCTAGTCAAGGACTAGACTGGAATTTTTATTAAGAAATGTAACTAAGCTAAAAAGTGGAAGTAGATCTCCCCTATAAACTGTAAATTGAAGGGATTTTAAACTCTCACAATAAAGTGATCAACCCTAAAATCTGATAGGCATTACAACTTATGTTAAACCCGTCGACCAAATTATAAACTCAAAGAAACCCTTAAGATTTGACTAAACACATAACTAATTATGAAACTCTCAAGTGGGCCCCACATTAATGAAAGTGTAGGCAATGAAAATATCTATTTCGTGCCTTGCACGCTTTAAATAATCACTGCCAATTGTACTTATCAATATAACTTTTTTCGTAGTAAATGTATAGAGAGAAAACTGGGAAACTGCGACGAATGAGCCACACATGTACTGACAACCCCAAGGGACCGCCCCGGGGGGGGGGGGGGGGACACTAAGCTAGCCAATCCATCAACTCTTCCACCCTTTTGCAGAAACAAAAGTACCAAACAACATATTCTCTCATTTTCATGTTACTGATGATCACAACATCCCTAATTATAAAGCACGGGTATGGATGTACGATCATCCCCGGTATGGCAAGGACACGCGAACACGGCAAATCTTGAAAAACTTAGACACAGGTATGGCAAATCTTGAAACCCTAGCCTTTTGATTTTGATTTTGGTAGATTATTTTGTTCAAATGGGTATTGGGACTTATTGTATATGATAACCAGTGTTCTAAAAATCGGCATCTAGGAGTCCCTCTTCCGACGCGATTAAGGCTGTTCGATTTGAGTAAATTGGATGGAGAAGAAAGTGTCTCACTCCCCCCACACACCCCAGGACGAAGCAAACAAGCCACCAGCACGCTATTATTATGATCATTAATCAATCTCTCTCTACAACATTATAAACCCAAGCGTGAAGGTGTTGTGGATTTCTTGTGTTTTATTAGAATTATGTTATCTTTTTATTCTTTCTAGTAGAAGACACCTCAAATATTTTCAAAACTAACACAATGACCCACTTTTAACTCTTTCTTTTTCCGCAGTGTCCAGGCCCATGGCGTGTTCTAGCCGTGACAACAACATTATCAATATTGAATATGTCCAACATGCCACGTGGTGTGTCCTACTCATGCCCTTGGCCGAAATGGGTACTTCATTCAAGAACAGACCATCCAAGGAAATATGCCAGCTTAGAAGTCAGTGGGGAGACATGGCAAAACAAAGGAGGGCAATTGCCCCCCCCCCCCCCCCCCAAAAAAAAATCTTGAACAAAAACAATATTAGTACTACCAACGTAGTTAGTATCGTACGATACGCAATACGTATCATACAATATGTCTCGTTATGGGCATAAAACAGTATGTATCGTTAGGTGTATCGGACGATACACATGCATTTATTGTGATATTTTGACGTATCGCATTATATATGTGTATCGTATGCTTCTTTTTTTGGAGCTTTTTTAGCAAAACGACTTCGTTTTCCTTTTTTTTTTGTTTGAAAAAAATTTAACAAAATAGCTGAATCGAATCCAAAAACCTCAATATACGATGCTACGATAGAGAGAGAGACGTCTGACGGCGCCCAATGGGAAGCAGAAACTGGGCAACGGAGCTTCCACTCGAAGAATCAACACTCGAGAGAGAGAGAGAGAGAGAGAGAGACGACGCCCAACTATAGTTAATAATTTGAAGGGACGAAGACGAAACTCGAAGAGAGAGAGAGAGGGATCAGTGAGAATTGGAGAATCTTACTTGGAGAGCGATGGAATTCTTCAATTCATGAAGCTTGCTCCTCTTTTTTTTATTCTTCTTTTTCTTTTTCGGTTTGATGAAATGTTGAGAGAATGAGGAAGAAGAGAGCCATGAAAGGTACAAGGTAAAGTTGGATGGTATTTGGTCCTTCTCGAGAGTTCTAAATAGGGAAAAGGCATCATTTTTTTATAATAACAATAGTTCACCTTACACTTTTATGAAATTATTATTTAACCTTTCTCTTTAATACTTTACAATTTATTATTTATGGCTGCACTTATATGGAATATGTACTAGTCTACTACATTATCTTTTATTTGAAGTATGTATATTTGGTGTATATATGCATGTTCGTGTATAAAATAATGTATATTTATGTAAATATCAAAATCAAAGTGTATCTTACGATACGTTACGATATACGTTACGATACACGATACTATTTTTTTGGCAAAACGATACGTTACCGATACACGATATCGACTACCTTGAGTACTACGTGTTCTTCTTTAATCTTTAATTTATAAAAAGAAACATTAGTATTGATATTGCCCCCCTTAAAAAAGATTCCTATCTCCATCTCTGTTAGAAACAATGGTAATAGGATAGCTTAACAATCAGTTAATAAACTCAGTTCAGCTATATACCAATGCCAAATTTTGAGCTGAACGACCAACAGCAACTTGTAAGAGCATCATATAACCCAGTCTTAGTAGTATGAAAAAAATTATGCAGAACAAAAAAAAATAATTGAAAAACGCTTAAGTATATAATAACACAAAACAACACATGTTTGGCCCTGAAAACTTTAATCCTATATACAATAATATGATATATACAAGTTATACTTCAATGCAACAACAAACTCAAAAAAAGGATCCGGCTCATTTGGAGTTGAAGGAATCACTATAACATTAGAGTTACTCAAATCTAAGCCTTAAATTTAAAATGATATGGTCCAGATTTCGACAGGTAGGGGGCTCATCAGATTTTTTTTTTTTTTATGAGAAACAAAACTTTATTGCAACTCAAAAGAAGATTACAACAAAGGAGAAGCAAGGGCCATTCACAGCGAATGAGAAATCCACTGAGGGATGAGCCCAAACGTACAAAAGAACAAGGAAATTACAATTCAAAAAAGAAATCAGCCCAGAAAGCTAAAACAATCCAAACCAAACAAAAATCACTCCGCACAATCAAAAATATTGGATGCTTTAGGCCATAATCCGATAGAAAATTTAATTTGGTTCCATGTTTCTGCTACTGTGCTGCTTCTATCTTCAAAGATCCTTTTATTTCTTTCCAACCAAGTTAACCATGCCACAGCCAAAACTGAGATTCTCCAGAGTTTTCATTTTACAAATACTTTGCTTAAATTGCCATTTTAGAGCTATGAAGTCAGCCCCTTTTTTTGGGAAGGCTCCCACCAATCCAAACATCTCAAAGATCAAACTCCACACTTTCTGAACAAAAGCACAATGCAGAAGAATAGGATCAATATCTTCTCCATCCCGTTTGCATAACACACACCAAGTTGGTGACAAGCACATATAAGGCCTCTTCTCTTGAATAACGTCACAAGTATTCACTCTACCTCTCAGAACTAGCCAAGCAAACACTTTAACTTTGGAAGGGACCCCGTGTTTCCAAATAAAATTAGATTGTGTGAATGAGGAAATGGATGATGGTTGATATAGAGCATCAAAGAAGGATTTACAAGAAAATTCCCCTGAATGATAAGCCACCCAAACCCGCTTATCTAAAGAATTTTGATTAATACACACGGATTGAACTCGTTCCATCAAAGATGTGAATTCCTCATATTCCCTATCATTGAAGTTTCTTAGGAAATTTAAATCCTAGGAATAATTGGAACTTGAGGACCAAGAGATAACCGAATGGATCGATATATTGTGATTATTAGAAAGGCGATAGACTCTCGGAAAAGGCTCTTTCAATGGACAATTCCCTATCCACTTATCCTCCCAAAAATGAATTTTCTCTCCGTTTCCCACTACCAATTTTGTGTTTTGCACAAATTCACTCCACACTTTAGAAATTGATTTCCAAGGAGCACGAAGAGAGCTAGTGCAATCATTGTTGGTGTCCCACCCATTTGGATGAGAACCATACTTACTCACTATAATAGCATGCCAAAGTGAGTCCTTTTCCAATGGGAATCTCCATAACCATTTACCAAGCAAAGCCTTATTCCTATTGATTAGGTTACCCACCCCAATTCCCCCATTTCGTTTAGATTTAGATACCACCTCCCATCTAACTAAGTGATCCTTTTTCCCTTCCCCTTTCCCTTCCCAAAAGAAGTCTCTCATTATGTGATTTTGTAGTAAGTGATACATAATGCCGTTTGTTTCTGCTCTAACACAATTATAGTCTCTCTCCCTAGACTACCCCCCTCTCTCCCAGTCAGACTCAGCAACTTTTTTTTCCCTTGGCATGCAGCAACCATTTCTACTTTGCAATATCTTTCTTTAATAGCTTCGTTCCCCCTTTCTAATTCATGGACTGTAGCTTTATATGATTTTATACATATAATTATATGTGTGTGCATGCGTGTGTATATATATCAAAAAGTTAACCTTATATCAGGGAAAAATTAAATTACATATTCTATTATGAGTAGGCCTATTAACGGATCGGATATGAACCGGATCTTATTATATCCAAATCCAATCCAAAAACTAGTACACTAAATCCAATCCGATCCATTAATCCAATGGATATGAGGATGTCTAAAACACTATCCATATCTGATTTGTTATAAACAGATAACCGATCTATATCCGATCCAATAAAAAATTTAAAGAATTAATCGCAATAACAAAAAAAGGGATAAAAATTGGAACAAATGGAATTGAACTTCTACTTAGAATAGAAAAATGAAGACACTTAGATTTATATACTGTGTATATGATTTGGGAAACAAACACGCATGGAACAATTTAAATAACATACTTTCTTAACAATACAACATACACAGAAGATGCTATTCTCAATGCCAATGTTGAAAAAAAAGAAAGGATTGCTCTTATCTTCACTTTTATGCCATCTTCTCATCTAGTATAATAGGATTATACAATATGGTTGGGACTTGAGAGGTTTAGCAAGAATATATAAGCATATAATCATATAAATGCAGTGTTCTAAAAATCGGATTTTATCAGCAATTTATCGGAAATCGGCAAGGTGCCGATCGGATTATCCATAATCGGCTCAAAATATAGGCAGTCGAGAAATCGGACATTTATCGGCAATTTATCGCAGATTTATCGCGATAAATCGTAATCGGCGATAAATTGAAATTTTTTTTAACGTTCTCAAATTAAACGACATCGCTTTCTAACCCAAACCCCATTAGTTTTCTCTCCTCACCCGACGACTCCCACACCACTCGACCTCGCCGTTCCTCTCTCTATCTCTCACTCTCACTCTTCACCGTTCCTCTCTCTCTCTCTCTCTCTCTCTCACTCAATGTTCTAAAAATCGTAAATCGGACCTAGATCGGTGAGGAGGGGATTCAGGATTTTTGGAGAAATCGGAAAGAAATCGGGGATTAATCGGCAAACCCATAATTTGAAAAATCGGGAATTAAATAAATATAATAACATTTCCATACTCATAAATAGTTTTCAAAATAAAATAATACTAATAAAATATAATATATCTTTCAAATAAACATTAATTTTTTAACATTCAAGTAATAAAATATGCATACCTAAAATTTAAGGGATGCTTTTATAAAATATAAAATGGATCAAAATAAAATAACTTAAAATATTAGGGTTGAATACAAAAATAAAAAAATAAGCATAAAAGGAATTGAGAGTCTCATTCTCTCCCACTCGTTGAAACCTAAGCCCGCCGCCCACCATCCGTTATTCTTCTTCTTCTTCAACGAGATTTCTTCTTCTTCTTCTTCTTTCTTCTTCTTCTTCAACGAGGTTTCTTCTTCTTCTTCAACGAGCCTCCTTCATTTTCTTCTTCTTCTTCAACGAGCTGCTGCTGCTTCTTCTTCTTCTCCGTTTCCCCATTTTTTTCCGATTTTGGTCCGATTTTGGACCCAGCCAATTTTCCCAACCGATTCATGAAAATCGAATCGGGTAACTCCCGATTTCCGATTTTTGGCCGATTTATCGGCAAAAAATCCCGATTTTCAGATCACTGCTCTCACTCGACGGTCGAGACCTCGCCATTCCTCTATCTATCTCTCAGTTGTTCTTTGAGAAGACGAGAGAGAAATTAGTTTCCAATCGCTCGTTGAGAAGACGAGAGAAAGAACTTACAAGAAATCGTTGAGAGAGGAGTTTGAAGAAGAGAATGACGATCGGTGGCTGTGCAGTTGAACCCTAATTTGATTTTGTCTCTTTACCTTTCTTTTCTTCTTTTTTTTTTGTTTAAGATGAGAAAATTCTTGCTGGGCCCTTAGAAGTTGACAAGCCCAAATTTCCCCTGGGTTGGTTTTTTTTTATGTATTATACTAGTGCCTTTGAACGTGTTTTTTAATTATAATATGTTATATATTTGACAAGCCCAAATACTTAACTTTATCTTATTTTGTGTTTTGATAAATTGTTATGATATTTTATGTATTATATGGTGTATGTATGCATGTGAAAAACTTCTTTTTAATGTTTACAATGAACCCCCTAAGTTATTTTTATTTAGCATTTTACTCTATCAATATACATTTTGCTACTATTCTGTTTTATTTAACATATTGTTATATAATATATTATTTAAAATATTATTTATATGGTGAACAGTGCATATCCGATTTATCCCCGATAAAATGAAAAACCCCACTCCCCACCTTGCTGATCGATTTCCGATTCACGATTTTTAGAACATTGTATAAATGATTTTAATATAGTTTGATGTTGGTAATATATGTATAGGAAAAAGGACAAAATGGCGAAGTGGAGAAGTGGAGAAGTGGAAGAGTTGTGTTGAGAATTAAAATGCATTTAAAAAAGTGAAAGAACCTAGACAATGAATAATAAATTATAATTGGTTAAGCAAATGGTCAGCCTTAAAATTTTAAAAAGATAATTATATATCTATATATAGTTATTAACATACAAGTATATATATTTATACATGTCTTTGTGTATATGTTGGATTGGGTTGTAAATGGATCGCATTGGGGTATATTCATATCTGATATGTTAAGCAAAGGTTAAACAGATTCAGGTCGGATTTGGATAATTGGTTCAAAAACTCTTTACCATATCCGAGTAATTGGATCGGATTCTAATCAAGATCCGATCCATTGACAGGCCTATTTAATAGAAAGGAAAAAATGGGAGAAAACAAACCCCCCAACCCACCAGAGTCACGAGGCAAACCACAGTGGAATAGTGGATGTTAATATCTATTACTATAAGAAAGCAAAGAGGGGTTCCTATTTTTTAGGATAAGTTATGACACCAACTTATGAGTTCCCATAAATACCCTTAAACTAATTTTCTTTCTTTCAACCTTAAAACTTCTCATTATACTATGAAGGTTTTAGTGAAATTTTACTATTTTTTAGTTTATTCCGAAACATATAATTTTGTGCTAATTTAATTTTTATTGTTTTTTATTTATGAACATTTAAATTAATACCCCTTGCAAAACATGTGTGGCAATTAATAGCCATTAAATATTTGGGACAACTTTATTGATTTTGTCAAATACGATACCAAATTACGAAAGAGAAGCAAAATTGCAATCGGGGCAGTCGTACACCAGAAGGGAGAGAATCAATGGCAAGAACCAACAGTGACAAGTATCATTTGCTATAAAATGACGTAGTTTTGTGTTTAATTATGACGAGCCCCTACTTGTCGAGATCTGGACCATTTATTGCAAATTAAAGGCTTAGATTTGAGTAACTCTAATGTTAAGAGTGATTCCTTCCATTCAAAAGGAGCCGTCCCTAAAAAAAACCACGTTTTAAGAAATCTGGGCAATCTATTGTGATGAGATTCTAAGTCAACTTCAATTCTTCATACAATTCGGTATTGCTAAGGATATGAATAGTCTCAAACTGTATCATTCATGCAATTTTAGCGATTATGGTGAAGAGAGAAGATCCCTGAGAAAGAAATAATGAAAAAGAGCCATGTTTCAAAGAGGAACAAACCATTAGAGACTTGACGAGGACATATGCACAAGATTACTGAAGGACCTACACGAGCACTAAACCATTTAAGTCAGAAATATGATGAGGACGTACTCATGAGTACTGAAGGACCTCATTAACATGAGCATTAAACTATCATGGAATCATCATAATGACAAAATTAGGACTGCTCAATGGAACCATTATAAGTACATTCAAGAAGGATATATGCTTGAGACATATGTACTCTGAAAATTCATATAGCTGGATAATCCATCATCTTAGATTTATTTTCCAATTCGGCATGCAATCAACTCAGCCAAATAAGTCCATAAATTTGCATTAAAACTAAACCAGCGGTCCAGAACAGTTGGTAGTAGTTTGCTTTATTAGGGCATATCCCCAAGGTCGTAAGTTTCCCCCTTCCCGCCCCCCTTGAACCCCAGGTTTATCCAACGAAAATTTGCATTGGAACTTGCTAGAAGCTAAAAAGACCCCATATAAAATTCAGGTTTCGTATAAATCACTAGTTTTGGATTCGATGCAATCTCATTCCAATCGAACACACTACAAAAATTCACACGTCCAATTCTATTACACGATTTTTCAACATGAACAAGGGAATAAAAATGTAATCAATCAAGATCAGAGGAAGTATTATAGAAGATAGGAATTGAAATATCAATAACAATCAAGTAAGTAACACGTTATATAATTGAGAAGTAAAAAGAGATGAGATGAGCTAGGGTTTGGAGAAGAACCTCTTTTCGCCACCAGTGTAGTACTCTTGAGGGCCATCAGAGTCGCTGTCGGAGTCGTGACCGGAGGGACGATTCAAATCAGAAAGGGTTCGGATACCGCCGGCTCGACTGCTGGACGAGGGTTTTGAGGGTTTCTTATCGCGTGAAGACATCGTCGATGCCTACCAACCCTGTACTTGCAACAGAGAGAGATGCAAAAGCTTTTTTTTTTACACGATTTAGAAAGAGAAAGAGAGTTTCACCAAAAATAAAAGAAAGAGTAAGAGAAAGAGAGAATATGATACGAAATTTTGGTTGCCCTCTGTCTTATCCTAATTTGGCTATCACGCTCTTCATACAGCGCGTGCACGTGATACTTATCAATTTTTTAATAATTTCTTTTGATTGATATTTTTTTTTTTTGCCATTTTAATTGATGCTTCAAAGCTCAAACATAGATAAATATATTAATAAATTGTTTGTTTTTTTTCAATAGTCGTGATATCAAATTAGATAAAAATAATAATTAAAACACATCAAATATGTCACCTCATTGGTTTAATAGTTCGGTAGCACATTAATTTGGAGTGGAGTTATTTATACTTTTTAAATTTATCACAAATAATTTTTTTAAAATTTAATTAAAATATTATTTTAACACTTTATTATTATTACAAAAAGTTTATTCATTACTTGATATTGAGTAAGTGCTTAATAACACAATCTTCTCATTTAAGATGAGTTTATATGTAAGTACACTCAGTTTTATTTAGACAAGTCTTATTTAAAAAATAATACATCACTCCACTGTCTAATGTTAGACAATTTCTTACCGACAAACTTTCCTTAAGTGGACAGAGTGTATATGACTTCAGTTACCTCTCATTAGGTAAGTCTTAGAAATTATTAATAATAATAAATTTACTTCGAAAAGTGTTTGTAACAAATATAGAAATGTAAATAATACCTCCCTTAATTTTTATAAAATAATTATGTAAAAATTAAATAAACATAACTTGTTTCTTACATTTTTTTAATCTAAGCTATACGTACATAAGAAAATACTGCAACATGAACCTATCCCACTCCTAGATTTTTAATTTGAAACATAATCAACCAAAACAAAAATTTGAGACATAAAATGTGTGACGCTTTTTTATGTTCATATTTAGCCCCAAACCTTTTGATTTATAATTATTCTTTTCTTTTCTTTTCTTTTTTTAAATCATGAATAACCATCAAGTCATTCAGTATGATTATTAAAAGACATTTTATTTAAATTATATATACGTGAGTCACACACGTAAGGTGTGTGCAATATAATCTATAAAGTCAAGAAGAATTTTAACCGCCATAAAGTTTGTATCAAATATTTGAATTGCTTATATTTTTTTTTCAATAAAAAATACTTAAAACATAGCTTATACCTTTCACTCTATAATTTACCATCTTTGTTTTTTATTTTAAATTAAATATATTCGAGTTGCATACGTATCGTTTAAGCAAATTAGCATAATATATTTCCTATACAAGTAATAAATAAATATAAGTGTTTGATTAACATGGGGGCCGAATGGGTGAGATTCAAACCTGTATTGCCAATTGAAGATAACAAAGTGGCGTTTGATAAAACATCTAAAAATTGAAAAAATTGTTTGTGTTACTTCTGAAAACTGTATCTGAAAAAATGTTATATGTTTGAATATAACACATCTGAAAACTGATTTTTTTTAATACGACAATTTTGCCTTTATTAGTGTATTTAGATCACATGATTAGGGATTTAATGAGAGTAAAATAGATATTTTGTAATGAGGAGTTTTAAGTTTTCAGATTTAATTAAGTGGCAAACTTGCCACTTAAAATTTTAGATGCAAATTTTCAGATTTAATTGGCAAATCACTTAAATTTTTTGCCAAACAAACAACTTTCACACCACTTAAACAATCCCTAACTCATCAACCACTTAAGACATGCTACATGTTTTGAGGAGAAAAATAAATCAATAAAAAGATATGCTTGCACATTTACCTAAATATAAAAAAATATTGTGACTGCCTTTATTATATAATAACTAGTTTGTAACCTGCACGATGTGTGGGCAATTTATAATGAAACTATTAATATGAAAATTTAAAAACATAAAGAGTTGTACTAAATTAAATTAGTTAAGCCACTGGAATTCAGCATCATTGTTTGTTTGCATGTAGAAAGATAAATTATATATTATTTTACGTGCAAAACATGTGGATAAATTGAGGCTTGCAATCGTAATATAATACATAATGCAACCAACAATATAATGGCAATTCTGATAAACAAACATTTCCAATAACTTAGCCTCACAAATTAGGAGATGATCCTTTCTTATGCCATCTTAATTCAGATTAAAAAACTTGCCCACAACCAACTGCTTAATGAAATTGTTCAACCCCCAAAAGGATTATAATTTAATTAAACTTATATTTGGTAAACAATATTATATATGTATGTATGTATGTATATAATGGAATGCATATTCTACTATTACTTTCATTAGATAACATAGCAACTTTAATATTTTGCAAGCTTAAATTTAATGTAATTTTAAATAGCATATAAGATACTAAAATGGTGAATTGTGTATCAGATAATGCCATAATGCCAAAACCATCCAATAGAAACGTAATTTTCTCTCGACATTAATAAGATCCTCTTCATTTATGCAACACTATTCAGTAAAAGTCCTTCAACTATCATCAATAACAAATTCAAAAGAATTGATAGTGCCATAAATGAGATACTTAACAAGGATGAACATTAGAGATTAAACGAAAAATGCTTTTAATTAGTTCACCTATCTAACATTAAATCAAGTGAATATCAATCCCAACCTCACCTCATTTCAGTATTCTTAATCACCATGTCATGACTTTCAAACATCGAAAATATAGTGTCTGGATTTCCTATGTCAAGGGGGACGGGGAGGGGGAGGGGGGGGGGGGGGGGGGAAGAAGCCAAACTAATTAAAATAAGTCAATTACAAAATGATAAAATCTTGACTGGCAAAAAAGCTTATGGGAGTTAAACCATCAACTTCGAGAAACCGAACCAATTGCACCACTCATTCTTTAATTTATTTTTCTTTATTGGATGTAAAACTTGGGTCCCTCTAAATTAAAAATAAATTTGAGAAGTTATAGATCTAAATACTAAGCAAAACATAATAATAGTGATAAGACAACATAAAACACTTAATAACAACTAAGTCATTTTCTCCGGTAGTGTAGTAGAATCTATTATTTTATTTTTTTTAACTATAGATTTATGGAAAAAAAAGTTTGGATTTCTCAATAAAACAAAAATAAGGAAAAGCAAAGATATACACTAATAAGGGAAAAATTAGTTGGTTACCTAGAAATGCGAACCAACAACCTCTTTTAAGTAGAAAATAATATTGAATAAATGGTACATTTGTATAGTTTGAATATGTGATTGTAGAGATATTATCAAGACAAATAAAATTTTGTGCGGGCGCATGGTCTTAAGTTCAATTTCCTGTTGCGTGAAACCTTTCTTGGGCCACTTGAGGCGTCCCTTGGTCGAGCAACCAGGGCCTCATAGGATTAGTAGGGGTGGGGCCACGATACCCATGGTTATGAAAAAAAAAATAGCACTTAATTAGTTGTTGATGGCCAATTACCTTTTAGCATAGCAATAACTGCAACTTGAATTTGGGGATGGTAGGGAAGGGTCAAGGATTTGAAACCTTATCGTTGCAATTAAAAAAAATAGTTGCCGATAAGTTCTTGTTATTTTTTTGTTATAAAAGTTCTTGATGCATTTTTCAAAATAGTGACCAAATCAAGCTCAAAAACAAAAGTAAGAAAACAAAAAAAATGCTTACCAAAGGATACCGAATTTCTATCCAGAGCCGGATTGTGGTTGATCTTTTCTTCATTTTCCTTTAATCAAAGTGAGGAATACCAACCAAAGAAAATGAAAGGAATGCATAAATTAATACTTTTAGAACCTCGTGTATGAAATACATACTATGTTCTTTTAAACATCATTGCAACAATATTAACATGCATGGTGATCTTCACTGAGCATTTTTCTTACTAAAAGCCCACAAATAATTATATATTGGTGATGGGACTAAGATTGGGGGAGTTAATACAAAACTTACTTCTTTAAAAGGCTATCATTCACCATATTTTCTCTTCTAACTTGTTATATATATCGTTATTTCTCTTATTGCTTCAAATACACCACTTTGAATATGTTCACATATAGGTACACAACATAGTAAAAGGCTTTAAAATCCTTAAGGTCATCGTTATGCAAACTACTTTAGCTTCATAAAATGTTAAAAATTTGAGTCCATTTTATGCTCAGCCAGTGATTTTTTAGTTTTGGATCATTTGAAGTCCCTACTTCTATTAAAATCTATAAAAAAATTGAGAAAAACGTTTATCTATAATCTTTACTACTCATTGCTCATATACTCAACCAACTGAAACAATTTATCCACAAAGGAAACTGCAATCACTACCTATTAAAATCATATAGCTAGACCATTCTAATTTTTTTTAACACAAATGCAAAATATTTTAACTATTGTTAAGAAATTGGATTTTTGACATACCTGTAATGAATGAAGACAATACCAAATGCCTAGTTCAAAAGGCAATTATGCTAGAGCAATAAATAGTCTACACTAAAAAATATATTTACAAATTAAAACCATCAGAAAATCGATAGAGATAAAGTTTATCTCTTAATTGAACAATAGTAATAAGCAAAATAAAGCTTTAATTGGTATCTAATGGATATCAATTCCCTTAGACTTCTGCATATTTAAAGGTTTCAAAATTTTAAGTATCTAGTTTACATAGAGGGAAAGCAACTGAGCTTCTAGTTCTGATGTTGATATTCTTATCTTCTTTTACTTGTTGAAAAAGTATATATGAAATTAAAAAATTAAAATAAAAGGAAAGACCTGGTGATTTAGTGTATGCATCAAAAGGACTATTGAACCACTCAATGAACAAAGATTTGATTGTTGTACTTCTTCAATTTGCTATTCGTAGATCGGTTGCAATGTTAAGTAGATGAAGAAACTAAGTTCTCCATGCCTCACTAATTAACACACACTATTTTGGGGTAGTTATATTTTAAATGACAACAGGAAGAGCTTCTACTCACCTTTCTATCCTCACGGGTTTCTTACTTTTAGTGGGAGTTGCTTTGAAATTATAGAGATCAAGAACCAAGTATTTTGTTTATAGACATCATCCTCAATAAGACATAACTAAAAGATAAAAAAATTGCATTACTTTATTCTCTTTGTCGCAAGTTAATAGTCGCACATTTCTTTTCAAGAAGTCTCAAGTTGATAATCCTACTCTTTTTTTTTTCTAAAACATAATTAATGTACAAAATCGCACAAAAGTCATATTCTTGAAATTAGTATTTCCTTATACAAATTCTTAAGTTGAGGTGGAACTACTAATTTAAGATGGAATAAAGGAGAAAGAAATACCTTTATCTCAATATTTTCATGAAACGATCAACGTACCAATATCTATTTTATACAGAGAATATATTTTAAAAAGAAACATACTAACAATGTAAATTAGGAGTCTTAATAGTGCAGCAATTCAAATCAATCATATAATAGGCCTTTAGTACCCTGAAAATAAGAGCAAAATATAAATTTAAAATTCACAATAGACAACCGATTTGGTGGATGCATAGTTTTTGTATATATAATGTAACAAAGAGCTAATAATGTACAATTTATTCAAACCATTAATATTGAATTGCAAAGAATAACGCTTCATAGTACTCGAAAAGGTTTCAGATAAAACTCGAAAAGTAGTGTAGAGAATTGAGGAAAACTTATACGCAGTGAAATCAGTACATGAATACAAATTCAAAAATAAATAATTACTAAAAATCAAATTAATTACAATTTTTTGCAGGAAAATAATACATACCTTATGGAGACATAATTTGTCAAACATGTAGACCAAGTGGAAGAGGAAGTAAACATGATAAGAGAAAAAGGGGCCATCTCCATGAGTTGTTTATATTCCTGTGAGAATAAGCATAGAGATGACAAAGAGGGTAGTGATTAAAGAAATAAATTAATGTAATTATGGTAGAATAAGAGATGAAAAAAAAAGGCACAAAGAAGTAAGCATCAACTGTGGAAAATAGGTAAGAGAGTTAAAACTAAGTGTTATCGCCGCATTTTACGAGGAGAGATACATATATGTAATGTAATAGAAGATTATTGAGGGCGGATTGTTCAATGAATGAAGGGGGTACCTAGGGTTTTCCAAAAAAGATAACATAATTAGGCAGAGGAGAAGACGCATAGAAGATGGAACGTTGTATCCGTAGGTTTAATTTCACATTGGATTGATAAAACGCGAAGGAAAAAACGCAGGGAAGAGGGAGGGTTGGATGGAGGATTATTAATGCAACATAATTAATATGAGAGAGGAGGAATACTTCCTCCATTTTATTTATATGTTATAGATGTTATAGATTTGATACAACAATAATGATAAGTATTACACATAGGTTTCTCTTTAATTCTCCTGCTCAAAATCGAATCTGAATGTAAAAATGTTATGCATATATAAAAAAAAATATATTTTTATTAAAAAGACAGTTATATTTTTATTAGGTCATATTATTATTTTAAGAAATTTTTTAATGAAATTATAAAATATCTGTACGTCTCTTTTAATCCTAAAAAACAAAATTCATTTTTCACCGCCATAGTTAAATTATTGACGTCAAGATAAAAATTATCAATCGTTATATTTCAGATTTTTAATTTTTAATATTATACATTACTTTAGAATAAACAATAGCATAAAAAAAATGTGATTTTAATTTTACTAATTTGATAATAGTCGACGATATATTACCGTAATTTAGTAGTAACTTTTTGTACTCATCTTGCTCCTATTTAGCTGTTGCGTCTGCAGAAAGACTACACACAGACCTTAGTGAGAGAAAACAACAACAATACATATATGGCAGGTGGTCCGACGGGGCTAGCCGAAGCCAACCGGGGCTCACGCAACGACGAGAGCCGCCGACTAAACTTCGCCTTTGATGCCGGACTCTTACCCGGCGGTCACCCTCCGGACACTCCTAACGCCGACTATGACGACGAAGATGACTCAGTAACTCGGCAAAGCTGTGACTCTGAGGAGAGTTCCGACTCGGTTGGCGAATCAAAATGGAGTGGCGATTTGGCGGCCACTTTCCGAGTCATCTCCGAGTCGATATTGAGAACTGAACTAGCAGAGCAAGAGATGATAAAGGCCAGAGAAGTCACTCGTCTTGATGCAGAGAAGAGACGAATGGAATCGGAAACCGAGTTGACTCGGATGCTTTTGCAGACACAGTTACAGATTGCATCATTTATGGCACAGACAAGTCCCAATCGGAAGAGAAAGCGATCCGGCTCAGATGAAGATGATTCCTTATCCTTTCAAAGGTAAAATTGTCATCACTCTGGTTACCAAATACCTGATTCTAACCCAATAATGCTAAGAAATACAACTCAAAATCAATTTTCAAATTCTGCATTCATACTTTTTTTATTTTTTATTTTTAGAGTAACTCTATGGATGAAATTCAAAGAAATGACTTGGATTATGTGAGAGGAATCCATTAGTTATTAGGTGATCGAAGTCCCCGTGCTTATCACTGATGCTATTGTAGTCACTTTTTAGTCTCGAGTCTGTAGAAGATTTTTTTTCTTTCTCTAATTGGCTACTGCATTAATCTATGACATAATAATTACCGGGATTTCCTATTCTTCAAATGCATTACCAAATCAAACTGTGAGTAATATCACATCTCAGGTGAATAAATCAGAAGTCCGCTATTTGAGAGACTTTTACCCTCATCTATATAACAATATTCAGCACCTCCAAAGGCTCGCATTCATGCTCAAATACTTAACAGGCAAGAAACGAACTGCCCCTAACTATTAGATAATCTACTTTGTAAAATGACCTTTTATTAGAGAAAATGAAAATATAATAATGCTTTATATATACATATAATATATTATATATATATAGGGTCAGAATTCATAAAGTTACCATTATTCAAATCTACATGATAAGAGTTCTTTTTGAGTGGGGCTAGTGCCCCATCCCACCACCCCCTAGTAGCTCAGCCACTTGCACTTTCTATGCGTGCGTATGTAAAGTGATGTTTGTTTATTATCCGTATTAGCTGGATTTATGGATTTGAATGGGTAACTTATTTCGTTTACTCAAATGAAACGCAGGGAAGGAGCTATGCTGCTGAGTCTACTCCAGTGTAATCTCATCTTATAAACGCCATTGACTACGTTTCTTCTACAGCCCATTTGATTTAGGGTGTCGTGAAGTGAGACAAACTGAAATAAATTTCATTTTGCGTTAGTTTGGAAACTATTTGATCATGGGCTCATGGCAATGACACTCAGAATTGGCTTTACTAGATTTATATTGTATCAATTGTACTGAAATTAGACAATATATTTCAAACAATGAACTATTGTTTTTTTTTTTTTTTTTTGCTTTTAATGCATTTGGATTCTGTCTAATTTGGGCTTCTTTAAGTCAGTCAATGAAGGATTAGGAGTCTAGGAAGCCCTCATTACTGAACGACACTCTCAGGCACAAGCAAGGCAAGAGGAGCCTCCCCAATTCATCATAAGATTGGCTGAGTTCAACAAAATATTACTACAAAAAGGAATATTTAAACGATGATAAATAATTAGGCACTAGAGAAATAAATTTGTCACCAAGAAATTAAAGATGACCAGAATCTGTCATCATGCACAGAAACATTATATGAATGGTAAAAAGAGGCACATGCATCAGTTGATACGAATTACCAGTTCTACCTCTAATTTTTGCTCACCAGGGGACCGAGACATTTCTTATTAGATTCAATATTTTAAACAAAGAGAGTATTGAGATGCTACTTAAGCATGTAGCACAAGTATAAGGCTACATAACTTGTTTGGAAGTGGGGAGGGGTGGTTGTTTTCTTACCCATTATACTGGGCACCAAATCCCAATCGCTTGCAATACCTAGCTCCAAAGTAGTCTTCAATATGTTCCAAGACAAAATTGCTGGAGGGTATGTCACAGGATCACCTTAATTTCATATAAACTTTTACTGGAGCTGACATACTAACAATGCTCCATAATCTTACATAAATTCTGGATGGGCTACTTCAGTCCAAGGAATCCCGAATATGATAACATAAATAAACAGTTCTACTTGTAAAGAAGGATCCTAGAGACTAAATGGTATCACATCTTAAATGGAATGTAGAATTACTGGGCTGGGCTGGGGAGGCGTATTGGAACTTCAGAGTTCAGACAACTAATATTTACATTTATCCTATAGAAAGCCATACTGGGGTTTCTTTGCAACAGTGGGGCTTTGAGTCTGGCCTGCATTACCAAGTAGAGCTTTCTGCCTATTCCTGGCACTATCAATGTATTCTTGGACTGGTGGAAGAGATGCACGCTGTTCATTTTTATCTGCTTGCCCCCTAATAATCTATTCATTCACAAACGTATACATTTGTCACCAATTCAGCATAGCAGATGATTAAAGTGGACCATGAGCTAGATTTATGTTACCTTTGATGCCCAGCGCCGCTCTGCTTGCTGACACACATCCCTGATGTCTCGTCCAGACATTCTGAATATACCAAGTGCAGGTTGATAAAATTTAGAATCATCAAAAGGCATAATAAAGTTGGACAAACCCTATATTAATGGACAGAGATATACATGCCTCAAATAAATAAATAAATAAAAGATTTTACTCCACATACAAATACTCCTTATAAGTACAGAGATATCTTACTCTTCAGTAGCTACAGCAAACTCGGCTAATTCAGATTTTGTCAAGTGCTTCGCATACTGAGCTACTATTTCCTGACGAGTCTCCTGATCAGGCAGGCCAAAAATAATCATAGAATCAAACCGGCTGAAAGAAAATCAATAAGGCAAGAGTTAGAAAACTCTAAAACAAATAGGCATACGATCACATATGGGAGGAAGATGTGCAATAAAATACCTAATTAAAGCAGGGTCAAGGTCTTGTTTCCTATTAGTTGCAGCAATCACCACCACTTTCTTGTCCTGCTCGAATCCATCAATCTACACAGAAAATGAAACATTCAACATGCATAAATGCATTCAATACCTGCATATCCTCATGTGACTCGATGGGCTAGATGATCAAGAATTTTGAAAAAAAAAAAATGTGGGTGGGGGGGTGTTTGGGGAGTTGGCTCACGCCCTTTTCACTCCCCACCATATCCCAGTCCCTCCCACACCATTAAGATTTGAACCCAAGAGCTGTGCTTCAGTAACAGCCAGTTCAAGGAATGTCATAAAAGTGGCATGTATTGGGGTGGGTGGATAAGAAAAAAATTAGGATTCAGTCCTAAAAAGGAATACAATAATAATATTGCTTAGTCAAATCCTTGACTAAGTGCAAAGTCGAAGACAGCATCCGAGCTGCTTTCCCATGATATGAAACCTGAAATTTATGCACATCAACACCTAAAATCAGGTAGCACTCTGAACCTTGTTTAGTAAATAAACCAGGCAAAGACGCCATGTGGAATATCCATAGCGGGACATGATATTCTAAGATAAATTCTAAATTCAATGGCGAGAACAAAATCCTTTCCATAAAAAGGGGGTTGGCAGGCATGAGGCACTCCGAACTAGGACAATAACAGGAATAAAGTAGGATGAATTCATTTTTGCAAATCCTAACAGAAATTGTACATGCACTCATTTGGTTTTGTTTCATTTTAAGTCACGAGGGAACTCAAATTTCACCTGTCGCAACAACACTGATAAAAGTCTACGTGTAGCTTCATGCGTTTCACCATCACGAGCAGTAGCAAAAGAATCAACCTGTAATTGATCAAAGACATTTCAGAAAATAAGAAAGAAAGTAAACTAGATTGCAGACATCTCTGGCCAGCATAAATACACAAGAAATACAATAACAAATCAGAGACAAATACGCTCTCATACGTATTGGCGATACACACAAGGCTGTATTTGCATTAATTACCTCATCTAGAAAGATGATGGCACCACCAGGAATATCATTGGCAAGTGAGAACACTTTCCCCAACAAACGTTCACTTTCACCATAATATTTCGACACGATGACCTCCAGTGGGACATATAACAGTGGTACTGCCTGCCATGACATACCAAACTCCTTATCTAAAACAACGCCCATATTTGCATTAATTACCTCACCTAGAAAGAAGCTCTAAGGCGAATACTCCGAAACAAACTAAAAAAGAAATTAAAACAGTGTGTCAAATGGAATACCGCTTGATTAGCAATCACACGAGCACAAGATGTCTTCCCAGTACCTGCAATAGAAAATGCAATGAGTATGCATATCAGCAACTCAACCTGTAGCAGAACCTGACCCATGCAGTGAACTAGATGCACTTGCTCATAGTTTTCTGTCTCATAGCTTGTGATGATGTGCAAGAAAATCAGCAAAACATATACATAAACACACACATGCTAAATAGTCTTCAACAAATTTATATGATTTATTATGGGCACACCTGGTGGACCTTCAAAAAGCACCGCTCGGGGCCTGTTTGTCTCAAATTTACATCTGGTCCCTCGAGCAATATCATCATACACGTCTGGACTATGCAAAGCCAATAAGATTGTATCTTCTATTTCCCTAGATGAGAAATCAATAAAGTATCAAGCATATGGGAGCAAAAAAAATAAAAAATAAAATAAAATAAACAAGTGATGACACATGCATGCATGACTAAACATACATTCCTTATACATAATAAATACAAAAATGTTCCCTAAGCCATGCAGCCACATTCCAGCAGAACTAACTAATTTCTGGGTAGAAGGATTGCTGCTTGATTCTAGGAGAGGTGGAAAAGCTCTCTAAGCCAAAAGTGCAAATTCAGATGAAAAAGCATTCAATCAAACACCAAAGATTGTAAAAATATCTCAACATCTCATGAAAAATGCATCTTTTCCACCAGAAATGCTATAAAAACTGTTGATGTCTTCTCAAGGAACTCATTTGCCTGGAAACCAATTTCATAGGATTGAATTATAGGAAAAAGATATTTAAACAAAATATATAAGAAAAAGATATTTAAACAAAATATATATATATATATGAAAAATGAGATATCAAATATATGGAAGATGCATTTTTTCAAAAGCAAAAGGATTGCTTAAAATCCTCGACCATATTTAAATGACAGCAAGATGGTGGAGATCACTGCGCGCTACCAAAATATAAAAAATAATAAACAAATAAGAGTCAAGAATGTACAAAATGATATATAATACGAAATAGATCCAATGACACATACCTTTAGTGCATTTTTAGTCAAATAAAATAATTGCAATCAAGTATTTTTTCGCACAGAATCCTTATACATACACATTGCAACTATAAAAAGTTAAACACACAATTAATAGTCATTATGTAGTCAATCAAGGAAACATATGAGTTGACTAAAGTTAAAATCTATTCTTTTTTTTTTCTGGTGCCCACCAGCCTCCAAACCTTTGCATCAGTGCATTTCTACGCCGATTGGTCTAAAATTGCATTAAAGTTCCAGAAAAGAATAATATACTGAATATAGCAGACAATAAAGTAACAGAATGCTACAAATCTTAGTATTCTACATACCTTTTTTGCTGGCTATACCCAGCAATGTTGTCCCATGATGTTTCATTTTTTGCCAACCCCAACCCCACATTGGGCACATCAAGTCCATAAATTTTCACTCCCATGGCTTCTAGACTAGCAACTGATTTATCATTAGATGGAAGTCGTGCAATTTCTCCCCTTCGTTGTTCCAGAGTTTTAGTTGGTGCCGCTAATTGTAAAACCGACACCAAGGCATCAATCTCCTCGGGACTAAAGCTCCCCTTCTTCATAAACTCAATTTCCTGCAACCATTTGTACAATATCTATGAGAAAAATCAGTACAACAAGCTTATTCCTTGCTGTAGCACAAGAAATTAAAGAAAGGAGTTCAAACTAAATCATATGCTACACTGTGAGGAATGAATAATAACTGCTTTATCAGAGGTAATAAGTGACCGAAACATGAGAATGCATAGATCCCCCTCCTGTGAATTTGTATTTGGCTGCATCTGATTTCCCCCAACTTCTCTTTGTTTTTCTGGACGACTAAGTGTTAATTGCCAAGCAACCCCACTGAAACATAACACAAAAAACATACAAAAAATTGGTAACAACTAGTGCTTGCTTCATAAAACATTAACAGTATATAGCTAATGTTAGTGCATAATGATTTACTAGAAATCCAGAATATATGGTGTATTTCACCATTCACCATCAATGGGGCACAGACAGAGACCAAATTGAATCTAAAAACAAAAAGAGAACTAATTGCCACTAAAAAAATTCTTGAAACCAACCTATCCCAGGCCCGCAATGTCATATCTGACCCAGTACCATGCTCTTCAATTTTTACTCCAAGACGTGAGACCAGTTTGGCAATTAGAAGAGCAATTTCACAGGTGGGAGGAATTTGGAACTTGATTGTGACCTGCAACATGACATCTATTTAGCTGGAACATAATAATTAATTACTGAGAAACTGAAAGAAATTTAATCTCACTTTTGGAAGCCAAACTAAGTAAACACTCCTAGAATCTACAGTTGGGGAAAGTAGATTCATGGCAGTTTTGGCAGAAATTAGTGAAAACAGCTACAAGTTTCTTGATGCCTCTTTTGTAGCAGCAAGTGGAAAGGGAGGACAGTAGATTGATAGTTTATGTAGATTTATCTTTTAGGGGACGGGAAATAAAGTGAGTGGTGTATGCAGAGCTAAAAGCCTAACGATAACAACAAAAATTCTCGTCATAGTTAGATTTTAATCTATGAAGCACGGACGCGACACGTGATACGCGTTTCGACGCGACACGCGACTCGCAATTTTTCCAAAATGTAGAACACGACACGTAGGGGGGACACGTTCTTAATTAATTATATATATGCAATAAACATTATAAATATTTAAGAATTCAATCAAATGAAAATAGATTGCATTAATAGCCCAAATGGCAAATATTCAAAACATGATCACTACATTGTTCCATAATTCAAGCATCAAAAAGATTGTTCCATTATTGAAGCATAAAAAAACATACATAATTACATAAACTAAGTTGTTCCATAGAATAATAAAAACCAAAAGGAGAATATAAAAATAACAATCACTCATTCAACTCAACATTAACCGCCCAACATTTTGAACTTCATCCCCAAATAGCACCGACTCCAACTCCAACTCCGCCTCATCAAGAGAGAGAGATGCCATTTGAAGTTCTCCAACATCTTCAAGTGTGTCAAAAGTATCACCAGCAATATCCCAATACTTACTATCTCCTATTGTGTAGGCCTCGGGTTGGGGCTGAGCAGTCGTCGATGGCTGGGGCTAGGGTTTTCTTTCCATGGTGGCTGGGAAATGGGGCTAGGTTTTACGGGTTAAAGAGAGAAATGATATTTGTTACGTTTGTTTTATTTTCAAATTGTATTATTATTATTTTCAACCCATATTTTTAGTTTTTTTTGATATTCACCCCTTTTTACGTGTCCCCAGCGTGTCGACGTAAATTTTTTTTATTAAACAATGAGACACTCTCTGACACGCGTGTCCGACATGTGTCGGACAAGATACACGCCCTCCGAGAGAGTGTCCGTGCATCATAGATTTTAATGCACTAGCTAGGAGACAGGACAAAGAAGTATTATTATACAATGTTGCTGGGACACATAATGCTGTAGAAGGGACCTAACCAAACTCCAAATAGCAGAAACGAATCATGTTATGGCTCATCTCACGAGACTACAGCCAGGCATTTATGGGAAATATAACTGTTTAAATAAACACCTCAAATACTACAAGTACCAAATGCATCCCTAAATGTATCCCAATATGCCTAGGTTTTCCTACAACTGTCCCAATCAATAATCAAAGATCAGAATTTTTTAAAGAGTAGTGAACACAAACCACCTCGCATACCGTACCTCGGCATAATAATTTAAGGCTCTAGTAAAAGACATCAGTAAAATCCTTGCATATATTCACTTATGCTAATGTAAATAAAACATAAAAACAAAGAACACCTTCTGGCCCTTGACAGCAACAGTAAACCGAGGATAAGAGCCAAATGGCATTCCTTTGCGTTTAAGCAATTCTTCTAATCTAAGTCGTTCTTTCCTGGCAGTTTCCTCCAAATCCACATAATTTGGAGGAGATTCCGGTGGCAAATTAGTACTTGCATCCTGGTATCTATTCACTTATACTAATGTAAATAAAACATAAAGAACAAAGAACACCTTCTGGCCCTTGACAGCAACAGTAAACCGAGGATAAGAGCCAAATGGCATTCCTTTGCGTTTAAGCAATTCTTCTAATCTAAGTCTTTCTTTCCTGGCAGTTTCCTCCAAATCCACATAATTTGGAGGAGATTCTAGTGGCAAATTAGTACTTGCATCCTTGTATCTATTCACTTATACTAATGTAGATAAAACATAACAAACAAAGAACACCTTCTGACCCTTGACAGCAACAGTAAACCGAGGATAAGAGCCAAATGGCATTCCTTTGCGTTTAAGCAATTCTTCTAATCTAAGTCTTTCTTTCCTGGCAGTTTCCTCCAAATCCACATAGTTTGGAGGAGATTCTGGTGGCAATTTAGTACTTGCATTGGCCTGCAGAAAAGCAGTTTCCACCAAAATTAGCTCAAATGATGTAAATCCTTATCCAACGTAGCAAGTATTGTAGAAATCCAATATAATGTATAAATTGCTCATAATATATGCAAAACCCCGTTTTTTAAAGAAAATTACTTATTTATTTATGAATGAAGGGAAAAGAATATGATTTCTTTATTTGACCGATATTTTTATTATACACAATATCAAGCTGTAATTATGTTTGAGGTGTTAATTAATTGGCTTGATTAAGGATATATACATGTAAGGTGCATTATGTGTGTATATATATGGTGTTTTTCATTCATCTATAGAAATGTTTCTTACCATGTTTGTGGTTGAACAGCTTCTAGATCTAATTAATATATTTGAATTTTAAAGAATAGCTCCTGTTGTAAATTTGTTAGCTACATTTGAGGTCCTATAATTGTCAATAATATTAAACATTATTTTCTTAAAGCAATCAATTTGGTGGAAAACTCTAGAATCCTAGACCATTATACATATCATGAGGATTTTTGAGATGGAAAGGAGAGAGCAAAGAAAGAACAGAGTGGGAGAAAAAAGAAAGAGAACAAGGGCATTGCGTGGAGAGCAGTGTGTGTTGGAGAAAAAAAAATATAATAGAAGTGAGAGAGAAAAAAGTCTACCAGAATAGGTGGAAAAAAGAGAAGGAAGAAAGGAGAGTTGACGACAAGGAGAGAGAGAAAAGAAACAGGAGCAACGCCACTTCGTTTATGATTCGAGGTAGGGGAGAAATACCTTATTAAGTTTCTACTTAATTTCATTTTGGTCCAAATTATATTTGTGTGAATGAGTTTCTTGGATTTATATGTGCTTGATATCCTGTGATAATCTGTGACATTTGATTTATTCTTTGCTTGACACTCATGGATTATTATTTTATATCACTGAGTGCATGTCATAAATAAATTGGGTAGAGCTTATGTATTGTTGAGGAACCTACTGGGCTTTATAACTCACCCCCCCCCCCCACTAGACTATTTTGCAGGGCTGATATTGATCGAGCGCGGTACTTGGATTTGTGGAATTTTTGTCATTGATTTAATTTAGAGAATATTTATATTAATTATTTTGTTGTACTCGGGGATTGGATGGATAGATCCTCTGGCCAATGTATTGTTTTTGAAAGACTTTTATATATTTTCTTGTTCTTCTAAAGGAATTTTTATTGTTGTAATTTGCACTTCAATAATAATATCAGATTATATCAAAATTGTTTTATTTGCGTTCCAAAATTCGGGGAGTGACAGTAAATCAATTTGATTTTATTTTCATAAAGCAGAAGAAGATTGACCACTTAAAATCTCAGGCATTTATTTAAAGTCATAGCAACTAAATGCAGAAATAATTTGAACAAAAGTGGTTAAGCCAGATGAGTACATAGACTGGGAAAAGACAATGAATGAAACAGGAGACAGTTCACAAACAGAAATACCAAGAATAAGAAGCCTTTGACAAGAATTTGCCTACCGACCTCGTCAGCATCTGCATGAGCGCTCTCTAGTAGTCGAACCCCAAGGAAACCAGCTAAGATAGCAGGAATAGAAAATAATCCAGGAATTTCAGGCGCTTTTCCCGTCCGATAACCTTCAGATGCATGGGTATGCATGTGTTGCTTAAAAGAACCTGCATGTGCAACTTTATGTTTTTATTTGTGTAACAATAGAAGTAATAATCATGCCGTACATGCAACTGGAAACCAACCCCCTCCCCCCAACCCCCCAACAAAAAAAAAAAAAACACCCATTTGCAACATTTGGGAATAAGAGAAATACATCACCTTGCTACCCATGTTTTAATATATTACTTCTTAATGAAAACCTCAGTTGATGACATAAATGGTACTAGAAGTCCCTAACAGAAAACATCTTGTAATATTTGACTTCTTAACATAAACCTCTGTTGATGACATAAATAGTACTACAAGTCCCCAGCAGAAGGATCTATACAACCTGTACGTATCACCTACTCACTGGACTAATAAAATATTGTGAGAAAGAACATAATGATATCCAATGGGCAACAGTACAACATCAGTAAAAACAGACATGGAAGAGGTTGAAATTTTCTAACAAAACAATGTTAGGTGACAGTTATTTAATTATGTACAGGGGCAGAGCGATGTGGAGGCCAGGAGGGGCCATGGTCCCACCTGGACCTTTGGTAAATTTTTACATAGTACAGGGGCCTACATGCATCGTGGTAAAAGTTGGGTTTCGTTTGTGTAATTAAGAAAGTCAGGGTTTCAGGGACCTATGTGCGATGAGATTTATATGTTTGCGGGGCGGGTTTTGTAATTTTATACAGTTTGGTGTAAGAAGAACAAAGGAGGAATCTTCATTATTTTTTTTTCCCTCAGCTATAGCTTCTCTTTTTTTCTTTCTTTTTTTTTTCCAGCTGTAGCACAACAGTACTTTTCATCTTCGTTCTTTATTTGTTTCGACTCCTTTTCGCACTCTAATATACAAAAATAAAATTATATGCTTTAAAAAAGATACATGAATTTATACAAATACGAAAGGGTCCCCAAAAAAATTTCACCTAGAGCCAGGCCAACTCTGATTTGGCCCCACCTGAATGATATTTCTAGTTCCGCCACTGATTATGTATGTGTGTGGCCATGGATGTAAGAAAGACACATTACCAAGTACCGACGGCCTAACCAAGGGGGCTCTCAATACTACAAATTAGGGCTTAAGCCATCCTATCAATTTTGGCGTCATTTGCTGACAAATTGTTCAATCAACTTTACCAAGTCAGCTTCAGCTAACATAAATTACTAGGGAATGCAACCAGAAACTTCTAACTTAAGGCTATGTTTGGCATGCCAGATTGGAAGGTGGGATAAGATTATATATTCCTATCCCATGTTTGTTCCATAAAACACCGGCTAAATTATTTGGACTTGACGGCTTATCCTACAACACCGGCTTAAATAATCCCGCCTTGAAAGTGGATTATTTAATCCAGTGTTTTACATCCTATCCGGTATTTTTATTTGGCGCGCCAAGATGATGTGTTGTATAAAGTTTCTATTGATTAGTTTTTTTCAACCTCAAAGTCTCTTCCCTGGCTGGAAACACACCCATTTTATTGCGAGGCGTCCCAAGGTATAAAATTCTTAAGAAGTATCAAGAGATCGCTTACATAACTTTGGATCGAGATGATGCCATCCCAAAACTTAATTTTTACCCTACCAATTCCCAAATCCTTGCTTGAAGCACATATAACCATGGGAATTCACCACCATTCAGTGCCTTGTACTCATGAAACCAATTGCAGTTCAGCATACATGATCAAGCCTTCCGAGTCTAAAACGCATCTGCTTGATTGATCAGAAAAACAGCATGTGAGAACCACATGCCTGTTTTTTCCTACAGTTACTCCTGCAACATTCTTTGTAGCCTTCCCCATGTAATCCTTCCTTCCCATTATTTAAAAGTTATTGTTTACAAAAGTAACTTTTAAAGCAACTAACATTGCTAATATCCACCTATAGTTGTTAAAAAAAGAGGTTATAATCAAAACTATTGCTATCACTATGGTCCCTTGATTCACATCTTCTGAAACCTAAACTTTTGTACCTTTATATTATTATTACCTTTGTCTTTCATCACCACCTGCTGCAAAAGTAAACCTTCTTGCACAGTTGAACCATTCCACCATACTTGATTATTCCCTAAACACTGGAATAGTGACGGAAGTTTACGACTAGGACAAAGGAGCAAGAAACAACACCGCACAATACCCTTTTGTTTAAGTGTCTATCCTAGCTTAGCCATTGATAAGATGTCGAAGACATCGATATCTATTTATATCTCAGGCTCGAAAAATTCTGTTAAAAGAAGTTTGTTGGTTATCTGGGGATTCCAAATTTAGTCATTATCGGTGCCCAACAACCTAGCGATGCTGACATTACGATGCCTACTGGCACAGATTACCAAGGCTCAATAATAACTTTTCTTATAAAGACTCTCTCTTAGATAAAAATAAATAAATAAATAAGATACCTACACCCACAAGAATTGAAACAAACTGATGATAAATTTAGCTCAACTGAGAAATTTATGTAGGTTTAACACCTTTTAGAAACATTAAAAAGCATAAATAGAAAGACTAGGAACACATAAACTGTTCGTTCTTACGGGCACAGCTCATGCAAGCCACTAAACCCTAGCAATTGAAGTATAAAACCTGCAACGCCTGAGGATCAACCCCAATTGAAAATTGCATAAATAAAACTAAAAGCAAGGGTGTAAGAAAACTTGGAAAGTAGGTCGTGAAGAATCAAAACAACAGCAATTCAAGGAAAAATCAAATATATCAACAAGTACATATACATAGAGAGTGAGAAGACGTACCATGATGATTGGGCGGAGGAGCTAGGGTTTTGCGAGAGGCGATCGTACTACTACGACATGTCTGAATTGTCCTTGCTAGCCGCCTCATGGACGCCATGGCCTTTTTCTCTCGGTCTCAGAGTGTATCTCTGTGTGTGCTTTGTCGTCTTAGCTTGGAGCCCAATACAATGGTGGCGCGCAAGTGTTTCGAATATATGTATATATACTGAAGGACCGACTAGAACTCCACGCAGTCGGTTAGTCACGCACTTTTCACTTTTACCGACGTAAGTAGAAGTCGGTTCTAAAGTAATAATGGGCCGTAAACATTGCAATTATTTATTTCCTCACTACTCATACTCACCCAAACCCAATGGGTTGACTCTACCGAGATGGGTTGAGCTTGACGATCCAGTATCGGGATCCTCGCAGTTACGGTCGTCTTATTTTTTTTTTCCTTTGTTGTGCTTAAAAATCAGTTTAAATATTCAATTTTATTTCATTTTTTGTTCAAAATAAAATAAAAAATCACTTAATTACACTTTTTCAAAGACACCCTAATCTTTTCATATTTCCATTTATCTTTACAGCTTCTTCTAACCTTATTGTTCTTCTTGTCTCACTATTTCTTCTACAACTTCCTCTAGTACTATGTTGATTTATATGTATATATTATTCTTTATAAGCACACCCACATATATATAATTTACATATATGTGTGCTACCTTGTATATAATGTGCGAGTTTTACCATATATATATGATATTTTGAAGTTTAGTTTAGTTGTTATATAAAAATACCTACACGTATGTTGGAGCATTGCCATATATTTGTTGATTTCTTCTGTGTGTGTTGGATTCGTTGTGTATTACCACATAATTTCTTGAACCTAAATTTAAGTTTATGATAATATTGCATTAAAACTGTTGAAAAATGTTTTAAAATTTGAATAAGAAATTTAAAATTTAAATAGGAAGTTTTTGTTGGTTTTAAAACTACCCTAACTACTTTTGGACAATAACCACCTTGTCCAAATCTATAAATAGGCTTCCCCGCTCTCATTTTCAAGGTGCAAAAAGATTATTTCATCTTCTCATTTTTTCTTTCATATTGTTGAGTTCTTAAACACATTAATACATAGTTGTGTCCATTGTTCTGGTAAGTGGTAGTGGTGCCATTTTACAGAAGTATTCCGATCTATCATGGGAGACAATTGATCCAATACTCATTAGCACCTAAGTGATGGACCAATATCGTTTTAAGAAGACCGTTTACGGGGCTCGAAAAAAATCAGTTTCGTTTTTTGCTCGTACCACATCAAGGTATATGTATATATATATATTCTTAATTCTTACAATCTTAAAACGATAACACTATTTATTATATATACATATTATAAAAGTGGTATTGTCCATTTGCCCTATATATACTCTATATCAAAGTGGTATTATCTGCTTGTAAATATTATAAAAGTGGTATTATCCGCTTATTCAATATATATATATATATAATAATAATATTATTAGAGCAGTATTGTCTGCTTCCATTATAATCTATGTTTGTAGCACAAAGTGTTTCGGTTTTATAAAAGAAATGGCAGCGACTACCTCCACCATAGTCAATTTAAGCCAAGCTAAGAAACCGAAAAAAAAATCTTGGAAGAAGTTTAAATAATGGCAACATAAAATGTTATTTTATCTGACCACTCTGCACCTCAATAAATTTATCAAAGAAACTATCCCAAAGTTAGATGAAAACAAAACCAACCATGAGAAAGTTTCGGCCGTTGATGCGTGGAAACATGGAGATTTTCTTTACTTAAACTATCTCCTTGGAGGTTTGGTTGATAGTCTGTACGGGGTTTATAGAACTTGTTAATCGGCTAAGGAAGTTTGGGAGAAGTTGGATAAAAAATATAGAACAGAAAATGCCGGCACAAAGAAATTTGTTGTTGCAAAATTACTTGACTTTAAAATGGTTGATATTAAAACTGTTGGAAGCCAAGTAAATGCCTTTGAGATCATTCTCCATGAAATTGAAGTGGAATGTTTGACTTTTAGTGAGTCATTTTAAGTGGCTGTTCTTATTGAAAAATTACCGCCATTTTGGAAGGACTTAATTTAAGAGCTACTTGAAGCATAAACGAAAGGAAATGACCATGGAGGATCTAACTCTCCGAATTCGAAATTGAGGAAGATAACAGATAGTCAAAGAAAAAGAACATCCTGAATACTTCACAGCTAAGGCTAATGTAGTGGAGTCCAAGCATGGGGGTAATAAAAGAAAACGGGCTGATGAAGGCCTTAGTCAAAAGCCACAGGTGGAACCGAAGTTCAAGGGCACTTTACAACTGCGAAAAATGAGGGCATCAGATGAAGGATTGCCACAAGCTATACAAAACAAGAGTAGTAAATATATACATCATAAAACTTCTCTCACGCTCAACTTATATACAAAATATACAATATACAGAAAAAACGTCATGTCTTTTCCAATAAAACCTCTCACCCATCATAAACTTAGTAGTAAACGTCCCTTCTTGATATATTGTTGCGAATGTTTTAACTACTCGTGAGTGCATGAATCAATAGGTAGTATAGCTAATGTAAGTGCAATGTCGAACTCAAGGGACTCGGACGGATGGAACGTATGTCTTTCGTAACTCACTACTTTCAATTCATTATTAATCTAGTTGAGAAATTTGAATTTATGGTGAATTGAATAAAAACACGAAATTAATATCAAATAATAAATTAATAGGGTTTTGGAGTCATATATTTAATGTCATCTTCTTAGGGATTCATGTGCGTAATTTCTACAATTGTCTCGCAATAATTTGGTCTTTCAACTCTATTATTTGTGGAGATTAAAATCATTCAAATTCAATTAATTTATAAAATTCAATTGTAATTATTCTACAGCTAAACTTATATATAAATTCAACACACTAATTTCACCTGTCAAAACATACTCTATATCCGTTATTAACAAATCATAAGATGAATCAAATAAATCATAATGGGAAACCAATTTTATTTTTATCAATTAAAATATGCATCAAATAGAAAAAAAATATTTTAAAGTGAAAGTATTAAATTAGTAGAGTCAATTGGTACGAACACATGCAATAGAAACAATTAAATATACACATCTTAACTCTAACACAAATTTACACTAACATGTAAAAAATTAAATAATGAAAAAAAAAAAACTTACTTGGCATAAAATTAATTGAGAAATAAAATTAAAACTCTAAATTTTCAAAATCTTTAATTTAATTGAACAAAGCAAAAGAAAAAAATAAATTAAAGAGAAAATAGAGTGCTCGAGCTACAAAACACGTTTTCTAATTTTTTTTTACTTCTTCTACGCTTGATCTATATTGTTGATATGCCTCTCCATTTTTTTATAATCTTATTTTTATCATTACTTCTTTATTTTAAATTAATTACATCATTCAAAAATCAATTTTCTCTAGTATTTTCTAACACCCAAGAAGCACTAAAAATAGAAAAATATAAATAAAATGTGCTCTCCAAAGAATAAATTATACCATTTTTTTTATACATCAAAAAGAGAAAATAAAAACATAAGTTATAAGCTCGGTGAATGCACCACTTTCCTTCATCAATATAATCTGTAAAAGTTTATATATATCATATATAACCACATTCAATTATCATCATTTAGCTCTCATACAAAGTATCAGACGTATCACATACATAATTGCTCTCTAGCACCAATTATAGGGCAACAATTATATATACCATATACCCATCATCTAGCCCTATATATATTAAGTATCAGATGTGCCATTTCATACTTTTCTTTCAATCAAGTCGTGACTCAATTCTGTTATATCAACACAGTGCTATCAATATACATATTCCACACCACCCTTCACATTTATACATTTAAATGTATATATATATATATATAAATTTCAAGTGAGTACACTCACATCTAGTCCATATGTAATTACAAGTTCTATTGTTTCGGTACGACAAAAGTACTAGCTTCCTCACCTATTAATCGAACATAATTAGTACTTCAATTCCACTTTAATATAACCATTTTTAAGTATACAAAATATGTTAAAAATTACACAAATATATTCTATTTATGCATTTGTTAGTTTATAATGCATTACAATCATTCAAGTTAGGTGCAATTTGGATCCCTTGCATTTATGAGTTATGAACTATGATTATTCCTAAATTTTCAGGGTAGTTATAAACACATGTCTATAATAAAATCCCAGAATTTTAGTATGATTCAATGGCTAAAATATCAGATTTTCATAAAACAATTTAGTAAATACATGTTATTCAGAAAACAACATTTGGACATGGTGCAACTTTACAGATTAAGTTGTACCAATTGGTTAAGAATTAAACGTTCTACCATATATTTTTTAAAATCTCTATTTGTCTACTCTTTAATGCAATTTACGGTGTACCAATCGGAGTTTTATACTAAGATTTATCGCAATTCTCATATGATGACACCAATCTGCCAGAAAGTAAAAATTTTAAGTTTTCATCTTGTTTTTTAAAAAATCTTATACAAAACCCTACTAAACATCAATAAATAACACATAACTCATTTTAAGCATGATTTATACGTTTCTCACTAATTATATCTCTTCGTAATCAAGAAAATTCAATTTCACAATCATAAAACACAATAACACCAAAAAACAAACCCAAAAGCACAATATTTCATTTTTAATAATGGTTTTCCAATTTCAATTAGTATAACATGATGAAAAGATGATAAAAAACATAAATAATATAATTTTTGAACTTACCAGACTTTAATTCTTTACTTTTCCTTGTTGTATCTCTTATTTCTCTCTCACATTTGTCTTAAATTTTTAAGCTTCTCAGTTTACACAAGGTAGGAGCTTGTGCTCAATGGACGTGTCAGCTGAATTGATGCTAATAATGCTTGTTTAAGGTCTCAGATGTCACATGAACCCAAAAATTGAACGACCGAACGGTATCAAGCTGAACTGAACGAAAACCAAATATGTTTAGTTTGAGTTTGGGGTGTGCTAGCTGAAAATTGAACCGAACTGAACCAAACCAAACTAAACCGAATTATTGCATATATGATTCAAAAATAATATTACTTCACTATCTAAAGTTTTATGTTCCTAAAATTTACAAGGTCTAGTGATAACCCAATTCTTTAAGTTGTCATGAATACTAGAGCTATATTATAAATGTAAAAGTCAACGTTTTCTTGTTCGAAAAAAGTAAGCAAGTATAGAATTATTATTTTTATAACAAAAATAAGTGTTGCCTTACAATTTACTTTTTAAATATATATGTATATAAAAACAAAATTAAACATAACAGAAAAGTTTAGTTCAAATTTGGTATGGGTTTGGAAGATTTGAAAATCGAAACTAAATTTTCAAATTCAATATGGGTTTAGAACTCCTGATTTTTATTCTGATTGAAACTGAAAACACTCCATGAGTAATAATTAAATTAAGAGTTCGTTTGGTTCAAGACTTGATAAAAGAATTGGAATCTTGTATTCCGATAAATATTATTTTCGAAAACACCCCTTTGAGTGACAATTAAGTTTAGGATTTTTTTCCTTTGTTTGGTCCATATATTTACTATAATTTTTCGGCATCTTCCATTATAGTCAATTTACTAAAACAACTTTTCCTTGTAGAACTCAAAAACACAAAAGCGCAGCTTACAACATACAACACAAATCAACCCACCTTATACAAGAAATTAATTTATAAACAATCAAACTAGCCTTTCAATAGATATATACACAATGAACATAGTACATCTTCTGGGCTAGATATATGTGTGTGTGTATGTATATGTATATATGTGGTAATATGGATGAACATAACACATATGTATACAGGGCCGGCTTGAGGAAATTTGATGCCCCAAGCGAAATTTAATATTCACAAAAATTGGGACCCCGTGTCATTGTCTTTTTCTTCAACAAAACAATCTCAAAGTCATAATATTTAATAATTTGAAACCAAAAAACTCCAAAAAAATAGAACCAATCAATTACCAAATTTAAAATAAAATAAAATAATAATTAAGGCAACCATTAACATAAAATTTATAGATAAATCTTCATTTGAAAGTGAGGAAGTAGGTTTATATTTAACTTACAAAATGCCCCTCAACTTTTATTCTTTACAATTAGATACCTAAAATTTTTTTTTGGTGCCCCTCCCTAAATGGAGCCTTAGGCATTTGCCTAGGTTACATGGCCCTCTAGCCAGCTCTGTATATATATATATATATATGTATTTGCATATTCAAGCATTATTCATAATAAATGAAAAGCATCAATTTAGGGAAAACATTAAGGTAAAAGATTAGATGAAAATTGTGAAATAGTTCTAGTCAAATCTTAGATTAAAGTAATTCAAAATCTCTTTGGGATAGGCAAAAAGATCAGATCTTGTTAAAACTGTGATCTTGCCGATGGTGGCGACAAAAATGGGAGAGGATTCCCATCAGTGGTGGCAAAGATGGGAGAGAGTTCGAGTACGAACTGATGAAAAGATTTAGAAAAGAAACGAGTGTATATTGGGGTAAGGATATGAAAGGAATAATTATTGGGTGATGTTATATACACCCTATTTTGTATCTAGAATATAAAAATTTTAAAATAAGGTTTTTTTATAGCGACAATTAAAATATTAATTATTTAGTGTTGTGGCTGTAACTTAAGGGTTAGCTGGCCCAATATATAACATATAAGTCGTAAGTTGCTAATTTAATGGTCAACATTTGTTGGGAATTTATTGAATTAGACGTTAAAATTTGATAACTCTAAGTTGGTAGCAAGTTGCCAATTTAATGGTCAACATTCGGGGGTAATTTATTGAATTAGATGTTATAGCAAGTTGCCAATTTAATGGTCAATATTCGGTGACAATTTATTGAATTAAAGGTTAAAATTCAATAACTTTTTACCGAAATCAAATGTTAGTGAAATATTTCTAAAAATGCACTCCGCCAAAGTTTGCCAAATGTGAAATCAGTGAAAAGTTACCAAATCGAATGTTAAAGTTTGGCAACAAGACACCTACTCGGTGCTTAAATTTGGAGTGTTACCATATGTGGTTGGTTGCCCCAATAAATAACATACAAGTTGGTAGCAAGTTGACAACTTAAAGGTTAACATTCGGTGGCAATTTACTGAGTTAGAAGTTAAAATTCGCTAACTTTTTGCTTTAAACAAATATTAGCGAAATATTTCTAAATTAAAATTGACTCAGCTAAAGTTTGCTGAGTGTCAAGTCGGTAGAAGGTTACTGAATCGAATGTCGAAATTCGACAACAAGACACCGACTCGGTGCTTAAATTTAGGACGTCACTATATGGGTGCCATGATCAATAATTATTAAATTATGACGTTAAGACTATATTAGTGTTTTAGCTACAAAATCAGAGTGCCTATAACATTAACCATAATTATTTGTTCTTTGTAAATCAAAAGGATATTTTAGTCTTTGAACTTATGTTTTAGAGGATTCCAAGAATAAACCCGCCCACCTATTGAGGAGGGGAAAAAATTGGTTAATTTGGGGGATCCTTCTTCCTTTGGAATTAAAGATTCCTCTACAAAAGTTGAAACAAACACCAAAATACTAAAAGTAAGGGAATTTAGGATTTTCAGAATTCTCTAAAATTCTAACCAAACAATCCCTAAATTAATTAAATGTATCGATATAAACTTTGAACTTCGAAAGAATGATTGAAAAAGGACCGAAAGAGCCCGCCCATTGTATTCTCTCTCTTCTAATCTTAATTGTAATTTCTCTCTCTCCATCTCTCTTATCCGAGACTTTGTTTTAAACGTATTCTCTGTCTCAATTTTTTTTTATCTGAGGCTTTATTTTTTTTTACTTTTTTTTTTAATTCTCAAATCGTGCACGCAATAGTGCATCTCGCGTGCCACAACAACAATAGCATAAACAATCTATATATTAAGCAACTAATATAGAAAAGCGTCTGCAAAATTGATAAAGAAAACAATATTATGCACTTGGGTAAGCAATCTAAAGACTGCCTCTACGGCTCTACATGCTAAAGAAGCAGTCTGTCTACATGGGCACTGCCCCTCTGCCCCCCTCTATGAATTTGAATTTGAATTAAAGTAGTAATAAATTTAAGTATTTGAATAAAAACTTTTAAAAAAGTGGTTGCAATTTTACCAACTTATGGCGATTCTATCCAACTACTTTGGATAAATTACAGGCTTGAGTTGTGTATATGAAATGACAAGTTAAGTGGCCAACCACAAAACCCCAAAGAGTTGATATTTACATTTCGTCACAATCCAAAAGTCTCGACACGAATGATAAGAGAGATAGAGTAGTGGCGCTTCGGTTGGACCCTATGGTGGACGTTTGAGGCTGAAACATCTACATTCTTGTGAAGTACTACACTCAAATTTTGAAAGCGATCGCTCAACCACCAAAAAAATTCCAAGTCCTGGGACTGGGATAAACACCCTCTCAATTTGGTATCAAAACCTCGCGAGTTAGACAAATTTACCTAATTCTTCTCTGTATTAGTTCGCTAATCACGCAAGACAAAAAAAAAAAAAAATTATATTATTTCATCTCAAATTAAAATACGCTACTTCTTATACACTAATTTAAAACATTCTATAACTATGACTTAAGAATATAATTGATTTGATATGGCAAGATCCGATGCACTGGTTTCAAAACATGTTTTAGTAAAACCCTTTCATTTTAACAGCCTAAAACACTACTAAAATAGAATTGTTGTATTCCAATAATAATAAGCTAATATAAATAAAAAATGAATATGCAAATTTACAATTTCGATAAGAAATCGAGCAACACTCGATCGATCTGAAACCCAAACTTCTGAATACTCTTTTTTTTTTGGGACAAAAAGGAAACGCGAGTAAAATATAGACGTAATATTTATATGATATGATGACCCAAAAACTAAAACTAAATCTAACGTACCTTCTTCCGTTTTATAATACACACGTACTTCAGATTTCTTTCTGGTTATGTGCACAAATTAATTGACATACATATATATATATATATATAATTACAACATATTTCCGTCACGAGACATAGGTCTAATAGTAATTTAAAATAATTAATTAATAAACTTTCCTACTGAATAGACTGCGCAGGTTAAACATATTACCGCCGCGTCCACCGTCACCGGAACCAACGCCGCCATTCTGGGCTGCGGCTACACCGGTGTCACCTGCCTTAACGGCAACAGCACTGTTAATCACATCACTTTTACAGCTCAAATGATTACGGTACCCAATACACATCGGAACATTTAAGTTCAACACCTTAGCTCTACCCCCACCGCCTACAGCCAATGGGGCTTTGCTGTGGACCCCAGCACCACGCCGGACCTGCCAAACGGGACTATTCCTGCCCAGGTGGACCCCACCTCGAGCGGGACTAGCCGGCCACTTTCTAGACTTGGACTCGCCGGCTGAGTTGCTCCTCGAACACGGAGCACTACTCACTTTTCGAGCAGTTGTTGAAGCAGACACCATGCGGGGGGGCCTACTTCCGGCGGATCTACTCCTAGAAAAGGGCCATATGTTGATATTGAGCTCTGCTGAGCTGGCACCATTTCCCCTCCTCTCTTTCTTCTTATTATTCTTATCTTTATTATTATCTTCGCTTTTCTTATCGCTCTTCTTAAATATGTCTGTCCATCGCTTGGAAGGAGTCAATGTGGTGGTCGATGAGGATAGCTGGGGTCCTGGGTCGGGTTTACAGATCTGTGGTGGGTCCTCCTCCTCCTCCTCCTCCTCTGGGTTCGGATTTGTTGTTGTTTCGGGGTTGGGTGGTTGGGGGTGAAGTGGAAGGAGAAAGCCGCCGGAGAACAATTGGTCGGCGGAGGAGAGGAGGTTGGATTGGGGGAAATTAGAAGGGTTTCGGAGCATCCAAAATTCGAACTCGGGGGAATTGGAGAAGCTGCTGGTGCTGGTGCTTCTTCTTCCGCTGCTGCTTGGGGAGAGAATTTGAGGTACTACTTGTGATTGTTGCTCCATTATTGGCTTTGGGTTCTCCATTTTAGAAAGAGAGAGATGGGTTATATGGAGAGGGGGGGGGTGGGGGTGGGGGTGGGGGTTGAAGAACGAAGTTTCTGTGGTTGTCTCTGTTTTGTAAAGGAGTGAAAAGAGGGTAGTGGGGGTGGGGGACCCTAGTAGAAGGCCCTCATTTGGTTAACAAATTTGAGTATTTTTTTTAAAAAAAGAAATATTGTTTAACAAGCATGAATTTTAGAAATATTTTTTTAAAAAAATAAAAAAATAGGGGTAAAATTATTTCTCTCAAAATTCATGAGGTTGATTTTTTTTTTTATAATTTTCTAATATTTATTATATAATTTTTGGACAACAATACTCGTACCTAAATACTTTTCATACTTTACAAAACACAAGAAAAAAAATTTAACAAAAACTTTAGTTTCTCACTTCTATAAAAAAAACAAGAAAATTGATTTATCTTCCATAAGCCAAACAAGGCCTAAGGGTGGAGCTATTGCCATCCTCCAAACCTCTCTGTAACACTTTCACATTAACTCGATGCAATAGAGTAGAGCATATGTGTATTGACTCGGTACAATAGGGTCGAGTATGTATACATTACTAGGTGCAATAAAATCAAGTTAGCGTATCTTTTTTGTTTTTAATAATAATTCTACTCTATTGTATCGAGTAAATAATCAGATACTCTTGCTCAATTATGCCGAGTTATATAAGGAGTATTACAAAAATAATAATTGAAGTATGGCAATTGCCTTACCCTAAATTAGGAAGAGAAGAATGAGAAATAAAAAAACAAGTGAGAGAAAGGAGACACCTAAGTTAAGGAGTTGGTGCAAATGCAACACGGATGGGGTTCATGGAAGCAAGAGAAATATAATAAATATCTAACTGCAGACCAAAAACAAGTGTGTTATATATACTCTGTTCTCACTTTTATCTTTTTCTTCTCTTAAACAATTTGTGTACTAATTTAAAATTCCTCCACCGATTCTTACGACTCAATAAAAGAAGGCAAATCCCCTATCAGACCCGCCTCGATTACTCATAGAGTAAATAAATCTATTATTTTTAGATATCCTTTTTCTGATTCTAAATTGTGGTATAATGTGTATCTTCCTATGTTTCGGTCTAAGAATAGATTAAATAAATTCATAAATAAATTTTTGTTAAAGAACGAAATCTATTATTCAAAAGCAAGTCATTTATGCATAGATTTATAATATATTACTAATAACTTGATCTTTAAAAGGCTTCTCATTTTACAATAAAAAATGTGAACTGCACTATTTGCAAACCTAAAGTTGTTACCTTCATTATGAAATAAAATCAAATGTAAGGGTACATTTTTTTATTTAATATGTTTCATTAGATTTGAGAATTTTTTTTTTGTTTCTACAAATTCTAATTTAGTTAATTTACATCGAGAATAATTTGTTATTCTTCTCTTTATATTTAAAGATAAGTTATGAGATCCTTCAAATACGAAAAAAAGATAAAGTTTGGTTGAAAAATAATCGTTCACAATTTAAAATTTGGAAGAAAGTTAAAGAAGAACTGGAGTTGGTCTTACTTGATCCTCCATGTCATATTTCTTCCAAGTGTTCATATTGTATATTCTATTTTCAATTTTTTAATCCACACGTCTTTAATTTAATTTAATTTTTTTAAAGACCTATATCAAAACTTTTGATCATATTCTTGAAAAATAAGAATACAAAGCATAATTTTGTAAAGAACTTAAGAGAGATGAACTGAATGCAGGTTGGTGCAGATCTTGATTAGTTGGGCAAAGTCAGCAGAGTGCTTGAGTTGAGTGATGATAGTGCCTCAAGTCCCCTCAGGTATATATTTTCATATGTATATATCATCCAATATTTGAAAAAGCGTTGACAATTTCTGCCATTATCATTTCTTGTCTGCTGCCAAACAACACCTTATAGAGCGGCGCTAACTATAGCTATTAAAAATTTGATACACCAAATTTATTATTACTATTGTATTAAAATTTTAGGTATACCAAAAAATTTAGTATGATATGATATGATATATAACCAAAAAATCAAGCTTAACGTAATAAAAAAAACTCAAAATCTATAACTAAATAAAGACCAAAAAAAAAATCACAACAGTTTTAAAGTCAAATTTATAACTAAATAAAAAGTGGCATAATTAAAAGTCAAAACAAACAATATCCAACGGTTCCAATAGTGATTGCTGCGGGCACAACATCTTACGGTGGGCACAATTAAAAGTTTCACATAATATCCATAAGTAGCCACAACTAAAAGTTAAAACAATTGGCATACAAAAACATACAACTAAAAAGTATAAACTAGAAGTTAAAGTTACAAGCTAAACTCTAATTCAAAAACCAAACATAAATGTCCAACACTTAAACTAATTAATTTTTAGATAAAGAAGCACATGGAGGAGGGATTGAACTTGTGGTGCGTATGGCGGTTTCAAAGAAAAAGAGAGAATGAGTAGAAAAGGGGGCCACTTGTGTTGTGAGCTTTAAAAGTAAATACCTTAAATTATTGTGAAAAGTGAAATCATTTATTGGCACAAATTTGGACCGTTGATCCAAAATTCTAAATGTTGTGGGATATTAATACTATTTTGATATTTGGCGTAATGACACAGTTGGTAATAGTACGGTACGATATACTGTTGGTAATGATTTTGAGTACTAGTGCCGTATCAAAATAATCTGGTACGGTACAATACAAATTAGTACTGTACCATTACCAAACTTCAGTACATGTTGGCAATGGTACGGTATTAATGATACAATTTTTTACTTTTAACTAAAAGATTCTCTAACACTACGTCTTTTTTTAATACTCTGCGAGTATTATTTTTCTCTTACTACTACTCCCACCACTCTATTATCTAACTTTAAGTTTATAAGTATTAATCAATATACATAATGTAATTAATTATAAACAAAACATTCAAACACTCCCAACAACACAATCCCCCTCTCTCTAGGATTAAAACTAACACTCAGCTCCTTTCTCTACCATTCAAACAAAAGGGTACCCTATTTGTTTCCTCTTTCCTACCATTTACTTCTTCCTTCAAACTTCGAAATTCTACTATCTTCTTCAACTCATAGTCATACTACTTAGCTCAGATTGGTTGATCTTTTACTCTAACTTTGTTTGATTTGGATAGAGCCTTAAATTTGTTTGAAGGATGTTTCATTAGCTTAAAATATGCAATGGAAAAAAAAACCTAAAAAAATAATATACCGAGTGTGTGCAATTGTACTCAATTCTATACCATCGAGATTCCATACACATACTCAGTTCTATCCCATTGAGTATATGCATTTTGAGCTAAATGCATGTACTCAGTGGGATAGAATCGAGTACAATTGCATACACACTTCGGGTACTCAATTTTATGATTTTTTTTTGTTTCATAATTGTATTTACTAGATTTAGGGCGAAATAAAGCGTAATCAATCTGAAAAAGATAAGTATAATACTTATTTCGGATTACCATTCTTTTGAGCTTTCTCTTGAACTTTTCCTTGAGTTTTCTCTTGAAATTTCTTTCTATCACTCTCTCTATTTACACTTATCTTACTACACGTTACGATCTCTACACTTCTATTACAACATAACCAACAATGATCTTCGTTTTTCTTGTTCATAATTTAGAATTTTAAAGGAAATGGAAATGAAAGCAAAAGAGTGTGTGGTTCCAGGGTTGCGTAATGCTCTTGGCTTAGAGTGGTAGGGAGGGTGGGTTTGTGGGTGGAGTGTCAATAATTAGTGTATCGATTTATGTTATTAATGTACATGATGAAGGTTATTAATTAGGGTTATTAATGGTTAATCATTCGAGTAAATATAATAACGTGTGGTGTGTCAATAGGCAAAACAACGATTTAAATAAGATGAAGTGTTACATAGTTTTTTTGTGGGTATAAATAGTGCTGCCCTATAAATTTTTACTCTCAAGCCCGTGTCAAACCATTTCCTCTGCACTCCACTTGAGCTGTGTGTGATTCCTATATATAAATAATTTAAAGATAAAAGATTTAAAAAAAAAGATAAGTAATTCAAGACTACGTCCTTACTAGTGCCGAGAATTCAAATCCCACTACTTATGGCCTGGTAAAGTATAAACAAACGAAAGTTCACGAGTGGAAAATATGAAAATGAAGATATGATATCTCTGTGTGTGTTTAAAATGCCTTAAATTAATCATACGTATTATTATGAGATTTTGTATGAATTATACAGTAAAAGAAAACCAGGATCTTGATTTTGGATTTTAGAATATCAATGTTACTGGACTTTTAATTTGAGATATAGATATTATTTCCACATCTTAATTGTGTGGAGTGCAGAGTATAAAAATTATTGTTATTGTTAAAACAATTCTTACTTGGTTGCATCATACCACCATTAGGAAAATTCATATTATATGCTTTTGTAACAATATTTGTTCTCGCAATAGAACTATCCATTTTATTAAAATTGTTTTTGATGTAAATTGGATATATCACGACAAGTTTCAGATACAAAGTACAGAGAGATCCATGTGATCATGAATGTCCGAGATAGCAGCTGTAGAGATGGAGGTCCACATTGGGAGAATGACGATAGATAATTTGTGGTGTGAACAGGATTAATATTGAGGGTGGGACTGTGAATCTACATTGACAGAGAATAGAATTTTTGTTGAGGATGATATTTGATTAATGGTGTTTGTTTCTTGGGAAAATGATCGATTTTGTGTGATGTGGAGCCCCTATTAACACCATCTCAATTAAGCCCCTTCTAATTCATTGGACTTGGTTCCTCTCCATTATCTTTTCGGTTTAATTCCATCTAATGGAGATTAATTCGAGTGCTAAACAAATGAATTTTTTCAAGAAATTTAGCAGAGAAGATCTCTATAATGAGTGGATCATCTCCACAAAATTTTATCAAGAAATTCAAACCGGAAGTGAGTGTAATAAAAAATTGATACATATGTTCATTTTCGACCATTAAAATTTTATACGATGATCTTGTTAAGATTATAGAAAAGAGAGAAATAATATTGAACTGATTGTATTAACTTGATTGTATTCCATAAAGATAGAGCTCTATTTATTGAGTCTTACAAGATAATAGAAAAGGAAAGAACTACTAGCAATACAATAAGGAAAGGAAATAACATTGTGAATGGAATAAATAGAATAAGGAAATAAGATAAAATATAATTTAACACCCCCCTCAAACTCAAGAAGGCTTGGAGAGCATTCTGAGTTTGGAGAAGAACAAGTCGGGTAGACAAACTAGCACGTGGGCGAACGAGGCGGACAAGCCGACGAGGATGACTGAGTCTTCAAGAATTTCGACGGGAAAAACTGGAATATAAAACTGAAAAACTGGAACAGAAAGATCTTAGAGAAACTAAAAAAACTGGAACATGAATAGAAAATTGGAATAGGAAATAGAAAATTGAAACAGGAATAGAAAATTTGGTCTAAGTAGAAAAACTGGAATACAAAATTTGGGTAGAAAATCTGAGAAAAGAAAAACTAGATCGTCTGAAAAAGAAAAACTAGATCGTCTAAATAAAAGAAAAAAACTGGATCGTCTGAGTAAAAAAAAAATGGATTGTCTGAATAAAAGAAGAACTGGAATCGTCTGAGTACCCTCCCTCACGTGCGACCCCAAACTCGCATGTGGAGAGCAGACGGGAACATGATTACATAGAAACAAAGTTCGGAATAACAGATGGGGGATGGAGATGCTAAGGCTTAAACCTTGAACCTCCTAGAAAATTAGGTTCGGAGGAAAAAAAGGAAAAAAAAAACTAGGGTTTATTTGGCAGGGTACTGGCAGTGGGTTTGGTCCGGCGGACGATGATTTCGACTGTGGGTTTCAGGCAGTGGCGAGTGATGCTGGCCGGTACACTCTCCGCACGTGGAGGTACGGGAATTGTTTGATTGGACTGTACTTGACAGATTTGGAATCATTTATGTAAGACGACAAAGATTATGTGGGCGGTGTGTAATTTTAGGATAGGAAAGTGTTGGCAGCGGGTGAGTTTAATGGGGTTTAATGGTGGTTGAAGTTGCGTGGTGAGTGATAAGAAGACGGCTAAATGCTGTGATGGGTGACAGCGAGGTTTGGAGGTCCGGCAGACGACGATATATATCGCCCACCGGTGAACATAAAAGCGTGAGGATTTTACACCTCTGATATCATGTTAAGATTATAGAAAAAAGAGATATAATATTGAACGGATTGTATTAACTTGATTGTATTACATAAAGATAGAGCTCTATTTATAGAGTATTATAAGATAATAGAAAAGGAAAGAACTACTAGCAATACAATAAGGAAAGGAAATAACATTGTGAATGGAATAATTAGAATAAGGAAATAAGATAAAATATAATTTAACAGATCTCACCTACTTTTAGATTAAAAATTCTAATAAAATTTTGTACAAATGATCTACTCATCATAGAGATACTCTGCACAACATTTCATGAAAAAAATTCATTCATTTCACCTTCAAACTAGATCCATTGAACGGAATTTGATGAAAGAGTAATGAAAAGGGGCCGAGTCCTGATTCACTTGGGGTCCCTTCTTTGATTGTAACTCCCACATTATTAGCTGCTTATTTTCTTCCCCTGTATACTTGCTCTTTCGATCACCCCTTAGAGATTCACAAGCCCATGCCATTTAGCTTACGAATGAGAAGAAAAGAAAGTGGAAGAAGAACAATACTAGGTACACAATACAATGTTTTTTTTTCTTGGTTATATACGACATTTTAATTGAGTATTTTAATGTTATGATACGACGATATGGTGATACTTGAGATGTATTTTTTGAAATGAATTTTATAGTGTTAAAAAGATTAAATTAGACAAGATTGAAAATAGCATACAGCTTCTGATTAATATAACACCCTAGCTAGCTCCTTCTTTGTTAAGAGAATATATATACAGGGAGCATTTCCTATAAGGATTACTATTCACGGACCTTATTTACGGATTTACCCTTTTGGCACGCTTCCTGATGGATTTTTTTGATGAAATTTGGTGGGGATGTTCTTCATCGTGTGTAGAACATCTCCACCAAATTTCGTCAAAAAATTCAACCGGGAAGTGGGTTAACTATATGATTGAAAAATATTAGATTTTATATATCTATTTTTGGACCAATATTTTTCAATCATGTAGTTAACCCACTTCCCAGTTGAATTTTTTGATGAAATTTGGTAGAGATGTTCTACACACGATGAAGAACATCCCCACCAAATTTCATCAAAAAAATTCATCGGGAAGCGTGCCAAAAGGGCAAATCCGTAAATAAGGTTCGTGAATAGTAATCCTTATAGGAAATGCTCCCTATATATACATATATATAATTATATATATATATTCTGTACATGCACATCCCCAAAGATTAATTAAGGAAAGGAACTTTAGTTATAATCCAATTTAATTATAATGTTAAGTAGGCAAAATGCCATTCCAAAAGATGGAAGCTAGGCATATTCTCCCCTTGAAATGATTTAGAATTTGGACCCAAACACATGCATGCATGCATGACAAAAGCAAATATAAAAGAAACAGTGGTGTTGATGTTGCAGTACTGCCGGGTCCGTCCACTACTTCATATATATTAACTACAACTTTTGCTCTTGAGATATATATACATACTTCATATTAACTATATCGATCGACACCCCACAAATGGTGACAACAACACCAAGACAATTAAATGATGATTGCTACGTATGACCAACAAGGTCCGTCCACTAGTTTTATCTTTCTTTTGTTTTCACGCGTTTTTAACCATTAATATTGTGTTGCAATATTTTTGTACCAATACTAATAAATAGATATTTTGAGTTTGCTTTAAATAGATGAAATAATTGACCCCCCTCCCTCTTAATTTGTTAGTCTTAAAACTGTTATGTCTCTTTGCATACTGAATTCCTTACCTTAAATGTTGAAGCAACTTCCCCGTCCCTTATAAAAAATAAATAAAGTTAAAAACTTCAAAATGTTTCTTCATGTTATCGATCCATATATACATAAATTGGAACTTACCACCTTCGATTATGACACCAGATTTTAGTAGTTTTCCTATTTTGCCCCAATTTTTATTATTGTGAAAAAACAAAATTAAGTGCCAAAAATTGAATTTGTAACATTTTAGTTAATAATAATCTTAACCACTACGTTAACTCTTTTAACAATTACATTTCTCATTTTACGCCGAATCTTTTCATGCATAAAAATCAAGCATACACACCATCATGCATTCACCTTTTTTATCTAGTAGTTAAAAAACTGAAAGCCAGTAGTGAGCTTATGTCCCCCAAAAAACATCACACGTGAATAAAGTTATTGAATTGATTAGGAAGAAATTTTTATTGAGGATTCCCACGGAAAAAGGTTTTATTGACTTTTAAGATATTAGATAAGATCAACGGGCACGTGATTTAACCTATTACTAATGATCATCAATTATTAGCACGTCCAATTGAACCTATATGATTTCATAGCGACTGACCATGATAATGACACTTTATTTTCCTAATACATAAAAAGTGGTTATGAAGACGGATGACAAACAGAAGTTTATAATAAATTTTCTAAAATTACATACATTCAAGGCAGTGCGAATGCGCAGGAGAATTGATTTACAAGCAAGCAGAATGTAAAATACTATGCGTTTGGCAAGTAAATGAAAAAGGGTGGTGATGTTGTCACCCCACAAATCTCTTGCTAACACTCCCACTCTTACTAACATTCCCACTTTTATACTTTTATCTTAATAATACTCCTATGTTATACCTACCACTCCCACTTATTTTTAGGAACTAATCTCATACTTAATTAATTAATAACATGATTAAGTAATTAATTACATAATAACATAAAACAAATTATCCCAAACTAAACCCAAAATTTCTCCACCATCTTCTCAAACAAGCAAAATTACCATATCTACCATCTTCTCTATCTAACAACAAATTTTGGTAGCACCAAAACAACAAATAAAACATCCATTAATGCAAAACTCTAAGTTTGGGAAGAATGGTATAAATAAAACAAAACCTCCATTGATGCAAAACTCAAAATTTGAAAATAATAGTAGAAAAAAAAGAAACTTTGTAATAAAGGAAGGAAAACAAGCAAGAAAGAGTTAATGAAAGAGAGACATACATGTTTTTATTTTGTTTTATTGTGTATATGATTTTTATAGCATACACATCAAATATATAAATAAAAAACAAAATTTGATGTTTAAAACACGAAGAAGGCTTACTCGGTTCTCCGTAACCGAGTTGCATGCTTGTACACTCGGCTGCTCTCAACCTAGTATGAAATCTCATAAAATGTCATGCTCTCGGGACCTTCATTCGGTTGAAAGCAGCCGAGTGACATTAATCACACTCAGTTGCTCTCAACCGAATGAAGGTTCCGAGAGCATTACATTTTATGGGATTTCATACTCGGTTGAGAGCAACCGAGTGTACAAGCCTGCAACTCGGTTACGCAGAACCGAGTAAACCTTGTTTGTGTTTTCTTTCATTAATTTTTTCTTATTTGTTTTCATTTCCTTATTTTAAAGTTTCTCTCTTTTTTTCTACCATTATTCTTAACTTTTGAGTTTTGCATCAATGGAGGTTTTGTTTATACCATTCTCCTCAAATTTAGAGTTTTGCATTAATGGATGTTTTGTTTGTTGGTTTTCTTATCTTGTTTCAAAGTTTTCTTTTTTCCTTCTATTCTTCTCAAGCTTACCCTTTTGCATCAATGGTGGAGATTAAAGTTTTGTTGCCTATTTTGGCAAAAGAGAGAAATTTTGGAGGGAAATTAGTTTGGGGATAAATGTTTGATTAACTTTGGAGGGAGATTTTGGAGGGAAATTAATTTGGGAATAAATGTTTGATTAACTTAGGAGGGAGATTTATTAACTTTTGTTTTAAATTAAAACAAGTGGGTGAAAAATTAGTTTAAGGTTAATTAACTTTTTTACTAGATTAAATGAAGTGGGGTGGAAATAACAATTTACCTTTTTTTTTTAGTGGGAGAGTTACCAATGGATATTGGGGGTGCCAACACCACCACCCATGAAAAAAATGTGATTTATTTTATACTGCTATTTATATTTTGATGCGAACACATCAAAACATAAAACTGATTTTAATATTCTTATATTTGACAGGCACAATAGTAAATATATATGTATATATATTAATGATTAGTATAAAGGTACATCCTTTTTTCATTCACAAAGAGAGTGATGATTTAACCCAAAAAAATTAGAGGAGGAAATAAAATGGAGAAACATTGTCTTGGCAATAGTAAAAATTTGTATCCTCAAATTTCCATTGTCTTTAAAATTTGTGTAGATGAACATAGAACCATAGCCAAACCCTTTTATTTGCAGACATCATATCCCTATAAAGAAAAATGAAAATAAAAAAGCCAACACTAACAATGTCGAAGTCCTAACTAGTAAAAATGAAAACATTCATGGTAATCAGAGATTTCAATGGATGCAACTCGGGCAATTTAAAATCGGCCCAGAAAGTTAAAAAATGGCAATCTAAAAGATTATAATTCAACTCCAAGCTCCAACAATAAGGTGTGGCTAGGGTCGTCACACGTTGGGCCAACAAACTGAATGGGACCTGTTCCAAAATTTCAAAAATCAACAAACAGGTAAGCTGGCAATAAAACATAACTACAAGAATTAGGCAGTACCGCAGTAAACATAAATGTGAATTTGAAAATAAATCAAAGAACGGAAAGAAAAGGAAAAAAGTATAAGTCGTTTCCTTTCTCTTGTTCTTTAATTCGGCACAAATGTATTCGGAAGGAAAGAACTTTTAGATATACCCCTTCTATAAATACAAAAGAGACTCAGAGAGAACAAGTTGGTTGAGAGATAAACAAAGGTGCATTATTGATTTACATGGAAAAGAGTTGAGAACTCCCTTGAAATTGTTTTAGATGGCAAGTTTTCTACCCAACACAACTAACTTTTAGCAGGAGGTTTTCTACATTCCATAGAGAAGGGACAAAATAGGATAAAACAATTTGTACCATGGAAATAGATTTCTTGAAAACAATGTAATAAAAGAAAGCCGTTTAATACGAAGGACAAAAAAAAAAAGGAGGAAATTTGTTTTTTTTTTTTTGCGGGGGGGGGGGGGGGGGGTTATTATTTTTTATGGAGAAGTGGAAGCAAAAGCACTTTAAATAAATATTTGTTGCGTAGCAGTTGTAGGTAAAATGTGTGTGTCTCTCTCTCATCATTTCATCACATGAAGAAAGGGAAAACCTGAAATGATAAGAGAGAGAGAGAGAGAGAGGGGTACATGTAACTTCAAGCGGTACAATGAATATTTTCTCCCAAGTTCTTTTGGTGCTTAATTTTCCTCCATATTCTTAACTACGAAATATTGGGAAGGAAACCTTTATTTAAATAAAAGAAGGTTTAATTCTCTTAGGTTCCGTTTGATAGCGACATGAAAAATAATAAGAAACACAACTAACTTTGTTGAGATGGAAAATAAGTTGAAGGAAGTGGTGAGATGCTCTCCATGCTTATTTTTGTGAGTATTATGTCCTTTCTCCTTAATGTTTTGCGCAAATTGTTTCTTCACCATGACCCAAAGAAATTTTTTCTATGGAAGAAGCCAAAAGGTAAGAGTTAATCTCACCGCATTCCTCAACTTATTTTCAACTTTTCACAAAAATACATTATTTTTCCTACTATTTTCCATCTTGTTATCAAACGGATCCTTATTGTTTACAATCTACTAATAACCATGAAGGGCGGAAATAAGCAACCCAAATCCTAATGTTCTTGGTTAGACTCAAACCAGGGTGAAACCGGGCTTGGGAGGGCGCCTTATCTAACTAGGCTACCCCCACACACTGTTGGAAGGAAACCTTTAACATTCATTACTTTCTTTTCTGCCCAACTATGCCCCAGCCTTACACATTCTAAATTCCAACATTAAACTACTATCAGTATTAAGCAAATTGATGTAACAGATAATAAGCATACCAGGACTGATGTATCGATTGGAAAGGGCCCACTCTTCCCGCAGTGACTTAAATTTCTTGAATGGTGCACCTGAAGCATTCATCATTTTGAAATTTGAATGAATCGGGTTCTTGGATCAGTTGGTTCAAAATGTCAGCGATTAACGCAACAGCAAATACTAATTATACGTGCATTTGACAAACACCACTTCCGCAAGCAACATAATAGTACCAGAAAATAATTAATTCCTCCTAATGTGAATGAGATACTATTGCACAAATACTTGGGGCGTGTTTGATAACTTACATTGAAAATAATTTAATTCCATGGAACTATTACATGGAAAGCTTTCCCATGAAAAACATAAACTCAGGCTGGAGGTGCTTCTTGAATTACTTGATCAGGGTAAACCAAGTTGTACCGTGGAAAAAAAGTGTTTATCATGCATGCCCTTTAAGACGAGGGAAAGGCTAAAAAGTAAGAAACATAATTGTTACCTTCAAGCTCCACCATTGCCTTCTTTATCACAGGCTTGAACTTACCTACAAGATAAAATTAACCAAGATAAGTAGTATAAAAGTGATCTTTTTTGAGCAACAAATATGTGAACAATGTATACGTTATTGCCAGTATGCTTTCCAGGGATTTTAATCCCTTGCACCAAATTAAAGAAATTCGAAAATAACGCACAAATTTCCACCAACAAAGGCATATAGAAATATAATAGAAAGAATTGTTATGCATTGGAGCAAATACCATGTCTCCTCTCCACATCCATTAACGAAGTCAATGCAGTTCCACTGACAGTCCATTCATCTACGGGAGCAGCCAAATTTCCTACCTGAAGATGATTATAATAAACTAATTACACCAAAGTTCGTGTAGTTGTTAAACAATAAACTCTTTAATTTAAACGACGAGAAAAAAGGCGTACAACTTGAGAATAAAATCATAAATAAAAAAGGGAAATGGATATCAGCATTCTAAACTAGTACTCTTACACTTCAGTAAGATCTTTACTAAAACTTTTTATGCATCTTTGGGGACACTTTATATACATTTGTGATGGATTTGGAGTGCCAGAGTATTGGATTGGAGTGGGAATAGCCATGCCCACAAGGAAAATGTCTAAATAACTGAGCAACAAGGTTAAAAACGTTGCAGAACAAACTATAATAAAATGAAGGTGGCTAATATGGAGGTTAGAAGCACAAACTGATGATATCAATCCTGTCTTTCCACTCTGAAGCAGAGCTCCAGCACCGTAACCCAGCGCGTAGCAATATGTAGAATCAAAGTTAGATGGCAAACCACACCTTCCTTCATACCTGAGATGTAAAAGTAAAAGGCATAAACCCACGATGGTCCATCACACGGAATTTTTTTTATTAGAATATCTGATGATAAGTAATGTATAACCAGGTCAGCAAACAGGAGTTTGGGCCCAGGGAAAGTTTTGAAGTGTATCTTATATATATATTGAGAAAATTGATATATATGTTGTTGCAAATCATGAAGTCAGCACTTATATCAGGGAAAAAATGGTTTATAAATGCATTTAGTAAAAGATGATATGTACCCGAAAAAGTGGGATTGCCCTTTAAATTGGTATTTATAAGCACCCCCTTCCTTCCTCTGCTCCAACTCAGTTTCAACCATTTGAATAAGCATTTTCTCTGTTTCTATTTTGGCAACCTGGAGGTACACAAACTTTACCCATCAAAAAAAAAAAAAAAAACCCCACCACAAATTCAAATACTGAAGCAATGATTTTAGAACAATAAACACCTGAACATTTCCGTGAGGATCCCTTTCGAGCATCAGTTGTTCTTGAATTGCGGGAGGCAATATTTCAAAAAGCTGCAGAGACTGAAGTGCAAGTTTCTGTTTCCAAAGACCACCTTCATCTACAACTTCATGTGCCAAAATTTCATTCAGTTCTGCAATGAGATGTTGCACCTGCAAAATGACAGTAAAATGGGAAGAATCATGTAAACCATTGCATCAATTATATATATGTCATAGCAGCGGATATGCCATAATAGGATTAGCTAAGTACACAAGTAAATTTGAAAAAGAGTTATGAGCCAGACCTCCGGAATGAAGTCAATAAGTCCTTCAGGTATAAGTATCACACCATAGTTATAACCACGTTCTGCACGTTTACAAATTACATCGGCTATGTAGTCTGTAACATTTTTCAGAGTCAGCTTCTTGGTGGCAACCTGCAGTAAGAATTTACCTTGCTAAGCGCATCTTACAAGGGAAGCTTTATAGAAGTGATATCATTAGTTGTGAAGGTATTTCAAAGCATCAGATTTGATTTCTCAAACTTTTGATCAAGTGTGAATTACTAGTTGCCATCATTATTACCACTTGAAGTAGTCGGATTTAGTAAAACATGGATGAAATTTCACAGAATTCAAAAAAAAGAAAGAAAGGATGTTGTTAACAGTTCAACCGATACCCCCCACCAAAAAAAAGGAAATGGAAGCCAGGTGACACCCTCTTAGGATACTAGTTATGTCAATTTGCATGGAAATTTTAATAGTGGCTTGTTTTTTTGTAAATTGAAATAGGTTTGTCTACAAACTAACATGACACATTTTTGAAGTCTGCCAAAATTGAAACAAATGCGGAACATTCAACTTAAAAGTGCAGCATATAGAAAGTCCAAATAATCGGCAAACTGCCTACTTCAGTTCTTTCAAAAGAATGTGCAGCACAATTGGGTAAGCCATTCAAAACAGGAAATAAATAAAATCCAGGTACCTCTTCTCCAATAAGAGTGATGTTTGGATGAGTTTGTAAAGCACACTCTAATGTAATATGAGAAGCTGCACGCCCCATGAGCCGTACAACTGCAAAACAGTTGCTTATTCAAATACCGTACATGCACAATGTTAGAATATTCTCCATGTTTTCCTCCTCCCATGTTTTCCTCTTTGTTCCCCTCTCCCTATTTTCCTCCCCTTTTCTCTCCTTATTTTTCTCCATGTTTTTAGGTTGTCTTATAATTTGTTTTCCCTTTGTATCACTATATATTTGTTAGTCTTGTATTGTAAAGAGATGGTGTGATTGTAACAATGTAACCCCTTGTGGATTTCTTGCTCATTAATATAATTTCTCTATTTCAATGTTGTATAATTTATCATGGTATCAGAGGATGTAAGATCCTTACACCTTTCCGATCATCGGCGGGCGATGTATATCGTCGTCCGCCGGACCTTCAAACCAACCGCGCGGCCGCCACCGTCCACAACCGCGCAGTCCACCACCGTCTCAGCTTCCGGAGGTGGAGGCCCCGCTTCCTCCTATCAGCCAACAACCTCTCTCTAAATCCACCGAACAAAAAGCACCGCCGCACCGCTTTCGTCCTCACCTATGCCCGCGTCATCACCAACAAGCAGATCAATTCACCCAACACCGCCGCACTCTGCCTCTTCTTCCACGACTGCCTCGTCGAAGGCTGCGACGTTTTCGTCCTCATCTCCTCCACCGCCTTCGCCAAGGCCGAGCTAGACACTGACATCAACCTCTCCCTCTGAAAACTAGCCACTTTATATATATTCAATCTTTTCAATTTAATTTTTCCGCAGCCTTTCGCCGCACGACAAAGTATTAAGATTCAATTTCTTGTTACTGTTATACGTACTGCTCGCGTATTCAGATCAAGTTTTTATTTCCTCCGGAAATTCTACATCGGACCTCGCCGTTCTGTCGGCTCCCGTCATCGCCGTTCCGTCGGCTCCCGTCATCGCCGTTCCGTCGGCTCCTGTTATTTTCGTTACCGCCGTTCCGTCTGCCCCCCACCGCCGTTCCGCTGTTTGGTAGCTTCCTCACCTCTTCAAACTCAAGTTGGTCTCTTCATACCCCCTTGAGTTTGAGGGGGGGGTGTTAGAATATTCTCCATGTTTTCCTCCTCCCATGTTTTCCTCTTTGTTCCCCTCTCCCTATTTTCCTCCCCTTTTCTCTCCTTATTTTTCTCCATGTTTTTAGGTTGTCTTATAATTTGTTTTCCCTTTGTATCACTATATATTTGTTAGTCTTGTATTGTAAAGAGATGGTGTGATTGTAACAATGTAACCCCTTGTGGATTTCTTGCTCATTAATATAATTTCTCTATTTCAATGTTGTATAATTTATCACACAACACATAAACAAAAGCAAAAGAAAATGGAAAAAAGAAGATTAAAATGTAGTCCTGGTAAGAGGGGGAACATCCGAAGTTGGCCAACCAGTATGACAAGTCACCTATGATGCACGGACACTCTCCCGGAGGGCGCGTATCCTGCCGGACACGTGTCCGACACGGGGACACGCTCGGACACGCTTGGACACGCTCGGGACACGCGTGTCGGAGAGTGTCCAATTGTTTATTAATTTTTTTTTCACGGACACGCTGGGGACACGCTATGAACACGCTTGGGACACGTAAATGGGGGTCAATGTCCAAAATAACTAAAAATATGGGGTGAAAATAATAATAATAATAAAACTTAAAAATAAAACAAACGCACATACCGACAGAGAAGAAGAAAGAAGTAAAAGAAGAAGTGTTTAATTTCTTGGATCTTATCTCCATAGGTCTTCTTTTTCCTTGAGAGAGAGAGAGGTAGGAGGAGAATGAATAAAGGTTGATGTAAAATTTGAAAATGCAAGATTGCAAGCTGTGAGTGAGTGAGAGAGAGATCGTGTAGAGAGGAAGGTGCCGTGTAGAAGGAAAAAAAGGACAAGGGGGGATGGGCATGTGGGGGACAAGATGGGATGGGTAGAAAAAAGTAGGGGATTAAAAAAGGGTAATGTTATATACACCCCTTTTTTGTAGCCAAGACACCACAAATAACATTCAAAATTTACACGCCCAGTCGGTGGCACACCACCGAAATTGAACATTTGATTCGGTAACGTTTTACCGAATTGACCTAAACGGCAACGTGCCACCGAAATTGAACATTTGATTCGGTAAACTGTCACCGAATATGAACCTTAAAGTCGGTAACTTGCCACCGAATCAAATATCTTCTAATTATGTATCCACAACACCTTTAACACCCTAATTATATGGTGTTTTAGCTACAAAATAGGGGTGCATATAACATCACCCTTAAAAAAGGGAAAAAAGGAAAAAAAAATAATTAATTAAACATGTCTCAATCTTTTTAAGATATACACTTTTTTTTTAATATATATGGATATAATGGTAGTTCTTTGTTATTTTGCAAAGTATTTTATCATATTATATTATTATTATCATATTATATTATTTAAAATATTATTTATATTAAAATATAATTAATTAAGAACGTGTCCCCCTTACGTGTCGTATCCTACATTTTAGAAAAATTGCGTGTCGCGTGTCACGTGTCGTGTCGAAACGCGTATCGCGTGTCGCGTCCGTGCTTCATAGCAAGTCACAGATGTTGCTGAGCAAAAAATTGTAGAAAGCAAAGGGAGATTTCAAAAATTAATAAGGGTGTTCTTGTTCACACCAACTTAAACAATCTCCTCACACCACTTTATCTTTAAAGACTTGGTTAAAAATATCAACATTTACCAGCCAAACAATCCCCAACCTTTCTTCAACCTATTCAAACTCTTTCACTTCCCTCATCTCCTAACCGATTTCAATTGTTCGAAGATAATACCCGTTTAACCTACTCCCATTAAATTCCATGCAATTATTTTCGGTATTTTCAACACAATTAAATAATTTTTTACAACCTAAACAAAAACGGAAAAATCCGAATAAAATGTTTTTCATACTTACTCATACATATACATATATATGTATATGTATATGTATTTGTATATATACATATTGCACTTTTTAATTCCAATTTCTAGGGAGAGAAATCTCCCATTTGTGAATTATTATTTATGCGATTACTCTTCCATTTTCTATACCCAAATCAGATCCGTTTTATAAATTCCTTTTAACCATGGATAACCATACTCTGGTCGCCGTTATGGAGGCGGCATCGCCTGAGTGAGCAATAGTCTGGGTCCGGATTCGTAAATTGCAATCTAGTTACTTCAGGGATTGTGATTTATTTGAAAATGGAAATGAAGATTATTGGCGGAAGTGATGGTTTTGGTAATCAAGGGTTCTTACGGTGGAAGTGGTGAATTTGTTAATCAAGGGTTCTTATGGTGGAAGTGAAGATTTTGATAAAATCTGGGAATTAAGAAAGATGAGGGGAGAATTGGTTAATTGATTTCAATATGCAGAAAAATTGAGAAAGATATTAAAATGTTTTAAAAGACCTGTTTGGCTTTTGCAAAGTACGTGGGGTGAGGAGAAAGGAATTGGTGGGGTAAATTGCAAGTGGGGTGAGAAGAAAGTTTTAATGAGTGGGTTTAAAAACTCCCATTAATAATTATATATTCAAACAATGAGCTGTGCTGAAATACAGATATCAATCTATATAAATTGCTAGACTGCAAGAAGGACCAACAACAAAGCATATGAGTGCACTTGCACAGAGTTCCAACAAGGGCATCAATCTTCCATGGTAAGAAATTATTTTCAAGCAAATAGGGTTTTCACAGAATGAACTCAATGAAGAGATGAACAACAAAAGAGTGAAGGACAAATACTGATCTGAAAGCACGAAATGAAGGCAATGATAAGAAATTTTAAGAGGGCTGAATCAGCTAAAGCGGCATCCAAGTGGCAGGTGCATGATCAATGAAAACAATACCCTAGATAGGCTTCAGTTACAATGATTATCTATTCCTACACAGGAAAGACCAGGTTTATATGCTTACAATGGTAATATTTCCCTGTTGAGCGAGCATCTGTCATGACATTTCCAATCATTTCTGCGTATATCTGCATTCAGAGTAACTTGTGATTAAACTATGAACTGAGATTAGTGCTAAATTCTTAATGAAGTAATGATAAATGCTAACCAAATTTAAGTGCTGAATGATCTATTAGAGAAAACCAAATCAACCATATTGAAAACCAACAAAAAAATGACAGTAAAGGAACAATATGTGCTTTAGATGAAAGCAACAAACCCATAAGATAGTAATTAAAAAGGATATAATAATGCTGGTAGACAAAGATAATAAAGAATTAAAATTAACATGGACAGGGATATAAAAGAAGACAAACAATCCTCACTGCAAAAATGTATTAATCCGGGGTTGGAGTACCAAGATCTGGACATTACGCAAGAAACCTCTGTACCGGCTAACTGATAGTTTAAAAACCTAGAGAACTGAATCAGATTTCAAATGTTTCATTTCAACATTAGTATTAGCACATACAGAATTAAGGCAATGCATGCAGTACATCAAGAAATTGGTAACCATTGTGTATGAGATAATCCTTCATGGACCGCATATTAGTTCTCTTCAAATATAATTTGTCCAAGAATAATAACATCAAGAACCGTGATGATACACATTGGAAGTGTGAAAGATAACTGCATAGCTAGAATCACCTTGCATGCAGTATCAAATCCGAAACTTGTGGGGACCTCTTTGCATTTCAAGTCACCATCGATGGTCTTTGGGCAACCAATCACACTAGTTTTCAAATTTTTACTCCTAAGTAATAAGATGAAATAATTAGTCGCAGAAACCAAACCACATATGTAACTACATAATCTGTGCGTTGAATTCCTCAAATTTGATGAAAACTCAAAAGATCTAACGATAAAGAAAGGGGTTGGGTTAGGGGTGGAGGGGGAGGGGGAGCCATAGCCAACTGTAATTCTTTCCCGATACTGTTTTTTAGTGAGTAATTTATATAAAGAAAAGGATATACACCTAAAGTTTTCAGCAAGGAGGCAAGCATTAGTGTTTGAGTCATCTCCACCAATTACAACAAGCCCATCCAGATCAAGTTTTATAGCTGTCTCCTCAGCTTGCTTAAACTGAGATCAAATACATGCAACATCAATCAGTCTTAGTCTAGAAGGCTTGAGATGAATCATATATGAGTACTCTAAATGTAATGTTTACAACATACGTGATGATTTCAGCACAATTCTTAACAAGCTGGCAAAGACTTGTACCTGTTCAGGAGTCTCAATCTTATCCCTTCCACTACAGATCATATCAAATCCGCCCTGATAAGAGGAAATTACAATCTATGAAGCACGGACGCGACACGGGTGTCGTGTTTCGACACGACACGCGACACGCGACACGCAATTTTTCCAAAATGTAGGATACGACACGTAGGGGGGACACGTTCTTAATTAATTAATTATATATATATATATATGCAATAAACATTATAAATACTTAAGATTGCAATAAAATGAAAATATATTGCATTAGTAGCCCAAATAGCAAATATTCAAAACATGAGCAATACGTTGTTCCATAATTAAAGCATCACAAAGATTGTTCCATAATTAAAACATAAAAGAACATAGAAGTTCTCATCCCCATAGAATAACAAAAACCAAAAGGATAATATAAATATAACAATCACTCATTCAATCAACATTAACCGCCTCCACATCTTGAGCTTCATCCTCAATTGATACACTGTTACACAGATTGCACACAATCAGTCTATCACAGATTCACAGACTCACAGTCAATGAGTTAACACTACTGCCTACTGGTTTTTCAATTCTGTTTCGAAATTGATTAAATGAAACCGAGCTTTATCAATTATTTCTCACATATCCATAGACATAATTCACATATCTATTATTTCTCACAGTCAACACTTCTGGAAAATTTTCGAGTAGCTATAATTTTCGAAATCAAGTGTTGAATCAAGCTAGAAGAGGAAAGAGCAAGTTGAAATAGCAAAACAGGGGACATTGCAACACAGACTACACAGTGGACATAGCAGGAAGAACGGAGATGGAGTGGAGTGGAGAACGGAGATAGAGATAGAGACACGGAGAGAGAGAGAGAGAGAGAGAGAGAGAGAGTAGTGTACCTGTCGTCGATGGCTGAGACGGGAATGGCAGATCCGTAGTCGATGGCTGCCTGGCTGGGAGTTGGGAGCTTGGAGCTGGGGCTAGGGTTCGTTTCGATGGTGGCTGGGAATGGGGCTTACGGGTAGACTTAAAAGAGGGAAATAATTTGTTTTATTTTTAAGTTTTATTTTTATTATTTTCACCCCATATTTTTATGCATTTTAGACATTGACCCCAAAAACGTGTCCAAAACGTGTCCCAAACGTGTCCTAAACGTGTCCGTCAAAAAAAATAATAATAAAGAAATGGACACTCTCCGACACGCGTGTCCTGAGCATGTCCGAGCGTGTCCCAGCGTGTCCCCGTGTCGGACACGTGTCGGACAGGATACGTGGCCTCCGGGAGAGTGTCCGTGCATCATAGATTACAATAGAGTCAGACGCTAACGCTATTGATAGATTTGGGTTTAACTCATCTCTGGTGATCTACTGTTACTTTTCTTTTTGTAACTCATCTTCGGTATCTGATGTACCTACTTGGTATAAGAGTAGAAAATAGAATCTCAAAGGATTGGAACATCATAGTCTAAGATATACCCCCTCCCTATCAAGTTGATGGTCCCACTTTCCTTTTTGGGATGTCTCAAATTGACATAATCAAAGAAAAAAAGTTCACAAAAGAAAATAAGTTGTATCTTCGACTATCAATTTAAGTTCAAACTAGTGTTTTGTTAAAAAAGTACTAAAGTGAAAGTGGTATTATCAATTTGAGATAAAGGGAGTACATCTATCAATCTCAAAGTTGGTTTTCCAATTTCTTATGACTACTCTTTTAATAATTCAATGCACAAACTTAAGACTTGAAAAAGTCTTGATTTTGCCTAATTTTTGCGTTTTTGTGGATTCCAAAAAAACTTCACCCTTGAAGTTTTTTCCACATAAAAAAGTTCCAAGAAATTCAATTATTTTCCATGTAAACAATCACTAGTACAAGGCATCACATCAAAACAGTTCTAAGTTGCTTAGAAAATTTAAAACTGCTGGCCTAAAAATCCCTTACCTGATTTCTGTATGGGTAAATATACTCGGGGGTCAATACTACATATTTACATTTCATGATCCCAGCCGGTCCACCCTTGAACCCATACAAAGTGCTTCCTTTGCAACGATCCTGCAGGTAATCTACATTCCACACAACATCATGATCCAATAAATAATAATAAATATTAAATGATACAAGGAATGTAAAAGGCAATTCAACTGAGATCCTAACCGAAAATTCCAGATATGACGTTGTGTCCTCCAGGAGCTTGGCCTCCTGACAGGACCACTCCAATCTTCAATTTCCGGCCCGAATCAAATCCTTTAGAATCGGCAGGCGTCAACAATGCCGACGGTTGTCCAAACAGGCACGGAAACAACTTGGCGATCTCATCTGGAAACACCATACACGACCAAATCGAGCTCAAACTCGTAAACCATAATGTGAAAACAGATTAGAAAATAGAAAAAACATTTGATCCAACATTCCAAATTACCAAAAGCAGACTACAAAAATGTAGTGTTTAAGGAAAAATTTAGTTTGTCAAATCCTGATTAGTGAAACTAAGGTTTTAAATCATTGATTTCAGGATACAGCACATATGCATATACATAATTACATAATTCTGAGAGAAAGATTAGAGAAGACAAGAAATATTTGATCCAATTTTCAAACTAACTAACGCATACTACAAAACATAGTCTGTCAAATACTGCTTGGATAAACTAAGGATTTAAATTGTAATTTTCATTATACAGAATATATGCGTCCCAGATATAATATAACATGACTATGACACTGACACTGACACTGACCTGGATTGCCGGCGGCGGAACTACGGGGGCCGTCGACGATGTTGAAGGGATTTTTTACGACAGAAGGGAGAGGAAGAGCGTGGTAGAGACGGCTATTCTGTACTTCACTGTACACAGTCCCAAGCCGTCCGGTCACCAAAGCAGTACCGGCTATATCGCCATTAGGTATCACAGAAGGCGCCATAAAGATATTTCAGAGCGACAGACCAAACCAAACCAAACTTTAGATCTTTCACGCAGACGTTTTTTTTTTTTTAGCCTTCGTTTTCGCTGTTATGTTTGCGTTGGTTACAACTATTCATCAGATAACAGTACAAGGGGCAAATCAGTACGCAATGAAGGACAAGGGTGTTTTAGGAAATTCCGAAGCCACGTATGTGCAATGTGCACCTACATGGTAGTGATAAAGATGTGATGCGATACGCGTCCTTGAATGAAGTTCAACTCGATGGTGACACTAATTTTACGCAATGTGATCGATGATTGGGGAGGGGTGCAGCATAACATGATGGAGTTTGAAGTAGCGAATCGTTGGTTGTCTTCTGGTCGGTAGGGGCGTGAATAGAAATTGGTGGATGAAAAGTGGAGGTATATTCTTAGAATTTCTGGCATTTATATGCTCTATTGGATAATGTCCTAGTGTTTGGTGATGATTGGTTAGAAGGGCCACGCTGTTAACTGAGGAAAAGTGAAGCTTGTGTAGTTTTGTTAATGGATTGCATGTTTTATATATATATTTTAAAAATAAAGGATTGGAATAAGAGCATAATACAAACAACAAATAAAAAGAACTTATGAGTTTTTGATATTTTAATTAAATAGATATGAATCTTATTTATAAAATTCTATAATTACATGTCCAGTGACACGTATACAGCTACATGTTACAAACTTATTAACTAATGACGTGTTGTGTTTTATCATAAATTCTTGCCATGCTTCATAAAGTCACGTCGTGCTATAACTATGCATCATCATACTTGTAACTTTGTATCTTCGTACTTTAGTCAAGGCATCTTGTGCTTATAAGAAGAAAGATGGTGGACGTTTACACTAATTATTTATTTACAACACTCTCCTTTAGATGTCCACCATAAGAATGTGTGTCACTAGATAGAAAATCCGGTGGAAAAAATTAGCAAAGGAAAAAGAGTACAACATTTTATTTACTTTTACAATTGCCTTATTGGCATAGTGGGAAAAAACTTTTGACTAAGAAAATGAGTGCATTGCATAACTAATGTGAACACTCTTCCTGATGAAGATATCCTTATTAATCAAACGTTCGTTTCATATTAATATCTTGTACCAAGCTTTTAAATATTGACGTTGCTATGTCTTTAGTGAATAGATCGGCAAAGTTATCAGGAGAATGTATTTGCTAGATGCTGATCTCATGGTTTTCCTGGAGCCCATGTGTGTAGAAATTTTTTGGAGAAATGTGGTTCGTGTTATCACCTTTAATATATTTGCTTTTGATTTGTGCAATACATGCAGCATTGTTTTCGTGGATAAATGTTGTATCTGAATGTAATTTGCATGTGCTTCTAATGTGATGGATTAAAGATTTCAACCAAACACACTCACAACTTCTTTGATGTAGTGTAAGTATCTCGGAGTGATTTTAGGACGTAATTACCAAAGTTTGCTTAGTAGATCGCCTTGAAATTCCAATATTTCAACATATAAATACATAACATGTTTACGAAAGAGTTTTGTGAGGATCTGAAATATACCATGCATCTACATATCCTTTTAACTGAGAAGCATTGGATAACTCCCTAGGATAAAATAAACCTATAGTTGTCGTTCCATCAAAGTAACACAAAACATGCTTGATGCCATTCCAATGCTGTCGAGTTGGGGCCGAACTAAATCTTGCTAATAAATTAACTGACAATGCAATATCAGGTCTATATATTAATAAGGCACTTATAGCGCTTAGATGTGGTACTTCAAAATTAATTATAGACACTTAGCATGGGTCTAGAAATCAATTATAGATGCTTAATAAGAGACTCTGCTAAATTATTTTGGGTGCGGACATTAGCAATGGGTGTTAAACATTAACTCATACGCTTATGCAATAGTCATAAAAAATGTGAAATGTAAACTTACCTGCACCATAGAGTGCCTAGCGTTTAAGGGATTTCAAAATTTCAATAAATTAGTGTGATTCTAAAAACCCCGTGTTGAAATATAAGGTTTATAAATTTAATCAATTTCTTTCTTCTTTATCAGTCCCTCATTATCACCCATTAATACTTTATCTCTCCAATCAAAATACATAAATGAATAAGATAAAATTTGTCGATTTAAAAAAAATACAAAATTTAAAAATCATGAGATTTTAAATTCACAAATTTTCAAATCTTATGATATATCAAATCACATGAATTAAAAAATTTGTGAAAGAACACTATAACATAAGACTATTAGCAAATAACTTAAATTTTAATATATAAAAATAACCCGATTTTATTTATTTATTTGGATTTGAATTGTTTTTCTATAATTCAATAAATGGGTAATACCGTTATTATCCAATTCAAATAAGACTTTGTACCAAAACAGCATGTTAAGAATATGATTGAATAAGAACTAATTAATGTTACATATTTTAATTTAAATTGTATAATTCATTAATATTTATCCCATAGTTATTATCAAATTAACTAATAAACTTACATATTTATCATCATAAAAAGAATTCTAGAAATTTTTGAAGAAAATATGAAATTTCATTATTATCACAATTTCAGTTTTAATATTTATGATACTTTTCCTTTTCTTTTGTTGGTTGGGGTTGGGGGGAGGGCAACAATACAAACATAACAAAGTAGTGCTGGACTGTTTTTGGTCTCTTTTACCTTATTAATAATTTTCAAATTGTTCTTTTTTCTTATTCTAGGTTGGATTGACTTTATTATATAACTATATATAGATATAGTCATTTAAGAGATTAAGGAGGGGAATAATTTTTCTTTTTGTGGGAATTAGTTAAGAGAGACCATCTTGTTGTGTGAGAGAGATTAAAGGGCTGTTAATTTTCTTTTTATGTGAGAGTTTTAAGTGCAATAATTCTTGTGATAGAATTTTTAATCGTTTTCAAAGAATTAGTGAAATATTCGTTTGTCGAATATTGTGCGTTCTATCATCTATTTTTTTTTGTATTTTCTCATCTTATTATCTCTAGTTATTAATATACACTATTTGATTTAAGATCCGTGGCGTGATTAATTGTTTATAATCACAATAAGTGGTGTTAGAGGGTGGTGTTCAAGAAGGGTTGTGTGTTATAATAGAGAAGTCTTACAAGATGAGAAAGTTCAATGATATAATAGATTTCAGCTTGTGGCAGATGAATATGAAAAATTATCTCGTAATGCTGAACTTGGATGATGCTATAAAAGGTCCACCAACACTAGAACAAAAGAATAAGGACTCGAATGATGTGGAGTTGGTTGAAACTATTGATGATAAGTGAAAAAAGAATGACAAGGAGTGCTTGTCAAATATTTGTCTCCATCTCACGATGAAAGTTCAAGGTTATACTGCAATCAAGGATGCTACATCAGTAAAACAGTTATGGGAGCCTCTTCAAGATTCGTTTATGGCTAAGATGATAACGAATAAGATCTACATCAATGGTCTTATTCATGACATGAAGATGGAAGAAAATACTCCCATTATGGATCATATTTTCACTTTTTAGTCATTATGTTCAAGACTCGAAGTTGTAGGTGAAGAACTGAAAGATCAAGATAAAGCTTTTCAACTAATTTGGAAGATCTTTATGAGTAAATCATCTTTCACCGTCTCGGAGACATGTCAAGCTCTATCTGCAGAAGAGATAATGAAAAAGAGGGGTTGAATCAATACCGTTCAAGAAGGGATTTTTGTAGTGGATAAAAAGAAATATTCTAGCAACAAATGAAAAAATACTATCTTTAAAGAGAATTGCTTTAAATGTGGTCAATCGGGCCATTATGGTAAGGACTACTTAAGGAAGAATTATAGCATCAGAGAAAAATCGGTTACTAACATTGATAAAACTGCAATCGTTGCGATGACTTCATATGACAAAGAAGCCAATCTTTTAGATAGTTTATTGATGCCTACAAACATTACTGGCCAGGGAGGATGGTTCTTAGATTGCGATGTCGCTGTACATGATTGCAACAATCATTCATCGTATACTAGATATGAAGATTGTAGCGAGTTTGTCTACATGGGGAATGGTTCCAAATTGTTAGTTCGTGGAGTTGGTGAAGTACTCCGCCTGGAATTGTTTGATAACTCAGTTCAAATAATCATAAATGCTAGACATGTGCCGAAAATAAAATAAAATCTAAGTAGTATATCTAGATTATAATCACTTGATGTGGTACTCTACTCAAGGTGGAGTAATAAGCGTGTATCATGGCTACGATGTGGTCTTGAAGGCAAATCATTGTGGGGGCTTGTATAGATTATATGAAAGAGTTGTGTATGATGGTGCTAAGGGACCAAGAATCATATGTTCCGGTAATGCAAACGCAGCAAGGAAGAATTACAGTTTTGGTGGTGGCTCTAGACCGTTGATGACTTAGAGATTCGTGCCAGTGAGGATGTCCAATACGCACATGGTCTAATTATTGACATAGATAATCGAATGGCCTTAGTAAAGGGTAAGGTAAAAGAAGATTTCATGTGTCATCAAGGTGAAGAAGAAATATAGCAATTGGTTTTGTTCCCTTCACAAAAGGTGCTGATTGTTGTGTTTTGCTCAGTTTTAAACCCAAGAAAAAAAGAGTTCCGTTGGAAATCGAATTATTGTGCTCAGCTTGTAATCAAACTTTTTGGAAAGGTGTAAAAGTGAATATGTAGTAAAGTAGAGAAGTTGGATTGCATTATGGAAAGTTGTAAATCACTTTTGCACCTATGCGAAAAAGATGTAGAAGTCGTTTTGCACCTACATGAAAAATAGGTTTCTTTGTTTATTTTGGTCTCTATTACTTTATTAATAGTTTCCTTACTTATTTAGGATTGTTATTTTCCTTATTCTAGGTTGGATGGACTTTATTATATCACTATATATATATATATAATCATTCAAGAGATTAAAATTCTTCTTTCTATGGGGATTGGTCGGGAAAATCCATCTTGTTATGAGAGATAGATTAAAAGGTTGTCGATTTTCTTCTTCTGTGAGAGCTTTGAGTGTAATAATTCTTTTGAAAGACTTTATAATCGTTTTCAAAGAATTAGTAAGATCTTCGTTTGTTAAATATTGTGTGTTCTATAATCTGTTTTCTTTCATTTTATCATCCTATTATCTCTAATTATTAATATAAACTATTTAATTTAAGATTCATGGCATGATTAATTGCTTGTTACCACAACAAGTAGAACAAATTAATAGAATTCCTAGGGGGAAGGGACTACATATCCAGTTCCCAAACATAACCCCTCAAGCTGGTTTTGATGCAATCCAGTTACTACCTAATCTTTTAGTTTTAACGTTGATGAATTAGATAAACAAAATGAGAATCCAAACGTACAATTAAGTATCAGTCAATAACAGTGTAACATAATAATCGAGTTTAGATTGTGAAACCTGAACAGCATAAGGTTTGAAAAAAGTACTAAACAAAACTCCAAGTGATTATTCAAATAGCGGCTTGAGGTGTAGCAAGGTGAGTGGAGCTACTGCCTTGAGATTAAGCAGGCTTTGGATGAATCAAAGAAAGAGGAAGCTTAACACTGTCAAAGCGGGGAAGAGCTGTCCATATTATCCTCTGAGAGTAGATGAAAGTTTCAAGGAGCGATACATAAAGAGACTAGTAGGAGAGGGCAAAGATGGTGACCGGGAAGAATGCCATTGAATATATGGCAATCCTCATCCACTGTTCCTAATTATAGTTATGTATCAAAAGGATAACAGTTGCCGCAAATGCCAACATCATCATTGAAACCGAGAAGATCAGTAAAGTAACTCCTAGCATTAGCTTCTATAGAAGTGATTGCTTGAAGTTCTTTAACCAAAAAAATAAAGTGAGCATTGAGGGGAATGTAATCATGGCTGTGAAGGCAAACGCATGGGAAAGTATATCTGACAGTGTGATAATAACAAAAAAAGGTTGGTTGATAAGAATGGGTAACCTATATTTTGACTCGAACCACTTGGTACTGTGCAGGCTGCAGTAAATGCAACTGTTGCTATTAGCACATCAACCAATGGAGTTGTTCTCAGCAATGCTCTTTATCCATTCTCTGGCCTCGCTACAAAGTTAAGCTCTGTTTGCAACAAATAGCTTTTCTATTGCCTGCCTTTTGGCGTTGAAGTGCTTGATGAAAAAGAATCTGGAGATTTTCTTCACACGCTGCTGTAAGACAACTAGCGTAAGCAACATAGTTTTAGTTCTATAGGTGATGTTTGACATGCCAATTTTTCCTTGCAAAATGAATAATTTTCACCTGTGTTAAATCTATTGTGGTGTTTAATAGTCACTTTTTCCCATGGAACGAGATCCATGGGACGGCTATACAAGCATACAATCGATTCAATTCCTCCAAGGGCTAGAATTTCAATTATAATCCTCCCCCAAGAAATTGAATTCCATGGGAAATATTGCACTTATTTCAAGGACAAGTGGATTTTACTTCACAGGATATTTTTTTCCCATTTTTTTCACCAAAAGATGCTAAATGCATTATTTTCTAGGTTTCAAAAGGCCAATCAAACGCCTTTGGATACTCTTTTCCATAGAAATCAACTGCAAGCATTGTTCGCTAGAAACTCAATTCGCTTCCTCAAACCATGTACCTCAAATAACAGCAAATCTAAATTTAGTGAAAATATTAATTTAGCTCTTAGGCCCGAGTTGGAACCAACAAAATTTATTAATTTAGCTGGTTATTATTTTATTTAGTATTATTTTATCGAGTTTCTACTATACTTGCTTGCAATAAGAAAAAAACGCCCAAGTCTACATAGCAAAAGTAAAAACAAGCCAAAAATAGAAACATGTTAAAAATAACAGTTCACAGGTTACACTAGAGCTTCTTTTACATCCAAAATCGGTCATGCGTGGTAAATTGATGTGTTGTCACTAGTTAATAAGAGGTCTTTTGGATACTTACTGGGTGGACCGGATCCTTATACGAAGTAAACATACCATTATACCTGTGGTTCTTCGATACTTGCCCATAGTGCTCCGTGAGGACAGAAACATGAAGTATGGTGGTAGTGTCTTTTGTTACATGAAAGGCTTTACAACCTTCGTCAGTTTGAAACATTCTTATGATTTCAACATCAAGAAACTCAAACATCCTATCTTGACCTTAACAGGCTGCACGAAATGGAGCACTCTCCCTGCCAATTGCGCACTTTTAACAGCTGCAGTGCTTTAAGTAGCATTTCCTTGGCAGTATCAACTAATTTGTTGGAACTGACTTCCACGTGGAGTACAGTGTGTCCCCCGTCATTTTGAAGAGTCAGTTTGTCGTTTTGAAGAGTCATTTGTCCAAATTTGTCGGTTTGACTTCTATGTTGGGTATTTATGCTCGATTAACAGGGCACCACCTTCTTAGGTTTACTTCCCACCATGTGCACAACAAACACAATTTAAATCATTTTGAGTCATAGACTATTCATTATTGCAATTTATGGCAGAGTTTGGACAAACAATTTTGTGGTTTGAACACAGTTTCGGGTCTCAGCTAGTCAGCAACCCCCTCCCCAAACAGTTGAATCACTTGTACTTCAAAAAAAGAAAAAAGAAAAGTAACTATAACCATATGCCTCACTGCGGTGCGTAGTTGATATAGATACCGAGAGTTGACACGACACAAATTTCAAAAGACAACACTAAATTATAGAGAAGAACACATATTTAGGAACAATTTGTGAAGTTCATTCTATTGGAAATTGAATGAGAATTAGTTTTATTTTTCAGTTATTGCCCAAAAGTCTAGTTTTATCTGGCAGTTAGTGACCAAAGGTCAAAAACCTGTTTTTGGCAGTTATTGTCCAACAGTTAATGTCCTAGTGTCTTAACCTCTTTTTTGAATTTTTTTTGTCCGTTGGTTCTTTTTCTTTTCTTTAAAAAAGAAGAGACTTTAATGTAGATCTCTCTCTCTTTAAGTGTTCAAGCATTACATCATATTTGAGTTCGTTAGTTTTGTATGGAAGTGCTTACTAATACAAAGAGAATCCGTTCTATCCTGGGAAGCAATTGTTCATCGCAATCTTTAGCACCGAAGAGAGGGACAAAATTGCTTTAAGGAGACTGTACTTCACAGGGCTCGGATTTTAATCTATCATCTTCTCAAAACATTTCTATAAATTTGTACAAGTAAGTAATAATTTCTATTTACTTTTATTTGAATTTTTTTTATATATATTGTATATGTATTCAATCTTCTACTATGTTTAATTGTTATTGGTACACTGTTTGTAAGTATATATATAAAATATGTTTTGGGCATAATGTTCTGTCAGCATTGGTTCTACAATCTTAAAGCAATTTTCGTATCAGTTTTATATATACATATTTGGTATATATATACATATATTGTTCTGCACTTTATAAATATAAATATAATTATTAATAATGGTAAGATATATATTTATATGTGTTGAGTACTTGTGTACACAAAACCATGTATGATTATCTTCTATTGTATGGGTATTATAGTATAATATATCTTGGAATGTTTGAGTGTTCATTGATGTTTTTTATTTTATTTTTTTGTTTTTGCCCACTGCTTTATTCTCTCCACATGTATTGGGTATATATATAAGCAAGAGGATATATTATACCCACTTCCGAAACAGATAGTTTAATTATAGTATTATTTGTTTCAAGTTATGTATACTATTATGTGATATCTATTACATAACAATACCTTTAATATGAACAATATGTACTTTATATGTGGAATACCATTTTGTTTACTCGGCCATTTGTTTGTTTTTGCTCAACCAATCTTTTTGCTCGGCATTAAATTTTTTTTAAACATTAAAAAAAAAAAAAATATATATATATATATATAGATATTACTTGTTAATTTTGTATCTCGGCCAAATTTATATCTCGACCAAAGTTACTTGTTAATTTTGATCAATAAAATATTTGTTTCGTACTATACACTGTTTAACCGTTGCCCCCATTTAACATGATTCATTGTTGACTTTGACTATTTGTGAACATGTAAGTTAATGCTCTATTTGATATCTTGCTTGCACTGTGTATTGATTTGACCCACATGAGTGTAAAAAAAAAAACAGTACTCACATTTGATGTATGATTTCAATATATATATATATTATATGAATTTATGAATAGTATTCACTACACCAAAATGGCAGATTTGTGACTGACCATCTCGCTATATTTGTGACTGCCAGTGGCAGTCACAAGTTTATGACTGCTATTAGCAGTCACAAAGGTAAAACTGTTATCATTTTGACAATTTGTGACTGCATATGGCAGTCACAATTTTTTTGGGTCCTTGTGACTGTCTTTGACAGTCATATATTTAGTCTTATTATTTTTTCGTGTTTATGACCGTGGGCAGCAGTCACAAATTTTATGTGAAACGACGCAGTTTTATTTTGTATACAAATATACCATCTTAAACCCTAGATGACTTAACCTCACTCTCACAGTCCTATTCTCAGTCACACTCCTACCTCAGAAACGATTCTCCGTCACACGCTCATCCTCCCTCAGAAACGATTCTCACTCCATTGATCGATCTCACTCCATCGATTCTCACTCCATCACTCTCACTCTATCGATCTCACAATCATCACTCACAATCAAATCGGAACACGGCACCATCTCATCTCACTCTCACAGCTAGTATTCCACCTTGTGCATAAATCGAAAAAGGTACATAATAGATATGGTTTGATTTAGTTTTCTGAGAAATTAGAAAAAGAGGGATTGTGAAACCTAGATCTATTATTGGTTCACACAAAGAAGTTAGAGAAAGAGGGATTTTTGGACCCTAAATTTACTTTTACTTTTAATTTTCTTTCACATTTCAGAAATTAATCGTTACTGTTATAGAAATTAATTTTACTCTTTTGAATGCAGCTGGAACGCTGAGAAGGTAGACAAAAAATCACCTGTGTTTGTTGTCTCATTAATAGCTGCTAATATTGGAGGTGAAGGTTTTTAACCTCCCCATACAGCCTCTTAAGCATCTATTGTTTTCTTACTTTATTTTTCTCCTTTAATTCTCAATTCATTCTCCCCCCCCCCCCGACCAAGAAAAAAGGAGAAGAATTCCTAATTTAAAAGTTTTGAGTAATTTTGCTTAAATGAAACATAAAGTACATTGTATTTGTTTTCAGATGTTGAAATCCTCCATCTGTTTTTATTGCGATTGTTGTTGAATTAATAATAGAGTAGGGGATGATGATTTAATCATAAATGAAATGAGAAAGATGGAAAGAAAGTAAGGCTAGTCATATGATTAGAAGATTCCAATTAAATAAGGCCTAATCAACAATCATAGATTGGTAATGGGGAAAGATGTGAAAACATATAATACGAAAAGAGTCCAAATGAAAACATTAATTTCTGGAAGACGGAGAATTCATTGAGACTCTTCTTTTTAACCGAGGATGATGTTAGATTTTTTGAGTTTTGACTAGGTCAAACTGCACATCTATAAATATTTCTGCTTTGTAGGCTATCCATTAATTCAAATGCAACGTTTTGAAGCTTACCGGTCCTAGATAGTTGATGCATTGGCGATATAGCTGGGACCTTGGACATTTTTCGAGGTTTATTTCTTTACCGTCTCCAACATCCAACCTTCATATTTCAAATGAGTTGACCGTAAGAGGAAGTCCGCAAATGGGAAATTCAAATCACAAAATATCCTTCAAATAAAGTTCCAATACTAAGTGAAGAAATCTGGACCATCCATTTAAAATTGGATGGCTTAGATTTTTAACACATAGTGAATGAATGGTCGAAATTTACTACACTATAGAGTGATTAAGAAGCCAGATCCTTCTATCGGTTCTATCTGTTTGGTTGCAGAGAAAATATAAGCAAATTTGACGTATCACATTTTTTCTTGTTTCGGTATTGAGAATAGTTAAACAAAAATAAAAAGGTGAGTGTAGCTCTAATGCTAAAGCATGATACACAGCCACTCAATGCACTATTTGGTCTGAAGAGTCCAAAACTGATTTGGCATTAGCAATTTCAGATGATGAAGCTCAAAGTTTAGAACAATAAAATCAAGATCTCAATTCAATTATATATATATGTTATACATGCATTTTACGATTGCGGATCCTTACTTTCAGGTATATCAATGTATGTCATTTTACGAAATTTTTTTCTTTTTTCTTTTCAGATGACGTTTCCTCAGTGACATAGCTTCATGTATTGCAGAAGGCTAAGAAAGTTCACCGTGTTTATAAGAAGTTTATAAGAACTACCACCGGATACCATCGTCAGGTAATACTTCCCCTCGTTCGTTCTTGCAGTGTACGTATTATGCTTTTGAGTAGGCAGTGGGACATTTTCGTGTGCAAAGCAGATAATAAAACATTTCCTATAATTCAAGCACAACAAAAGAATTAAGTAAACAAAAATAATAAGATAGTGAAAAATTTGCTAGCACGTCTAGGATCATGGCTTATCTTTTCACCAATTAATGGCCTAGGCAAAGTGGCTAGGCTGTCACACAGACAAATTAAAAGTCGCATATGGAATAAATATAAAATGTGGGAGTGGTGTATGAGCCCGCAGGCACCCTTCCCTTGCAAGCCTTTCTTTGGTGCAAATTAAATTTACTCTCCCAACTTTATTATAGAAGAGAGAAAGCAAGGAATTGTTTGTTCCACAGTTACTACTTACTAATAATGGGGGGACGATGTTTTAGGAACGTGACTTAATTAGATTAGATGACAAAAAAGGTAAAAGAGAAACAAAGATAGAAGTTTCTTGAAGGATTGCTTTTTTTTTCATTTGAAACTATTTAATGAATGCAGCTTGATTTGTATACCTTGAATATTTTCCTTTTAGATACAACAGTGAATCACCCTGGTACTAAAGCTATCAAAACTAAATTTGCCTCATTGATTTTTCTTAAAGGTATTATTGCTAAACTTGGCCCCTCGATTGCATGTACATTTCTTGCATTAAGTTTTCTTTATGGTTTTAATCAGGGCAAGCAAGAGTGCTGCAGTTTGTTTATCCTTCCTGGTGACAATACCCACACTACAACTGCTATACATGTAAACAATACTACTTAGTACATCTATCTATATATATATATATATATAATGAATGATACAAACAAAGATTCTTAAATATGGGTAAAAAAAGGGTGGGCCGGGTACACTAAATACCATAACAGTATTAAACTCCATTTTTTTGTATAATTCCATATTTTTCCTTTTCAAGAATTTTCACAAAAGAAAAAATAGTAGTAAACTCCATTTTTTTTTGCTCTGTGCTCCTTTTTGAAATTTTTGAACTCCCTGAATTAATTTTTGTGATTTATATTAAAATATATATCACATAAATACCAATTATTTGCATCTTGACCTTAACTATATTTTATTTTTTCTTTTACGCAACAACAAACTTTTATTCATTATAATAACTTTGCGACAGGAAACTGAGGAGGAGGTGCTGCAGTTAGCACAGAAATTAGCGGGGTTATGTTCTAGCATTTTAAAGGTTAGTAAATTTTATTGTAGTATACTTCTATATATGCGAAGACACTTTTTGACCAGTTTTTTGCATTGCTCTTTGTACTGTTTTATGGCCAGTTTTGACTGTTTTTTGGGCATGTTTGTGGACTGTTTTTAGTATGTTTGGGACTACTTTTATCTTGCTTTGGGACCAATTATATTATGACTGTTGGTATGCAGCTGTGTAGAGTATTTTGCATTGCTTTTTGTACTATTTTATGGCCTATTTTAGGACTGCTTTTTGGCATGTTTGTGGACTGTTTTTAGCATGTATGGGACTACTTTTATCTCGCTTTGGGGCCAATTATATTAGGACTGTTTGTATGCAGCAGTGTAGACTGTTTTGCATTACTTGTCATATTATTTTATGGCATGTTTTGGGACTGTTTTTTGGCATGTTTGTGGACTGTTTTTAGCATATTTTGGGACTGCTTTTATCTTGTTTTGGGCCAATTATATTAAGACTGCTTTTATGCATTTATGTAGACTGTTTTTAGGCATATTAAGACTATTTTTAGGCACCTGTGCAGATTGTATTTAGGCAACTGTGTAGACTGCTTTAGGCAGTTTTGTGTATTTTTTTTTCAAAAGAGTAAGGAAGGGTCTTTCCTTTAATACAATAATAGTGAAAATCCCTTTCAAACTTAGTCTAATTATTCTAAAAATACCCTTATTTATATTTTTTAAAAGACTATCTTTTTCTTTACCCAATTTCTATCTCTCGCGGATACTATTCTAATGTACAGACTATAAAATCTAATATATGTATAAAATAACAATCTAACGTTCCATATTTCATTTTTATATATGTAGATATGTCCAGAAAGTAAATCTAAACTGTGGAGAAAAAAGAGATACAAAAGTACCGCATAAGGTACTTAGGTATTTTCCTCTAGGGCCTAGGTTGACGAGACTTTACACGGTGCCTTGAATTGGAGAGGCAATGACTTGGCATGCTCGAGCACAGGTGGGTGACAATCTCATGCGCCATCCGATTGATTCTTCGATGTGGAAGGCTGCAAATTTGCGACACCCAGAGTTTGCACAAGAAAGTCGCAATGTCCGCCTTGGAATATCAACCGATGGGTTTAATCCCTTTGGTAATTTAAGCACAACCTATAGTATTTGGCCAGTCTTTGTAGTTCCATATAATCTCCCACCATCTCTATGTATGAAAAAAGAATTTTCTATATTATCGTTGATTATACCAGGGCCTAAGGCCCCGAGTGATGACATAGATGTCTTTTTGGCACCACTAGTTGAAGAATTGATAGGCCTGTGGGTTGAAGGCGTGAAGGCATTTGACTCGTTCAAACAAGAGACCTTCACTTTGAGGGCTATGTTGTTGTGGGCCATTCACGATTTTCCAGCATATGGTACTTTTTCTGGCTGCAATGTGCATGGCTACTTGGGTTGTCCTATTTGCGCAGAGGAAACAGAAGCCACATATTTAACAGAAAGTCACAAAGTATTTTATCATTCCCACAGGAGATTTCTACCACTTAATCACAAGTTCAGGTTAGTAGAAAGCAATTTTCTCCCAGAGGGAGTTGAACCAAGGCCAGCTCCTAGAAAACTATCGGGGGCAGAAGTTGAAGAAAAGTCTTCGTTGGCCTTTCAGGCACTTAGGGGTAAACATCCTAAAGTTTTGGCTGAGAAACGTAAACTAAAGGATGAATCTGTGAAGATGGCTTGGTCTAGGAGGTCCATACTGTTTGATTTGCCATATTGGAAGGAACATTCAGTACGACATGTGCTAGATATAATGCATGCTGAGAAAAATATCATTGAGCACATAGTGGGAACATGTATTGATGGGAGTCATTCAAAAGATGGGGTAAATGCTCGAAAGGATCTCCGCAAGTTGAAAACAAAAAGATCGTTATGGCTGAAAGAAGATCCTAAAACTGGGATAACTATATTGCCGGCTGGAGCCTTTTCGTTGTCTACTAACGAAAGAAAGTTGTTGCTAAGTACATTATATGAGTTGAAAGTCCCCTCAAATTTCTCTTCTAATTTACGTAGAATTGTCCATCATGCAACCAATGATTTGAAACAATGCAAGTCTCACGATTGGCATGTAATTATGCAATTAGTTCCACTTTTGTTTGGACATTGTTTTGTGAAGCATAAGGATCTTCGGAAGGCTATTATGCAGATAAGTTTGTGTTTTACCTTACTGTGTGCAAAAGTTGTTAATAAGAAGCACATCATGGCGGCAAAGGCTACTATGGCTGAGGCTACATGTGTATTGGAGAAGTACTTTCCTCCATCATTCTTCGACATTAGCATCCACTTGCTGGTACATTTATGTGATGAGGCGCTGCAATGTGGACCGGTTAGATATCGTTGGATGTATCCTTTTGAGCGGTTGATGAAAACCTTCAAAGATTATGTTAAAAATGCTCGATATGTTGAAGGTTCTATCGCGGAGGAGTATATCACCGAAGAAGCTTCCATATATGCGAAGGAGTATATTCCTAACCCAGCTAGTGAAACGAGGGAGTGCTTTGTTGATGAATTGGATGGTTTTGCTGATGAGGAGGCTTTGGGGAATGGAAAGTTAGTGACACTAACAAGTGTCCAATATGAACAAGCAGCTCGATATGTTTTTGAGACACACGAAGATATAGACCACTGGAAAGAGTGAGAATTTTTAAATTGTATCTAATATTAATAATGTCATTTATTATTTTTCAAGTGTCATAATTCACTTCTTTATAATATAGGAAATATAATGAATCTGACCTAGGAAGAAAGAGAAGGAGAACAGGGAATATAGACATCGAATTCAGGCATTGGGTAGCAAAAGAGGTAAGCTAGCAATAAGTTAAGTCTGACTTTGTAGATGTTAACAATAATTGAGTTTGACTTATTAGTAATGTATGCCCTTTTATAATTTCAGTTGTTGAAAAGTAAAGATGTCTCGTCAAAGCTTGCACGCTATGCCACAGGGCCCAACTTTGTGGCTAAAGAATATGGGAGATATCGTCTTAATGGTTATATGTTCTCATCTAGTGCACACGATTCAAATCTCATTGCTAAACAAAACAGCGGTATCTCAATTAATGCTTTAACCTACTTCAGGGCTAGTTCGAAGGATAAAAAGTTGGTTGAAGCAGAGATGACGTATTATGGGATTATAAGACAAATTCTTGTATTAGACTATATAACTGAGAATGTAACAACCTTTTACTGTGAATGGGTTAAAGTGGAAGACAAATCAGCTTGTATGGTCGACCCAGACACTAATTTGGTCATGGTAAATTTGAATAAGATGAAGAGCAAAGACCATATAAATGATGAACCATTTGTTTGTGCATTCCAAAATCATAAGCAAGTATTTTACGCAAAGAGCCCAAAGGATGGCCCATGGTCTGTCGTTCTATATTCCCCCAAACGTTTGACTACATCTGTAGACGACTTAGAGGCACCTACTCAATTTCAATCTGCTTTAGATGATAACCCAGAATTGAAGAAATTTCTAGATTATTTAGATGACTAAATGTTTAATCTAGTGGGTATGCTTTTTCATATAATTGTACTCTAAGGCTAGTGGGTAGGCCCTTGTTACCTTCAAAACTCTTTTTGAATATGCTTTTTGTATCTTGTATTTTTCATGTTAATATGTCAAATCCTAGTATATAGGTTATATATGTCCATTGTCTTTGCTAATACACCATTTCAGTTGTATTTTTCAAGCTCATATTTTTCAGGTTCATTACAAACAATGGCAAGTTCATCAAGTCATCAAGGAAATGAGCCTGAAACTCCACCCACCTCCCAAGCATCTGTGGTTGATGCACAGTCGGCTACAGATAACCGACCTATCATTTCCTTCAATAGCACAGGACAAATTGTAGGAAATAAGGATAAGCTAAAGGCTCGAGCTTTAACCTTATTAAAAATACAAGTGGGGTTGGAGTATGATGACTGGAGACAAGTCGAGCAATCCATAAAGGACGACATGTGGACGACTTTATATCGAGAGTTTAATATCCCCCTCATTAGAAAAGAAGAAGTTTTGAAAGAGATGGGTGGACAACTGAAAACCTGGAGATGGAACACACGACAGAAATATTTAAAGGATTTGGATGCTACTGGAATTATGGCTTTAAAGGACAACATACCCTCGAAAGAGAAGTTTCGCCTCAGTGAATGGAATGCTTTCATTGAACATGAAGCAACGGACAAAAAGCTTCAACAAAGAGAGGTTTTAAAAGCGAACAGGGCCAACAAGAATGATGTCCATTGTCTTGGCAGGACATCATATGCCGAGAAATCTAAAGAAATGGTATATACATTTATAATTTTTTAAAAACATATATATATTCCTCATTCTCCTAATCATTACATGGTATATACGTAGAAAGCGAAAGATCCAGATCGGCGATCGCCTACTCGTTTTGCGTTGTACTTAGAGGCACGAAAGCAACAGAAAACTGGAGAACTGCACCCAAAAGTTGCTGAAGCATGTGTAAGTTTTAAAATATGATATTCGTAATCCTTCTTATACTCAATCGATTTAAACCCTTATTTGGCGTCTTATGCATTTTACAGCAAAAAGTTAAGGATTTAAGTAGTGGTCATGGCTCTTCAAGCCAGGCTTCTTTGGAAGATGATGCATTGACGCAGGTTTTTAGAAAGGATTCTCGAGGAAGGACCCGTGGTGTAGGTCGAATCTGTAAGGGTAAAGTGAAGGCTATTCAGCCTATGAAGTCAAACATTGATATGGTCCTCAATAGCAATCAACATTTGGAAAAGGTGGTTTATGGCATGCAAGATCAACTTAGTAGTTTTATAGCAGCTTTTAACAATTCTCAAAAGTTATCTTTACCACAATTATCTTCGCCACAATTATCTACGCCCTTGCAAATTCCTCCCCAATCAACGTTTCCTTTAGCAACTCCAAGTTCAACACGTACATCACAACCAACTCGTGTTCTTGTTAAGGATGTTGTGTCAACGAAGGTCATTGCTAAAGGAGATAAAGTTCCAACACTTAGAGGAGAAAAAGTTCATGGACGCAACATTCAAGACCATGAAACCAAGCTTAGTATTATAAGTGTGGAGAATGATGAGATTGACACTAGGTTATATCTAGGTTGTCAAGGGTGTGCCACAACAATTGGGGAAGTTGTAGGTGGGTTCGTGGTGTGGCCAACATGTTTCCTTGAAGAAGTATAATTTAACTTGAATTCTAACAACCTTTTGTGAACTTATGTTTAAATTTGTGGACTTGTAATATTTAGACTTAGTTCGGTTAAATATGTACCAACTTTAGTTAACTTCTAGTAACCTTTTATGGTTTTATGTACTTTTCATTTATACTAATCCTTTAGTTTGGTGTAGTTACAAATATGGCTTACTTGGCCTACGTGGTATTCAAGGGCCAACGTCCAGGTGTGTACACTTCCTGGCATGAAACACATGCTCAGGTAAATGGATATCAAGGGGCTGTTTATCGAGGCTTTTATTCTTTCGAACTAGCGCAACAAGCGTTCAATGACTACATGACATCAGGTGATACCTCTCTTATGAAAGAACCATTGCATGCATTGCCACTGCCCGTTGATACATGGGCTAGGTTCCGAATGGTTTGCTACTTGTTCATGGCATTTTATGTCATGACAGTGTTGATTAAATACTTTCATTAGTTTATATTTGTCTATTTTATTATATTAACTTCTTTATTTATACATCTTTTTGTTTCTTTATTGCGAGGTTTACACGATGAGAGCAAAGTTTGGATGCTTGTTGGTGTAGGCGATGATGATAATTATCTATATGCCTCAACTATATCAGATGGTATCTTCCTTTCATAGTTGAATAAATACAACTTTAATTGTCTGTGGATATTAATTTTTCCAATTATAAAGTCATAGGGTTTTATTATAAAACTATATAATTTATCTTTTCAATAGCAAAGTAAAGGTTCCACAAACAATTAGAATCGTATTTTGGGATACTTGGGGACGACTCCAATATCATGATATTAGAAAATTCATGAGGCTATAAAATCTGAGCCTTGTTTATAACCAAAACATGTACATAATGCTTTGTTGATTATACTTATATATATATATATCAGAGAAAAATAGTTCAAGATGGTTCAAGTTATTGCTGTTCGTCCTTGGAGCTATCACTTTTGTCCTTGGGACTTGGCAGATCTTCCAAAGACAAGAAAAGGTTTTAACTCCATTCAGCATTTCACTGTTTTTGATTTATGTAAATTGCTCGTGTTGAATTATACAAATATGCTCTGATTTATTGGTATTTGTTTCTATATGGAGTTCATATAACCAATTGTTATATTTTATCTGGAGTTCATACCAAAATGTGAAGTAAAAAACATTTCAACTTGGCCCATAGATAATGAAACATTTCATTTTTCTTTCACTTGTTTGGCCAGCTAAGTACCAGATAGATCTGAAGAGCTTGGATGAGCAGCTTCAGAGGCATTTGAGCAGAGCATGGACTATGGAGAAGAACAACAGCATTCGATACTTCTAAGCTCATTATAAAGACTGTCATAGCTCGCGGCACCTTCGGCATCGTTCATCGTGGGGTCTATGATGGCCTTGATGTTGCAGGCCAGTCTCTCTTTCTCTTTCTCTTAATAATTTCATGACTTTTTTTCTTCTAAAACTTTTCTAAAGTAAATCTTTGTTCTAAAAAATATCCATTTCTTTAAAGATGCTTTACTTTTTTGAATCATTTGATACCCATCTCTCTTAAAGTCCATATGTATGTCTACAATATATGACTATTTCTATAGTGAGGTTTATGTTTATATTTTGCCAGCAAGGAATAAGTCATGTGGGATAGTTCTCTTTTTAGGAGTTATTTCTCCCGAATGAAGTGAATTAATTGACTCTGTTTACTGCAGTATTATGAAGTACATTGTCTCTGCGTTTGTGCATTTCTACTGGTTCATGAGAGGGTATAGGATTTTTGAAATGTTGATTAGCAGGTATATTTTGATTAGCCTATTTTCTTTTTTGGAATTTTGGTTGGGGTATGCCGTATGTGTGAGTTTCTTTAATTTTATTAGCCTTCGTCCTTCAATTTCTGATTTTTTACTTTTTAGCAAATGAATTTTGGTCTTCTACTGTCATGAAGTAAGCTGTGAATATGACATTACAAAGTCCGTGAGTTCACGGGATTTAGCTGAGTTACAGTTGGTCTTAATAACTGGATATTTGTGACACTTGAGCCTCTTTTATCTTCAACTTTGAACATTCAACTGCCCAACTACTTTCTGATTGAATTACTCTTTGTTATGTCACATTTGAGTGTCAGAGAAGTATCAAAACTAGAACTTGATAAAGCAAATTAAGACAATCAAACTGAGATTGGTCAATAACATTGTTAGGCTAGTTAGTTGTATTGATAATCCAATTGTCTATAGATCTTGAATTGACTGTATCTATATTTGGATCTGTTAAATATTTGCTTTTGTCTCTTACTTATTTACCTTATCTCTATTTTTGCTTGCTGGTTTGAATCGGTAGTAGACCAATATCATCTCTAGAAAGCACTTCATGATCAATCTGATTGGATCTTTGTCTCTGTATTAATGCTTCTACGTATCATTTAGGCTGTAGGGATGTTCATTTGAGACTTTATTAACAGGAAGTTTCATTCTTTTATAATCCTTAGTTAAGCTTCTTGATTGGGGGGAAGAGGGCCACAGGACTGATGCTGAAATAGCTTCGCTGAGAGCGGCTTTTACACAAGAAGTAGTTGTATGGCACAAGCTTGATCATCCTAATGTGACTAAGGTAGCATGCTTTTTAATGACTTGAAGATATGATGCTAATATATATATATATATATATATTTGAATTTGTAGCTATAGGAGTTCACAATTGTTGAATATGTGGAGCTTTGTTTCGAATTTTGCGGGTGAGATCCTAAATAGGCATGCTCGAGCAGTGGAAAGTGATCTTGTCTATGATGACAACAGAAACTCCTCCATCTGTGGGGTAAAGAATTTTAAAATAGTAATGCGAAAGCGTAATATGAATATTGATGGTTTGTAATGTGAATATTGATTGGTTTTGTAATGTGAATATTAATGGTTTAATTTGTAATGTAAATATTGATTGGTTTGTAATGTGAATATTAAATAGGATTATAGTGTGAATAAATTGTGAAAATTTATTGGATTCAGGTAAAAAAAATTGGTTTTCTAATATTTTTGATTTATTTTTTTAAAATTGTTTCAAAATTTGTGACTGTCCGGAACAGTCACAAACTACTGCAAGTGGTGACTAACTTGTGACTGCCAGATGACTATATTGTGACTTCCTAATACAGTCACATACCTAGGATTTGTGACTGCACCTAACAGTCATAAACAATCACATATGGCAGTCGAAACTCATAAAATTTGTGACTGCTTTGACAGTCACATGGCAGTCACAAATAATGAATTTTGTGACTGCTATATGCAGTCACCAATTTTGTATTTGTGACTGCCAATAACAGTCACAAAATTCATTATTTGTGACTGCCAATGACAGTCACAAAATCCAACTTTGTGACTGTTTTCAACAGTCACAATTTGTCTTTGTGACTGCCATGAAAAAGTGGGTTCAAAAAGTCATAAAAAAGATATTTGTGACAGTTGCGTGACTGTTTTTGGCAGTCACAAAAATTCCTGTGACTGTCATTTCTGTGACACTCATTTGTGACTGTTTTAGTCCTTTGTGACTGTTTTTGGCAGTCACAAATCCGTGATTTTGGTGTAGTGATTTAAAGGTATCTTTAACAATAAAATATATGTATATATATATTGTTATTCTCTTTAATGTATATATTGTTATATTCGTTTATATAATTTATATATAGATGTTATATTCATTTTGTTGTTGGCCAAGTAGATGAACAGTGTAGGTTTTTCATTTTCCTTTTGGCAACAATTTTCCCGGCAATATTGTCACTGTTTCTGCCCGTGACATATATATCAGTGTATTTATTTAATTCAACTTGTTAGTATACAGCTATGTTTATTGTTTGATTGCCGTATTTTTTTTGTTTGTGTTATATACATATATATTATTAATTAAACACGGTATATACAGATATATTATTAATTAACCACTTGTATTATATACCAAAATTCATTTTTTTTTATAATAAACACTTCGCGTGTTTGATGGTTGGTTTTTCTGTTCGTGTAACAGAAATGGCAAGTTCTTCCACCAACGTAACCAACGTGATTCCCAATGTGAATCTCAGTCACGCTGAAAAACCTGACAAATTCAAGGGTCTGGATTTCAAGCTTTGGCAGCAGAAGATGCCCTTCTACTTGACCACCCTCCATCTCTCAAAGTTTCTCAAAGAAACGATTCCTCAGTTGGAAGAAGAGGAAACCGACTTGGCGAAAATTGCGGCAGTTGATGCCTGGAAACATGGAGATTTCCTATGCCGCAACTATCTCCTCGGCGGTTTGGACAATAGCCTTTACAAGGTTTATAGTCCGTGTACTAGTTCTAAGGAACTTTGGGAAAAATTGGAGAAAAGATATAGGACTGAAGATGCCGGGACGAAGAAATTCATCGTCGGCAAATTTCTTGATTACAAGATGGTTGATTCCAAGTCGGTCGTAAGTCAAGTGGATGACTTCCAAATTATACTCCATGAGATTGAAGCGGAGGGTATGACACTCAGCGAATCATTTCAAGTGGCGGTAATAATTGAAAAATTACCTCCGTCTTGGAAAGATTTCAAGAATTACCTGAAGCATAAGAAAATATATGAATTTAGAAGACCTCACTCTCCGTATTCGTATTGAGGAGGATAATCGAGGGTCCGAAAAGAGGAGCGTGGTTAACTCCATGACATCTAAAGCAAATATCGTGGAAGATAAGCCAAAGGCCAACAAGCGGAAGTGGACTGATGAAGGGCCAAGTGGTTCGAAGAAATTCAGTGGTAAATGCTACAACTGCGGGAAAACCGGGCATCGGTCCAAAGACTGCCGAAAGCCCAAGAATTTTAAGAAGAAGAAGGCTCAAGCACATGTCACTGAATTTGATAATGATCCAGATTACATGGATCTTACCGCTGTGGTTTTTGAATGCAACTTGGTTGGGAATCCAAAGGAATGGTGGGTGGACACAGGAGCAACTCGCCACGTCTGCGCTAATAGGTGGATGTTCTCTACTTACACTCTGGTGGACAAAGTAGAACCTCTCTATATGGGGAATTCAGCTACTGCAAAAGTCGAAGGACGTGGGAACATAAAGTTAAAGATGACTTCTGGTAAGAAACTGACATTGAAGGACGTACTTCATGTTCCAGATATCCGGAAGAACCTTTTGTCTGGCTCGCTCCTTAGCAAGAATGGTTTCAAACTTGTATTTGTTTCTGATAAGTTTGTACTTACTAAAAATGACATATTTGTGGGGAAGGGGTATCTCACTGAGGGCCTTTTCAAAATGAATGTTATGACTGTGGCACCAAACAATGCTAATGATAATAAGAATAAAGCTTCTTCTTCTTACTTGTTTGAGTCTTGTATGTGGCATGGTAGATTAGGACATGTGAATTATGATACTTTGTGTACGTTAATCAATTTGGACTACTTGCCTAAATTCACAATTGTTCCTAATCATAAATGTGAAGTTTGTGTGAAATCAAAATTAACAAGATCTTCTTTTTCATTTGTTGAAAGAAGATCTGAACCTTTATATTTAATTCACACAGATATATGTGATTTAAAGTTTGTTCAAACTAGAGGTGGAAAAAAGTATTTCATTACTTTTATTGATGATTGCACAAGATACTGTTATATATATTTGCTAAGAAGTAAAGATGAGGCGATTGATATGTTCAAACTTTATAAGAATGAAGTTGAAAATCAACTAAGTAAGAAGATTAAGGCATTAAGGAGTGATAGAGGGGTGAATATGAATCACCTTTTGAATAAATATGTTCTGATCATGATATCATTCACCAAACCACTGCTCCTTATTCACCTCTATCTAATGGTATTGTTGAACGAAAAAATCAAACTCTCAAAGAGATTATGAATGCTTTGTTGATAAGTTCTGGTTTACCTCAGAACTTGTGGGGGGAAGCTTTGCTTTCCGTTAACTTTATTCTAAATAAAATACCTCATAAGAAAACCCATAAAACACCTTATGAATTGTGGAAAGGTCACAAGCCTTTTTACAAATACATGAGAGTGTGGGGGTGTTTAGCAAAAGTGGTGGTTCCTAAATCTAAAACGATTAAGAAATGACCGAAAACCATTGATTGTGTATTCATTGGTTATGCCAATAATAGTAGTGCATATAGATTTTTAGTATTTAAATCTGAGATTCCTGATGTACATGTTAATATGATTATAGAATCGAGAAACGCTTCGTTCTTCGAGGATATATTTCCGTACAAAATAGTACATAATATAAACTCGTCTAAAAGACCACATGAAGTTACAATTTCGGATCCACAAATGGCAGAAACTGAAAAGTCTTCAGAAAATGTGGAGGAGCCAAGACGTAGCAAAAGGGCAAGAGTTGAAAAATCTTTTGGACCTGATTTTCTAACATATTTGTTAGAAGATGACCCACAAAGCTTTAAAGAAGCAATGTCCTCTCCCGAGGCGTTATATTGGCGAGAAGCAGTCAATAGTGAAATTGAATCCATACTGCAGAACCACACATGGGAATTGGTAGATCTTCCACCTGGTAACAAACCATTGGGTTATAAATGGATCTTCAAAAAGAAGATGAAAGCAGATGGATCAATTGATAAGTAAAAAGCAAGACTGGTTGCTAAAGGATATAGACAAAAAGAAGGATTAGATTATTTCGATACCTATTCACCTGTTACGCGAATAACCTCAATCCGGATGTTAATCGCTATAGCTGCATTGCACAATCTTGAAATCCATCAAATGGATGTCAAGACGGCATTCTTAAATGGTGAATTAGATGAAGAAATATACATGAAACAACCTAAAGGGTTTATTGTTCCTGGTAATGAGAATAAAATCTGTCGGCTTGTAAAATCCTTGTATGGATTAAAACAAGCACCTAAGCAATGGCATGAGAAATTTGACTATCTTATGATGTCAAATGGATTCAAGATTAATGAGTGTGATAAATGTGTTTATTACAAACGAACTCAAGATAGATATGTCATTGTTTGTCTTTATGTAGACGATATGCTTATTATGGGTAGTAATGATGGTTATTAGATCTACCAAACAAATACTATCCAGAAAGTTTGATATGAAAGATATGGGTATTGCGGATGTCATACTAGGGATTAAAATCTCTAAAACATCTGACGGCCTAATCTTGTCTCAATCTCATTACATTGAGAAAATCCTTGACAGGTTCAAGGAACATAACATAAGTGCTATGAAGACTCCAGTCGATGTGAATCTTCATCTCTTTAAGCACTCTGGCCTTAGCATATCTCAACTCGAATATGCTCGTATTATAGGAAGTATAATGTATATAATGAATTGTACTCGACCAGATATAGCATACTCAGTAAGTAAGCTAAGTCGATACACAAGTAATCCCGGAAAGGATCACTGGAAAGGTATACTTCGAGTTTTGGGATATTTAAAATATACTCAAAACTATAGGCTACATTATAAAAGATATCCACCTGTATTGGAAGGATACAGTGATGCGAATTAGATATCTGATTCTAAAGACTCGAATTCCACAAGTGGATATGTCTTTACACTTGCCGGTGCAGCAGTGTCTTGGAAATCCTCAAAACAAACGTGTATTGCTAGATCTACAATGGAATCCGAATTCATTGCTCTAGACAAAGCAGGAGAAAAAGCAAAATGGCTTCGGAATTTCTTAGAGGATATTCCAAATTGGTCTAAACCCGTGCCCGCATTATGTATACATTGCGATAGTCAATCAACTATAGGAAGGGCACAAAATCATATGTACAACGGTAAGTCACGCCACATTCGTAGAAGGCATAATACCGTTAGACAATTGCTCTCAAACGGAATTATCACAATTGACTATGTAAAGTCAAAGGATAATATTGCGGATCCGCTTACAAAAGGCTTAACAAGAGAGCAAGTTGAAAGTTCATCAAAGGGAATGGGCCTAAAGTCTATGAACTATTAATCACCATAATGGACATCCAACCTAGTTGACTGGAGATCCCAAGATCTAGGTTCAAAGGGCCAACTAAATTATGAGTGACAAAGTTAACAATGCACTGAAGATGTTTTTTATACTCTAACATATTCCTATGATGAGACAGTGCAAGTAGACAAGGGTAAGCTATGCTTTTAATGATTATCTATGGCTTGAATACGTTTTAAGTTAAGTATATGCAATAGATGATATTATACATAGAAATCACCTATGTGAGTGTGAAGGGGCCACTTCAAGGAGAATTTCAAAGGCTTAATTCTCTAAGTCACTCGTGAAACCAGGCGGTGTTCAAGGCCAAAATGAACACAAATAGGAGGACCAAATGTGGTTGAAAGGTACTGTGTGAACTCTATTGTCTTGGTTTACATAAACGGCTGGCAGTTCAAAAACATCATGTCTACTGAATAGCCAAGTAAATCCGATAGTTTTCACTAGGGGAAAGTTCAAGGCCACAAGCTATTTATTCCGATGCAGTTACTTTTCGGTTATGCTTGAACTGTTCGTATTCGGTCTAATAAACTAAATTTCATTCATGTGGGGGATTATTGGAAATTGAATGAGAATTAGTTTTATTTTTCAGTTATTGCCCAAAAGTCTAGTTTTATCTGGCAGTTAGTGACCAAAGGTCAAAAACTTGTTTTTGGCAGTTATTGTCCAACAGTTAATGTCCTAATGTCTTAACCTCTTTTTTTGAATTTTTTTTTGGTCCGTTGGTTCTTTTTCTTTTCTTTAAAAAAGAAGAGACTTTAATATAGATCTCTCTCTCTCTAAGTGTTCAAGCATTACATCATATTTGAGTTCGTTGGTTTTGTATGGAAGTGCTACTAATACAAAGCGAATCCGTTCTATCCTGGGAAGCAATTGTTCATCGCAATCTTTAGCACCGAAGAAAGGGACAAAATTGCTTTAAGGAGACTGTACTTCACAGGGCTCGGATTTTAATCTATCATCTTCTCAAAACATTTCTATAAATTTGTTCAAGTAAGTAATAATTTCTATTTACTTTTGTTTGAATTTTGTTTATATATATTGTATATGTATTCAATCTTCTACTATGTTTAATTGTTATTGGTACACTGTTTGTAAGTATATATATAAAATATGTTTTGGGCATAATGTTCTGTCAGCATTGGTTCTACACATTCTCATGTAATATTAAATAACATTCTACATGTGTAAAGCATATTACCAAACAACAATACTCGTGGACAAACATGCTTAAGGTAGCAAGGGGGAGCTGCCTTCCTTGAGGAGAACAAAGACGCTGCCTCCATCTCCTCTAGAGATTCGAAGTTCTTCATCGAGGTATGTGGTTAATAACCATGATTCTGCTTTGCTGTTAGAGATGGAGTACTTGAGTGGGGGTTGGCTGGATATAGTTTTTGCAACAGATGAAGCTGCGTCCTGGACAAAAGTTATCAAGCCTTTGAAAGGCACGAGATCAATCTTTTGACCTAAAATTCCATGCTTTCTGGTACTTCAATGGAATCCATCAACTGGGGAGTCCCAATTACCCCTTCATCAAATTTTATCTGAATGCAACTCAAAGAAATAAATAAATAAGATAAATGCAACACAAAACTTTTTAACACCACCTTCATGTGTATGTATCATGTATGTGGGATTGGACTCAAACTGAAAAATGCTAGAAACACTATTTAGGTTATTTTATTCACTAAGGGCTGCACTGGGATTGGGCTCAAACTGAAAAGAAAAATTTTGGGCTGGTGCTACAATCTTGCTCGAGCTAGGGCTGATACTGCTTGGGTATCTTGACATTTGATATGTTGACATTATAAACACAACTCTGAACTTCAGACATGTGAAGTATTTTGTAAATTCGCAATTAATAAGGGAGGGATCGTACAAAGCAGGAAAAGATATACCTGCACACGTGAAGGACTTTGGATTTCGAATGTGGCATTGGTACTGATAGAAGTGGTAGCCAATGGTCCAGAAAACAGGACAGAGTTCTGGACAGTGAAATTCTCCGAGTCCATGGACTGTGATATCTCCTCCACCTTCACCAATGGCAGTGTTCCCCTAGACAACAGAGGGAATAAACCTGCAAATGATGTGTACCTGCAGCTCCTCGCAAAAAATTAAAATGTCACTATATTCATGAATCATGATTACATTATAATGAAGACATGGGCAGGGTTTGCAGTTTCTACCCTCTACAAATCCATTTCTCCTACAAGCAACTTATCGCAATATAGAGAAAGAAAAAAAATGTGATGACCATGTGCCACACGATGATGTATAACCAGCTTTTGATTAGCAGAGCAGGAAGTATATGACTAAAGGAGGGAAAGTAAGAAAAACAATGTGGGCATGAGACCTTCAAAGAGGAGCTCTCCAAATATTGAAATCAAGTGCTGAAAAATACATAAAACAAATTTAAGCAGGTGTTAGCCGGACTAATACTATAGTAATGACTGGGAAAACAACAGAAACATCTACATGGAGATTAATTTCTCTTCGCTTATCATTAACACATAACTTTTCTATAAATGTTAGTCATACTGTCATCTGGGTGGGAAGTGGAAATCAGATTCTTCTAGTAGCACTTACCATCCCTATAGTTCTAACCATGTGTCGTTATTTAGTTTCAAAACATTTCTCCACCTGTTATCTAACTTCTGTTAATTTTTCATGAACTCTCAAAATTTTGATTTGTGAGATGCCCATCTTAATATGAATCTAGTTGTATCCCTCCTTGAAGCATGAACGTTCACCAGTAAAAGCTCAGTCTCCCAGTAACTTTGACCAGAAACTGGATGTGTCGTCGTAGATGGCGGTATCTTGTACTCGTCTACTAGATATTCCCTATCTCAAGCAGTCCCAATTTTCTTTTTGAGATTTCTCAAATTAAGCGTCTCATTTCCTTTTTGAGACATAATAATGCACCAAATCTCAGAATTTTGTTCTGGACTGTGATTAAGTTGAAATTAGCATCTTCCTAAAAATTGCAAAGTCAAAGTAGACTCTTAATTTAGGACATAGTATTCTTTTCTACTTTACACAATAGGGACGCCACTACTTGTGGAGGAGGTATGTGGTGAGACTCAAACCTCAGACATCCCAACCATCCAGGTCAAGTGAGAGTCCTCTACCAAATCTACACAAATAACAATTGAACGCTTAAACATTCAATTTTCATTTGTTTGTTTGAATTTCAAAAAGATATCCCCCACCAAATTACCATTAAAAACACAAAACAACGTTATGGTATCCAATATGAATCCAGATTTGATGACGAATCATTCATTAAAGTAATAAATGAATAACGATTGCGAGTTTATTAATGTAATGTATGGATTAATCGAGTGGAGGGATCATATTGATCCCCAATCACATGAAGAGGATTAACATATCTAGACTCTGCCATGAATACAAGCATATACTGTTGGTTACTAGTGTCTACTGCCTTGGTCTTTTTTCCTTTGAGTACGCATAACATTGTCATTTTCTGCGAATTATTGTACAAAATTACTAATGTTAGCAAATGTCCGTTCGTTTTATCATAAGTTCATGGAAATGCCTAAATTAATTTTGTAACATAAATGTTTTCAGTTCTCGTTAAATTAATATAACATTATAAAAAATAATCGAGTGATTTAAAAGCACCATTGTTTAAATCGTAATTAAACTCATGATGAGTAAAACTTACGCCAGAATCCATTTCCCATTGAGAAGAGTCATCGCCTCCGTGGGCGCCGGAGTGGGATTCTTCGCCTCGAGCTGCGTAATCAGCTCCACAATCTCCGCCCTTGTCTCGCTCGTAGCGCTGAGTCCACGGTCAGTGCCATAAAACGAATCCACCAACAGCTTCTTCAACACATCAATCTGGGTAACAGGCTCCTCTTCCGCCACCGCCACCTCCACCGGCAACGCCGAGGATTTAATCTCCGGCTCCCATTCTTCTCCGCTCGAATCCCTCACCCTAAAAAGCGGCCTCGCCTCAGTGAATTTTCCGATAGCAACTTCGACCCATCCAATGCCTTTATAGCAGTAAAACCAATCGAATTCAAAGAAAGCTTTGACGTAAATTGAACCTTCGGTGGGTTCGCCGAAAGTGTTTTACATGGAAATTGACTGAGAACAAAGATTCCTGCCATGTTCAGTTGAGTTTAAAAAATTGAAGGAAAAAAAATGCAGAACTTTATGGTGTCAAAGTAGAGAGGAGTGAGTGACCAGAGAAATACAAATTGGGCCATTTATATTCTTTGTAATGTATAATAATAATTTTCAGAAGAGGAGATTGTTTGGCGGTTAAACGATCTATACAAAGACAATATTACCCCTGCGTTATTTTTTAAAATCGTGTTTAGTTTATTTATATTAAAACTTTAGTCAAATAAAAAAAATAGAAAAAGAAATTATATTTGTTTGTAAAATTTAAAAAATAATATACTATATATAAATCAAATTTAAAAATAATTTTAAAAATTATACTTAAAAATAAATTTTAATTAAACGTTTAAAAACTTTAATCAAATATAACTTAAATACTAATTTTGAAATGTAATTTAAATTTGTTGTTTTTTTTTGGTAACTTGAAGGGAAAAAAAGTAAATAAAAAAATTGCCTCACATGAGATTTAAAATTATGGGTTCGCACATGTGATAGTGTGACACGTGGATATCTATGTTTAGAGGTTGTGAGAATGGCTTTCCCATTTCTTTTCTTTTTTTCCATTTTTTGTACTTGGTACAAAAAACAACTCATGTGATGTAGATAATGGAGGGTAGGGGCCTTGTATAAAGGGGAACTGGGCAGGAGATGTACTTGGTATTATCAAATAGTATATCCCTTTTATTAAGTTAACAGTTTCTTCTTCTTCTCCTATTTTTTTTTTATTATTTTTTTTTAAGAACAAATTAATAGAGTCTCTTTTACGAAAACATTTTAAATGTTAAGATATATATTGTATATATCTTGTTGCCTTTTATTATTGTTTTCTTTTCATACTTTTATTTTCCATATATATATGGCTCATCCTTGTATACTCAATTAATTCAATACAATACAAGTTTTGTCTCTTCTTTTTTCTTTTTTTTTTCTTCTTATTTTTAACATGGTATCAGAGCCAAGTTAAATCCTTCGATCACTGTTTCGTTATTCTCGTTGGCTCATTCTTACTGTTCTCATCGGCATATTTTTTCGGTCCATTGCCTACTACCTTTTGCCGCAGCATCAAACCTTAATCCACATTACCATCATGTTCATTCACAAACCCTAATCCACTGCTGACCAATTAAAACGCCTTATCACAACCACTGCCATACACCACCACTACCGTATCCTCCATTAATTACCTAAATCAAATATAGTATCCTCCATTATCTAGACCTAGACTAAACCTACATCTAAAACAGACCCTTCATTAATGATGGTTCAAATTATTAACCCAATTTACCTCGCCAACCACGAGCTGACACGTGGTCGTCCACGTGTCAGCAGTTAGGCCTGCTCCAACACGAGGAGCTCGAAGGAACCTTGTTGGTTCACCATAAGAAGGATAGAGCCCTTCGAAGATTGAGCACCCTCTCGAGAGTTGATTATGAGCAACGAATTGTGGAACTCGGGCTCCAGAACTCTTTCGACGAGCTCTGGAGCTCTCCCTCGCCTAACCACTCTACCAGAGTGGTTGGCAGAAGCATGAACGACTACCACCTACTTTGCAGAGCATGCAGACCCCCTTACCTTTATTTAAATGCACACCAATTACATTTAATACACCAAAATTCATGAAAAAGTAAGGTCAAAGTTGGTAATGATCTAAGCATGGCCCCAGACCTGCTCTGGGAGCTCAGACCACATGTTTCCTCCCAGTCATATATATATACAATAAACATTTACTTTTTTCAACAACCAAGTTCAACTAATTCAACAACAACCAAACAAACCTAAGAACAAAGAGGATACAACATTCAATAACAAAAAAGACAAGGGAGAAATAGAGGCTTAGAGCACTCAGTAGAACTCTTAGAATAGAGGAGCTAGAACTCGTGAAGATCGAGCATACTCTTCTTGTAACACTGTGATGATATAATAGCTAGAAAGGCTTTTGTGAATTTGTAATACTTGTTTGTTTATCATCAATACAAAACAAACCAAGCTCCTAGCTCTATGCCACAAAGGAGGACTAACCCGTATCTTCATACAAGATCAACCTCCTCTATATATTTTTTACTCTTTTGGTTTGTTGGATTTATTGTATCAATCATTTGACCTGATCATTTGATTGCGTGGTCTAAAATACCTTTCCAGTTTTTAGCACCAACAATTAATACATCCCATCTCTGTCATCTTTATAAATCCTCATTGAACCAAACCTCCACTGCAAAAAAAAATCCTCACCACCATTACCTTTCACTTCCATAAACCTTCACCACTGCTGTTGTATACCACCACTGCCACCTTTTCCATTAGTTAGACCTAGCCCAAACCTGCACCACAACAGTCGTCTCTCTCTCTCACGAGTCCAATCATATAAAAACCAGTCCGAAAGAATACCACACGCGTTCACACGCGCAGTGTATGGATCTAACCTTCATTCCTTCTTGCGCGTTGTTTCCAAGCGCATTCAAACGCACTTCACGGGTGCGTCACTTTACTTAAGCGTCACTCTCCACGTGCGCGCTAACCGGCAGCCACTTGCCCTAGCAGTTCAATTGAACCAGTTCAGTTCTTTAACTTTTGGCCGGTTCATTGAGTTTTTGATAGGTTTTCTACAGTACCAAATCGATTTTTTAGGTTTTCAGCCGTCCTGGTCCCGTTTCCAGCCTCAGTTTATTCAAAACAAAGTTTATTTCCTACTGTTTGAGATCTCACTAAACCGTTTGTAATGGAAAATTTTGATTTTGCTCGTCCCATCTCGATCATCCTTAATGGAGCAAATTATACACATTGGACCCAAGCTATGACCAGGTTTCTCAAAGCTCGGAGAGTTTGGCATATCATTACTGGAAACATTTCTATGCCTGTTCAAAAACAAGAAGAAACAACAAAGAAATATGTTAAACAGCAAGAAAATTAAAATAGTAAGAATGGTGATATCATCATTTGGTGTCGTAACACTTCCATGACTTCCATAAATCAATAGTTCGGTCGTTTTAACACAGCAAAGGAAATGTAAGATTTCTTAAAAGCATGGTACACCACTAGCGTCCTTGCTCACCAATATCAGCTTCTAACTGCCTTGCATGCTAAAACGCATCAATTAAATTGGTCAATCGATAGCTTTCAGTCAGAACTTTATATTATTTGGGATTAACTAGTTCTCTCTGAACCTGTTTGGGATTCACCTGCTGATGCTACAAAATTCAAAAAATACAGGGATCATCAACGAGTAATTACCTTTCTTATGACCTTACATGATCGATTTGAACCAGTTCGAGTTGTCTTTTTCATTGCCAACCCTTATTAACTCTTAATAAGACCATGACCGAGCTTTTATTTGAAGAAACTTAACTTGGTACTAGATCTCAAAATACTAATGCCATGCTTTTTGCGCACTATCAGAAACTTGCCACGGCGACTGCTCCACGTCATCGCTCATACTGCCATGCCACTGACCATACCTTATTGCACTGTCCTATTCGAATTTACAGGCATTGTCACAAGCAAACGATGGGTCATTATCAAAAGGACTGCCATAAGAATCCATCCAAACGTTCTCACTTCACCTCTATCATCGCTGTTACCACTGAACAACCTATTAACACTTTAGAGAGTTCTATTTCCTCAGTATTTATTAATGACATTGCAGCCCTTCTTAAATAGGTTATACCTACTTCTGGTACTGCCATGTCTGCTACCTCAGGTACTTCTTGGTTCTTTAATACTGGATGCTGTAATCATATGACTTCTGATTCCACCATTTTTCTGTCCAAAGAACCAATCACACATACTTTTTTTATTAATAATGCTGATGGATCTCAGTTACGTGTTAGGCATATTAGATTTATAGCTACTTCTAATCTCTCATTGGCTGTTACTTTTCATATTCCAAAATTGACTATAAACCTTATTTATGTTGGCCAATTGTGTGACCTTGGACTAAATGTTATATTATCTTCCTCTGGTTATAATGTGCAGGATCCATGGATGGGGCAAATTATTGGGATAGGCCGTAAGGTCGAGCGCATGTTTGAGCTTATTCATTTTCGCCCCCTCAAACTCTCACTGTTGCATCTACAATATCTAATTCTTCTTTTAGTTTATGGCATTCTAGGTTAAGTCATGTGTCTTTTGATCACCTTCGATCTCTTGGGTCTTATGGTCATTTAGTTTTAATAAAGTCTGATCAAGTATCACGTTTATCTTGTCAACTTGAAAAACATCTAGCATTACAATTTAGTGAAAGTGATTCTATTTTTTTTGCTCCATTTGATCTTATACATTTTGATGTTTGGGATCATTCTCCTCACAATACTATGGGTGGTTCGAAATATTTTGTGATCTTTCTAGATGATTACATACGTTTTACCTTGATTTTTCTTATGAAAAAACGTTCAGAGTTACCTTAAATATATTATAATTTTGCTCGAATGGTTTAGACTCAACCATTAAACCTTTAACAGCTCTCGAAATTAACCTTTGGATGAAGATCGGTGGGATGAAGCTCATATGTTAGGAGTTTAATGTAATGGGTGGAGGATGTCTGTCTCAACTGTCGAGAACAAAACAATCATGATAGAACTGGTGCTTCAGCGCTTCTACCACACGATTAACTGTCGAAGACAATAAAGCAATGGTTGAGCAGAAAGGCTAGCTTCAAGAAGGAGCCGACACTGGTCATGTTGAGAACAAACCAAACGGGAGGTGATGGACCCCTATTCTCGATCCATCAAAGTTTTTTGTGCTGATAATGCCATGGAATATGAAAAAACAAATTTTCTCAAGTTTTTTTGTGAACAGGGAACCATTTCTCAATATTTTTTGTCGAGGCACATTTCAACAGAATGGTCGTACTGAGCGAAAACATAAACACATTTTTGACATTGTTCTCAATCTCTTTATTTTTAGTGAGTGTCCTGAGTGTTTCTGGGGGAAAAGTAGCTTTTATTACTGTTAATACAATCAATCACATTCCAGTACTAAGTCTTCAAACTCAATTACCCTATGAAAAATTATATGGTATTTCTCCTGCCTATAATCTTCTAAAGGTATTTGGTTGCGCATGTTTTGTGTTACTTCAACCACAAGAACATTCCAAACTCGAATCTCTATTTTGTATTTATTGTTTCTTGGGGTATGGGATTAAACATATGGGATATGATCCTGTCTCTAAACGTCTACGTATTTCTTGTCATGTCGTGTTTTTGGAATATAAAATGTTCTCTTCATTATCTAAGTTTCATATCTCTGAAGAATCTCTTCTTCCTTTTTCACTAATTCCACTATTGATCTTTCCTTATATACTACTACTATAACAAATGAATCTGATACTCAGCTTTTCGATTAACCTAACTCATCCACCACTGATTCTGATCACCTCATTCAGCCTATAGAGAATGCCACACCATCTTAATCATCTTCACTCAATATCATACCTTCAAATGAGTCTCTAACTGTTGTCAATCCTAATGAAAAAGTCACGTCTGTTGATCATGTCATTCCACCACAGACACGGCAATCCACTCGGGTAAGAAAGCTTTCACATCACCTTCGTGATTATTATTGTTACGCTACCATATTTTTACACCATGAACCTTTTTTCTTTAAAGAAGCAAGTTCTAACCCATTTTGGCAGCAAGCAATGTTTAAAGAATTATAAGCCTTAGAAAAAGCCGAAACATATAATTTAATTACTTTTCCATCGAAAAAAACTGCAGTTGGTTTTAAATGAGTCTATAAAATCAAAACCAAGTCAGATGGTTCAGTAGAACGATATAAAGCTCATCTTATTTTTAGAAATTTCACACAGGAGTATAGTATTAATTATGAAGAGACTTTTGCTCATGTTGCTCGCATGACATCTGTTCGCACCATTCTTGCCATTGCTGCTGCTCGAACATGGGATATTTTTCAAATGGATGTGAAGTATGTTTTTCTTAATAGTGAACTCAGTGAAATTTTTTGTATGAAACATCCTCCAGTATATACTCATTATTCCTCTCAAGTTTACAAAATATGACATGCATTGTATGGGCTTAAATAGGCTCCTTGTGCATGGTTTGCAAAATTCATCTCAACAATTGGACAGTTTGGTTTCACTTCTAGCAATTTTGATCCTGGTCTTTTTATTCGGCAGATAAATAATGGTATTACATTTCTTCTTCTCTATGTGGATGATATGATAATCACAGAAAATGATCATACGGGTATATTTGATCTCAAAAGATCTCTTAGCCAACATTTTGAAATAAAGGATCTCGGCCGACTCAACTATTTCTTGGTCTTAAAATTCTTTCTGGCTTAACTGGCTATTATCTTTCTTAAGCAAAATATATTTCTAACATTATTGCTCGAGCTAGTCTCACTAAGGTAAAACTGCGCCTACTCTACTAGAAACTAATCTCAAGCTTACTCTGCTTTATGGCACTTCTCTCAATTATGCTACTTTATATAGACAATTGGTTGACAGTTTTGTCTATCTTACCGTCACTCGTCCAGATATTGCCTATGCAGTTAATTTGGTGAGTCAATTTATGTCTGCTCCTCGCTCTACACACTATGTTGATGTTCTTCGGATACTTTAGTACCTTAAGAGAACAATTTTTCATGGCCTTCACTTCTCCTCCACATCTTATCTTGAGTTACGAGCTTATTCTGATGTTAACTGGGCGGGATATCCCACTAATCAACGGTTTAAAACTGGTTACTGTTTATTTTTAGGAGATTCTCTGATCTCATAGCATAGCAAGAAACAATCTCTTATTTCTAAATCTAGTACTGAGGCAGAATATAGTGCGCTTTGCTGACACTACACAATAACTTGTCTGGCTTAGGTGTTCTTGAGGAGATGGGTGCCCCTTAACGTTCTCCTACTATTTTCTATTGTGATAATCGAAGTGCTATTCAGATCGCCCATAATGATGTCTTTCATGAATGTACTAAGCATATAGAAATCGATTATCATTTTATTCGTCAGCATGTCACGCGTAGCACTGTTCATCTTCTCTCTATTTTTCTAAAGATCAATCAGCTGACATTTTCACTAAAGTTCATCTTTCTACTTATTTTCTCAATCTTATTTCCAAACTCAAGCTGGTATCGCGTATGCCACCTTGAGTTTGAGGGGGGTGTTAAGATATATATTATATATATCTTGTTGCCTATTGTATATACCTTGTTGCCTTTTATTGCAGTTTCCTTTTCATACTTATATTCTCCCTGTATATATATGGCTCATCCTTGTATGCACAATTAATTCAATACAATACAAGTTTTGTCTCTTCCTCTTTCTCTATTTTTAATCATTTTTAATTTCATTAATTATTAAAAACATAATTCATCTTTCTAATAAATTATTCTATTAGTTCTGAAACAATTTTTCTTATGTTAATTTAGTCCCTAAACTCATGCCTTTAAGTTAATTTGTTGCTCACTATTCACTTTCTGACCAATTATTAACAAAATGGGTATAGTATTAACGGTTTTGTCACAGCTTCAGTAATTGAAAGGAAATTTGACTGAATGGCCAATTGACGCAAATGCAGTAATTTAAGGGTTAAATTAATGCAATTGATTGTTTAAGAGCTAAATTAACTCAAAGATGATAGCTTAAAGGGCAAATTGACATAATTAATAATTGAAGGGCCAAATTGACATGGTAATAATAGTTTACGGAAAAACATAGTAATTCACTTTTAAATTTTAACGTGGAATTTAATACATATGTTATGGTTGGGGAGAGAAATTTGACTAGATATTAAAACAAGTAAAACTATTATTTTAAGACAAAGAGATTTTATAAATTTATTAAAATAAAAAGGGATTATAAAAAATTATACATATGCGTTTACACCTTCAAAATGGGTTGACCGAATTATAGAACGTTGATCATATATTGCGTAAATATATACTTGAACTATAATGATGAATGCATTTTTTACATAAACGATAAATTGTGGTTGAAATCCAAACCTTAAAATCCTTTCAAGGGAAGTTATGTTTTTCTTTTAATAATTGGCAAGGTATTACGAGTAGACAGACACGAAACTAGAAGGCGGTTGAGGGTATTGGAATTATTAATCAAATATTAATAATTTAATAACGTAACTGAAAATTAATTTATTTTTGACAGATATTTGTTATGAAATAACATGTTCTTTTGCAATTAGATGATATGCTTCTTGAAAAGATACCTGATTTTATAATATAATTAAGTGCTTATCACTTTCGAAAAGACGTGCAATTTCTAAAAAGTAACAACTATTTGGAAGACTCGCTTGAATTTTTATATAAATCTCTCTTCACTACATTTGTAAGAATCAAACCTTATTATCCAATTCCTCAAGTCTTTTATGTTATATTCTTTGAGTCCATTACATAATTTTTATATAAAGCTCTCTTCACTTCATTCGCAAGAATCAAACTTTATTATCCAATTCCTCAAGTCTTTTATATTATATTCTTTGAGTCTAGTACGAGAATGTAGTAATTATCGATTTATCAAAGCGTACTTATTAGAGTGTTATTTAAATACGCAACAATTGTTGTATATTGGGAGACAATGTCCATGAGTTTGTTAGTACCATGGCGGTGGCAAAACTGTCTTAAGGATATAATGTCCAATACTAACATCGATTGCAATATCAGATAAGTTTTCTATCTTTAATTATATCTACGTTGTTATTCTCTTGTTTTATAATTTTAATTATTTTATTTATTATTAATTTATTTTCACCAAAATTAAATTACACAAATATATTGTCCCACAAAAGGGGCATGGTTGCCTTAACTTTTTGACATTCTTGAACATTTTTATTAGTTATTGTTGTAATTTTACATTATGGCCTCTTCTAATATATGTTTATGAATTCTTTATTTAAGATTTTAACATAAAAGTGACAACCAAAAAGTATTTAGTGGTCATGGAATTCTAGGTGAACATACTTTAGAACCAATAAGTATGCGCCAAATACACATATTAATTATTTATGTTTCCTTTTTTGCCCTCCTACGTAAATGATGAATACTACTTGGAGCATCACTAATAGACTGGAGTACGATCATATACTCATGTAAGTATTTAGCAGTTTTGAAAATCTTCTTGGTGAGAAGATTCAGCTAATGAATGCTATATATATAGAATAATTTTCCAAGAAGATAAAAGCATTTATATAACTATAGTGTGATTTACATATTACGAGTTTAGATTTGGTAATATTTTTCATTGGTTGTCTCAAGGTTTTCATACTAAACAAAACATTAAGTAATAAGAAAAATAGTTAAGTCTAATTTTTCAATGTTTGGATGTAACAGAGAACAAAATGTGTGTGTATATACCTTGTCTAGTTCTAACTATTAACAAGAAAAGAAGAATCGAAATCTTATTTTGAGATGATAATATTTTTTTGAATCCTTCCAACATTAAATTATGGTTTCGTCCCTACGAGTTGACCACATAAATTATTGCTTAAATATTTACGTTTCATTTCAATTAGTTACACGACGTAATACACGATTAATTAAACCAAGATTGATTAATGCATGATGAATGCTAATCAAAGGATATACTATATATGTCCCAATATATTCGAATAAAATAAAATGATAAAATATAAGAACAACAAGAGTCTCCGTTCTGTTATTATAGACGGATGTATTTGAACAGGGCCTTCTCCAACCAATTATTGGTAGAAATGGCCCGTTGACAAATTCCAATCATTGATCACAAATTAAGGCTTGAGCTTTGCACGTTTAGGAATATATGCTTGTAAATTCATTGATCTAAATACAAAAACTTATAATACTAGACACGTATGCAGCTGCATATATATATATATATGTATATAGTATTCATTCATAAAAAATATTAAAAATTACTCTAGGATGATTAATGATACGTATGTTCTATGACGCACTAATAATACAATATGCTACATAGGGGTGGATTTGGCACAATACTATACCATACCGAGTACCGTATCGAAAATTTGGTATGCTAAAATCTATTACCATTACCATACCAAAACTTCAGTATACCGAAATTTGATATACCAAAATACCGGTATGGTAAGGTACATTACCAAAAAAATCAATCCTAAAAAAAAAGACAATAGCAGCTTTCTTGGCAAATATTCAAATACACATCAACAATAGCAGCCAAAAACAAAATAGAAAGCTTTGGACAATATTCAAATACACATCAACAATAGTAGCCAAAAATAAAATAGAAAGTTGCTGGGCAAATATTCAAATACACATCAACAAGAGCAGCCACAAACAAAATAGAAAGTTGCTAGGCAAACCTCATTAAGAGATTGAAGAAGACAACTTATATTAAAGGTACACGATTTATAAAATGAATCCACCCTTTCTAATATAATATTTTCAGGTTAAGCTTTTTCCTAGAAAAGAAACATTCAGCTCTTCATTTTATCAACTAAAGTGACATGAAATCAGCTCTCCATAGTCCATAGCGTAGACAGCCATCACCTAATTTAACGACACAAGAGCACATACGTTACGACAACTATTAAATGAGATCTTAGAACCTACTGGAATTTGTATGATTTTTTTGTAACAAGATATCACATGACAGTACTTTAAATGTAACTTACTTATTCTCTCTCATAAGGAAAGGTAATTAGTTATAAATTCTAATATATCTAATTGTCAAGTATAAAATTTATACACATTGTGAAATAGACACTCGATTATATTTAAAAAATGAATAAAAATCTAAATATTGGACTATGCAAATAGAAAAGTGATATCAATATACTTATGTTGAAAATTGTCTTATCAAAAAATTGTGAAACTTAGAAACTGATCGATAGAAAAACCAACAAGGTAATTAATATGTGGGTTGTGAGGGTATTGGACCATTCATCTCTATTTAATTAATCTATAGGCTGTGGGCTGTGTGGCTATTGTAATATTGGACTATTAGTAATTTATTAGTATTTGATATAATTGGAACAATTGGTATTGTTCGGTACAGTATACCGTGGTAATACCAAAATTTTGGTACGATACGGTACGGTATAACGTCGGTAATGAGTTTGAGTACCGATGCCGTACCAAATAAATTCGGTATGGTACAATACTGATTGGTATTGTACCATTATCAAATTTCGGTATATTTTGATAATGGTTTGGTTTGGTACGAATTGGTACGGTATTATTGGTATATTTTTCCACCCCTAATGCTACCTACTCTCGCACGATTATCACACTACGTAATTAACGATCCGCTCACAAATGGACGACTCTAATCATTAACCATTTTTTATAAACTTGGGGGCTTTAATTTTCAATAGGCACGTCGGATAAATTTTTTTGATAAGATTATTTAATTTCATCTTGACAAAAAAAATTAATGATTAATTTTTACTTTTTAATCCTCTTCCGATAGAATAAGAAGCTTTTACATAATATATAATCTACTTGAATTCTAATCTTAACTAACAAAAAACTTCTATGTTATCTTATCACGCATGTCAAATTCATTTTAAGATTAAAACACAAACTTAGTTAATACTGACATACTAATAAATATAAGTAATAATCATGCAATCATCTAAATAAATTTCCTACCCTCGCATTCCACTCACTATGAATCCATAACCATAAATGCAAATTCATTAATACAACTGTTTGCCCTGACAACAAACAATCTCATAGTTAAATTTGTTGTCAAACATTATTTTAACATCTTTAACTTTGACATGAAAAGGTTAAACTCAAGATTTCATAATAACAAGCAAAGCTCGTCAAAATTAAAGTTGGTTATCAATTGAAATACGCAAGTTATGCAACGCAACCTGAAATAATTACAAGTTTATTTGTGTTGTAATCCTGTACTGTAAAGCACTACCAAGGCAATATAGTTTTAGGACACATTTAGATAACATTATAAATGAATTATATACGTAATTTACTTTCCCACAAAGCAGGAGCAGGCAAATGATGTTATGGGAACAAAATTAAATGACATAAAAGAGAAAAGTAAAAGTGCATCTCTATTTGAATTATAAGGGAAACAATTAAACTTACAACAACAACAACAACAACAACAAGCCTTTATCCCACTAGGTGGGGTCGGCTACATGGATCAAACGACGCCATAGTGGTCTGTCGTGAATCATATCTATAGTGAAACCATTCACCTCTAAATCCTTCTTAATAGTTTCACCTATAGTTTTTCTAGGTCTTCCTCTGCCTCTAACAACTAGGCTTCCCTTCATATGATCAACTCTCCTTACCACGGCATCTACAGGTCTCCTCCATACATGCCCAAACCATCTAAGTCGAGATTCAACCATCTTTTCTGGAATAGGTGCCACCCCAACTCCCTCTCTGATGGTAACATTCCTGATCTTATCTTTCCTAGTCTTGCCACTCATCCATCTCAACATTCTCATCTCAGCTACACTTAGTTTATTCTCGTGTTGGCTTTTGACCGCCCAACACTCAGTCCCATACAACATCGCTGGTCTAACCGCGGTACGATAGAATTTTCCTTTTAACTTGAGTGGTACCTTTTTATCACATAACACACCCGAAGCTTTCCTCCATTTCAACCATCCTGCTTGAATCCGGTGGTTTACATCTCCCTCTATCTCCCCATCTTCTTGTATAATGGATCCAAGATACTTAAACCGAGTAACTTGTGGTATGACATTGTCCCCAACTTTTACCTCTAAGTTAGTAGTGCTCCGCCTTTTACTGAACTTGCACTCCATATATTCTGTCTTACTTCTGCTTAAACGAAAGCCATGCGCTTCTAAATTTTGTCTCCAAGTTTCCACCTTCCCATTTAGCTCTTCTCTGGACTCACCCACTAGGACAATATCATCTGCAAACAGCATACATCGCGGTGCTGGCTCTTGAATGTGTTCCGTGAGTACATCTAAGGCCAAGATAAACAGATAAGGGCTCAAAGCTGACCCTTGGTGTAGTCCTATAGTTATAGGAAAATCTTCTGTGGACCCACTATGTGTTCTCACACTAGTCATAGCTCCTTCATACATGTCCTTGATAACACGAATATAGGCAATTCTAACCCCTTTCTTCTCCAGAGCTTTCCACAAAATCTCTCTGGGTACCCTATCGTACGCCTTCTCCAAGTCAATGAAAACCATGTGTAGGTCCTTTTGATCCCTCCGATATTGCTCCATCAAACGCCGCAACAAGTAGATTGCTTCCATGGTCGACCTTCCGGGCATAAAACCAAATTGATTATCTAAAATGTTGGTTTCTTTTCTTAGTCTCCGCTCAATCACCCTTTCCCATAACTTCATAGTATGACTCATGAGTTTAATCCCCCTGTAATTGACGCAGCTTTGTATATCCCCCTTATTCTTATAAATCGGTATTAGGGTGCTTCTCCTCCATTCTTCCGGCATCTTCTTTGACCTCAATATCTCGTTGAAAAACCTTGTGAGCCAACCAGTGCCTTTATCACCTAGACCCTTCCAAACCTCAATAGGTATACTATCTGGCCCAACTGCTTTACCACTATCCATTCGTTTCAATGCTTCTTTCACTTCCTTTTCTTGAATTCTGCGATAAAAGGTGAAATTTTGGTCATCCTCTCGCATGTTCAGCTCATCTCCACATGCTAAAATCTCATAACCTTCATTAAATAATTTGTGAAAATAGTCCTTCCATCTCTCTTGTATGTCTTGTTCTTTAACCAGGACATTACCTTCTTCGTCCTTGATGCATCTCACTTGATCCAAGTCTTTTGTCTTCCTTTCTCGACCCTTAGCAAGTCGGTAAATAGCTTTTTCCCCAGCTTTGGTGCCTAAAGATTTGTATAATCCATCAAAAGCTTTAGTCCTCGACTTGGTCAAGTATACTTGGTCAAGTATATAGACAACATACCATTGACAGTAGTAGTAGACTTATTTGTTGATAATTGATAAATAGAAGGATTATTAACACCTAACAGTTATAATGAACTACACATGATCATTGGAAAATGGAACAAATGAAGGATAGAAAGAACCCATTCAAGCTAGAAACACAAGAGACCCATGTAAGTAATGCTAGAGATGGAAAGACTAAGCAAAATTTACTCCAGCAAATGGCGTGACAGTTACTTAATGGTTTCTTTTACTGAATATATTCTCTCTTTCCAGTTGTATAAAAGCTCTAAGGACAATGATATTAGTGGAATAAAATGCTCGATTCAACTTTTTATAAACATTAGAATATTGGAAACTGTATATCCCACATAATTTGTTTGTGTTGTTTAATTAATTCTTTGTGTTAAAGTAGATCTAAGCACATGCCTCCATGCTCCTGCACACATGCCTCCATGTTCCTGCTTCCATGCTCCACTGCTTCCGTATTCATTATGTTTTGTTCTTTAATTTCTTTAATTATGTAATTATAATCATTATGTTCTAGATCTAGTTTTCCAATTTGTTGGAGATCATCTCATGTAGTAAAAGGACGCTTTCAGGATTTGCTTTCCAAACTCAAGCTGACCGCCCATTTGCCACCTTGAGTTTGAAGGGGGGTGTTAGAAATGATGATATTGAAAGATGATATTCTCCAACATAAATTAGCATTATTATTTGTAATTATTAAAGCTTAGAATTATTCTTCTTTTCCTTTATTTCCCCCCTCCGAGGGTGTTGGTGGTTTGGTGGCGAGGTTGTGTGGTGGCTGGTGGTTGGTGGCGAGGTCGTGGTGGCTAGTGGCGAGGTTGTCCTCTGATACCATGTTAAATTATACAACACAAGAAATAGAGAAATTATAATGAGCAAGAATTCCATAATGGATTACATTGAAGCAGAGAGCGAATTGTATCCTATATCTCCTAAGGTAGTCCAATCCGGAGTCATTAATCCGGCAACCTCCGCAACAGAACTAATTTGAGGAGACCCCTTTGAGAAACCATCCAAAGCAACTCCGTCCATTTCCTCAGTCATACCATAACCGAAAACCCACAAACTAACCCACTGCTAATCCACCATTACTAAATCATCTACAAAACCATCCCACTGCTCAAACCAGCCTAAGAAAAACTATATCCAATCCATATCAATCCATACCCATCCTCTTCGTCTTGAAAAGACGATTCCAACGCCAAAAGAATAGTTTGTATTATTTGCATTTTGACCCCCGAAGTTTTTGATATTTATAATTTGGCCCTACAACTTTTAGATTTTTATTTCCACCCCAGAACTTTCTGATATTTCTATTTCCACCCCAGAACTTTCTGATATTTTCATTTCCACCCCAGAACTTTCTGATATTTCCATTTCCACCCCAGAACTTTTTGATTTTTCCATTTCTAATAAAGGAAAAGAAGAATAATTCTAAGCTTTAATAATTACAAATAATAATGCTAATTTATGTTGGAGAATATCATCTTTCAATATCATCATTTCTAACACCCCCCTTCAAACTCAAGGTGGCAAATGGGCGGTCAGCTTGAGTTTGGAAAGCAAATCCTGAAAGCGTCCTTTTACTACATGAGATGATCTCCAACAAATTGGAAAACTAGATCTAGAACATAATGATTATAATTACATAATTAAAGAAATTAAAGAACAAAACATAATGAATACGGAAGCAGTGGAGCATGGAAGCAGGAACATGGAGGCATGTGTGCAGGAGCATGGAGGCATGTGCTTAGATCTACTTTAACACCCCCCCTCAAGCTGAAGGAGGCTCTTAGGGATCCGAAGCTTGGATACGAGAAAATGGAATTTGGTTTTTTTTTTTTTTTTTTTTTTTTTTTGACATGTTCGATGATTGACCGGCAGACGGAACGGCGGTAACGGCGATGACGAGAGCCGACGGAACGGCGAGGTCCGGTGTAGAATTTCCGGAGGAAAAAACTTGATCTGAATACGCGAGCAGTACGTATAACAGTAACAAGAAATTGAATCAGAATACTTGGAGGTGCAGCGAAAGGCGACCCGCCGGAAATATTAAATTGAAGAGATTGAATATATATAGATATGTTTTTTTTTTTTTTTTTTTTTTTTTTAGAGAGGTGGAAGAGTAGCAGTGGTGCTAGTAGTCAATGATGGCCCTTTCTTTGGTTTTGGTTTTAGAGAGATAAACTGAAGTTTCGATATGAGAGGCGAGAGGTTTCCGAGGGTGTTGGTGGTGCGGAAGAAAAGGGAAAAGGAGAATAAAGGAATAAAGGAAAAACTTTCTAATATTCTAACACTAATATTCTAACACTTTGAACAACGAAATGGCCCATTATTCTTATTCTTTTGGGTTATAATGGAATGGAATAGACTTTTGGCACAATTGTTTAGGAATGATAACTGAATGGTGAGGTATTTGTTGTTGAATACAGCTGTGCTCAAGAATAAACAAGAAATAATCAAATTAATATACATTTTAAAAAAAGAGTTCATCACTCCAAATATGAAGGAGTGAAACCAGGGCCGGTATAACCAAAAAGGGGAAAAAAATTCCATCAAATACAAAAATCTAAAACAAACAATACAAATATACAAGTAACCCCTTTCAATTTTTCCATTATTATGAACAATCAAAAGGAAAACATATAAAACCAAACAAACATTAAGAATTTAGCGCTTAAGATTAAAGAATTAAGGAATTAACTCATTAAGGATTAAGGAATTATGGAATCAACAATCAACATTCAAAAATTAGAGATTTAGGGCTTAAGAGTTAAGGAATTAAGGAACCACTAACCTTCAGAGAGCACTCGGACTTCGAAGGTTGATAGGCGACAACTATAGGGCGTAGACGATGGTCGGACTTCAGAGAGTAGAACTGCAGAGAGGTGGAGACGCGGAGTTGTGAGAGTGAATGGAAAATAGAGAGGTTAAAGCGGAAAAAAAAAAGAGAAAAAAGGAGAAGAGAATGGATAAAATAAAGAGAAGAAAAATGGGAGAATGAGTCCTTGGGATCTCTCTCGTCTTTTAAGATTATTTTAATTTTTAAAATGCCCTTTCAAGTTTTATTTCTTATAATTACATATCTTTAATATTTTTTTTTGGTGCCCTCTTGCCAAATGGGGCCATAGGCATTTGCCTAGATTGCATGCCCATATAGTTGGGTCTGAGCAGGAGTGAAACATTATAGTATTACCCAAAATATGTTCTCGAAATATATCCCTACTACCATGATCATTATATATTCTAACTAAATTGCGAGGTTCATTTGTTTTTTAAAATTTGGTAAATTAATTATATATATGAATTGAAGCTGTTAAATTTTAAATCTTTTTAAGAGACATTTGATTAATTGGCGAAAATTACCCCATTTATATATGTGAATTAGCTCATCTCCATTGCCTTTTGGTCTAATTAGGTCCAAGGGAGTGTAGTTCGAGGATGAAACATGATTTTTTCATGAAACTTAGTATAGTGATATGAGTACATCATCTCCACAAAATTTCATCAAAAAAATCAATTTAGAAATAGGTGAGATGATGATCTAAAATATGAATGATTGAAAATGAACAAATGCATCAAATTTTTACTACGCCCACTTCCGGTTTGAATTTTTTGATAAAATTTTGTGAACATGATATAATCGTTATAGATATCATATTTACAAAGTTTCATGAAATTTTTTATTTATTTAACCATCAAACAAGCCCCTCTTGAATAGAATTAAATCAAAAGGTAATAGAGAGAAATCAAGTCCATTTATATAGCTCTTTATTGATTTTTTAATAAAATTTTTGGTTGACTAAAAGTTATAATATATATATATATATATATATAATAAAATTAAACTCTTATGTTGTGTTTGGTTGATGTTTTGAGTTGAGTTTTTAAAATATGGTGTTTGGTAGAATTTTGAAGTATGTTGAAAAATAGATTTGGTTTTTTTTTTGAGTTTTTTTCAACCAACTAAAAGACTCATAAAAAATTTTCAAAAATAGTCACAATGGATCTTATTTTATAAATTTCGACAAGAACGTTTTAAATATATATTTTTTATTTAATTTTGATTTTTGAATTTAAAGTTGTTGTGTTTTTAAAGTTTTTTTAGAGAAAGAAAGTAACGTGAAATAAATTTTGAGAAGTGTAAAAATAGAGTTGATTTTGAGTTGAGTTTTTAAAATTTTGAAAAAAAAAAAAGAGCAACCAAACACAACCTTATTCTCAAAATTCTCAAAAGTAATTAACTATACTCTTAATTTGGATACATGACTCCAGATTAAATATTTTGTCTTCTAATTTCTTTGAAGAGAAATAAGGCTACTTTAATTTCATTAATATTTGGCATTAAATCCTTCTATCTGGCTATCTTTCAACTTAAACTGGCGGCAATATGAAACACGCACCGAAAAAAATAAACAGAAAATGGCGGCAAGCAACACACGGATAAACATTGATCCTTGCGCCTGCTTCGACGAATTTTGACTTGTTTTAATTTTAATTAGGCCGGCCTTCACCCTTCATTCATATTATTTATTTATTTTAAAAAAAAATGGTGGTAAATTTAATCAAACTACTTTATTAAAATTGAACTAATATTAGAACAAACAAGAGAACTAAACTAAACTAAATCATCTCTTCTGTAAAATAAGATGGAAGGGCCCGCCATTTTTCTTTCCTTTTTGCCTTTAAATCACTATTATTCCTCTATTTTGTCTTTGTTGGTTTCCTCAAACCTCTTTAATCCCATTCATGTCCCCCCCGCCAACCTTCAATATTTTTAAATTAACGACGGAGCTGTCAATGACTTCACAAAAACCCACCTCTTATTTGACTTCCCCAATTCTCCAAACAAAACCAAAAAAAAAAAAAAAGAGCCTTGTGTTGAACAACCCCCCTCATTTATTATCTCTCTTTCCCCCATTAATACCTTCTATCACTTTCATTCCTGTGAATTGAATTAAACAGGTGGTGGCCTTTCTCATTCATGAAGATACTCACGCAAATTTAACGGTTCTTCATAAATCCAGTCTCTCCATCTCCGGTATATATCTCCTCTTCTCTATATCCTTGTTGCATATTCATTCATCTCACATAAATATATATATATATATATATAGTCAAGTGTGTTTTTGTTACGTATATTTGTATATGTGAAAAGCAAATAAATAAATAAATAAAATGAGTGAAATATGTGAAGTAATTGATTTGGGTTTGCAGGGAGAAAGAGAAGCAATAATAACAATCGCGGAGTTACTGAGGGAGAGAATGGACGGTGTTGGGAGAAGGAAGAGCCTGAAAGAACGGCTAGGATTGAAAGGCATGAGTTGCTGTGGTGGTGCCACCTGGGGTTTAACTCCTTCCACCATAAACGTTAGAGATGATGAGGATAGCAATGAGGGCCCTTTACACCAACACCAACAGCAGCAGCAATTAGATGTGGGTCGGACTCCGCTCGAGAACATTTCGGATCCGGTTTGTGTGGGACATACTCCCTCGGCTTCAGGGATGAACCTGGCGACGGCGTTGGCCGCCGAACGGCAGTTTCGGGCTGGTCATGATTCGGATGGATCTGATAGTTTAAGCCCCAGCCCAATTAGGCCCAATAACAATGGGCCGGTTCCTTCACCGGGGACGCCGTTGAGAGTGTCGCTGTTGAGATTACTGGAAGAATCGGACGGTCACGGTGTGGATGGAGGAGAGATGGAAAAAGGAGGAGGAGGTGGTACGGTGTGCTGCGTGTGCATGGGAAGGAAAAAGGGTGCAGCATTCATACCATGTGGGCACACTTTTTGCAGGGTGTGTTCGAGGGAGTTGTGGTTGAATCGAGGATCTTGTCCCCTCTGCAACCGTCCGATCCTCGATATTCTTGATATTTTCTAACATCAAGGCTACCTCGAGATTTGTCAAGTACTGATTTAAATCGTTTGGATTTGTATTATAAATTGGATGGTTGAAATTTGATTGGGAATATGAAAATGGAATACTTAACTCACTCTTTTTTTTTTTAAACAAAATCTTGGCTTGGACTCCCAACTTCTGCTGTGATTGTGATAGATGTTTATTAAGATAGCGATGTTATTGTCCCTTTTAGATCCATGAATTTTTGTGGACTGGAAATGGGACCTTTTAGATTGTGATTTGTATATATATATATATGCCTTTTGGGGCTTGAAGCCCATTTCCAGCTCCCGTTACCTTTTCTATTTTGTGTTGGCCTTTCAATCTTTCATGGATAGGAAGATCTAAATTGCCAACTTCTCGATATTGAATGCATTTAAACAATCGAACTTAGACCTAGTAGTTACTGTATTGACAGAGTTTTTTAGGTTAAATTTTGACAGTTGCAGTTGCAAAAACATTATGTGTCCAGCAGCGAGTGCTATTTAATTTGTGAAAGAAAATTAGTTGAGATGAGAAAATTGACTTAATACTGTCTGGTATAAATAAAAAATAAAAATAAAAAATTAAGAATGTATTTATATATAAACTACTATTTGGCTACAAACTTGAATCATAGTATCATATTTGCTTTTTCTCGACTAAGCATATCAGTAGCCGTGTCAAGGTATATATAAGAGCCCACTTACAACTAGGGGTGTGCATAGTCGGGTCAACTAGACCGTTGAGCTTTGAACCAGATTGAACCAGTGGAATCGGTCCTTCAATATGTGTAACCGGATTGGATTAAAACACCAGCTTAAATTGGACTAGACCATACCTGTTTGAAGGGATTGGTTTCCAATGATTGTATAAAAAGTGATGTCTATAACTTACGTGTCAAACAACTTTTAGTCAAAACTTGAAATTTAAGAAAAATATGCCCCAATGTGAATTTTGTAAACTTTTGTGTAAGATTGAAAAAAAATCAATAAGATACGAACAAATGTTAGATGTTATTTTATATAAATTTTTATTTGAAATTATATATACATAATATTATAATTGTACTGTATCTTAATTTACACCTAAATAGATTTAAATATATAATTTTTATTTGAAATTATATATACATAATATTATAATTGTACTGTATCTTAATTTACACCTGAATAGATTTAAATATATAATTTTTATTAAAATTCATGTTTTGTATTAAAAGTTATTACATTTTAAAGATTTATAAAAAAAATTGAGTGAGAAAGCTGACATAGTATTGTAGATTAATGGTGTATTCTACATTTTCATTTTACACAAAACTTGTTTTTAAAAGACTGCTAGAGATGAATTTTTTTTATAAGTTATAAATTTTACACAAAACGAAATTATACACTACCGGTAGAAATACTCTAAAAATGAAAGCTTGATTGATGTAAAGTTTCACATTTTTTAGTAGTTGGGCCCTTGTAATTCTATCTTTAAATTTGGGCCTTTTCATTATCAATAAATAAAGGTAAATGTTGAAACTTGAACCCCTAACTTTTAAAGACTATTAACTATTTAAGTCCTGAGCCCTGTGTAATTACCTACTATGCACAGTCCAAGAGCCGGCGCTAATTACGGGCTGATGCGCCAAAGAATTGGTATTATTTATTATGTTAATTTATAATTTGAAGAGCATATATTATTACTAATATTTATATTTTTAATGGTTTTTCAGATGTTAGAAAATATTTGAAGAAGATAGAAAAAATAGAGAAATTAAAGCTTGTGAAGACACCTAAAAGTGTTCAATACTTCTGGATGCATATCTTTTTACTCGAAACTCCAAATAATGAGATTCTTGAACCTAAATTGAAGAGAATTTCGAGAGCTACAACTTTCCAGTTCATCACTTTTTCAAATTCATCCATCTCGAAGTCCGAAATTGCGACGCAAGATGCAGCAGTTAAAATATGGCGAAAATCATTATAATTAATTTATGGGCCCGTTCATATTAATATTAGCAAGCCCAACCCATTTAGTATTAATAGAGGTGCAGCCCAACTACTTATCAAAAATAGCCCTAAGCCCATCTAAAGCCCGAAGGCCATTGGCCCATTTTATTAATTCAAGAAGTGTCCTAATCTTAATTAAATGAGGAGAACTCACGTTATTATTTAAAGAAGGCATCTAATTTAATTGAAGAGCCAACAGCCGCGGCAGTAGCCGGGAGGCAGCAGCACAGTGCCGGGAACCTTTCCTCTCTTATTTTCTTTGTTTTTCTTTTTTTTTATTTTTGCTTTGAAGACTAGAAGATTGAAAATTTATTTTTATTTTTATTAATGCCAAGTAAGTTTTCTTTTAATTCTATTTGTTATTTAATTTTTATTATGCTAGCGTAAATATGTGCTAGGGTTAGGATGAGTATATTTAATTGATTCCATTGCACGTATTCATGCCAATTGACTCTACCAATTTAATGCTTTAATGTTAAATATAATTCTTCCTATTGGATGCCTGTTTTAATTGATAAAAATAAAGTTGGATTCTCATTATTTTTTGTTGGATTCACCTTATGATTTGTTAAGAGCGGATATAGGGTGTGTTTTGATGGATATAGTGAGTGTTTTGATTTTATACATTAGTTTGGCTGTGGAAGAATTACAATTGGATTTTATTAATTAATTAGACTTCATTGATTTTATTTTCCGCATCTAATAGAGTCGAGAGACCAAATTAGTGCGAGATAAGAGTAGAGTTTATGTGCATGAATACTAAGGAAGATGATATTAAATGTATGACTCCAAAACCCTAGTCAATTAATTCATTAATTTTATTATCTTGCTTCGTATTATTTAATTTAGTTCTATTAATTTAATTTACTTGCTCTCTTTTATTTTATTTTATTTTATTAGTTTGATTCTCATCAATTATTCTTGGCTAGATTAGGGATTAGTGAAAGATTAACAAGATAAAATTTAAAACATACTGTTTGAGTCTCTGTGGGATCGACCTCCCTTATACGCTTTATTATAAACTGATTCGTGCGCTTGCGAGTATATTAAAATTTAACACAACAAGTTTTTGGCGCCGTTGCCGGGGACTCTAATCTAATCTTGTTAATTTAGTAATTAAATTCCTTCTACTAGTTTTATTCTTAAAAAAAAAACACAAAAAAAAAAACAAAAAAAAAAAAAAACATAATACAGAAACCAGAATATTCGGTTATATACTAAAAAATAAAAAATAAAAAAGAAGAAGAAAGTATTTATTTATTTAATTTTGGGGTAATTAAAAGATCTGGGTGCGAAACAATATATACGCAGAAGTGCAATTTATTACAGTAAGTGTTTCTGTCCTAGTTGGTAAGTGTTTGGCTTTGGTTAGAAGAGGTCATAGGTTCAATACTTGGCAGCAACAAAGAAACCTTCTTTTTGTCTCAAGCCATTCCTCCTTATTATCAACCCTTTTATTTACTCCAATATATATTATATTATTATTATTATTATTATTTAATTAAATTTATTATTAATACCTCTTAAATAAGTTATTATTAATATTATATATATATATATATATATATATTTTATTATTAGTATTATTATTAATATAATTATTTTATTAAAAAAATAAAAATTAGTTAATTAATTATTAATAAAAAATTAATTAATAAAAAAATTAAAAAGGATTTTATTATTATTAAAAAAACCATAAAAATTAATTAATATATAAAAAAATTAAATAAAAAAAGAAGAGAATTGTTTAGTTTATGAGCGTTTGTTGGAAACGAGGAAAAGTGAGGCTTAATAGGATAGAAAATTTAGAGATTAATCCTTTATTTGAAGAAGAAATAAAGATGGGGGATCGTGAAGATAATAAAACTTTAAAAGAATTATTTGCTCCTATATCTACTAATCCTCCTTCATGCATTGTTTTACCGGCTACTACAGCAGTTCACTTTGAATTAAAACCACATGTAATTCAATTACTCCCTACTTTTAATGGTTTAGAGATGGAAGACCCTTATCTTCATATAAAAGACTTTTTAGAAATATGCGCTACTTTTAGATTTTAAAATTTTTCTGATGAATCCGTTAGGTTGCGTTTATTCCCTTTTTCTCTAAAAAATAAAGCTAAAGCTTGGTTAAACTCCTTACCCTCAAGATCTATCACAACGTGGGATGGACTAGTTACTAAATTTTTAGCAAAATATTTTCCTATGGCTAAAACTAATGAACTTAGAAGAAAAATAACTGATTTTTGCCAAGATGATGAGGAAAAATTTTTTGAAGCATGGGAAAGATTTAAAGATATATTACTTAGATGTCCACATCATGGTTTTGAAACTTGGAGATTAATTCAATATTTTTATAATGGCCTCTCACAAACTAATCGAAATATGATAGAATCTATGAATAGGGGAAGTTTTCTAAGTCTAAATGAAGACGAAGCTTATCAATTCTTAGAAAATTTGTCTGAAAGTTCTCAACAATGGGATTTTTCTAAAAAGGGAACGCAATCTCAATCTAAAAAGGGGGAAATTTATGAGATTCATGAAGATGTAGAAGCTAGAAGACAATTAGATAGTTTAAATAAGAAATTAGAAGCCTTAACGATGAGACTGTCCAATAACTCATTCAATCTTGTGCAGAATGAAGTGTGCTCTATTTGTGCTAGTCTTATGCATTTAGCTACATCTTGTCCATCTATGTTAGGGTACACTGTAGATAATCTAGGACAAGTAAATGCTACTAATGAATTTAGGCAAAATCACAACCCTTATTCAGAAACTTATAATCCCGGATGGAGAAATCATCCTAATTTTTTATGGTCCCAAAATCAATCGATTAATAATATGGGAAATCAAAATAATAACATTCGTCAAAATCTATCAGGTTTTAGAGCTCCTGTGAACATGAATAATGTCACATCTTTTGTTACACAGCAACAATTTTCATCCCTAGAAGATAATTTGAAAATATTTATGAATGAGGTAAAAAATACTACTTTAATAAATACCCAAGCAATAACACGCTTAGAAAATCAAATGGGTCAGTTAGCTAACCAGTTAGTAGAGCGAGAAAAAAGGGAAATTCCCTATTCAACATGTCCTTAATCCTAGAGGTGCTATTAATAACAATGTTAATCAAATTCAAAATCCACCTTTTGAACATAATCAAGGGCAAGTTAATGCAATCACTACTCTTAGATCAGGGCGTCAGATTGATAATCAAGTTAGAATGCCAGTAAACGAAGAAAAGGTAGAGGAAAAAAAGGAGGAAACTATTCCTGAAGAGTCAATCACTCCCAGGAAAGATTCTAATCTTACCATTAATCATAATGATTCAAAAGAAGTTGAAATTAGAAAATTTGTGCCTAAAGTCCCGTTTCCTCAAAGACTAAAAGACAATAGGAAGGAAGCTCAATTTGAAGAAATTCAAGAAGTATTTAAGCAAATTCATATTAATATACCATTCCTAGATGCAATTAAGCAAGTCCCTTCATACGCTAAATTTCTTAAGGATTTAGTAACTCAAAAGAGGAAAACTAATGTTCCTAAAAAGGCATTCTTAGCTGAACAAGCAAGCTCCATAATTCAATGCAAAATTCCTATTAAATATAAAGATCCAGGTTGTCCTACTATATCTTGTAAAATAGGAGATCATCATATAGAGCGTGCTTTACTAGATTTAGGGGCTAGTGTGAATGTTTTACCGTTTTCTGTTTATGAGAAATTAGAACTTGGAAAATTAAATTCTACACATATGACACTTCAATTGGCTGATAGATCTATAAAAATTCCTAGAGGAGTCATAGAAGATGTTTTAATTAAGGTTGATACATTTTATTATCCAGTTGATTTTGTTGTTATTGATACTCAACCTACTCTTAATATGAAAGGGCAAATACCAGTAATTTTAGGCAGACCATTTTTAGCTACATCTAATGCTCTTATAAATTGTCGAAATGGTGTGATGAAATTATCTTTTGGCAATCTCACTGCTGAACTTAATATTTTTGATGTAACTAAAACATCCTTAGACTATGAAGATGAAAGTGTTCGTCAAATTAATTTAATTGATAGTCTAGTGGAAGATAATGTTTTTGAAAATAATGTTAATTATTTTTCTTCAAAAGAAGATGTGAACTTTAATGACATATCATTAGAAGATTTCTTAAAAAATTGTGGTCCAATTGATGATAATATATCTTGTGAAGCTAGTGTTTTTCTTAATTCTTTTCAAGATACTAATTCTAATGAATGGGAGGAAAATATTGAAAATTTCTTAAATAAAGGTTCTAGTGATCTTTCTCAATTTGGAAATAGTATAACAAAGGACCCAAATTTTTTGCATGAGAATGAAATTCAAGATGAGATTGAACTTAGTAATTTATTTTTAACACCGTTAAAGAATTTCAAGCATAATTTTGAAGTTTTGAGTTTTAATTCGCCTTATTTTGAGCCCAATGTGAATGATAATATATATGATGCTTATAATTCTTTTAAGAATGATCATAATTTTTTTCGTATATTTCAAGACCCATGGCCACCACTAAGTGATTATTTTTCTTATCTAGTAGGTCATGATTATATAATAAAGTCTTGTTATCTTGAGCTTAATTGCTATATTTATTTTGATTATATTTTTAAGCTTGCGGTGATATACATGTTTTATTGGGATGATCCCCAACTTTTTAGATTATTGATTTATGAGGAATTAAATATTTAATGATAATATTTGGCTATGAATTCATTTTCACATATTTTTGGATGCCATTTATATTATTTGAACGATTAACAATCTTTATGTGCTTAAAGTTTTATCTAGTTTGCAGGAATTATTTTATTTGATGAATCGCGTATCTAGGTGATATCTTACATCCCTCCTTATTCTTTTAATTTTAGTTTAATGTGTTCCTTTGAGGACAAAGTAACATTCAAGTTGGGGGGAGTGGATAAAATTCTTAACTTTGCTAGTCCTGCATATATTAAAAATAAAAATAAAGAAAATAGCATATATTTTTTTGAAAAAAATGCAATAGTTTTGTGATTTAATTAAAATGTCCTTTCTAGCTAGTGTGCTAACGATGACTCATTCGTCTTAATGCTTTACATGTACATGCTTAGTTTTCTTACTATCATTATTAGTAGAAATTTTATGATTTTCGATCCTCGTTATATTTATACATATAAGACAACTAATACATGACTAGATGGATGAGTGAGCACAATTTAAAATTTCTTGAAGAACATAAATGTGGAGACTAAATAACCCGTGAGTATTTGAGCCAATCTTTCTATTTGAGGGTTTATACATCAACTCCAATTTTTTGAAAAGCGTATTTCGTTGTATAGTCTCATTATTCTTAATTTTGATTGAACACTAGAAAGGTATGTCCAAGAAATGCAATTTTCTTCAAAGATCCTTGATACTACTTGAACTAAAAAACTATAAACCATAGGAAGTGATTTAGGCCGTCTTTGGTAGCCTACATATTAGCCTTATCCTACCTTTACATTTATACCGCTAGTCACCCTTTTGAGCCTTTTATAAACCTTTCTTTGTTAACCCGATATCTTTATCCTACTCCAGTTAGGAGTTTAACCCATATTTATAACATACCCCGTTATCTAAGAATATTTTGAGATTATTTATCTTATGTATGGGCAATAGTGAAAAATGAGCTTGGAGAAAGTGAAAAAAGAAAAAATATGAATAGAAGTTATGAAATCTCCTTCAAATATCGAAAGAAAAGGTCGAGGAAAAAAAAAGAGATGCAAAAAAAAAAAAAAAAAAAAAAAAAAGAAAGAAAGAATTGAAAAGGAAAAAAATGAAAAAGCTCATATGAAGTCAAAAGTTAAGCCCAAAAGTGTTAATTTTATATCTCAATTTATTTCTTAGATTTTTGAATCCCTTATATACCCTTCATTTGATAAACCTTTTACCTAAGCCTTATATTACAACCCAGAAAAAGTCCTAATGATTCTTTGGAATATGGTTTGGAGGTGAGAGTGGTGGAAGGGAATTCATTTATGCATTTCGCTTTTCTAGTGGGATATAGCCGTTCATGAGACTAATTTTCTTTTCATTTATAGCGTTTTTCATATATACATGCGAGAGGCTTTTGAATTTGCGTACATCTACTCTTTATAGCCCGCATGTAATGAGAGCATTTGCACCCTATTTATCGAGTGTTTCATTTGTCGAGTGTATGCCGTGTGAGGAATTGAGTCAAAGCATAGTTTGGATGGAATTTGAAAGTTTACTTACTTTGATATCAATGATGTTATGTTGTTGTCAATTCACACTTACAATGAGGATTAGTGAGAATGAAATATTTTATTAATCTTGCTAGTTTGAGAACTTTGATATTACATGTGCATCACACTGGTTTAGTATGTGGGTGTTTGGATATCTTTGTTGAGTTAGTTGCATTGGTAAAGAAAGGAGAATTAAATTTTTAAAACAACCATTGTATTAGAATTATATTGAGAAGCTTGGACTTAAGAAAATAATTTATTTTAAGACTTTTTGCTTTGCTCGAGGACTAGCAAAGTGTAAGTTGGGGGGAATTTGATGCGCCAAAGAATTGGTATTATTTATTATGTTAATTTATAATTTGAAGAGCATATATTATTACTAATATTTATATTTTTAATGGTTTTTCAGATGTTAGAAAATATTTGAAGAAGATAGAAAAAATAGAGAAATTAAAGCTTGTGAAGACACCTAAAAGTGTTCAATACTTCTGGATGCATATCTTTTTACTCGAAACTCCAAATAATGAGATTCTTGAACCTAAATTGAAGAGAATTTCGAGAGCTACAACTTTCCAGTTCATCACTTTTTCAAATTCATCCATCTCGAAGTCCGAAATTGCGACGCAAGATGCAGCAGTTAAAATATGGCGAAAATCATTATAATTAATTTATGGGCCCGTTCATATTAATATTAGCAAGCCCAACCCATTTAGTATTAATAGAGGTGCAGCCCAACTACTTATCAAAAATAGCCCTAAGCCCATCTAAAGCCCGAAGGCCATTGGCCCATTTTATTAATTCAAGAAGTGTCCTAATCTTAATTAAATGAGGAGAACTCACGTTATTATTTAAAGAAGGCATCTAATTTAATTGAAGAGCCAACAGCCGCGGCAGTAGCCGGGAGGCAGCAGCACAGTGCCGGGAACCTTTCCTCTCTTATTTTCTTTGTTTTTCTTTTCTTTTATTTTTGCTTTGAAGACTAGAAGATTGAAGATTTATTTTTATTTTTATTAATGCCAAGTAAGTTTTCTTTTAATTCTATTTGTTATTTAATTTTTATTATGCTAGCGTAAATATGTGCTAGGGTTAGGATGAGTATATTTAATTGATTCCATTGCACGTATTCATGCCAATTGACTCTACCAATTTAATGCTTTAATGTTAAATATAATTCTTCCTATTGGATGCCTGTTTTAATTGATAAAAATAAAGTTGGATTCTCATTATTTTTTGTTGGATTCACCTTATGATTTGTTAAGAGCGGATATAGGGTGTGTTTTGATGGATATAGTGAGTGTTTTGATTTTATACATTAGTTTGGCTGTGGAAGAATTACAATTGGATTTTATTAATTAATTAGACTTCATTGATTTTATTTTCCGCATCTAATAGAGTCGAGAGACCAAATTAGTGCGAGATAAGAGTAGAGTTTATGTGCATGAATACTAAGGAAGATGATATTAAATGTATGACTCCAAAACCCTAGTCAATTAATTCATTAATTTTATTATCTTGCTTCGTATTATTTAATTTAGTTCTATTAATTTAATTTACTTGCTCTCTTTTATTTTATTTTATTTTATTAGTTTGATTCTCATCAATTATTCTTGGCTAGATTAGGGATTAGTGAAAGATTAACAAGATAAAATTTAAAACATACTGTTTGAGTCTCTGTGGGATCGACCTCGCTTATACGCTTTATTATAAACTGATTCGTGCGCTTGCGAGTATATTAAAATTTAACACAACACGGGCACATCAGGAGACATATAATAGCCCTCCACAATACTAACAACATGACGTTCCTCATTCTATCATTTCTCAGCCCTCGTAGAACATTCTTAATTAGGGCTCGTTTAGTTCGAGTTTTGGGAATGGAATGGGCATCCTAAATTCCTGGAAACCTTTTATCATAGCATCTAGGTTGCCTTACTAATGTTTGGTTTAGACATGAATTCTTCTTTCCTAAAACGTTAAATTACCTTTCTATATTTAGTTCAATCAAAAATATGAATAAAATACGTGTGGATTATCAAAATATTCTTCATTTTATAAAATTAAAAGACAAATTCTAACAATTTTACAAAGGTAAAATTTTGTTTTTATTGTTAAGAACTATGAAAAGTTGTTACATGTATTTAATAATAAAAATAGTAATAATAATAATAAAAAAAAGTTCAATAACAAAAAAGAATACATTTTTTTTCTTTTTTTAAAAAATATAAATGAAAATAAAATGTTGTCTTGGTAAGTATAAGGGATATTTTGGTTTTAATAGGTAAACTTAGAAAAAAATAATCTAAAAGAGAATATTTAGAGTAATCTTCTATTCACATGTATTTAAGAGGAAGATCTTTGAAGGAATACTCAATTCTTGACCCAAAACTCAAACTCTAAGTATCGGAATTCTTCTAAAATGAAATGTATCATTCTAAGAATGACTTGCATTACCATTTCTATATTGAGTAGGCCTTCCATGGGCTTAAAACCCCATTGGATTTTGGTTGCAAACTGATTTTTAATGGATAAAATTGAATCATAGCATCATGTCACAAAAAAAATTAAGACCTGGTAAAGTAGTCCAGTGGTGAACTGTAGAAAGATAGGGTGTTGCTTATGTGCCTAGACCAAGGTTCGAACGGACAAAGTGGAACAGTCGTCAAGTGGACGCATGTACATACATAATTCGACGATGCGATATTTAAGTCAGCGTCTGATTTTAATGTCTCAGCTGAATCATCAATTGTTACTATTTGTATTACCTTTCATGGGCTACCGATTCACCACTTTAGAAAGAGTGCATTTTATTCTGTTGCTCAAACCTTTGAAAATGGATGCGTGGATAGAGGGAATTTTACATCCAAAGGTTGCTAGGATTTGTGAATTTACCTCAAAGCATACCGGTGAATCCCTGCGACTCCTCTCAGGCTCTCCTCGATGATACCAAGAATGATTAGGTGAATGATCATTGAATAGGAAGGAAAAAGCCCACCGCAAGTTGAAGGAAAGGAAATTATAGATGGTTCTATAGGTCATGTGAATAAATTGAGTAATCTTGAGGAAGAAAAGACAAGTGGAAACTAACTTTGAAGGTTGTGATGATCTTGATGAGACAAAAAGTTGTGAAATTTTTGAAGTGTTGGTTGAAATAAACCTTTTTCTCCAAGATTAGCGATAGAGCCTTCAAAAGCCCCATATGCTCTAATGTTAGTGGCAATCAAAATTCGAATATTAGTCTTTTAAAATAAGATAAAGATGGCTTCACAATAGTGTATTCCAAAAATCGAAAAAAGGAAATTAGAAAGGCAAAACAAGGAGATATCACCTCATTTTGATCAAAAAGAGACTTCTCTTTTAAATCAAGTTCAATTTGACATCCCCAACCACCTATGTGGAAGGCGTAAAAGTCAGATTCAGAAGCAATCTCGATTTAGGTGATCTTTAAGATTTTTTTGGTTTTTTCTTAATGTCTTATGATCTTTTTTTGAAATAAGGTTCTTGTTATGTTTTAATAAATTCAGGGGATTTTCCCTTTTAGCTTAAAAAAAAGGTGGACGCATGTATTTCAAATTAAGTACTCTTAAGTTTAACAAACACCTCTCACAAGAATGGGCATATATGGTTCAAATTCTGCCAAGGAAAGTTTCAAAAATACATTTGAGAAACAATTGTTCAAGAAGGGCTACTCCCCGTTTGTATGGTTCAAATTATATTCCTCTCACAAGGCATGTTGTCTTTTCCCAAAAAAAAATGTTTTTCTCATGGTAATTACCAAAAAACGTCGTATCAAAGTTCCCTCACATTCATTGAACGAATTACAGAGTGTCATATTCCAATAGTCCAGTCCCAGGCACGCGAGTAATTATAGAGGAACCAAAAGAGAAACAACTAGCAAAAGAGGAAAAAGAGTGAGGATGCGTGATTGGGTTATGATGGTAGTGTTTGCATTATATTGCATGGACCCAACCGTAGAGGGACCAAAGCAAACGCTTCCTTTTCATTATTCGGATTGAAGATCACACCCACTATTAAAGATTGTTGAAAGCTAGCTACAAATTAAGTGGGATCGGATTCAATTCATACAATCTTTACCAAGATCCAACAAACCGACATAAAGACGTGATGTGTTATAGTTATAAAGTTTCTCAGCACATCCTCACCAAAGATTTTGGGATCATACCTATCCCTTTCAAATAGCAAAATGGATAATATTAAGGAAAAATAATTGATTTGTGTAAAAAGTTAAAAAATAAGTAGAGGAATGTAGTTAGATGCTGTTAATCTAACTCATTTTTATGAGTAAATGCCCTCCATCGATACTTCTTTATTTGTTGTGATTTTTTTTTTCTTTCTCACGGCCCGAAGAATTTTTTTTTCCTCATAAAAGGCAAGAAAGTAAGAGTATCTCACCAAAACTCTCAACTAATTTTCCTACTTTTTACAAAAATCATTTTTTTTTTATTTTCTTATCAAATGGAGTCAAATAGTCTTGGTGTCATTCTTGTTCTTGTAACAAGGAGATCTTGAGTTCACTCCACATGAAAATAATTATTAAATCCTTTGATATATCTACCCTTTATTGTGGTGCTTGGTTGTAGAACAATAATTTTTACAAATTGATTATATTGAAATTAGTGTATTCCATAAAATAAGTTAATTTGAGAATGTGTCCTTCTGTTTTTCCTAATGTAATTCTCAAACAGCAATACATTATGGGCTACAGCTATGGTTAATGAATATGGGTTTTGGGCGTTGTCTAGGGTTTTGAACCATAGTGGAGTTTCTGCCATAAAGAGGAAAAGAACAAGCTAGGGCAATTATATGAGTTCTTGTAACTAGCTATGAGTATTTGTCACGTACTCCATCTACCTAATATGCCTAAATCCTAATATTCGGTTTCTAAAATTGACTGTGTACAAAAACAACGCAAATAGTGATTTCTATCTAGATCATTTTAATAATTTTATTTGGTCTTGATGCATTTACAGTCTTTAGAGAGTTTTTACAAGAAGTTGTACTACTGACAGTTCAATTATGGAAAAAAAGGGAGTTAATCAACTTCATAACTCATTTCAATGGATTAATGTTATTGTTACCATATATATATATATATATATATATGTTAAAGAAACATTTCAATCCTTCCCAATGCACGTTCAGATTCTACATAGACAAATTAAGGGTAGCTATTCTGCAAGTAATAAACAACTTTTAATGCACAAGGTCACGATAACTCGATCAATGGGTTATTTGCTTTGGGATAAACTAAAATTGCTTTCTTGTACAAAAAATGTAATGTGTTATTTGTTTGTTTTGGCGGACATTAAAATTGCTTCCTTATAGAAAGAGTAAAATAGGATATGACTGAGATGCATTTGTGTTTCTGCGCGCGTGTGAGAGAGATGGATCGTGTTGGCCTAATGCTTCAATTCCAAAATTTCTACTTGTAAAGTTGTAGCGATTCTTCTCTCGAGGGGCTTATTAGTTACTTCATGCAAAAAGTAACATAAGGTAGAGCAAAAGTGATAAAAAGAACAGTTATTCCTAATTATCTAAAAATTAGCTAGTGTTGCAGAAAGTCTAGCTAATTAATATCTCAAAATGAAATACCCCGTTCATTGAATCTATGGTGTTGTTTTTTTTTTTTTGAGAAGATTGAATCTATGGTTGATGGACTCTCAAATACATTTATTTTAACATAAATAATAATAGTTTTCGTACAAAATTACAAAATGCCGATATCATGTGGTCGAAAGAGGGGAAAAAGAGTAAAATATGTATAAAATATTATATCAAAAGGCAAGTAAAGTAAAATGGGGGGATGTGAGAGATGTCAAGTCAATTCATGCATCAAAAGAACCGATGAAGAATGGGGGCGTGCATGGTAAAAAAAAAAAAAAAAAGTAAAAGCCGGTTAGCCAGGTGAAGACGCAAGATAAGTAAGAAAGAGAAACTAAAATGCATGCAGTCACGGCCGGCCCGAAAGATAGACAAAGCAAGGCGTTGTTTTGGGCTTTTATTTTCTGTGTCTCGATTACAGGTAGTCATTACCTTTCATATATATATATATACATATATATACAACATAATACTATTACTTTTTATACTTGTATAAGAGATTCGTTTTATAAATTCGCCTTGAGTTTTTAAATTTTCTAAAACTTAATTTACTGGCCGGCCTGCCTGCCTGCCTGCGTGCAGTAAAGTGGGTCCCGATCCACTCTCAACCAGAAAGAGACCATGACTCAGCCCCCAAGTTTATGCGTGTGTGGGTGAGGGGTCCCCCTTTGAGGTGCCAGCTTTGCTACACTTGTGCATGGGGTTTGAGGATGAGGGTGGGGGTGGGGTACACAACATGTGTACATTCTACCAATCATGCTTCTATTTGCTACTGAAATTTGGGATATTATTATTATTATTATTATTATTATTATCGTTGTTGTTGTCTTCGTCGTCGTTTGCCACATAATATTTGTGCTAACTTTTACATATCTTAACTAATCTCTAGTTACGGAACAATGGTCTTCACTTCTTATTTAAAGACTGATTCAAAAAAAGTCTGACCAGTAAATCATTGATTTGTCTGATATCAAAATATATATAATTCATTTATAAGTTCACTAAAAAAAAGTTTTAAGATGTCTACAATGGACAGATTCAACGCCGCAACAACAAAGATTACGATACTTTGTAGGTGCCAAGATCGATCGATGTTGCCGACCCCGTTCCTGATCTAAACAATTAAGCGTGCAAAACTTCGAAATGGCATTCACACTCTTGATTTGTGAGCAACTTAAAGCATTTTGTGTACATAGGCGTAAGTAAATACCATTAAGCATGTTATATCACTTTTATTATTTTGAGATTTTTACGAGATATTGTTTTTTATTTTAGTTTTATGAATATTGGTAAGATATAGATTTAGGATTTAAATTCAAAATTTTAGGTTACCGAATTTGGAGTATCATACAATTATATAAACCATGTAATTAGTAAAATTAAAATGAGAAATTCATCTCCTAAAAATATCAAAATAGAACAATATATACATAAACAAAATAAAAGTGACATAACATAAGTGACTAGCTAGACTCTTATCCATTACATACTCAATTTCTTCGGTTTTTCTCAATGCCCTCCATTTTAAGGGCTAAGCAAATAAATATTTTCATGAAATTGATAGCAATGATCTCTATAATGAGTATCTCATATCTACAAAATTTCATCAAAACTTTAATTTACAAGTGCGTGAGATAATCATCGAAAATTTCAAGACAAAAATGATATCAATTTTTTACTACTCGTACTTCCGATTTGAATTTTTGATGAAATTTTGTAGATATGATTTTCTTATTATAAAGATAAAAATCATCTATACTAAATTTCATAAAAAAAACTCATCCATTTAGCCATAGAAAAAGAAGGTATCAAGGGAAATTGGGGAAATAGGGTAATAAAGAGAAGTTTAGTCCTAACACGATGGTCTTCACATCTGTCAAAAAAAAAAAAGGACTCTCTTCAATTCTTCTACCTAATCTTGCTTTTCACCCCACTTTCCAAAACTTTCAATGCACCTTAGAAGTACATTTATGTACTATTTATTCTTTAAACCAAAATTAATTATGAAAAAAATACATATAGGTTATGTTTATTATACTGAACATAAACCAGAAAACTAATATTGTTAGCTCCAAATTCGCAACTAAATAATACAATCATTTTATTAATGAGTTAAAAATGTTAATTTTCTAGAGCTAAACATATATTTGAAGAGCTAGTGTTAATAACTTTACGTTTGACCATTTAGATGTGATTTAGAACTAAAATTTTTAATATTTTATATGTTGGATTAATGTACTGCAATTTTTTTAATTAATTTTTCGTTCAATGAGAGAATATTTATGTAATATACTTGTGAAGTGAACTAAAAGATTTTAAAAAATAGGGTGAGAAGTAAAATTATGTGAGTGCATTTAATGACGCCTAAAAAGAAACAGCGAACCCATGAGTGTGTAAGTTATAATGAGTTTTTCAAAATCACCCAACACACAACATTTATCCTCTTTGTCCTATTATAAACTAAAAGGCGTATAAATTGCACTCCAACTCCCTCATTCCTCATATAGTCATACAAATATTGATTGATTGATCGAGAGAGAGAGAGAGAGAGAGGGAGAGAGATGGCAAATTTCCCAATCATTAACATGGAGAAACTCAATGGTGAAGAGAGAGCTGCAACGATGGAGATCATCAAAGATGCTTGTGAGAACTGGGGCTTCTTTGAGGTTAGTTTATAATTTTCATCTCTCTCTTATTTTTCAAAACAATGGTACGTACTAGCTAGCTAGTTCGAAAGGTTTTAGAAGTGAGTCATTATTAATTTCGATCTTGTGTGTTAATTTCCTTAAAAAAAATAAAAAAAATGAAGTTGGTGAATCATGGGATATCTCATGAACTTATGGACACTGTGGAGAGGCTGACAAAAGATCACTACAACAAGTGCATGGAACAAAGGTTCAAGGAAATGGTTGCAACTAAGAGCTTAGACTCTCTTCAAACCGAAATTGTTGATTTGGACTGGGAAAGCACTTTCCACGTTCGCCATCTTCCCGTTTCAAACATATCCGAGATTCCTGATCTACAACAAGATTACAGGTTCAATTCCCAGCTTACAATAATAAACTCCAATTTAATCATATATATCACCCCGCTTAGCTTATTGAATTGTTAATAATACGATGAAATAACAGGAAGGCAATGAAGGAGTTTGCAGAGGGAGTAGAAAAGCTAGCTGAGCAGCTCTTGGACTTGCTGTGTGAGAATCTTGGGCTAGAGAAAGGTTACCTCAAGAAGGCTTTCTATGGGTCCAAGGGTCCCACCTTTGGCACTAAGGTCAGCAACTATCCGCCGTGTCCCCGCCCTGAGCTTATCAAGGGCCTGCGGGCCCACACAGACGCCGGTGGCATCATCCTACTCTTCCAGGATGACAAGGTCAGTGGGCTCCAGCTCCTCAAAGACAGCCAATGGATCGATGTCCCACCAATGCACCACTCCATTGTTATCAACCTTGGAGACCAACTTGAGGTAATAATCTCATTTTTTCACTTCCATCAAAAATTTAACATTAGTCACATAATGAAATACCAATAACATGAATTTTGCTTCAATATATATATATATATGTACGTATGCATCTATCTATAGGTGATCACGAATGGCAAGTACAAAAGTGTGATGCACAGAGTGATTGTTCAGCCAGATGGGAACAGAATGTCGATAGCATCGTTCTATAATCCGGGCAGCGATGCTGTAATCCACCCGGCACCAATTCTCGTAGAGAAAGAAGAACAAAGTCAAGTTTACCCGAAATTCGTGTTCGAGGACTACATGAAGCTCTATGCTGGCCTCAAGTTCCAGGGCAAGGAGCCTAGGTTTGAAGCTATGAAGGCCGTTGAGAATACTGTCAACTCTGGTCCGATTGCCACGGTTTAAGCTATACCATAAGAAAGCAATGCCATTTGTGTGTCTGTGTGTGTTCAAATATCAGAAAGGCTATGGATAAGTGTGGTTTGTACTCAAGTTTTACTATTTACTGTGGAACTTTTTAACGTTTTAAATAAGTCCTTTGATAAGAAATGTCCTAATGAGAGAATCTATCTTTTACTGTGATTTTACCATAAAGTTTTTAGAGAGACGACAAATAATATAAGATTGAAATGACTCATAAGATGATCATATAGAAAAATCAAAATCAAGCAACTCAAACTTAGATAGCTAAACAAGCTAGCCAAAGATTATCATATTTTGAAGTTGGATAATTTCATAACTATTATTACCAAATTAAGAAATATATCCATTTTTGTATCCTCTTGTAGGACCTTCATATAAGCCTCTAAGACGGGCCTTTATAGCACACACCTATCTTTTTTAATTGTTTATATATGTCATGGTGCTAGTCTTTTTCCGGGAGGCTAGTGAATTTATAAAAACAAGAACCAAGAAAAAGAAATATACTCAAGTTCTCCCAAAACAAATATGGAATGACAATATTGTACCTTACATTTTGAGGATATATAACAGATTTAGTTTGGCAGAAGCCATTTTGTTTTGGCTATTCAATAATTTTCATGAACCAAACTTGAATAACGTACCCATATAGCCACCATATATACAAAAAATGGCTTTTTTATATACCCCTAATCCATCTATATGTGGGCTTACCTCATTGTACGTACCTTAATTAATATCTACAAAAGATCCAACTAGTGAAAGTAGTGGAGCACTAAGACAAACAGACCAACCTAAGTGCCATATCTCCTTCACAAAGTAATGTCAAATCTACTACTATATGAGGAGTGCCTCGATGCAAAATTCAAATATGTTACATGATAATAGTAGCATATCACTTTAACGATTCACCCCCTGAAATAAGGAATCTTTAATGGAGCTGATGTGGCACTATTCCAGAAAATTGCAACTACAGGTGTCCTCTATCTCTAGACATGATTTATATTTCTTGGCGTCCAAACAGATTAGGCAGACATTTTTAACCCAGGAAAAGACTATCGTCCTCATTGTATATTGAATTCAAATAGTGTGTCTAAACTGTTTACTATATCAGGGCATCCAAAAGTTTGAGCACGAAAATAGTCAATATTGCATTTTCTTCACTGAGATATAAGCACTAAAATTATCTTCCCAAAAGGTGGATTCACATATCCTCTTAAGAGTAGAGAATCAATTACAACATAATAATTTTAGCAAAATTTTTTTTTTTAAATCAAGAACGCTGAATGTAGCAGAAATTTGTTCCCTCCTCAGTGCAGAGCATTCAGATTCCATTCAACTAGATTAAATTAAAATTCAAAAACTGTAGCCAAGAATGAGATACGCTAAGCACATAAACTGTTCATAGAAATCACAAACCAGTGTTGCAAAATTAGCATTAATTTTTAAATTACCCAGAGGTGCTTAACACCCAAAAGATCCCAATATAGGGCAAGGGTATGAAAAGTCGGCACCCAATGCTCTTTCTACAAGGAGAAAAAGCAAAAATCATCAAATCCACTCTTCTGCAAAGAAAAAGCACTTCTTTTCTACAGTCTAAACTAATGAGTTAGGAAAAATTATGAGGCAATCCCCACATAGGCACCATGCCAATATAAAAACTACTCATTCCTTTGAAATCCGATCGACCTTCTCAACATTGTCCCTTTTATCACCAACATTGGTGTTCAAACTCGCGACTTTTTTTTTCCTCTCCTTCCACAGCTTCCCCATTAGAGCAATGATTCTTCAGAACCGTTGAGATGTCAACCTCGGAAGCTCCAGCTAGCTTGAATCTCTCTACAGCAGTATCGAGGTTATTCTTCCATCCAGTCAACCCCAATTTGCATTCAACTTGAGATCGCTCAAAAAGCATGTTTCCCCAAAACAAATGTATTTGTGACCTCATCACTGCAGCTTGTTCTGCAGCTTCATCAGTCAGAATCTCACCTTCATTGCCACTTCCTTGTTTTTTCTTTCTTTTTAACAGTTCTCTCTTGCTAACGCTAGGCTCTTGTAACTCCTTGGCTCTCTTCTCCTCTAGCTTCTCCCACGTACATTTCGGTCGCAGCTTTCATTTTCTCTTCTGCACTGTCAAAAAGTTCAATTGTCTCCTTAAAGTCCCACTTTGATAGATCTTCTTTCTTAGCAAGAACAAACGACCAATGAAGTTTTTCCATTTCAAATTGCTCCTGCCCTAGAGCTAGCAACCCCTCGTAAAAGTCCGGCTTAATCATGAGTGCCTCCTCATACTTCACTCTGGCCAAAGAAAAATTTTCTTTTACCCATTCATAAGCGTCTTGAAGCGTTGCTGCCACCAACTCCTTTGCAGCAGAGTCATCAATGGGAATCCAATTCCCTGCAGCACACATATGAACATTCACCCAGTTGAAGAAAGACAGAGCAGTGACCTCCTGGAACTTTAAGGCGGCCTAGTCAAAAAGGCTTTGCGCCTCTTCACTCGTTACTATCTCCTTGAGGGCTTCAGAGCAAAGCTCCATCCCAAGCTCGTGCACGTCAATATGCGCGTCCAGGTCAACACCAACGTGGGTTCGGAATAACTGAGCAAATTCAAATAACCAGTCATCCATCTCCATTTCTTTAAACTCGGGATCTTCTGATGCTGTTGGTTTCTCCTCAGGAACTGCCTTTTCCGTCTTATCAATCTCAGTTTCCACAGTTTCAACCACAGAATCAACAAGTGAAGAATGAGACCCTGTATCTTCTCCTTTGATCCCCTCACTCTCAAGAGGTTTTTCCTCCTCTTCCAATAAAGGTGGCTCCTGTTCCGGACTCACCTCAACAATGTGCAATCTCAACATTCCGATCAAGTCACCTTTATCTGTTTTCGCTTCTTTTGGAATAAGGCTGTCAACACAAGATTCTGCGAATCTGAGTTCAGTGGTACATGTTATGGTCACCAAATCACCATCATTGTCCTTATACTTGACCAAAACCGACTTCGATAAAGGAAAGCATTTGCTTACAATCTCCCTCAGAACTTTAAAACTGCAATTTAGTGGCATTTGGGCAAGCCTAATGTCATGATCATAAACAAGCTTCAATGATCTCCAATGAGTCGGACCTTTTGGAGATTGCCCATGAGTGGGCAGTGATATCGATGTAGAAAATATCTGCCCCTTTTGGCTATCCTTAACCAGATTACCATTGGGTTTAGAAGAACCATTGGAAGAATTCAATACAAGTTTTGGCAGATGAGTCTTGACCTCAAAACCATTTTCACTAGGTAGAGTTGGATGGGTTTTATCAGGCTTATTATTAGGTAACACAACTGAAGAAGCTGCTGCCTTCTTTGGCACTGGTCGAGCTGGTAAACAAGGCCCAATGCCAGTGACTGGGGCTCCGCGGACTGCAGAAGCACCGAGGGCTGCCGGTGAAGGGCGGCTCTGAAGGTCCTGCTGAGCCTCTTGGCGAGCCACCAGTGCATTTCTCAATCTCCGGGCAATCTCCAAAGCATATATGTGATTCGGGTCACAGCCCAATAGAGCTTGCACATCGTGCAAAGCCATTTCATACTTTCCTATTGCCTCGAATGCACGAGCCCTACGAAGTGCACCCACGTAGTCTTTGGCCTGAAACTTTTTATTACTTTCTTCTTTGAGCTCGTTTGCTCTTTTCAAGAAAATGGATGAGTCCAAAGCAATACCACTATTAACAATTGGTTGAGGGTTGTTATCTCCTGCAACTTGGTTTTGGTTTTGGTTTTGTTTTTTATTTTGGTTAACACCACTCTTTTTTTTCTTACCTCCAGGTTTCCCCATACAAATTCCCTAGTTAATCACCCCCTCTCATTTGAATGTAAATAAAATGAAAAATGGTAACTCTGCAGTGTGTTCCAACAACGTTTGAATACGTAAATGCAAGACGCTTTTGATGAAAGGGTAAATATATATATATAGAGAGAGAGAGAGGGTGAGAAAGCAACTTACGAATGAGAAATTCAAATCATTTAGGCCTAGTTTGATTCGGGTATTAAAAAGTGAAATGGGATTATTAATACCACTTTTTTTTATAATACATTATTTGATTCGTACAAATGTGTTGGGATTACTAATACCGGTACTAACTTAATACCACAAAAAGTGGTATAATTTAATACCAGGGGGAGGTGGTATTGTTTATCCAGGATTGAGAAAAAGAAACCATATATTTTTAAAAATGTTATTACTACTATAATATTTTCAAAAATGCCACTACTACTATATTATTATTATTTTAATTTTTTTTAAACAAATTTTTTTTTCAAATTTTTAAATTTTTTTAACATTTTTTTTGTTAGTCTAAAATATAATCATGTATACGAGTTACAGGACCAAATATGGTATTAACATTAGTATGGGATATCACAGTATTAATACTGCATGAATCAAACAAGGTATTGGTATTAAATTAATACCAGGATTAATAGTCCAGTACTATTAATACTAGTATTATTAATTTCACTGATCCTAATACCTGAATCAAACGAGGCCTTAATGCATAATCTAATATTATTTGATTGGAATGTGAACACTCAGAAGAAGTTGATTGAAGAGAAAAAAGATTAGACGAGAAGGGTGTTGGTGTTGGTGTTGTGTTGTGAGAGCGGATACTGTACACAGAGAGATGGAATGGAAGTCAAATTAAATGAGGTTTTTTTTGTAAAGTCAGTTGAGGTTGAAACCCTACTTAGTGCACGAATTAATATTTAGACTAAACTAACATAACTGTTCCATTGTTATCGTCTCACTTTAACTTTCAAATAAAGTTTTGTCCTATTTAAATATTTAAATTATTAATCAAGTTTTAAATATTTAAATTATGGGTCATTTGGGTTTTAGGTATCGAAGTTTTGTCGAAATTGAGTTTTGAGTACCGAAGCTTATGAAAACTGAGCTTTGGGTACCATTTTACACCGTTCCGTGAGTCAACTAACGTTGACTGTTAACTCTCTCTGATTTTGTGTTTGAGGTACCGAAATTATCATCAGCAATTAACAAACACTCTTACAAAATAATTTATCTCCAAACCACGATCAAAAGAAATAGAGAGAGAAATATAAAGAGAGAAAAGAAGAACCCACCCACAATTTCCCAATTCATATTCCCTCGCACAGTTGCCTCTCCATTTCCTCTTCCACCACAAATCCAACTTTACCTCTGTGGAGTAATCAAATAAATCGAAGAAGATGAGTCGAGCGGCAGGTGGGGCCAAAGGAAGGAAAGGGAAGAAGGGGTCGACCTTCATGATTGATTGTGGTAAGCCAGTGGAGGATAAAATCATGGAGATTGCATCATGTGGCGTTGAACTCGGTGTTCATTTGGTCGGATATTGCGGCTTGATTTTGGAAGGTAATTGGGTTTTCAAGGGAATAATAGAAGATAATTATCAATTTCAATGTATTTGATTTTCTGTCTCTAAGAAAGGCAATATATTAGTTTGTACTTGATAAGCAGAAATGATCTATGAAATTACAATTAATTATTCAAAAATTTGTTGATAACTAGATTATTGTTTGTTTGAGTTTGAAAGTTGTGACTAGAGTAATTGTATTTTATGCTTTAGTTGTTTTGTTGTATTTTTAGAAAGAGTGAAGGTGAAAATGTATTGGAATTAATCGACACTCTTGGAACCAATGAAAAGCAGTAGTATTTCCATGTATTGGAGAGATGCAAGATGGTTAAGTAGATTTTACAACTGAAGCTCTTTGCCGCGTTACTGTGTTCTAGTAGGAATTTCAAGTCATGTATATCTTTCTTTGTCAAGTGATTCTGTGTTATGTTTACGAATCTTGCATTGTTTTGATTTCGAGTTCAAGCTGAACCAACATAGACCATGCAAGTGAATTTATCAATTTAGGTTTCTTGGAGATTGCTGCAGTATTCGACTACGAGTCTGCTTGTTTTTGTTTCTTAGTCTGTAATTCTTGCCATTTTTAATATCGCTTGCATCATTTTTTAAATTTTGTTTTTGTGGCCCTAAATAGTTTGGATTTTTTTTATTTTTGGATTCAAATAATATGATACTTCCATTTCTATATTTTTTTTTAAAAAAAAAAAAAGAACCCACCCACATTCCTCATTGTCCTTTCCATCTCCCCCGCATACGTCGCCGGAAAAAAGAACGTACACAATCACTTGAATCTAGATCTGATTCTCATCAGGAAAGGAAAGTATGTTCAGTATAACCTCCTTGGAGATCTATTCGAGGTCTCTTCCAAGTACGTTCCTCCCATTCAGCCTGTTGGTCGTGGTGCTTTCGGCATCGTTTGGTAATCCTCCTCCTCCTCCTCTTTCTCTATACATATGCGGAGAGTTCACCATTAAAACCCAATTTAATTTTGAAGTTGTTTTTTTATGTTCAAGAAAAGAAGAAATTGGATAGGGGATTAAGAGAAAACAAGGGAAGGAAAGAAGAAAGGATTACATTTATTGAAATTGATCAAGAAATTTACAATGTTGATGTCAAAATTCAAATTGGAATCGAAGATTTTGATGTTAAATAAGGGTATTTTTTGGTACAAAATTTTAAGTTAACAGTCAATCGTGCTTGACTCACAAAATGGTATCCAAAAGCTCAGTCTTCATAAACTTTGGTACCCAAAGCCCAATTTTGACAAAACTTTGGTACACAAAAGCCAAACGACCCTTAAATTATTAACTGAATTTTAAATTAACCCATTCGTCTAATTTTACCCTTAAATTCCGTCAAAGTTGACACCCAAATTAAACAGAATGGACAATTTAAAACTCGGTCGATAATTTAAGTATTTAACTAAGGTAAACTTTTATTTAATGGTCAAAATAAGACAATACTAATAATTCAAAGATCGTTAGGGTAGTTCACTCTAATATTCAATATGTAATATAAGGGATTTGTTTCCCTTTCATTATACTTTGTCAGTTCAAGGGCGAAATATATAAACTATTTTATAAAATTTGGTAGAAATAATTTTTATAATGAGTAAATTAATTTTATAAAATTTTATCATAATTTTCAATCTAGAAGTGGGTAAAGATTATCGTTTAGAATTTTAAGGGTAGCAAAAGGAATATATCATATATGTATCAAAATTTTATTATACCCACTTTCGGTTAAAAATTTTTGAATTCTTTTTTTAGAGATGATCTAATTATTATAGAAATTGTCTTTATCCAATTTCATGAAATAAATTATCCATTTACCACTCGAGTTAAACCCTATTGGACGAAATTGAACCTAAAGAATAATATAGAGGAGCCAATTCCTAATATAAGAATGCGTTTGTTTTAATTACTCACAAATATACGAAATAATATATAGTATATATAGTATGGGCAGCGTTGAACCTTAATATATAGTATAGGCGAGGTTGAATCTAGACTTGATCAACTCACTGATTTTAATTAATTCTTCATCTACGTTAAAAATTTTGGATTGATAGTGAAAGAAATAAAATACGAAATAAATATCAAATAATAAATCATTAGAGTCTGGGAGCCAATTCCAATTTTGTTCCAATAATTTTCTCCCGTTCTCCGCAAGAATATACAAAACATTAATAATAATAATAATAATAATAATAATAATAATAATAATAATAATAATACACTAGTATATACTCAAGATAGACTGCGCTCCGTAATGTTTTATGACTTTAAGTGCTCGTTTGGTTCGAGTTTTGGGAATGAAATAAGTATGGAATGGACATACTTGATTCCTGGGAAAAAAAATTCCTGACATCTAAGATGTGATGCCGATGTTTGGTTCAACCGGGAATAAGAATGGAATAAAGTATCAATTACAAAAATACCATTTTTTTATAAGATGAGTAGACATCACCTACTAATTTTTCAAAAGAGATAATTACTATAATAAATTACAAAAATTACACATGCCTAGCTAATAACTATCCTACAAAAATTATAGTTTTTGTAATTAAAAAAGAATTACAACAGGAAAAAAGAAAAGAAAAAAGTTCCAAATATTTTTAGTTTTTTTCATTTTTGTCAGCAGCATAATTAAAAAAAAGTTCCAAACAATATTTCCATACACAGATAGAAAAAGAATTATTTATTCATAAGAAAGGGTGTTATTTTAGTCCTAACATGAAAAATAAAAAAAGTGGCCCATTGGTAATGGTTTATTCCTTATGATATAAATGGGAGAACTTGGGAGGGGGAAAGGTTTGTTCCTGGAATCATTTATTCCAGACTTAAAACTTGAACCAAACACGAGAATCGTTTCAGAATGAAATCTAGCATTCCCGGAATGGTTTAAATCTTGAATCAAATGAGCCATAAGGATTGACTCATGTTTAATAAAGAGAAGTAGTACTAATTTTATAATTTAGTTTTATAATAAGAACATTTTTCATAATATTAATTTATTTTAACAAAAATGATAAATGTTGATGGACAAATATACTCATAATATAATTTTTATTGGTTTTCACGTATAGATTATATTATAACAACAACAGCAACAGCAGCAACAACAACAAGGGTAGGGTATAGATGATCTTAATTATAAATAATGTCGCTGCCACTGACAGTAGTGATTGTCGGTGGGAGTAGTGATGGCAGTGAGCTGAGAATTTGAAGCAAAATATTAAGATATTAATTAATAATGTATTGGATGGGGAATTAATAATGGAGGGGGGGAGGGGGATTCAGGCGACCTTTTTAACCCAAATCTTCCACCACTTCCTCCCCTTTTTTATCAATTTTATCATTCTTTCTTTCTTACACATTTTCTTATTCTTTTTTCTTTATATTTTAGTTTTTAATCTCTCACTGTTTTTTTTTATATTTTTTACATGGTACTAAAACTGTTTTACCACTTTTAGTTTAGTTATATGTATTAAAATGTAGAGTTAAAACTTTTTTAGTACATTCAATTTAATTATCTGTGTTTACATGTGATGTTAAAACCGTTTTAACACCGTCACTTTAGTTATCTGTGTTTACATGTGGTGCTAAAACCTTTTTAGTACATTCAGTTTAGTTATATGTATTCACCTGCAGTGTTAAAACTCTTTTAACAAATTTAGATAATTGGTGCTAAAACTGTTTTAGCAACACTGGTGAAAAAATATAACTAAATTGAAAGTGTTTAAAAGGTTTTAGCACAATAGGTAAACATAGATAACTAAACTGAAGGTGCTAAAACGTATTTAGCACCATTCCAATGTTGGACAATTGGTGCTAAAACAGTTTTAGCACCATTCTAGTGTTGGACAATTTGTGCTAAAACTGTTTTAGCACCACAGGTAAACACATATAACTAAATTGAAGGTGCTAAAACCTATTTAGCATCATTCTAGTGCTGAACAAATAATACTAAAATTGTTTTAGCATTATGCTAGTGTTGGACAATTTATGCTAAAACTATTTTAACATTACGGGTAAATACAAATAACTAAACTTAAGGTGCTAAAAAGGTTTTAGCATCACAGATGAATACAAATAACTAAACTGAATGTGCTAAAACCTATTTAATACCAATCTAGTATTGGAAAATTAGTACTAAAACTGTTTCAGCACCACATGTGAACACAATTAACTAAATTGAAGGTGCTAAAAATGTTTTAGCACCACAGGGGAACATAGATAACTAAATTAAATGTGTCTAGATCTGATTGATTAGTCTGGCTAGGTTTTTCATAAATGGCTTTTACTCCATTCATAATTTTTCTTAATTATTTTTCGACCATAGTCGAATTTTCTCGAAGTTCTTTTATGGTAACTTCTTGTATCTTAAAATGACTTTCCCATTTATGGTTTAGATAGTATGCTAAGTTTTGTTGGAACTTAATAAAGTCATTATAAAAGGTTTTTAATCCTTCGGTCTTAGCTTGCAAATCATTTTTTAGGCATTGTGCAAAGTTATACTCACAGTTTTGAGCAAACACACCATAAAGTCTTAAACAATATCTTACATGTCAGGTCACTTTTTTTTCCCAAGCTTTTATTTTTAATTTTAACAAAAAAAAATTTATTTTATTTTTAATAAAAGTTATATTATCAAAGAGTACTTGTTCAGATCTTTTAAACAACATCCATTTTTAATACAAATTTATACTATTTTAAATTAATGATTATGCTAAATAACTATCACCCTAACACCTTTATTAAAGTTGATTTTTTTTAACTCGCCTATTAATAAACTTTTTGTGTCACCAAAGAAATGTGGGTAATTTTTTTTGTGTCATCTAAGAAGCATGAGTATGAATATACTTACATGTTCAAACCAAAAGAAAAATTCTCTAATTTATATTTGCATTAGGTATTTTCTTTAATTTTTTTTGGAAATAATCAACTTTATTCATTGCATATAGATTTTTCTTTTCATTTTTTTAAAAGAGAAAGCATAATTTAGGGTGGTGATGTTAGCACCCCCACAATCACTTAGTAACACCCCCACTAAAAAAAGAATTTCAATTGTTATTTCCACCCCACTTGTTTTAATTTAACTCAAAACTTAATTAACCCACTAATTATATAATTATCTCTTATCTATTTAGTAACAAATTTTGGTTGCACCAAAACAACAAACAAAACCTCCATTAATGCAAAACTCTAAATTTGAGAACAATAGTATAAACAAAACCTCTAGTGATGCAAAACTCAAAATTTGAGAATAATGGTAGAAAAAAGATAAACTTTGAAATAAGGAAAGGAAAACAAGTAAGAAAAAGTTAATTAAAGAGAGATATACATGTTTTTATTTTGTTTCATTGTTTATATTATTTTCATAACATACGCATCAAATATATAAACAAAAAACACATTTTTTTGTTTGAAGCACAAAAAATGTTTACTCGGTTCTCCGTAACCGAGTTGCAGGCTTGAAATTTCATAAAATATCATGCTCTCGGGACCTTCATCTGGTTGAAGGGGGCCTAGTGTTGCTATATTATGCTCGGCTATGAGCAGTCGAGTGACACTAATCACACACGGTTGCTCTAAACCGAATGAAAGTTCCGAGAACACGACATTTTATGGGATTTCATACTCGATTGAAAGCAACCGAGTGTACAAGTCTGTAACTCGGTTACGGAGAACCGAGTAAACCTTCTTCGTGCTTCGTGCTTCAAATAGAAAATTGTATTTTTTGTTTATATATATTTAATATGTGTGTTATGAAAATAATATCAATAATTAAATAAAATAAAAACATGTATGTCTCTCTTTCGTTAACTCTTTCTTACTTATTTTCTTTTCTTTATTTCAAAATTAAGTGATTATGTAGTTTTGCTTGTTTGAGAAGATAGTAAAGATGGTGGAAAAAAATTGGAATTAGTTTAGGGTAGGGGTGTTCACGGGTCGGTCAACCGACCCGTTGACCGACTTTTTGGACCGGACCGACTATTTCGGTCCTTTTTTTTTTGACCGGACCGAACTGAAACAATGTTTATCGGTTCAATTTCGGTCGATCCATCGATCTGGGCTTTATAGATGGGCCTGTTGCAAAATAAAATTGGACCTAAAATAATAAAAGATGTCTTAACAAAAAAATGGCTAACTTTTGCAAAAAATAAATAAATTTAATACACAACAACAAAAATACATAGCCTATTACACAGCATTACAAATTAATACACAACTATTTTATAAATAATATTAACAAATATATATATTTTTAAAATATACAAATACTCGGTTTGGTTCGGTTCGGTTTTATAGGGTTTTTTAACTGTGGGTGGTGTTTTTGTATACCATAACAGGTCTGGCCTAAGCTGATAGAGATGGTAACTGAATTTTGCTTTTTCTTAGTAGGGTTTCTATATCCCCTTTTTCTCGAGAGCATCTTTTTATATTTATAGATTTGTATTTCATGTTTCCCAATATGGATTAGGTCACTAGTGAAATGACCATCCGTGGCATATCTTATGGCCCCCGTGGCATTCATCCCCTCATTTTACCTGTTGGAGGGACAACTGTTGTAACTAATTTCTTTGCACTTTACACGTGTCACTTTGTCATTCGTTCGTGCAGTAATCATTCATCGTGCGATATCATCTATGGGTGTCATTTACTCATTGGTGAGCAGGCTTGTGTCGTTATATTCCTTGTCTGCATGTTGGTAATCTTTCTTAAGTTGATTATCTTTTGTTTGACGGTTATTCCTTTTGCTCAGCTAACTGTCGCTTTTTACTCGATAAATATAGTATACAGTCTCTTACGTTGTTAAGCCTCTTCCGTGGTCCTTTTCATTTTTCATGATAATTGACCCTCGTCCTCCTCATTCAGTCCATAAGGAGATGTTAAGACCAACTTGGCCCACAAGAGAATGTTTAGAATTATGATCCCACAATTTCCCCCCAAGCCTTCGAGTCATGTTAATTGCATGAGTTCGGAGGCTTGATTTCCTTCAAAGCAATCTCTCATCCTTAGCCAATCCTTTGGAGAATTTTATATTTGTGAATAGTCTCCACGAGTTATATCGTTAGTCATTGATTTTGATTAAGCGTAATGAGATAGCTATTAAATCTCATTAAATGAGGGTCGCTTCTTACACATATCTCAAGAAAGTAAGGCGTCTCTTGGAGGGAAATAAAGGAAGGAAATTTGCAAAAAGGTATTATTTTTTTTCTTCAACCCTAATTTTTATCTCTTCATCTCCTCCATTTCTTCGCTGAAATCCTTTCTTTTCTGATAGTCGAACTTTTTCTATTATTTTCTAGTTCGTTTCGTTGAATTCGTTGCTCATCTCGTTCATTAGTAGTTCTCATTTCTCCGTAAGTCCCTAACTTTTTATTCCTTATTTTCGATTCATTTTTCACAAAACCCTAGTTTTAGTTCTTCTCATCGTTGTTATTCGCTAATCGTTATGGGAGGAAAGTATGCTTTGAACACCGATATAGACAAATCAAAATTTGAGAGGGCCTATATTCCTAACGAAATTTCTTGGAGAGAACTTGGGCCTCGTGAAGATATTTTCAAAGATATAGAACTATGTTTACCTCCGTCTCATAACGAATATCCCATTTATACGTCCTTCTTTAAAGTTGCTGGGTTGAGGATTTCTTTTGATCCTTTGCTGGTAGATTTTTTGAGGGATACTCATTTTCATCTATACCAGCTAACTCCGAACGTACTTAGAATTATTTTAGGCACGTCTGAACTGAATAAACGTCTTAATCTCAACCTGGGGTTAAAAGAAATTAAATATTGCTATCTTTTGTCTGAGTCCGAAGATAAATGGAATCTGAGGGCCAGACCTCACTCTCCTTCCATTGTTGAGGGGCTAGCATCATCTCATAAAGGAACGTTTAACGATGTAGTTCTTCTTACTGGGAATCTTGAGCCTGACCCAGTTAACAAAAGCATTTCTAGGGATTTCGGCACACCTGGTTTGCATTTTATTTATTACGAATATATATTTTTTGTCTATCAACTGTTTGATGTTTTACCTTAATTGATTTTTCTTCTTTGCAGTTGGTGGAGCGAAGAGGTGTTTTAGAAAACTGCATTTGGACGAGCTCAATCGTGACCATCTGAATGCGACTATCAAGTATGATGGGCCTGATAATGTAGGGCCTCTCGCCATCCCAGATCGGCTCACGTTCTTCTGAATTACATCCCTCCGTATACTTCTTTTTCCAGCCGCACTAATATTGTTAAGTCAGTTGGCCCTCCCTTTGTGGATAAGGACAAATACAATTTCTTCAGATATCACAATATAGTCAACCCCTGGGTGGTTGAAAAAAGTGAGGGCATTCAGCGGCGCATTCTGGCTAGAGAATCTCTAGACTTAGAATTTTCTGGATTTTTGGTTGCCAGAGAAAAAAGAGGCAAAGGGAAGAAGAAAAGTAAAGGGCCGGCAGTTGAAATAGTTTATAACCCCCCAGTCGATCGTCCCGCGTTACAGACTTAGAACATCGAAGGGGTTTCTGTTACCGGGCCGAGCACCGCCATTCCAATCTCAAGGAGGTGCGGTGAAGCCGTATCTACTTTTATCGGGGAAATTAAAGTAAATTTTCCCTCCGAAGAAGAGTTGGAGGAGGTTGAAGAATCTCCATTAAGAAGATGACCAAGAAATGTGGTGCTTGTTCCCGAGCTTTCTCATATAAATATGGCTGGAGACCCAGAAATGCGGTGATTGTTCCCGAGCCTTCTGATATAAATTTGGCTGGTCGGCGTAGTGTTTTTGATTATTTAAATGCTCGGCTCTATATAGATAGAGCTTCTGGGAGTTCGGTAAGTCCTCCTACTAAAAGGAGGAAAATTGCTCAAGAAGAGACTCATACTACTGAAGTTAGAGATCTGATCGTAGAGGAGACTCATCCTGAAGTCACCTCTAGTGGAGATGTTAGGGAAGCTGGAGTTTTAGAGAATCCTTCTCTCTCGGTTGAGATAAGAGAACAAGTTCATGAGGATGCCGAACATACGGTCGACTCATAAGTTGAACACGAGGTGACCGAGATACCGGAAGAGACTCCTTCGGAAGAACCTCTCCCCGAAAAAGTTATAATCATGCCTCAAATTTCTCATGATAAGAGGCCTATTAACGTGAAAGATTCTGCTTTGTCAAGCAGCAGAGTTGCTCATGCCTTGGCAACAGCTATGATCTTACCAGAGGACGACAAAAAACTGAAGTCTGATCCTCTCTCTGAATTGGAATATAGAGGTTTCCAGTGCCAAGTTGGCGTAAGATACTATCTCTTCTTTTCATTGAAATTTTATTTTCTTTTCAACGGTCGTTTCTTAACTGTCTTTTTGGGTGAATACACCTGAGGTAGGGTCCTGAGAAAGATCTCTTGTATAACTTTTGCTCGGCAGACAGCCAATATCTGCTAGCTTGTGCTCTAACCGGATAAACTTCAGTACTGTTATTCGACAATGACCCATCTCTTAGATAATCAATGATTGGATCAATCCAACTAACACCCAAATTGGTTTCAATGTTGCACACTGTCAGTTGTCTAACAATCTCTATACTCGGCTTTGGCATAAATTCTACTTCCACTGTTCGCTTTATTTCTAAGTCTATTGCTGAAGCCAGAGTTGCTAATGCATCTGCATGTGAATTGTTTGTTCTGGGGATCCTTTCGATATACACCGAATTAAATTTCTTCATCATTTTTCGAGCCAAGTTCATGTATGTTGCCATTCGCTCGTTCTTTGTCGCATATTCCCCAGTCAGCTGATTTGCCACCAATTGAGAGCCACAATTAATTATCAGGTCCTGAATTCCCAGCTGCATGGCCCTTTTCATACGATGCCAGTCAGATGATCCCTTTTTTCAGAGTTTTGAATACGATGCCCACACCAGAACCACCAATTATCGATGATCCGCCAATATTTAAGAGCGAAAAAATTGGATTTTGGGGAAATGTAGATTTTGTGATCGGCTCAGATTGTTCGGATTCAGACATTTCTACATCATGACTCAGCCCTTCAGTTGTGACCAGTAGCTGATTTTCTATAGAACTTTCAACATTCCCCATAAACTCGATAATAAAATCAGCAAGTACCTGCCCTTTGATAGCTATTCTCGACACATACTCGATATGAAATTGCCCCAACTCAACAAACCATTTTTTCATTCGGCCAGATAAATCGGCTTTTCTGAGAGCTGCCTTAATTAGGCTGTTGGTGAGCACTTTGATCGGATGGGCATCAAAATAATGCCTCAATTTCCTGGTTACTGTGATTAATGCTAATACAAGTTTTTCCAGAGACAAATAATTTAATTCTGGTCCTATCAAGCATTTACTTGTAAAATATACGGACTTTTGCACATCGACATATTCTATGATTAAGGCCGAACTTACTGTCCGATCAGAAGAAGCTAAATACATAAAGAGTTGCTCATTAGGGTCCGGGATAGATATCAATGGTAGGCTGTCCAGGTATTGTTTCAGCTCGTCAAAAGCTTAGTCACATTCCGAGGTCCATACAAACTTTTTCGTTCTTTTCAAATATTTAAATAAAGGCATGCATTTATCAAAACACTTTGAAATAAATCAATTCAGAGCAGCGATCATACCCGTGAATTTTTGTAGCTCTTTTAGGTTTGTCGGCTTCTGAATATTGACGATTGTTTGCACCTTTTCTGGATCTGCTTCGATTCCTCTACAATTGACTAGAAAACCCAAGAACTTTCTCGAACTAACCCCGAATGTACATTTTGTAGCGTTCAACTTCATCTTGTGATGTCTTAGAATTTTAAAAGTCTTGCCCAAGTCTTTGATATGATCGGCTTCCTCCTTACTTTTCACCAGCATGTCATCCACATAAACTTTTATAGTTTGACCGATTTTGTCACAAAACATTTTGGTAACCAGTCGCTGGTAGGTGGCTCCTGTGTTCTTAAGGCCGAAAGGCATGACTTTGTAGCAATATAATCCCATCGTGATGATGAAGGCAGTACACTCCTGATCTAGTCCAAACAATGGAATTTGATGGTACCCTAAATATGCATCAAGGAAGCTGAATCTTCGATGTCCAGCTGCCGAGTATACCAATTGATCGATTATGGGCATTGGAAAGCTATTTTTGGGACAGGCTTTGTTTAAATCGGTGAAGTCAATACATACCCTCCATTTCCCGTTCTTCTTTTTAACTATCATCGGGTTAGAAATCCATTCCAGAAAGTCAGATTCTCGTATAGTTCCAGATTTAAGCAATTTTTGGACTTCTTCTTCCACAACCATAGCCTTTTTGGGTGACGTCCGGCGTGGTTTTGTTTAATCGGCTTAAAAACAGAGTTTACATGTAACTTGTGACACATTACATCTGCCGATATTCCAGGCATGTCATATGTTTACCAGGCGAACACGCCAACGTTCTTCCTTAAAAATTTGGTGAGATCTTTCCTTTGTTCTACTACCAGACTGCTGCCAATCAAAAAATATTTCGCCCTATCATCTAACCCTTCCACTGTGGGGATTTTAAGTAAGTCTTTGAAAACCCTTTCTTCTGGTCGTCCCCTGACCCCACCATCAACAGGGGGAACGATCTTTGGTTGCTATTGCTTGTGCTCCTTGCCCTTCTTTTGATTCGAGGGTTCGGGCACATCACTTTCTTTTCCTGTTTCTTCGTTATTTTGCTCAATAGATTTGGTTGATTTAGCCTGCTCAGCATGAGCTGTTTCTTTCGTTTCCGACAGCGATCCTCTGATTGCCAAATTAAAATAATATCTAGCATCCTATTGCTTGCCTTGAACCATGCACACCCTCTTAAGAGTAGGAAATTTTAGTTTCCGATGGAACGGTGATTAAGCAAAAATATTGTATTTTTATATGTATTTAGGTGGCTTAATATGCATGAATTTGATTCTAATTATCCTAAATTGTTAAGAATTGAGTTTTAATCATGAAATAGGATAATATATTTGTTTATAGTGCATTTTAGCCTTTTTACAAGTTAAAAATGAACAAGAATGAATGCAGAAGCAAATTCTCCCAAAATTAGTCATTGCCGACCAAATTCGGAGCTAAATTGAATTCAAGAAGAGAACCGAAAGCAATTCTCAAGCTCAAGCATGAAGGGAGTGGATGAAAGAGACTTAGAGAAGCCAATAAATTATCTCAAGCGAAAAAAAAAGTCATTTAAATCAATTCGGAAAATTTTCAGATGACGAAAAGATCCACCGCGCGCAACGTCTCTGTTTTGGTAATTTCTAGTATTTATCCATGTATAATTTGAAGAAAACTTCGAGACAAAAGTTGTAGAACTCTGAGTTAGCTACGCGTGGGAGAAAATAGTGCATCAATCGGAGTTCGGAGTTTAAAGTTATGGCCGAAATATGAACAGTGCGCTGGAGGAGTAGATTCCTGTGCGAATGAATAACATAATTGAAGGTGCAAGAATTTATCGAAAGCGGGCCTAGCCTAGATGGTCTGTGTGAGAAATGCTCTCCTTGTGGTCTCGGGTTCAAGTCTTGTTGGCAGCAATTTATTGTTCCTTTTTTATCAATTTTTGAAACTAATTAATGGGCCCATCCAATGACAAACCTAATTAAATTAGGTTTGTAAAACTATATATATAAATCATCATCATCACACAGGAACAGCAGCCCCACAACAAGCAGCCGTGCCTCTCTCTCCCTTTTTCTCCATTCTCTCTCTCTCTCTCTCCATTATTTCTTTTTTTTCTTTCTTTGTTTAATTTTTCTTTTTCAACATTAAAGTTTCATTTGTGTTGCTCCCATTATTTTTATTTGGTATTAATTCGGGGTTGAAGACGAAGTGGTGCTACCCCACTCTTAATCGCGGGTTTTAAGCCATTTTCAAACTTTTTACACCTTTTAACTTCAGTGTTCACATATTCCTCAGCAAATCGGGATAACTCTGAAAACTTAGATTCGTATTAACCTACCAACATATTGCCTTGTTGGAGTTCTAAAAAATCAGTTGTCATTTTATCCTGGACACTCTCTATAAAATACTTTTTATAGAAAATTTCCTCAAACATTCCCCACTCCATTCCTACTACATTCCTAATCCTTTTAATGGTTTGCCACCAATGATCTGCTTCTCCCTCGAATAAATATGTTGTCATTTCTACGCGTAGGTCTGGTGCCATTCCGATCCCATTCATAACCTTTATTACTTGCCTGAACCACTTCTATGCTTCAATGGCATTAAAATTCCCTAAAAATATTGGTGGTCTTTGCTTAAGAAATTCCCTAAGTACATTCATCCTTCTCACTTCTAAATCCATCCCTAAGTTAGGTGCATTATTAACTTGGGGTGGTTGATTTTGGCGTTGTACAATCGTTGTTAACTCTTGAAGACAGCGATAAATCCCCTCCATAGTTTCTTGTTGAGGTTGATTTTGGGGAAGATTTTGTCCTTGCGGTTGTGGTGATGATATCATATACATTTTACACACCAAAATTTTCCCTGCTTATAACTATGCTGAAAAGGGAACAAAGGTTAGCATTCTTGTTTACAAAGTAGCATAATTACTAATATGTCTACCTAGTACATTTTTTTATAATTATACATATACAAAAAAGGTAATATTTAAACTAGACTTATGTCATAATCCTAACAAGTTTCTTAATTATGAGCAGTGGTCACCATCGATCTTTCACTGCTAGCGACATGCTCTTCCGGGTCTTCCTCATCATCGTCTATAATAACCACGAGATTATGATCAGCTGGATTTGGTCCTGGAGCTTTTATTACAGGTGGTATAACTTGTAATGGTACTGCCGGATAACCATGCAGGTCGTCATTCATAATTTGTTGTAAAGAAGTCTGGTTATTTGCATATTCATTCATCATTCTTCCGACTTCAAAATTGCCTCGAATTCGGTTCCTTAACAAGACAGTCTTCATTTCACCAGACGCGAATGGCCATTGTTGTTTTACCTTTTGAATTTCTTCATATAAACTTTCATACGTAACTCGATTCACAACCTCAGTGAAGGTCTCTCCAGTTTCGATAGTATTGTTACGGAACATAAATTCATCCCAAGAACTCTGCAAAATAAAATATTATATACTAACTAATATACATAGAAATGTAAAAATGAATCCCAAGTTTATTCTAAATTCCTAAACCAAGACTTTATATCCCAGCTAAATATCCCCCTTCAGATCTGATGTAAGAACTATTCCCTATTTGCGCTTTTAAGCGCTCTGATACCATGTTGTCAAGCCCGTAGTTCGAGGGTGAAAGTTACAAGTAATAATAAAAAAATAAAAAAAAGAAAAAGAAAAATTTATTAATAAGACAAGTTGTCTTTTCAAACTATTATAAAGCTACTACTAATTTATTATAGTAAATGGAGACGAGTCCTTCTTCCTTCCAAAGTATACGCGTGTATTTCTTTTCAGCGATCTTCCTCCTTATTTTGGCAAAATATTCTCTATAGTTATAAGTTTTTCCCATTCTAAGGATATATATTTGAAAGGATAAGAAATGATAAACAAACGGTGAACAAAAAAATATGCCCAATAGGTGTTATTAGATAGAGGTGGTGGTAAGGTATCAATACTGTATTGACTTAGTGAATAGCGGATCACGATACTTTTCCTACGATTATGTGCAAAATCGGGTGTAATAGAACAATATATATATATGTATGTATGTATTAACAGAAGTCACTAATACACCGTTATTCAGCTAGTTTTTAACAAACTACCTGATCAACCAAGCTCAACCCAATCCCGAGCATCTACGCATAGTATAGCAATGGTCATCAAGGCACTCAACCTCCTGAGCCCTTACGGGTAGTTAATTTCATGAGTCCCCTACGTGGGTATCAATTAATTAACTCACCCTCTTCCAAAGTCACACGTGTATAGTAACCGATGCAATAAATATAATATAACTAATATTAATCACAATGGAATGGGTACATCACAAAGTTTCAATACGAAAAATAAAATACAATTAAAACAATAATTGTACAACAACGTTTGAAAAAAATGTAGTCACAAAGATATCAAAGATGAAATGAAAAGAATGCATTTGAATTCAAGAAGAGGCAAAAATAACGATAAAGAATTAAGGAGTAGTGGGAAAACACCTGCTTTCACTAGGTGGTTTGTTTTTGAAACTTGACTGGGTCCTGGCGGTTACTGTGACAATTGTATATAAATTAGTACCCAATATAGAATTTAAAAAAAATAAAATGTTATAAATATTTGATTAATTTTATTTAAATCTTTACAAGCAACTTTTGTAAATTTTGTGAAATAATGTCCCGAAGAAATAGTTATAATATACCAATATTATTTTTAAAATTTATATAAATAAATCTTATTTATGAATTTAATTAAATCTAGGTTATTTGATACATTTATATATAATAATAAGACATATTTTGGGGAGAAAATTGATTATATATATATAGTGCACAACAATAATATTTTAAAAACAACATTAAATTTTATATAATTTGAATTCTTTGCCTTATATTCTCTGTAAACCTCTCGTTCGGGATCCAAAATATATCAAATCGAAGCTCTCGACGAGAGGAAGAGAATGAAAAAACTAAAGGTCCATTGGATCTCTCACGCGCTTTCACGCACCTCCTAAAGGTGGCCACGCACCACCACTCTCGGCCACGCGCCGGCGCGTGAGTCGTCTTCTTCGTGCAACACGACCTTGGCTATTTGTTTTGGACTTTTCTCACTCATTTCTTAACATTTTTAGTGATTCAAAGGCCTATTTTGAGTATTTTTTTGAGAGGAATCCAAATATGTAAATATAATTGTCTAATTCAAAGTATTGAGAAAGTTATTATATTCTGTTTTAAAGTTATCAAAACTACCGATTTGAAAATCAAAAATTGAGCATGCTATAATTTATATTAATGAAATACAACCTTATATAACTCTTATTTGGGTCTCAAAACATAGTTTTGTGTTTTTGTTCCAATCAATTTCGTTCAAAAATGAGTAATTTACGAATTTGGGGTGAAAACGGTGTAGTTTTAGTTTCTACGAAAATTGGTGTATCAAACCTCAACCATTTTCAAATTTAACTTCCAGATCCCCTATTCAAACCATATTGAAGTGTTTTGTGTTGCCAATTTTAGAATAATATTAGTATTAAAAGATCTGCCATTACCAAGTAAAGCTTCAAAAAATTGCTTCTTAATTATACAAAATTAGAGAAGTGTATGAACTAAAAATTAGGGAAAGTAACTAAAGATAAGATTTAAAACCTTTATGGAGCTCTTCCAATGTTCAATTTGCAGTAGAAACCTCTTAGTAGCAAATACTCAAATGTAGCTCAAACTAATTTTTATGTAATTCTCTCTTGTGGTGATTCAATTATGCTGTGGGAAGGCCTGTATTTATAGGGTTTGAGGTGCTAAATCAGGAAGTTAAAGAAGCTGGAGGTGTCTCATGCCCATGCAAAGTTTATTGCAAGCTTTACACATAGGCCCCTTACTAATCAATTTAAGCACCTTACTCACCTAAGCTATTTTTGTGACAATGCAAGCTAATGAGTGACTATGCAAAGCTATATATAGTCCCTTATCAATAATTATAAGAATTTGATGGACTAAAATGAAAGTATAATCAAAAAAATAATTATAATTTGACCCCCTTTATGTTCTTAAATTTGCATTTTAAGTCCTATATATATACATATTGTAGAATTTAGGCCACTCTCTTAGAATTTAATTTTATGCAATGTAAATAGTGTGTACAAATATTAGGGGTAGAAAATATTTTCTTGGACAAGCTTTTTCTAAAACCCTATAGCCTAAAATAAATTTTTACAAAGTTTGGAAAAAATGAAAATTAACAATATGTGTCATATATATATTTCAATGGTTAAGCCTAGACATACATATATATATATATATATATATATACATCTCTTAAAAATAGAGTAGGGTACTAATTTTTAAAAGTCCATTATGTAATTATTTTATTATTTTATTTATGTATTTCTTATAAAAAAAATTTATTAAGAGTATCTAGGTTTAATATAAATACTATTTCATCTCTATCTATTAAAATACTAACAACTATAAACCATAAAAGTAATAGGGCAAATGTGCAAATAAAGAAACCTTATTATAGTTTAGGCTATTACAACTTCTCATCCTCTGTCTTATCGGCTATGGCTGAACGAATTAACTTCTGCAATTTTTTTTCTGCCCAGTTGTAGGGCTGGGATTTTAGAACCGGGAACCGGAGAACCGGTCCGGACCGAACCGATAAAACCCGATTCGGTTCGGTTCTTGAAAAATAGGAAGCTTTTGTTAACGGTTCGGTTCTTGGAGGTTGTTAACGGTTCTTGATATAATTTTTTTCTAATAACCGTTAAGGAACCGTTATTAGATTTTCCTTCTAAATTGCTTAGGAACCGAACCGTTAGAACCGTTAAGGAACCGTTAGAACCATTAAGGAACCCTTATAACCGTTATTTCTTTCCAATAACTATTAATATTTTGGTTTTTCCGGTTTTTTTCTTGTTAACGGTTAACCAATAAACCGGTTCTTTTCAATAACCGTTAAGGAACCGGTTTTTATCTTGTTAACGGTTAACCGATAAACCGGGAGAACCGAACCGTTAGAACCGGTTCGGTTCTTAAACCAGTTCTTCACTTTTTATAGGTAGAACCGAACCGTTAACATAGAACAGGTTCGGTTAATGGTTCCTCAAAATTTTTTAAAGAACCGAACCGGTCCCAGGCCTACCCAGTTGTTCAACGGGTTTTTCTTCTCTTTAACTACATGTACTGACTTAGTCATCCTATTAGGCTTACAAACTACATTTGTTCCCAAACGTTCGAAAATACTATGATATCCTGACCGGTTTGGACTGACCTGGCGTTCCTTTTCATCAACAATACTTTTATTAAACTTTCTTTTTGAATTAACCTCATCGTATTCATCCTTTGGGGAAGAGACAATAGTCTCAGCCTCTTTCAGTTTAGCCAATTTGAATGGTTCATGTACCACTTTTCTAAGCATTTATTTTTTAAGAAGTTGTGACAATATTTCATTTTCTCGCCGTAATTTGGCCATTGCGGCAGATTCATTTAAAACAGGGGTTAATATTTGGGTTAGGATTTGGATCTACAACAGGGACTACGTTTGAATTCTCTCCAATCTGATGGCTTCTAGTTTGAACCATTTCTAAACGGTTATCACAAAGGACTTTGTACCATATTTTAAATTAAGTAAAACGATTATAAGGAAAATGGCGAAAAATGAATGACAGAGTTTGAAGAAAACAATGATGTAAGAAAAGGTAGAAATCCAATTACCTAAAGATGATAAACAATTTTTTGTTGCAGTTTCCCCCAGACGGCGCCAATTGTGGGTGGTGTTTTTGTATACTAGAACAGGTCTGGCCCAAGCTGCTAGAGATGGTAACTGGATTTTGCCTTTTCTTAGTAGGGTTTTTATATCCCATTTTTCTCGAGAGCATTTTTTTTTATTTATAGATCTGTATTTCGTGTTTCTTAAGATGGATTAGGTCACCAGTGAAATAACCATCCGGGGCATATCTTATGGCCCCCATGGCGTTCATCACCTCCTTCCACCTGTTGGAGGGACAACTGTTATAACTAACTTCTTTACACTTTACACGTGTCACTTTGTCATTCGTTCGTGCAGTAATCATTCATCGTGTGATATCATCTGTGGGTGTCATTTTCTCATTAGTGAGCAGGCTTGTGTCGGTATATTCCCTGTCTGCGTGTTGGAAATCTTTCTTAAGTTAATTGTCTTTTATTCGGCGGTTATTCCTTTGCTTGGCTAACTGTCGCTTTTTACTCGGTAAATATAGTAAACAGTCTCTTACGTTGTTAAGCCTCTTCAGTGGTCCTTTTCATCTTTTATGATAATTGAGCATCGTCCTCTTCATTCGGCCCATAAGGAGATGTTAAGACCAACTCGGCCCACAAGAGAATGCTTAGAATTATGCTCCCACATTAACCTATATGACTGAGGATCGGACCGAATTTAATCGGTCTAAAAAAAGGTAGACCGAGCCGACCTGCAATATATATAAAAACCGAAAAAAAGCCTACAGTCCGGTTCGGTTCAGTCGGTCTTTTCGATTTTTGCATACCCTTAGTTTATGGTATGTTATTATGTAGTTAATTACTTAATAATGTTATTAATTAATTAAGTATGAGATTAATTTTCAAAATTAAGTGGGAGTAGTAGGTATAACATGGGAGTGTTTTTAAAATATAAGTATAAAATTAAAAGTGCTAACAAGTATTTTATGAGGTGTCAATACACTACCTATAATTTATTAATAAGATAAAGAGAATATATTCATTGTACAGATTCTTTGCTGCAAATTTTATAAAATAAAAAATTATTCATTTAACCACTAAAATAGAGAATTAGAATAATGGGGATGAGGTCCCTTTAGTTTTCCAATTTATTTATAATTTTCTATATAGAGAGAGAGAAAGTCTTTCCCTTATATAAAGGAGGGCATTGCGGTAATTACAACCCAATGGTGTCTCTAGGGTTCGTACTTGCCCAGGCAGGCTATATATATAAATAGAAGGCCCAAGTAACCCATCAACGACTCCCTTCGTTTAGAAGGGGCGTAAGCGCCACTGGTTTGGGATTACTATCCATCGATGGAGGTACATGTTATATTTATTTATTTATAGAGATTACACGTATTTAAATTTTCGATTCATACAAAATATTTTGAAGTTTTTTTATTGTAATACTATTATGAAAACCTCTGTTTCTGATCAACAAATGAGAGATAGAAAAGTGTCTCTACGTTTGTAAAAATAAATATATACAAGAGGGATATCAATGATGGCGAGATATCGTTTCAGTCGTCATTTCACTAGATTGGCGATCTGATTGTTGCTCGTCAACATTATTATTATTATTATTATTTATTTTGTAAATTATGAACATGTATCAGTGCGGAGTGCAAATGATGTTCGTAATAATTGTATATAATTATTTCTTCACTTTGAACCTATTGGATTATTCTCCATGAGGACTCTTTCTGTGGACTGATGCACTCTGTGTTTCACTCCTGCTTATTCACTTTGATTTTTTTTAGGTCAATCCCTAATAGATTTAGTACAAATGAAAATTTTGTCCCGGTTTATGACTGCAGTTAAAAGAACCAGAAAGGGAAAGGACCAACTCGGTTGACAAAAGTAATTTTTTTTTTTTTTGTTTTTGAGTTGAGCTGCAGTCATTGAGAATTAAAATTTAGGTCTTCTCCAGATAATTCTCCAGATCAGACTTTAGAGTTTAATGTTGGCCCAATAATTTAATAGTTTCATATGAATATGGGAGACGGGATTACGCGATTTTGAAAGGAAATAATTTCCGGAAACAATAAAATTAGGCAAATCTGGGATTTTGAAAGGAAATAATTTCCGGAAAATTAGGTGTGAGAATATTATCAAGGTTTCTATACGAGGCCTGCCACGAAAATCTTCGGGATTTATCTTTGAAGTTCCATGCCCCTTCTTGTAAAAAGATGTTTTCTGGTAGGGATGTTGGACAGGCAAATTTGTAAACCGATGGTAAAAACTAATATCTTAAAATCTGAAATTGAAATGAAATTGGATAGGTTTAGTTTGAATTTGGGGCTAATCCATTTACAATGCTACTTAAATTTGAAAATTTAAAATTTTAAAATTATTTAGTAATTCAAAAAATTAGGTGACTAGTTAAGTTTTATCATTTAAAATTTAAAATTTTTATCCAAAAAATTAAATAGTAATTTTACCACTTAAATTTAAAATTTAATTTTAAACTGTATAAGATATCCATTCTACGTTCTTTCTTTTGATGCCTTCTTGTTTGAAACTGAAACCATCACACCCTAATTCATAAAACGAACAGCAATAAATTAAGGATTGAAAACAAAATCAACATCTATGTAAATAAAATTAAACAAACAATTGGAATAAGAAAAAGGTATTTAGAAACCTAACTTGTCACCGGAGATTCGTTGAGTCCAAAATTACTAGATGGCCGAGAACGATCGATCAGATTTTTTTTCTTCCGGTGATGAATAAATTGATACGCTTTTCTATTAATATTATAATTTTATAGAATTTCAATTTTTTGAATAGTAAGTTTGAGTCTACTATTTATTGTATTATTATATAAAGTTAGAAGACAATTTAATATAATTAATTTTAATGTAATATAATATTATGTCTTTACGTTTTAAAATTGTCAAGTGTACAAGTTTTATTATATAAGGGTAAAATTGCTATATTAAAAAAATTTTGTTTTCAGATATATTATATTTAAATAAATAATATTTTTTTTTAGAACTAAATAAACAGTTTTTTCAGTTTTTAATTTTAGTTTTTTAACTAAATACCACCTAAATCGAACAATATAATAGTGCACAGGAAACAATATAGACTAAATCCTAAATCGAACAATATAATAATACACAGGAAAGAAGTGTGTGCATTCTGTATTAAAATCTAAAAAAATCCATCTATCTCTAAGCATTATAAGTGCGATTAACAATATTTACTCGTATAAGTTTTCCCAGCGATTTATGAACTTGCATAGCCCTTCTTCGCTTTTATTTGTTTACTATTTAACAACGGATTGATTTAAATATAAATTGTCTTGGAAATTGAAAATATGGCTTATTTAAAAAAAAAATCTACAAAGAATCAGGGGATAATATTTTTGTAAATTAAGGATTTATATTTGACCAAACTTTAAAAGGGATGCAAAGTTAATTTTGAAGTAGATTTTTAAAGGGGCTTTTTTTTAAAAGACAAATCTCACACTTTCTTTCCAATAAAAGACACTATTTTTAAAAGATTAATTTGAAGGACAACTTTTTAATTAAGGACAAAACACAAATTATTTAATTATTTCAATTAATTATGTTGAATTCTAAAACTACCCTTTTTATAGATAAATATTCAAAACTAAATATAAAATTAATTAAGTAATTAAGTTGATGATAAAAAATTCAAACAAATTCAAAAACAGATAAAAAATTCAAATATTGTGATAAGCTCAAGAGTAATTAAAAAAAGTCAAATGAAAAACAAATTCAAAAATTTTCAAACTCATAAACTTCAAATTTCAAAAAAATTGGAGTTTTCAAAATTTAAAGTAATAAAGTCAACTAAATTAACTTGAACACTTACGTTCAGATCAATGATAAATCAACTAAATAATTTTTATGTTTATCCTTTACATTGATTTTGTTGTGATATGTATTTGAATTTAATTATATTTATCTTTAACAAGGGTATTATTGAAATTCAACTTAATTAATTAAAATGATAAAATTATTAATATTTTGTCCTTGATTAAAAAGTTGGTCCATTAAGCAAAAATTTGTCCCACAATCTAATAGGAAAAAAAGAGTGTTCTTTATTCTAAGGACATGCCCATCTTTGTCCTTTATAATTATTTTCTAATTTTTAAATTGTATTTTTTTATAAAACCATGCAAAATTAAGTTTGCATTCTATGATTTTTAGCATATTATTATAAATAAGTATTTAATTGACAACTTTAGAATAATTTTAACAAATTACATATTCAAAATTTATTTATTAATAAAATGTAGATAATAATTTTGTATTTGTGTTTATTTGACATTTTTTAACGTTTAATGAATGAAACATAAGAATATACTTGTTAAAAAATATAAACATATTATGTAAAACAAATTTGCATCAATTTTTTTTTATTGCAAAGTTAAGTTTGCACTCAGTTAATGCCCTCATTTTAAAATCTAATTGAAAAACAAGTCCTTATTTCATAATGATAATGATATTTAGGCCCTTATTTCTAAAAAATATTATTCATAGGTTTTTTTGCAAAATATATAGTTACGCGAGATCTTTTATCTCATTTCCGGTTAAAACTAATTTTGGAAGTTTTATCTTGTTATTTTTAAGAAGGCATTAATTTCAATCTAATTAATGGTTGAAAATACAAATTATACTACTTCTAGTATTATAATAACTAATTTGTAACCTGCATGATGTGCGGACATTTTCACATATACAGATTAATTGCAATAGGTCTAATAATTTTTATTTTTTATGCTACATCAAAATCCATTAAAATTTAAATATATATAGCTTTGAGAAAAATAATATAAAAAACTCTTTAAGAATTTTTTTTCTAAGTATGTAAGACATATACAAAATAGTTTGTATTTAAAATTTCCATTTTCAATACTAAAAAGTCCAATTATTACCTTTACTTAAAATAATAAGAAAATCAAAATATCGACAAAAAATAAAGAAAGGGGAAAAAAAACTTGGAACGTATATAAGTAGCTACATATTTTGGTATTTAATATTTTTTTTACAGTGTAATGTAATAGTTAATTAAAGAAGTAAAAACTGACTCAAATTAACTTTTTCCTATTTTACATCATAATGTACTAATAGAATTTTTGTATGAGAGAAAATTATTATGGGGCCTTTTGGTTTTCCATAACTTTAAAAATCACATTGTGCATGATATTACATAATACAATCTTTATTTAGAGAACTTTAATTTCAATAACTTTATGACTTTTGTATCTTTGTTTAAATTTTTCGGTCTAATGTATCATTTTAAATTATACAAAAATGGATAAATAAATGGATATAATTTCTTTTCTCTTATTTTTCCTTTACGATTGTCTTATAGACTATAATATCAATTTAAATAACTTTGAATAAATAAAATTATATAAGAAGATAGTATAATAAGAGATCGGAGAAAATGAAAGGGGAAATCCGTGTGACTCGGTAAAGGTTTTATGGAGTTTAATTTTAAAAACATGTGAAAAGTACTCAAATTATGTAGTATACATTGAGGTGAACAGAATTGCTCTACTACAATGTATCAAATACATATTAAATATGAAATATCTATACACGTTATAAACATAAGTTTAGTTAAAACTCTCCTATATAATTTCAAAATATATGATAAAATTCCAGACAAACTACAGTAACAATGTAAAAAGAACTAAATTCATAAAGTGAAAGAGAATAAACACAAATAATTAAGAAGGAAACATATTTGTGAAAGCAATACCTTCAAGTACTTTTCCACCAACAATTTTCTATTGCCTCTCCTTAGATTTATATATGCATCTTTTATAATTGGATATACAAATAGGTAAAAAAAAAAATGAAGAGATAACTACTACATATAAAAGCTATGTGAAGAGCCATACAATTAATAATAGACGAATAAATCAAAAAAAGAGTCATACAATTATTAAGAGATAAATAAATCTCATTAAAAAGAGAGTAAATGCTCCCACTTATTTTATTTTAGGTATATGTAATGTAATAAATTATTATTATTCTATTATGCATTAAGAATACAAAAACGTAATTAATAAGTAATGAATGTTAGGGTTTTTTTTAATTTGCCGCTTATTTATAATGCACATTTTGAATTATCCCCCTATTTCAATAATTGTTTGACAGGCCTCTAATTTTGTTATATTTTTATGTTCTACACTAGACACCGCGCTCTCTCTCTCTCTCTCAATTTTCAGTTCTTCATATATATATTATTATTATTATATTATTATATATATTACAGAGTACTAGTATTTTCTCCTTCTCTTCCTAAAATCACTCTTAATTTTCAAATTCAAAGAACATGGCATTTCTCTCTCTTCATTTTTCTTCACAATCATCCTCTCCATCATTTCACTTTCCCGATCCCAAACCCCACCAGCATCACCACCCTCTGCAACGGCATATTCCTCTCATACACCCACACCGCCGGGACACAGCTCCCCCCTAACCTCACCGACCCCACTACCCAACCCTACAGATTCAAGTCCACTCTCACCATCCTCAGCGACGGCCTTGACAAGCTCAAATCTTTTCAAGTCTTAGTCGGGTTTCAGCACTACGAGTCTTCGGCCCAACCTTCCAGACTCCGTTTTTGCTGGGTATCCTAGTACGGATCTCAAGATGGCTGTTGAGATTGCTGGAGATGTGAATCAGATGTCGGCTTAGATCGATTTTGTGGGAACGGTTTTCGGAGTCGGGGCTCCAAGGGCTGCTATGCTCTCCAATGTTTCGATTGTGAATGAGGGTTTCCTTTGCCCTAGACCCACACCAAATCACACACCTAATCTCTATCCTCTCTTTCCCAAATTAGACAATGAAGAAAAATATTGAGAATATACAGAGGAGAGAGAAAAGGGTCTTGAATAAAAATTATGGTTAGGGATTTTAGAGGAAGATGAACGGTGACATGATTTCTTGAGATGGAATTAGAAATAGTGGGATTGGTTTCACCATTTGAGGAGGAATTATATCATTATATATTATATATTACAATAGAGAGGGAAATATAAATCCTAAGTTCAAGGTTAAAGATGGGTAGAATGGTCGGTTGACACCAAAATATAAAAATGATTATTCAAAATATACGAGGCAAACTCAAAAGGGACCTTAATGTTATTATAATTAAGAATATAAGAAAAATAATTATTGAGTAATTAACTTATTTACTTCCTCCGTAATATTTCTTCCGTTCCAATTTGATTATCACACTTTGAAAATTTTAAAATTAAGGAGATATAATAATTATTTCAAGAGAAAATATTTATTTTTAAAAATATCATTTACTTTTCTTCCAATAAAAAAAGGTGATGGGATCCAAAATAAAAAAAGTGGTGAGAGCTTAAAAGGGTAATATTAAAAATAAAAAAAATTGTTGTAATTAATGACATGTTAAATGTAGAAAATTGACAATTATTTTAAGACATTTATAAATGAAATAGTGGATAATTAAATTGAAACAGAGGGAGTATTACATAGGATAGATAGATTATTATTTTATTATGTATTAAAAATATAAAAAAGTAAATAATGTTACTACAATTAAAAATATAAGAAAAATAATTAATGTATCAACTTTCTCCATAATACTATTTAATATAGATAAATTATTATTTTATTATGCATTAAGAATATAAAAAAATAATAATAAATAATTAATGTATTTAGTTCCTCCACATAATATTATATAGTAAGATTATCAAAGGGTTTTGGCCTTTTATGGCTGCAGGTCTAAATTCATTGTTTGGTGCGCTCTTGGCCTCATGCATTTGCTTTTAATAGGAGGCTTAGTATAGGATTTATTAGATGATTTCTTAATTTAATTTACTTTTTAAAAAATATATGAAAACTAAATAAATCCCCGAACATTACAAGTGCGATTAATAATTTTGCTTGTATGAGTATTCTCTGCTATTTATGAACTTATATAATTCACTTTTGTTTGCTTATTTTCAAGTGGTTTCTGCCTTTTATGGCCGCTGGCCTAGATTCACTCATTGCTTGGTGCATTCATGCATTCCTTTTCATGTATTTGTTTTATTAAGAGGGAGCGTTTATGAGATGTTTTCTTAATTTTATTTAATTTATTTTATTTAAATATTTGAAAAATGAATAATTTCGAACCGAAAAGTTCGGTTCGAATCCAGGCCTCCATGATTTAAAAACCGAAAAAATTCAATTTAAGTCTCCTTAATTTTTATCCAGACCAAACTGCCAAAAAATCTCCATCAAATTCCCCTGCATAATATGAGAGGGCATTTGGTATTTCATTTTTCTTGATTTAGTTAAAGCTGAACCTTTAATTTGAATGTTATGATAGAAATTGACACTAATCACTCTACAAAAGTACTCTGATATTTCAACCTTCAATTTGAATATTTATAATATAAATACTTGATTTTTAATTTAAGATAATGATATTATCACTTCACAAATGTACTTTATCACTTAAAAATCATCATGATACCATAAATCTTTGGGAACATTTTTTAATCACTAAAAATAATTTTGAAGTACTAAAATACATTTTATAGATCGCTACTATATTTTAATTTGGAATTGAATGACAAATTTTTTGACTTGGTTGTAACTTAATTTGTAACCTCATTGTTAATTGTTTTAAAAAAAAATATTTTATTATTGCATAAGTTCTATGAAAATCAATCTCATAATATATATATATATATATATGTATATATATATCTTAAAATCTTGGAATTTTACAATCCCGTAATTTATAAATAATTTTAAAATTCGGGATAATGAACACAACCTTAACAATTTCTCAAATTGGGTTTGGTTCATTAAATTTTTTAATTATTTTTTTTCAATTTTAATAATTCGAAAATGAGCCTTGAACAATTTCAAACTTTGAACTGTTTGAACTAATTTGTACTTCAAATTTCACCTCACCCACAAACATAACGACAATAAAATTTCGTGGACTGCCAAGTCCGGGTACGAAGGCCATAGCAAGAGACCTAATGGTCTCCTCACTAATGATGGGTGTGTATGGGTTGGGTTGAGTCGATGAAATATTTTGGGGTATTACTAATTATGCAGCTAGTACTAGCACTTTAATAGTTCCTTGACTATTTGCAGTTAACATTGTTGGGCTATCACTTTTCCAACACACGGCACTAATGAAGTATGATCCCCCTTCATCATCCCCACCCCCATCATTCAAATCTGAACTGAATCTATGCCACGCAGCCGGTCTCGATATAGCCTACAAGCATAAAAATCCATTATCAAAGTTAATTTTGAATTAAACACCAAAAAAAATTCCCTCATCTTTTCGTTGCGACAAAAAAGTATACAATAACCTTGTGATAGACAAACACTTCATTCGTTTCACTGCCACAAGCAATGTATTCGCCATTTACCGTAAGACCCACAAAATTCTTCTCATTCATGTGTCCTCTAAACGTGCGCAACTGAAAATTTGTGAAAGCGAGGAATCATTGAATTAAGTGCACATATTATAGCTTCATAAATCAAAGAAAAATCGGCATTGTAACTTACTGGTATATTATCCTTAACATCCCACAATCGCAAAGTACTGTCAGTAGATGCAGAAGCAAGCTCGTTGTTGGACAGAAATTTCACATAGGAAACAGCTTTCCTATGCCCACTGAAAATATGCAGTGGTTGGCTTATGTTTCTCAAGTCGTAATAATGAATGTGATGATCTGCAGAACCTACCTGCAAGTCGGATGGGTAACATATACTCAAATGGAACTCATACATAAAGATCATTTGTTTAATATCCACTGTTCAAAGAGGTCAAGAACTGAGAGGAACTTACAGCCACATGATAGCTAGATCCGGGATTATACTTCACAGAACATATATTTGCTTTCATGTCAATGTTAAGAACACTTGCCTCCTGTTTTGTACACCAAACCTTGACCTGTAGGATACAGTTTGTACAAAAGTACAACAAAACATTTGAAAGTTGGCCTAGTACAATTTCATATGGTTAAAAAAGTACACATAATACTTTGCTCTTACCCGAAGTTTTAAAAAGTAAAACTATTCTTTAATGTTACCCAAATCTCCAAGTCCCTTGTTGTTACCACTTAAGTAATTCACTCGTCGGCATAAACATAGCCCGTCAAGTTGACAAAAAAAATGCTTCCCAAAGTTCGGAAGTACCTTGCAGTCATCACTCCCAGATACAAGCATCGAAGGCTCTGTATATGAAAAATCAACGCTCCATGCTCGTTTTTCATGCTCCTCGTACTCCATCACACTCTGAGAAGAATATATTTTTAAGCAACCAACATCAAAGGCACGTCAACGTGCGCTTATGTTCTATTACCAATAACAAGAAAATGGAAAAAGAGAACAGATGATACCTGCTGAGTATTTACATCCCAAACAGTTACTATACCATCATAATCACTACTAGCAATATGGTTTTTAGTGTACTTATTCCAGCTCAAGCAACTAAGTTTGAAACGTGTGGACATCTCCACAACAGGACACTGCCCCTCCGCTGGTTCATTAACCACCTGGATAGCATTCATGAATATAAGAACTAATAGATGGAAAATATTAACCTAAAGTCAGAATTTCTTATCACCTTAATTCCACACCTAGGTCTTGGATTACTTGTATTTTCTTTGCAGTCATTATTTATTTATTTTTATTTTATTTTTATGCATACATGATACATCCATTTGCCTAAACTATCAAGAGAAAGGATATTGCAACTAGAGTTAAGGATATACCATTGGATATATGACAATTATGTATTTATATTGTTGACCTTGAAGGTCTTAATCTTATTTTGATAATAACAATAAATTAATCTTGTGTAATTTAACATGTTCTTGATTTAAGATTATAGCTTTCTTATTTGGAAAATCAAGAATAGCATGATTGCTCGAAGGAAGTTTGACAAGGATCGTTCAATCAATATCCGATCAAGTCAACGAAGCATTGGACTAGCAAGAAGATCATCTCATCAATGCAATTCATGAAGATCAAGATCAAGGATCACACGCAAAAGCTTCAAAGGAAGAATCAATTTGAAGAAACAAATCAAAGCATTCGAAGACTCACCTATTCAGTAATTGAGTGATTGCTTAGGATTAATGTAAAGTTTCTTAATTGATTGATTATATAGCTCAAACATGAACATGCGTCATTTTTAGATTGATCAAAATCAGTTTGAATCAAAAATCATTTCAAAACATCATTTTAGCAAAAACCGGTTTTGAAATAAATTCGTATTAAATTCAAATGATCATATTTTGAGTTTTCCCAAAAATAGGTGTCTTAGGAACTTATTTTTTAAGGTCCCCAAAGCATTAGAATTAATTTTGGAGCTTATATGCAAAAGTGCAAAATTTGGGATTTTTGGCCTTAGGGCCTGTTGGGCAGTCTGGTCTATCAGTTTACTAAGGAGTGTGCTCAGTCGACTAAGGCTCCATCAGTCGACTAAGCAGCTTTGCTCAGTCGACTAAGGGTCCATCAGTCGACTGATGATTTTTCTTAGTCGACTGATGCTCCAGAATATAGCCGTTGGATTTCTAATTTTTTACCATTTTTGGTACCAAACCTGACAAACGGCTATATCACTTTTGGGACTATATATACACTATCTAAGACACATTTTGAATACTTTTGAATCATTCACATACTCTATTCTTCATCTATCTTCATTAATCAAAGATTCAAGAAATTGTTTTTGATCAATCATTCTTATTGAGCTATAAATCTTGATTAAACAAGTAACTCTAGTGTGAGCTTCAATTGTATTCCTTAAACACTTGAGAGTTATTGTTAATTGGTGTGAATCACCAAACAATTTAGTATTCACTATTCAATTGTGAGAGGTAAATCTCATAGGAAAAACAAGAAGGTAAATTCTTGTTTAGAAATTGTGAAAGGTAAATTTCACAAGGTTAGCAAGAGAAAGTTTCTTGTGTGAATATTGTGGTCAAGCAATATTTGTAAAGAGTGTGTGAGAGGATACACTTGTAGTGGTTTGATCTTCACCCGGAAAAAGATTGATATTAGTGGAAATTCTCGGGGAACTAATCGAGCGCGAATTATGGTTTGGTAAACCAAAACCGTGTGGACAAAAAGCCTTGGACTTCAAATCGGTTCAATCCTTCTTACTCAATCTCTTTATTATTGATTGTTTGATTATTTGCTCTTGAGATTGCTTGTTTAATTGTTTATGTGCTTGCATTCCTTGATATATTGGTTTAGTAAATTTGTTTTAGTTAAACATTGTTAGAAAAGATTTTAATTCCGCATTAAAGTTTTTAAACCCTATTCACCCCCCCCCCCCCTCTAGGGTTGAAATCCGACCAACATATATCACAAAGTTTGATGATTCTTTCAATGATATGTATATATGAAAATTTCAAATGTGAACTTGAAAAATGTTAAAAGAGATGTGAGAATCTAGAGACAATATTTTTTTTTTTGATCTGAAACAAAGCTAAAATCTAGAGAGAATATCAACCATTCAAACACAACACATTGTTTAACACTTACCGAGGCAAACTCAAAAACCTTAATACGTCGTGAAACTCCAGCTGTAGCAAATAATTCGTCGTCTCTGTCAAATTCTATACTGCAAGAAAAGGAAGAACTCTTGAGCTGAACTTACTTATTGCACAGAGTTGTTCGTGCATGGTGCGTGTGAGAGTCCAGCTAGAGATATAAAATGGTGATGTGTCCTACTTCACCAAATAACAACTTTGAAGATCAAAGGAAGCTAAAGGCTTCCTGGGATGATATATCGAAAATAATAGACACCACCAGTAGAAATTACTTCTTGTTCAATGATAAGGAAGTTACTTCAGAGCACACTTACTGTATAGAAAATAGATGTGGACTAAATTTTAAGTATGTAAAGTTGTAAACTTAACTCACCTTGATACAATATTGGCCGAGTGAAAAAGATCCCCGTGCCTAAGTTCAGCAATGACCCTCAATCGACTGTTTAATACCAACAAAAATAATGTCAACAGACACTTATATTTACTAATTTCAACTTTTTCTAAAAGAACGTTTGCACACGGACATATAATGGACAATGGGATGAAAACCAGAAAGCTCTTGTAAAGAATCCAAGATTTATTGATACAAATGATTAAACCTGTATCGTGTGAAGGTAGACAAAACAGATTGGAAATCCTCGAGGCCTGCATGATAACCTTCTCTATTGAGAGCATTGGAGTTTCTTTCTTCCTGTTTCTGAACTTGTCTGGCCCAATACCGCCGCTTTTGCAAGTAACACTCTTGCAGGTCAATGAACTGTTGCAAAGAGAAATGTAAAAGATAGAAATTGGAAAGGGAAAAAGGAAATAAGGAAAATCAATTGCAGACTGAGCTAGTTACGAATTTGCAACATTTGTCAACACGGCTTTATGGAAAAATGAAATGATAAAAGAGTACTCACCTGTGCATGAACCCTCCTCTTTCTTGCTAGAGCCACTCCAGATTGAGTAACATGTTGTGAATCTGATCCACAACAAACATCCTTCCTTAGGTGTATTTGGGAGCTTATAGGAGCCTTTGTATCACTTTTCGTGTTTTGTGAACTGCTAGAACCCATCCAGCATTGACCTTGTACACTGGGGGGGATAGATGTCACGCCACTACTACGTTTCTCAATCAATGAAGGCCATGATTTTGCAGAAGGATCGTTAACATGCATCCTCAGCTGTACTGAATATCTTTCTCTTGCTCCACACAACTCTCTTCTATGTCTCTCTACAGAATTTATGTCCGCTTTAATGTACTGGAGATCAGTTTGTATCTACAAAAGGAGTGAGAGACCATCAATTTTCATATCACACAGAAAAATCAAAAGAAATCGGGTCTTCGATAACCCGATCCCAATGATATAATGAGAAAGGCAAATTCATACAATGTAAATACTAGAAATAATATCGAATTCACATATATCCATGTATGATAACTTTCTTTAAATACAAGAGGGGAGGGGTTGGCCTAGTGGTAGGCAACCTCCACCCCTGCCTTGAGGTCAAGGATTCAACTCATGGGGATGGGAAGGGGGGAGGGGTTTCTTTGTTTGTAAGGTTAAGGGAGAGACCTAGACCTCCCTTAGTTTTTTATTTTATTTTATTTATATATATATATAAAAACTTTCTTTAAATACAAAGAAATTTAACAGATATCCAACTTAGAATTGTTGCACCGTGGGCTCACCAGGGCCACCAAAAAGGTGAGGATGAAATTCTGCAATGTACAGAACAAGGATTTAATTTCCTCGTCTTATCCTTCCTTTGCCTTCGTGTGTGTATGTGTGTCTTTCTTTTTTGTTTGACAATAAAGCTGCTGGTGACCCTGTGTTCTATTATTGCCATAACTAAAATCAACTGCTAAGTGTTAGGCGTTAAATCATTTTGGCCCATGTTCCATTACAGCCACTATTAACTATCACTGTTTCACAACTATCTCCAAGAGAAGCAATAGCACTCCCACTCATAATAAACTTTCTCAAACTTATGAATGCTATTTCACTAACCTCATTGAGCTCCTCAATCTTTTGTTTTCTTAGGCAATGCAAAAAGTCCAGCATAATCTGCAGATTTGTCTCAGCTTCCACTTGCTCCATTTTCCTTTTCTTTTCAGCAAGAAGAGACAGAAGGCTGTCCAGCTCCTTACCAGACACCTCACAGCCCTGTCTAAGAATTAGATGAGGGTCACATTCTAATAAAAGATAGAAACCAAGCATGATCAGTATGGATAGTAAAACTTTAGGTTTAGGTGGATAATTTAATCAAATACATACAAAAAGGGCATACAAGATATATTTTCTTTTTCTTCTTATTTTAAACCTGGCAAGTCATGGGGGGGCGGGGAGGGGGAGCTGAATTTGTTCTACAGCCAACTATTTTCCAATGAATAGATGATTATGATTTACAATCAACTTAAAAGTCAATGAATCAAACTTTATTTCTTTGCTGAGCAGGAATGCATCAGTAAATGCAGGTTCGAGTCTCTTCCATCGCCAATTGACATTATCCCACAATCACCCTTATAAGAGACATTTTAATAATGATGCAAGGATGATCCAGAAAGCAAAACACAAGGAAACTTCTACCGGTGTCTACATATTGTTGTCAAAATTAAGCGCACATTTGAATGTCAGTTTGTCCTGGTAACTTACTGACTTCTTCTTCAAGTTGCTTACTTCGAGAAAATATTGGAAAGGAAGAATTAGGTTCCATGGTGTTTTTGTTCGTCAAAATATCTTCGAAGGTCCCCAAGCGATGTTTGAACTAGAAACAGTCTTGAATGAAACAAGTAAATTAACTATAGGGCCGCATGAACAATGATGGATTTAATTAATCAAGAATTTCTTTGAAAGTGTGTTCCTATTTGATATGATAACTGACCTGTAGTAATGCCTGATGGAGCTGTTCAAAAGGAGTTGCTCTTTTTGCTAATTGACGAGCAGAAGTCTTAATCAATACCTGCAAAAATTGGTACATCCGTTGACAACAAGCTTGCATTCAAAACAATGAGTCCCATTTTATCAGAATAGAATCTTGAGAGACTTCTTCATGATTACATTTAGAGATAGCACGATAGTTTACACTTCCAACTTACAAAAATTAAGAAAATAGAACATGACTCTTTTAAACTTTGAAATATCATGGATAGTGGTATCATAATTCAGAGCATCGTCCTATAAAGTAAATGCTCTAGAAGGAACTGTGCTGTCGTAGGAGTCTGTGCACATATGGCTCATGCAATCATTGTGGTTTAGCATGTAGGCTACGTTGACTAATGAAAAACCGACGTGCCTTTCTCGTTAGGGATAGAAAACATTGCAAATGTGGTTATAGCTCGAAAAACCCTTATTTGTAACGACAAGTCAAATACTATCAAAAAGCCCAATCAATCCCATGGCACAACCCTGAGGGTGAATAGGTTGTCATGCAATCAAGCTCAAGAAGCACCTCAGTTTCAATCTTAAATCATTCATTTAACAGTATCTATTTGCTGAGTAGTCCAGGAACCATTGGGAAAATGACCTCGGGTAGCTCTCGCATTTGGGAATTGCTAGAGGAGGCATTACTGCTTTCAAGTTCCTAGACATGTGGCTATGAAGAGAACACACGACGGCGAAGGATAGGACATGCCACCTAAATAGCTAAAATTTGACACATAGGATAATCAATATGTTGATTTGAAGTAATGCCAGCGTTGATTGACAGATTTAAATGAATCTCTTGCATGTGCTTCCAAATTAAAAGGTTTAAAAAGAATATTTGAGAAGGAACAGAATTTGTTCTGTGCTTGGGCAAAGGAATAAGTAGGAAGGACATATAATAAATTTGCTCGTGCAACCAGTGAGACTTTCAGATTAAGAATTGATGCAAACAGTATATAATTATGTGCTTGGTAAAATTACTTATATTACTATCTAGTTGCTAAGAAAACCTAGTTCACATGCAGGGATACGGAATAACGTGTAGCAAACATCATTTCGTTAGTCAACTCCGACAAGTGAACTATTTCAAAACTAAAAATTCACCTTCTGATTTACTTGTGTTTCTTTCACACAACATAAACAGCAAGTTTGATAAAAATTAAGATTTGAGAAGAGAAGACAGAAGAGTAACCAACCTTGTTGAGGAGAAAATTGGGGAAGAGATTGCTAGTGGTAAGATAATGGCCACAACAAGGACAATCGCTCTTGTTATGAAGATGAGTAACAATACACATGTAACAGAAACTATGTCCACACGCAGTCAAAAAAGCATCTCTGATGATCTGCATACATATCGGACAAAGCAAATCCCTGTCCAACTCATCCGTATCCACAGCCACTTCTGGAGCCAGCGTCGGTGCAGATTCTGATCCCTCGGGCGTTGCGTCGGCCACTGTCTCTGACTTAACGGATGGCACAATTGCCCCAACTGAACTATCAGCAGCCATGGCTCCCAGTAGTCTACACAAAATATTACAACTACCTACATATATGAATATGCAAATGTAGTAATTATGTATTGGATGGAGAAGGGTTTTCGTAGCGGTTAAGGGAAAGGATTTGGTGTCGCGTGTATGTATCGATCGTCATGTATTTTGTGTGTATGTTACTTTAGAACTTGTGGTGGTTTGTTTTTTCAGAGCGAGAGGGTTTGTGAGGGTGGAAACGCCCCACGTTGGGCGGGGATTTTTTATTTTTTATTTTTTACAAATTTAAATTACGTTTCAACTACTACCAGGCGGTATATATTGTGCAAGACAAATACGCTTCCGGGTTTACGCGTAACTACTACGACACGACGTCGTTTTTTTTTTTTTTTGTACTTTTTGCGATTCCCATAACCGACTGAATTAATAGGCTGATTATATTATATTTTAAAAATATATATATATATTATATTTAAACCATTTCATTAGAATAAACTCAAATAGTCAAATCTGATTAAAAACTCGCCGAGCCAATTTATAGGCCATCTAATTTTGGCTGATATCTCATTTAAGGACTATTTATCACGTATATATGTCTCGTTTGATTCGGATATTAAAAAGTGGAATGAGATTATTAATACTATTTTTTTTTATAATATCTTATTTGGTTCGCATAAATGTATTAAAATTACTAATAGCGAGACTAACTTAATACCATTCTTTGTAGTATAATTTAATACTAGGGGATGGTATTGTTTATCCGAAATTAAGAAAAATGAACCATATATTTTCAAAAATATCTTTACTACTATAATATTTTCAAAAATGCTATTATTATTATTATTATTCATTTTTTTTGTTAGTCCAAAATATAATCTCATATACGAGTTATAGAACCAAACATGGCATTGATATTAGCATGGGATATCCCAGTATTAATACTGCATAAATCAAATAAGGTATTGGTATTAAATTAATACTATGATTAATAATCCAGTACTATTAATACTAGTATTATTAATCTCACTAACTCTAATACCTGAATCAAACAAAGCCATAGTATATACTTGGAATGAAAGAAAAAAAAAAAAAAAAAAGGAAGGATTCAAGGAATCACATGGAGTAAGGTTAAGAAATCTGAATTATTAGTTTAAAATTAAAAGTTGTTTAGATTTTGATAAATAGTTACTATTGATATAAATTTTCACTGGTCAAAATTATAAAAGAGAGGGCTAGGCACTTGTATCATCACATGCACTTATAGTTCTAATTATATACCGGTTAAACTATAATTTACATATACGCAAAGCGTGTGAGATGTTAATATAAGTGATTTAGAGGAATAAAATAAGAAAATAGTAAGTGGCTTAGCGATTGAAGGCTTTATATAAGATACTCTTGCAAGTTCAAGGATTCAAATCTCATTTGATTGTGCTAATATTACGAACTTTTTGTGAAATTAAAATAGGAAGGGGCAAAGTCGGTGAATTAAAAGCCTAACACAGCTATATGGCCAACAAAATGGCTTCTAGCTTTTATATAACACTAGAAGCAAGTATAATAAAAAATTTAGATAAATTTTCATTTTGGTTGTCGAAATTCTTTTTCACTTTTTAGTTCGGGCTCTTAAAATTTTGGATATTTTCATAATGATCAAATTCTGTCATGTGATAGATTTTAGATATTTCAAATATTCCATACCTGATTGTGGTATGGTTTTTTTTTCTTTTCTTTTCTTTTCTTATTTTAGTCAGATTATTGTGGTATGTTTAGGTTTAACCGTTTAAAGGGATTAAAGTATTCCCCAGGAAGTAGAAGAACCCACATGAAGCATTGTAAAGCCACTTAAAATCCGAGCCACATGCCATTAAATACGGATTCTTCAAATATATACCATCCACTCATTCCTTCTTTGATTCTCTTTCTCTTTCTATGTCCCCTCAATTCATGAAGGTGGACACTCTCCAACCACATTCTATATTACATGTGGTGGGCGGTATGCATTTTCAAGTAACGTACATTAATTAATTAATTGTCCTGCCGTTCAATATTATTAAATTTGACTAATTTCTACCCACGGTTCTTGCTACCAGTATCTTTGGTTTCCTTGGACACACAAATTTTATCTTATTATTTAAGGGAAGAAAGTGATCCAGTAATATCACAACTCTAAATTCGACTGAATTTTTTTTAAAATTGGATCCTAAAAACTACAAAAATACTTTAGTGATCAAACCATAAATGATGATTAGTCAAATTACGCAAAAGTTGATCGAACATCTCACGTCTAAGACTTAAAAAAAGATCAAATGAGAATGTTAGATACTCCTTTGGTGAGTTATAATAAATATCTCCTTTTTATAAGTTATAATAAATATCTCCTTTTGAAATGGCGATCGTAAAATGAAAAGAAGGGAATGCGCAATCCCCCACAGGTGCCAAAATGTACTTTCATCCATTACTTATAGCTTCTCCTCCTCAAATTTTTACCATCTTTTGAAATACAACGTATCAGTTCTATTTTATTTTAGAAAAATATCTATTGCTACATATGTCAGCAAAATGATTCTTGCTCCTAACGAGGGCAGTTTAGTGGTCCCTCCAATCATTCTCAATAATCAATAAAAATCTTCTTTTGAACTATATCTTGAAGCATGTCTACGTTTTCCGTCCACGTAGGTGTAATCAAGAATGAGAACAATAAATAAAAAAGAAGTTAGCTCAGCAGTTATGGGTTCAAGTTTTGGTGTTTCCTTATTCGAAAGTGATTATTTCATACGTAAAGTTTGAGCTTTAGTATCTTGCAACTCAAATTGCTGGCATGAATTATGAGGCTCTTTTTGCGATTGAGCAGTCGAGATTTATCAAAAAGCAAAAAAACACAAACCAAAACGGTTCCTAGGTAAAGAATTATTTGCCCTTATTCTCACCACCAGACCTGCAATTATAACTGGAAAATTAGTGAATTTGCACCACAGATACAAACGTAACACCCAAGCTTTTGCAAGCGTATCAAGCCGGAGAAACGATCTACCTTCAATTGACAAAACGAACTTTTATTGTATCTATGTGTATATATTTACTGTAACTGCGTATATTTTCACTGTACTAAATTCCGCTGATTTCTAGTACTTTTTTTCATACATATTACTTTTCGTCGGCTGGAGGGCTTGTGACGGATTTCTTTAGACAATCTACAATACCTTCACAACCTGCATCAGGCAGTATACAGCCTGAATCATCTTCAACTGCAACCTCGTCTGAGTGAGGAGAGCGAAGGTTTCCGGGAGTTTGACAGGCCTTCATTGTCTTACAGTGTTCTGCTTCATCATCTCTAATGTTCAAAAATACATCATACAAGTTCTCTGAGAAAAGGAAACAATTGATAAGAAGTGAGTATAACTTCTATAAGTAAGAAGTCTCAATTTGATAAGGCCACAATTGATAAAAGGACACATTGTTAGGTGTGGTTTGCACAAAAATAGGAATTGAATAATATAATACCCTGATTACAACTCTATGTACAATGAATGAAATCATGAAAAAATGGGGTTTAAACAATCTCCACTCCCTGCCCCCAGCCAGAATTTATTTTCCCATATCTATAGCATATACATCAACAAATGAACAAATAATATATTATTATAGAGTTTACTATTTCCGGGAAGAAAAAAAAAATTGGTGGCAGCAATATTGAATCCTAACTAAGTAAACAAATTCTCTAAATAATGTCCAACTCTGACACGCTAGTTATATCAAAGAAGAGAAACATCTGAGCAACTTGCTTCTTGATTCCAGTGTTAGTGACTCAAATGCAATCGAAATGGACCACCAAGATAACGTTCAGGGGTACGTAATTACCTATTTTCGGCCTTCGAGTATTGGGAACCCTTGCAGTTTGAAATTCATCTGGAAATAAATCCTCAACAATTGTTAAAACTATAATACAAACAGTATAGAGCAGATTAGAGAGAGAAATTCAAACTAACCAAACAAGTACATGTCCCCTGCAGTGTAGTATTTCACAGCAACCTTAGAAGGAGGCATTTTCTTCAACTTCTCTACAAAAGAAACAGCAAGACATCATATTATTGACTTCTTGAAGACTTGTAGAAAAGTATAAGTTGGATACAGAATTTATGGAGGACTCATCTGCGGACAATCAAACTATTAGGATCACCCATCGGATTCTTTCAATAAAAACTTGACAAACAAGTCCGATGGTCAGATGAAGTGATGAACATTTTCCTTGAATTAAAGCATGCCGTTAAAAAAGAAATACCAGAAGTATAGTTTTACTATTTGAGGATTAGTACCGAGTTTTCTAGTGAAGTAGGAGCATCTGTTGGAAAAAAATAAAATAAAAATTTATTGCCAAGTGCAACTCATTTAAGAGTTAAAATTCTTGGTAATACCTCCTTGGGCCTTGATAAACTTGTCATAAGTCTCAAATGCATGGCTCTCCACGCATTCAGAGAAGTGATCTGCAAGAGAGAAGAATTCGATATAAATAAGCATCAGGATCAATGCCAACACGAAGAGCCAAACAACAAAGAAGGTGCTGGTGCAAGGCCATTGAAGTGAAATTATAACCAGATGGAGGTAAAACATGAAAGAGCAGTTAGAGAGAAATTTTGTTTGTAGAACTTCAGGAGCTATTGTAATTCTAATGTTAATTCACATCAAATGCAACTCCCCATAATTTTTCATGATCATTGGGATTAAAAGGACCAGCAGGAATGCAGGACGTATAGAGAGAAACTGTGGAACGATTTACCACGCATTAATAGCCAAATAGTCATACTTACATGCCATCCTTGGGCTCAAAGCGTACATAAAAGCTGCCATGAAATAATAAAATATGGCAATATGCTGCGCCAGAAAGCGGTCAAACCACCAAGCATTCCCCCCCAGTTCCTGCAGTAAAATCCCCATTAGTTACTTATAATATATGAAGCATGGACACTCTCTTGGAGGCCACGTGTGGGGCCCGACACTTGTTGGGCACTCCGACACTTGGATTTAATTACAGTCTCTAATACTTGATAATTGATTTAAATGGCTACTACTCCTAGTGTTTCTTCACTGCAGCATCAACCAAGGATGAGGTAACCTTTTTATATTCCCCTTTTGTTTTCTATCATTCTATGAAACAATTTAGTCTATGTATGCCTTTTGATGCTTTAATTATGGAAAAATTTAGTGATCATGTTTTGAGTATTTGGGATATTAATGCAATCTAGTTTCATTTTATTGAATTCTTAAATATTTATAATGTTTATTGCATATATAATTAATTAATTAAGAACGTGTCCCCTCCCCCCAAGTGTCGTGTCCTACATTTTGGAAAAATTGCATATCGCGTGTCATGTCGAAACGCGTGTCGGGTCTACGCTTCATAGCTTATAATCAAGCCAAATACGTAAGCAAAACTTACAAAAGACTACTTCAACATCATGTATGATTTGAAGCTCGTATGGCGTTAGATGGTTGGCTAAAGCAAGTGTGTTAGGAACCATCCACCCCAAAAGCTTAAGCTGTTAGTAGTGGGCCAACGATGCATATCATGCTCTTCAACACTCCCCACCCGTGCGACACCCCGGCTCGCACGTGGAGAGACAAACCAAGTTCCACCAAGTGCACGTGCAATACTAATGCAGAAGCAAAAAGGGAAACAAATGCAAACGCCAGGACTCGAACCCGAGACCTTGCAAACAACCTAACCTCTGATACCATTTTAGGAACCATCTGCCCAAAAGCTTTAGCTATTAGGTAGTGGGCCAACAATGCATATCATGCTCTTCAACAGCAAGTATATGAGGTTAATGATCTTCCAACTTTCTTTCATGTTGGACTAAGAAGGGTATAATGGTGGAAGGCTTCCCAACATTTGCCTCTCAAATCATTGGCACAGTTGGAATTAAATATATAAAGGTACCAAACACCAACAACTTAAGATTCTCTACCCATTTCTGTGTAATGAAAAGCAGCTGCACACTGCAAAGTGTCCAGGTATCCACTCTCCTCCTCATGGGCACTTTCAAACTCCTATATTTACTCTTCTCAAGCTAGTCACCGCTTTCCCAACTCATGCCATTCTTGCCTAACTTTTATCACTGGAACTTGCAATATAACATACATCATGTGTGTAGACACAAATTTGAAAACACTTAATGCTTAGGATGTATTAGTCATTTAGAGGAAAAACTGGAGCACACAAAAAAACATAAGATATGGAATTTTGAAGCCCGAAAACAAAAGAAGCTTGAAATGCGAGTATTACTTCCATAATAAGAAGGTGGTGCATCTCATTCCAGCTCTCTGCAAAATGGACTTTCAGATAATCTGCCCTTCTCCACCAGCCAAAACTCTCATACATGTGCAGGACCGACATAAAGGCTGACAAAAGGAAACGTTTAAATAGATAAATAAAAAGCTATAGCTCATTCTCACACATATCAATCACAATATAATATGATGTCTAAAGTACAACTGGGAATCAAGTTACTGCTTTAAATTTGATTCACCTTTTAAAGGAACGTGTGACTAATATCTTTTTCTACAATATTTAACAACTTAAAAGCAAAGATTGACGCTAAAAACATTCCTAGCTTAATGTAAGCTACGGATTCCCTCCAAAAGGTCTACACAAACAAATAGGAAGAGATGTTAACACCTACCAAAATAAGGAACTCTTGCAATAGTTTCCAGGACGAAAAACCTTGCATAGTCTCGGTCATGGTACAAAGTGTCAAGTATCTTTATCACTGAATCCTGAATTGATCAACAAATCGTTGTGGTTATTATGTTTTTATGAAGAAAAAAGTGTGATCTTCTCAAATGAGATAAATGCTCTACAAGGTACATAGGCAAATTAAAATCAGAATTGGCAAAATTTGCAGAATCAATAGCCTTTGTACAATTATCTTCTTATCTTGTAAGCCAAAAGGGGGAAAAGAGATCCAATTAAGATAAACAAACTACCGTGAGAAAGACATTTATAGATTGCTCAATCTTTATAGCCAACCCTTCAATGGCATTAGAGGGCGCACCATCTGGAGGCTCCCCCTGGTTTCCTTTCTCTTCGCCATCAGGAAAACTCTTAGGTTGAAATGACTCCTCCACAACTACTTTCTCCTCATCCTCTTGCAAAACTGTTGCTTGGACTTTATACAGTTTCCTACATAAAATGGCAATGAAAATATATAATTGAACAAAAAATTTATGATACAACTGAGAGAGCCACTTAACCGAAATCTACGTTTCTAGAAAATCTCTTTTACCTACAGTAATAGAATATGCCAAAACATAAATATTTCTACACCAAAATCCATGAAGCTCAAGTGTAGTATGTTCCATCATTAGATGTATTCTTCTCTGTTATATCTTTCTGATAAACAAATTAACGACCTGAGCTGCTCAATTCCAAATTCCGTTTTATGATGAATGAACAATCGAAAATTTTCATTTCCGAATTTCTCAAAAGATTTTTCAGCAACCAGACAAACGCATGGAGATAAAACTAGAGAGCTTTAAAAACAAGTTTCCGTAATTGGTGTGGACAAACTACACATAGACGAGCATAAAAAGACTTGAAAAACAGTATTCGAAAAAGCAAGCAAAAACTGAAACACGTATTTACTTGGAAATACGAGAAAAACCAAGAGGAGTGAAACGCAAATGCTTTGGGGAATTGAAGAAGGCTGAATTGCTAGAACCGCTTGCTTTCAAGTAAGAAGACGATGAGAGCGGAATTGCAGACAAAGTTAAAGAGAGAGACGTAGCCATACTCTCTTTCTCTATGGAAATATCAAGCTTGATTTTGAAGGGAAAGAGCAGCACTTTTCCGAGTAAAATCAAACTAACGGAAAGTAAAGCAATAAATATTGCTTTGTCCGAAAAAAGAAAAATAAATATCGCGAAAATAAAAAGACTTGGTGGAAGATTTAAGGACAAAATGGCCTAATTCTGAAAATTAGGTTTTAGAAAATGTCCTAAATCGGAAAAAACAAAAAGATCCCCAGTCGTCTGGTTTGTCGTTTTATTGTTTGTGAACTCCGGTTGGCGGTTTAAGTTGGAGCGTATTCCTCGTCTGGGGCAGCGGGCAGCCATATTTGGGCCAATAACTGCTGATACTTGATGGGCCGTATGGTTTTCTCTCTTACAGTATGGCTTCTAAGATAATATATTCTAGGCTGGTTGTCTAGAAAATCCCAAGTTTATCATCATCCATTTTTAATTTGATTCTTAATATTAATCTACGTATGGAATTTAATTTTTATTTAAAAATAGACATATAAGAATTTGTTACATAAAATAAAAGAATGAAAGACAACTAGACTAAGATAAAAAGTTGGGATAAACAGAGAAAGTTTGTTACTTTAGAGTGAGTGGGTGGGTTAGAGGGTTAGAGATAAAAGATTTCATAATGATTGTTCATATAATCAAAATTTTCCGTAATACTAAAAATAACAATATTTATTTGATTTTATCAATATTAGTTTTCAATTCCCACTTCAAAAAAATTTCAAGGACAAAGGCTCCCACCTCCTCGAAAAAACTTCCACTAGCCTTTTAGGTCCTACGTGTATCATATAATTTTTTTTTTCAAAACAAGTAAGCTTTCGGCAAGGCATAAAACAAACTCAATGAATAATAAAACACATAGCAATTTGGATCCAACAAAGTTTAAAGCAGACATCAAGAGCTAAGAAGGGGACCGCAAATTTTGTATACCAAAAGGCTATATGACATAAATAAACTTGGTACACAAAATTTGATTGAGTACGTTGGTCAGTGTATTAGTATTAAGTTATGTAATCTGACTATATAAAGAGAAATACTGGTTGCAATTAATATTGGGATCAGTAATCTTAATAGTGAAGTTGCAGAGTTGGGGAAATTGATTGGCTCTGTTGTAATCGATGGGAAAAGACTTGAAAACACTTGCAAGGCATTCACAAATTATTTTACGTTCTCGTACTAAAGCCAATGCTAGTTTATCAATTTCTTCTGCATTATCACAACATTCAGCAATCGGTATAGGTGATGCATAGGGGCGAAGACATCAAGGGGCAGGGGTGGCACTTGCCCCTGTTGGATTTCAATTTTTTTATAGTAGATATGGGATCTTTATTGGAAATATATATATATAGATAAGGACTTTTGTGCATAAAAATAAATTTGAGGGTACCTAACTGTAAGAGGCTAAACTTGACAAATTAAAGCCCCACCGTCCAGCAGTTTCTTTATCTCTCTGTTTCAGCTTCTTTTTAATTATTGTTTGGTAACATACATTTAACAAGATATTTTCAATAACATTGACAAAGAAGAAGTGTTGCAATACTACCAAAATATGAAAAATTGTATAATATTATTGTAATTGTTCACATTTGCTATTTCAGTTGTATAAATTATGATTATTAATACTATTATGTTTGCGATAAAATTTTAAGACTTTAAATATGATTTAGTGTGTTTTGAATTTCAACTAATTTGTCCCCCGTTGGTCAAATTCCTAGCTTCGCCAACAGTGATGCATTTAACAAGAATGGTTCGCATAGGATCAGTTCTTGTACTATGTCCTTGAATTAAACCACTCCTCTTATTGGGCTTGTAATCAATGTTAACACTAACAGAAAACTCATCAACCATGCAGAGGAAAAATAAGCCATCTTTAAAATTAAAAGTTATTATAAAGTGAAAAACTAAATGTTTGTGTTAAAGAGAGAGAATAGACTGATGGAGTGATGATGTCCAACCTTCATAACCTCGTTTATTTATAGTGGATGGATTGACGAGGGATTTGGATAGTGGTAAATAAGTAATCTTGAATTACTTAAATGCCACTACAACAAACTCGATTTGTCTAATTACGTGTAATTAGCTTTATATTATTTCATTTCAGCTCCAACCAAATACATAATACACATTAACTACAAATTAAAATGTAATGCTGTTGATTTTTATTTTTATTTTTATTTTCATTTCTTTAATAAGAAAAACTTTAGTCAAAGACTAAAGAGGAAGTTTAATTTAGAAATAATACTGAACTATAAAGATTGGGATTAATATACATATATATAAAATAAGTGGTAATGGTTTTTAAATTTTAAAAATGTATAAATTAAAAAGAATTGTGTGATTGAGATTTAAGATGTTTTTTTAAATGGGTGCAGTGTGTTTGCCATGGATTACAGCCTAATATATAATAAGAGGCAATAGTTTTTAAATATTAAAAATGTATAACTGTATAAAGGATAAAAAAATTGTATGGTTAAAATTATAATACTTTTAAATAATTCACAAATTCATAATTTTGACACAAGTTACAATATAATATATACATATATTGCATATATCGAAAATAGTTTTACTAGAAGGAGTTTTAACTAATCAAAGTCAAATTTGGTAAAGAATTTAATAAAGCTATGGTACTTTTTTTATTTTATTTTTTTCCTGCCAATTGATGGAATTTTTATATATGGTAAGTAGTTTCTAAAAGATATTAAATAGAAGGAAAACACAAATTTGGAAATGAGGTTAAGAAATGTCCTTATTCGGAAAAGATCCGTATATGCCATACATTATGGTTATGTTTTGTGGTTTTATATAGGGGTGGGAATGTGGGCTTTTGTACCATCAGTATCGTATCATACCGCAATATTTGTATCATACCAAAATATTATGACACGGTACTAGTACTAAAAATCAATACCAATGTTATATCATATTGTATCGAAACATTGGTATTTGTCATGATATACCGTACCATACTATTACCGATTGTACTAACACTACCAAAATACCAAATGTTTCAAAAATATTTAAGATAAAATTGTAATGGACAATTGAGATCAAGTAACTAGTTTAAGATTGTAATCTTATGGTTTATGACTTTGGATTTTAATGTTAGTTTGTTACTTTGATTTTAATTGTATGTTTTTCTTCTTAGAAATTGTGATATGCCCACTGTTGTAAGTGTGTGTTTTTATTTATAGAAGAAATTGTGCCATCCCCACCATTAGATTTGTATGCCCATTGTTTTAATTGTGTTATATCGATTGTTATATTTTAGTGTTAGTTTAGTTGTTTTGTACTTTTGTTAATTACATGTATGAATCATCAAGTTATAGCTTTAAAACTTACAAGCATGTGGCTCTGCTGTGTGAGTGTGTGCATCAAGATAATTGATTGCTTCTTACTTCTTAATGTGCAACATTGCTACCGTGCTTAAAAAAAGTGTATTAGGGCTCCAAACACTGCTATATTGCTACTGTCCCACTTTTTTTGTTAAGTTTTTGGTAATATACCATAACGTACCGTACTATACCATACATATATTTCGTATACCGAGGTTTGGTGCACCAAAATTTTTGATACGATAATGATAATAAATTTCAGTGTACTAAATTTTTAGGCAATTCTTTTTTGCACCCACTTAATTTATCTTCTCACCCCATTTTATTTTTTAAAAAAAATTAAAAAACCCTCTTCTTATAACCAAACAAACCTTTATTCCAAACCCCTAAACCACCCCCCACCCTAAAGAATATTTTTAATTGACTATGGCCCTTTCCCAGCAAATGGCCAGAGAGATTATCAAGAAGGAGGTGGACGATGACCGAAGAGTTAGCCAAAGAAGTCGGCGGCGAAAAAGGAGAATGATGGTCGGAGAGATCGCCGGAGAAAGAGGATAATGACAGCCATAAAGGTCATTGGGGAATGAGGAGATTGAGGGTCGGAGAAGGAGGAAGCGAGTGCTAAAGAGGTAGCCGAAAAATGAAAAGAACGGGTCCTGAGTTTAGAAAAATCAATAAATGTATATATATGATACATAGTAATTAACAGCTTGATTTTTATGATACATAGTAAATGTATAGTTATATATGTTTGTATTCTATCGTTCTATTTCGCATGTCTTTTTGCAACATCAAATTTTAAGAAATTATTTTTCTCACTTGAATCTAATGTTAGATATTATAAATTATTGAAATATTAATTGAAAAAGAAGAAAATCTATGTGAAGATGAGCATATATATTCCCGTAGGTTGTTCACAGTTATTAATTTTAGAGAGAAGATACATTTTAAGGAATTAAGGCTTTGTTTGGCTTTTAGAATTAATAGGGGTGAGTTGAAAGGAAAAAGAAAATTAGTGGGGTGAAAAGAAAGTAACCCACAATTGGGATAAGTAGAATAATTTGGTGGGTATATACAAGATCTCCCAATTTTTAATATAGTACACAATACAAAAATTTTGGCATAGTACTCTGTCGAATATACCCCTAGTTTTATGTGAACTTCCATTGGGGGTTTACGTTGGCGCATATTAGTCGTTTGGATAGCGAGAAGCTATACGTGGACCAATAATTCCTTAAACTGGTTGGGCTTTCAATTACTTATATACACTGGAGATTCGGTCACACAAAATTACATAATTGCTGCACAGCCTAGAAAAAAAAAATCAAAATTTTTAACAGAATATTGAAAAATAAAGCTTATTTGAAAAAAAAAATTATATAAAATAATTAGAGAATAATATTTTTAAAAATTAAGGACCTTTATGTGATCAAACTCCAAAATAATGCAAAGTTAACTTTGCAGTAGAATTTTAAATTGCATTATTTTTTTATGAAATCATGCAAAATTAAGTTTGCGTTACATGTTTATTTGCATATTATTATAAATAAGTGTTTAATTGATAGTGCTTTAGAATAATTTTAACAAATTACATATTCAAAACCTATTTATTAATAAAATGCGCATAATAATTTTTTTGAAGTTATGCAAAGTTAAGTTTTCACTATTTATTTTCTAAAACATTACTATTTACTTGCGTTTATTTGACGTTATTTTAAAGTTTTATGAATGAAATATATAATATACTTGTTAAAAAATATAAACACATTATGCAAAACAAATTTGTATTAATAAATTGATCTAACAAAACTTAAATAAGTAAATGATGAACATCAAATAACTCCATCCAATAAAATCTAATTGTCCTTTGCATTACAAAATTGTTCAAACCTTGATATTTAGAGAGTAAATATATATAAATAAAATGCTAAGGTTTGAACCCAAATAAAGGAGGGCTGAAAATATTCACAGAATTAAAATCTCAAACAATATGATATAGATTTAAATTCAAAGACATATATATATATACCTTAAAACGAAAACTTATCAAGCTATAAAAGAGAAGCTTCAAATGGGGTTTTTTTCATTTCACCTTCGATTGTACATATCGATTTATTTGTAGTGCCTGAATCATTTAAATTTGCATTAGAGAATCAAAACGAATGAACTAATCGGATAAACTTGTAGAACGAAAGATCAAATAACTCCATCCAATAAAATCTAATTGTCCTGCATATTACAAAATTGTTCGAACCTTGATATGTAGAGAGCAAATATATATAAATAAAATGCTATGGTTTCAATCCAAAGAAAGGAGGGATGAAAATATTCACATAATTAAAATCTCAAACAATATGATATAGATTTAAATTCAAAGACAAATATATATATATACCTTAAACGAAAATTTATCAAGCTAGAAAAGATAAGCTTCGAATGGGATTTTTCTTATTTCACCTTCGATTGTACATATTGATTTATTTGTAGTGCCTGAATCATTTAAATTTGCATTAGAGAATCAAAACGAATGAACTAATCGGATAAACTTGTAGAACGACAGAGAATGGGGCTAAGGGAGTTAAGGTAGTACAACAAAATTGGGAAAAATATTCTATAAAAGAGAAGAGGGGATTATGGATTGGCAACGGAGAAGAGGGGTTCTGAATGGGAAAGAAAAAGTATTTAAGCGGAAAAATGTTTGGGAATTAAAACAAATGAACTAATCAGATAAAATAGTAGAACGAGAGAGATTAAGGCTAAGGGAGTTAAGGTAGTGCAACAAAACTGGGGAAAATATTATGCAATAAAGAAGAGGGATTTTGAGTGGGCTAATGTTTCGGAACCAACCATATTTGGGCTTCTCTAATAAGTTAGTTCTTTTTTCCCTTTTTTTTTCAATATTATTTAAATGAAACGATATTGTATTATTGCTTAACAATATATATTTTTGGTAGCGGTTGTATATTTAACTGTCACAAATAATTTTACTTGTGACAGGACCAAAATATGTGAAAATAAATGCTTTTAATAACAATTTTCGAGTAGTTACAAAAATATTCGTCACAAAAAGACCATTTTCTCTTACTTTCCAAAATTAAGTTTGCACTCAGTCAAAATCTTTATTTTAAAACACAATTAATAAACAAGACCTTATTTCAAAATGATAATGAAATCTTAACTTTTATTTCAAAAAAATATTATTCGTTGTTTTTTTTTGCAAAAAATATTGTTACAAAATCTTTTTACCTCATTTTTAGAATTTTTAAAAACAAATCCAACATAAGGTTAAATGGATAACTATTATTTGATTTTTCCTTTGCTAAATTCTGTGCATGAGTTCAAATTTATTTGCATTAATTTTTTATGAAATCATACAAAATTAAGTTTGCACTACGTGTTTATTTGCATATTATTATAAATAAGTCACTACACCAGATTTTGCTAACTGGAACGCAATTTTGGAACGGTTTTAAGAGGTGCCAGATTTAGATAGTCATGGCACGAATGTCGGGGCTCAATCCCGTGTCTATTTTGGAACTGTTTTTAGCCGTTCCAAAACAGTTCCTATCATCATTTCCTTTCCCGCCTTTGACCAAATCTCCCGCCAACTTGAAATGCCAAACAGGCGCCAAACAGACACGGTTTCTAGCTGTGCCAAAACTGTTCCTATCTTTGTTTCCTTTTCCCCCCTTTGACCAAATCTCCCGCCCACTTGAAAATCCAATTTTTTAAACCACTTTAAGAATTATGCTCATAATTTCATTTTAATATATTCAATTTTATTTTAAAAAATATAATAAAATACTTTTTTCCACTTTTTCTAATATTATAATGAAAATGAAAATTATGCCTAAAATATCCATATCTCATTTTTTTCTCGAAATAAGACCATTTTGACTTTTTAAAATTTTTATTTTATATTTTACAATTAATAATTTCATTTTGTAAAACCTACATATTGTATAGTTTAACTTTTTTATAATTTATATTCAACAACTTAATGATTATTATATTAAATATTTGTTTAAGGGACAAAGTTTGTAATTAATATTTTTTCTATTAGTACTTTTATTTATGAATCCTTTTGTTTAGTTGTTAAAATATGAAAAATATGTTTTTTCTCTTTATAATCTAGTTATTTTATAGTCCATAAGTATTATACTAAAATTAAATTTAAAACTAGTCATACTAAAATTAAATATATGGTATGCATTTTAAGTAAACATATAGTTTTTTTGTGATTAAGAAATTAATAATACCTCGAAATGTTATAAATCATTTTATCTAAACATAGGATTTCACGGATTAGTTTAGTAAAATATCATTATTATACTCTATGAAGCACGAATATGGATATGGTTATCGAATATGACACTATACCGATACGGTGATACTGCAAAATTAGAAATTAGAAAAATATAGGATACGATACGTCTTGGATACGGATTATAAAAAATAATTATAATATATATTTAATTATACAGCTATAAGAATTTTATAAATTTATAAACAATATCATTAATATTCATAAAACTAATGTAAAATATTAGAGATAATATATTTATTTATAGGTAAAGGTGTATACGGATCGAATACCACACTATTATGCTTATCTTTTTTAAATATGATATCCAAATCATTATCCATATTTATTCAGATAGTATATGTAGGTCGGAAAATACCCTAGAGGGGGGGTGAATAGGGTTTTAAAAACTTAATGCGGAATTAAAAATCTTTTCGAAAATGTTTAAGTAAAATAATTTACTAAACAAATTTATCAAGGAATGTAAGCAAATAAACAATCAAGTATAAGAGCAAATAAATAAGTAATCTCAAACAATTTAAACAATCAATAATAAAGAGATTGAGTAAGAAAGATTGAACCAATTTGAAGTCGAAGATTTTTTGTCCACACGGTTCGACTTGTTCCCCCTACTCCGCGCTCGGTTAGTTCCCCGAGAATTTCCACTATAACCGATCTCCTTCTGGGTGAAGATCAAACCTCTACAAGTGTATTCTTCTCACACACTCTTACAAGTATTGAAACACCCTCAATACTCTCACAAGATACCCTCTTGCTAACCTTGTGAAATTTACCTTTCACAATTTCTAAACAAGAATTTACCTTCTTGTTTTTCCTATGAGATTTACCTCTCACAATTGAATACAAAATTGTTTGGTGATTCACACCAATTTACAATAACTCTCTCAAGTGTGTAAAGAATACAATTTGAAGCTCACACTAGAGATATCAAAATTGATCAAAATATATAGCTCAAAAATGAAGAATATGATCAATAATACTTGAATAATTTTTTATATATGTAAAATAAGTTTGTAGAATGATTCAAGTATGTTAAAACATGTCTAAGACATCATATTTATAGCTTACAAAATCATATGGCCGTTGGGGATGATTAAGAGAGGTTTTGGCTCCAAGTTATACATTTTCAAACTTTCTAACAGTTAGTTTTGACAAAAAAAATTCAAAATTGTTTTGTTAATTTCTCCCAATTGGACCGTTGGATCATGCTCAAATTTTAGTCAAAATTGCCAGGAGATGTTGTCTAACTACTGTAAAAATTTCAAAATGATCGGAGTTCGGGAAGGCATCCATTTTACCGTTAGATCAAAACTGGGCAAAAATTGAGCGAATTTTAAACAAAAAATAAAAATATTTTTCCAATTTAATAATTTAGTTCCAAATAAAATTCTAATGATTTTGGAACCTCAAATATATGTTTCTAAGATACCTATTTTTATTATAGCTTAAAATATGATCATTTAAAATTAATATGAATTTATTTCAAAACCGATTTTTGCAAGAATAATGTTTTGAAATGATTTTGATTCAAACTTGGTTTTGATCAATCTAACAATGATGTAAGTTTATGTTTGAGCTATATAATCAATCAATTAAGAAACTTTACATTAATCCTAAGCAAACACTCAATTACCGACTAGGTGAGTCTTCGAATGCTTCGATTTGTTTCTTCAAATTGATTCTTCACTTGAAGCTTTTCCCTTGAAGCTTTAGCATATGATCCTTGATCTTTTGTGCTTCATGAAATGCATTGCTAGCTTGTGAGTGATGAGAATGATTTTCTTTGACTTGTCCAACGCTTGTAGTTGAATGATCTTGATTTGGATAGATCGGTTTTAGTCGAATGCTTCATTGACTTGATTGGATATTGATTGAATGATCCTTATCAAACTTCCTTTGAGCAATCATGCTATTCTTGATTTTCCAAATAAGAAATCTATAATCTTATATCAAGAACATGTTAAATTACACATGATTAATTTATTGTTATTATCAAAATAAGATTAAGACCTTCAAGGTCAACAGTATACTCAGCTATTCTTATCCTACCGGATTCGGATAATATCCTTATCTATTTTTTATATATAACTATAATTATATATACGTTGTCTTATGTTTTGTGTAAACTTTATGATGTTATTTTTGAATTTTTGAATTTTGAATTTTTGATGTTATCTATTGGTGTACTTTTGAATTTTTATGATGTTATTTTTTACTTAAAAAAATAAGGGTATTATTGACATATTGATATAATTTTACTTTTCTTTCCTGTACCAACCAAATACCGGAAGGAAAATGAAATGGTATTTCCTAAATACTTTCCATGCTTTACCAAACACAGGAAAAGAAACTTGACAGGAACTTTAGTTTCCCACTTCCATGGGAAAGACAGCGGAATCGATTTCCCTTATGTGAACCAAACGAGGCCTAAGAGCATCATTTGGTTATACTAATGATGTCTATAATTATGAATTATATTAAGAATATATTTGACTTAGTTTAGGATTTCACATGTTAGTTTAGTAAAACATCATTGTTATACTTGTGGCTCGTTTGGTTCCATTTTGTGAAATTATAAATTACTATATTTAGAATAAATCGGGTCAAGTAATAGTATTAATTAAATTGGATGTACTATTGTTAGTAAGAATAACTATATGGAAACATAATAGAGAGACAATATCTCAATGTGAATGGCAAATATGATTCATTATTTCTATTGCATTGAGGTTAGTCATTGGTTAAGTTGTTGTCTACTGAATAATATGTCGTGTACTCGTCCTATATACTTTCATCTCTCTTATACTCTTACATTTGACGCCATTTTATTTTATATATATATATATATATAGTTTGTATAATATTACATATATATTTGTTAATTCAAAGTGTGATTACAATATAATATACATAATTATATATATAAAGTAAAAATAGGTTAAAAGAATCCAAAATTTGACACAAAATGATAATGAATTGGTTATAAGTTCATCCATAGTGAATTCAGGTCATATGTTATAACCATTATCTTTTTAATTTTTTTAATGAAATAAAATATACAAGCCTTTTAAAAATTAAGTAAAAGTAAGCAGAAGGATTATTTAGTTATAAATATCTGATTGATTCAAAACTTTGCATACTTACTAAACACAATAAAAGTTGCTACTTATTTAATTATAGATAATATTTAATGGGTCAAGTGATACTTAATCCCTACCTACTAACTAAAAAAATAAAAATCCCTACCTACTAACTAAAAAAATAAAAACCTCCCTCAATTTTTTAGAATAAATAATAATAATAATAATAATAATAATAATAATAGGTCAATTGTTACTTAGGTCAGTAAAATTTTCACATCTCGCGCTTATTTTTCATTGAAAAAACAAAACCTCCCTCAATTTTTTACCCTAAATCGAGCCCACCAAAATTATTACATCTCCGCTCTGAAGCTCACATACTCAGACCTCTCCGTCTCTCGCCATTACTCTACTCTCACCGGTATCATGCACTCCATCTCTCACTGGTAGTCCTCTTTGCATCTCTCTACGCCTCTCATCTCTCTATCTTTCGCCGTTACTCCACTTTTATCTACATCTATCACCGTCGTTACCGAAAGTCTCATTGTGTATTATGTAGTTGGGCAATTATGATTCTCTATTTCATGCCAAAAACGGTCTAAAAAACAAACCTTAATCTAGTTGTATTTTATTGAAGATTTTACTGTGTTTAATTTTATTGCGAAACTTGAAGACATATTTATTAAAAAATACATGAACCGATATACTTTTTTTTGCTCTTTAATGTGAGATTTTATTAAAAATTATTTTTTTAAAAAAACTTTGTGTTTTTATTAAATGATTTTCTTTATTCGGATATATTTAGTTTTGTTGGAATGATTTAATTTAAGTGTTTATTTGTTTAAGCTTTGTGTTAGATGTGTGCTTTCTTTATTTTGAGCCGTTGGATGAGATTAATCTTAGCCATTCTTTGCACACACATATATACATCTCTTTCTCGTCACTTGCCTTAGAGAGCAGCCGCACAACACATGCACACACTCGTCTTTTTCTCTCTCTAGAAAACTTTGAAGAAAAAAAGTTCTTTTGTGCTTTTCATTTGTTTAATTCTACATATTAGTTTTGGTTGAATACACTTTGAGTTTTGTTCTCTCATCTTGAGAGAGTATTGGATCGATTTTTGATATAAGCTATATGCGAAATTTTGTTGAGTTTGATTCGAAATTTTGGGGTTTCTTTTGGGCCAAGATCGATTCTCTTTGGTGTGTATTTTCGGACCTGTTGTGGTGTTCTTCTTGTATCTGTTTTAAATCGATTGTGGCTATGTGTATTTCGGTTGTGGTTTATTAGGATTTGTGTTGAGATTTAAAGACCTGTTGTGTATCTATTTTGGACCTGCTGTGTACGTGATCTGGGGCAACGAACTGTTGTATATTCGGTTCATATGTGGGGTTCTTGGATTTGAACTTTGGAAGCAACACTTTCTTCAATTTTTGGTTATATCTCTTTCATTTTATGTGATTAATTTCTCCAAATCGGGTACTATCTTGCTAATACTTTTCTTGTTATTCTATACTTAAAATCTGTGTCGAAATATGTTCTTGAATTGCTAAAATTGATGTTGTGTAAATCTGTTGCTATTAGTCTGTTTCTTTAAGAGCTGTTTTGTACTGATTATTGCTGTTATTTTTGCTGCATAAAAACTGTTTTTAATTGGCTAAAAATCTGGTGCTGTCTTTGCTATTTCTGCTGCGAAAATCTGGTTTATGTTTGTTAATTTTGCTACTGTGTATAAGCTGTTCTATGTGTGGAAAAACAATTTTATATCACTGCGAAAATCTGTTTTAAACTGCTTTCTATTGCAGCGGAAAACTGATTATGTATACTGTTTTTGCTGCAAATTTGCTGTTAAGAAATAATTCTTTTAAATCTGAATTCGTTATGTTTTTGAAGCCCTAATTTGTTCAGCTAAATTTCATATATGTTGGGTCTTAATATATATAAATTTGTGAAATATACTTGTTCAATCTTCATATAAATCTCATGTTTGTGTTAAATCTTGGCTTGAATTGCTCTGTTTTCAAACTTTGTATATGTTTGTGGCTTTAAAGTAAATTGTTTCTTGCATATAGATATATGCAATTGATGCGGCATCTGGAGCTGCGTTTTTGGCTTTGGATATCTTAGCGAGAGATCATGTCCTTGATCTTTGTGCTGCTCCAGGTAAATGCTTTTTACCAGCTGATTAACATTAATCTGTGAAGATACTATGTTTGATCTATAAGATGCTTCTTCCATTTATATGCATTGCGAGAACTAATACAAGTTGAATGGTTGTATTGGATGGTTTATACTGCTATGTTTAGGTGTCTGTTGAGTGACTACTTCAAGCTATTAGGCTAAGGCTACTCTGCCCCCTCATCCCTACCCCACACTTTGGAAGTTATCTATTTGTTGAATCCAAACTTATTTTTCTTCTTATTATTTTTCTTAGCTAATTTGTTTACATGCCTCAATTTCCTTCCTTTAGTGATTTATATGTGTGTGTGAAGTATAATCTGAAGGGTTGCTAAGAACATAATAGCTTCATCAAGTTTTAAGGTTCAATTTTTCTATAAAGGGAAGGTCCAAATCTTTTCCCTTTCGGGTGGGTGCCTTGCCAAATAGGCTAGTTACGTTCTCCATTATTTACTCTTTCATTTCATCCATTTCAAATCCCAATTTGCGTAGATATGTTGTATTATTTTCCACTGATTAAATCTTTGCCCTTTTTTTGTTTAGGTGTAATGGAAAGATGGAATTGGTGAAGGAAGAGACATGTTTAAAGCGAAATCTATCTTCTGAGGCATCCATGCTGTGGTGTTTGGAGGTTCTTATGGACGAAGTAAGTTAAAAATTATTTTTCTGTTGGATTTTTATTTTACCAAATTGTTCGACTCTTTTCTAATGGGTTGTGCCTGTGGATCAGAATTTCATCTTTGTCCCTAAAATAATTGGAATTTTCTCTCACTAGGTGCATTTATTTCAATAATGTTTGCCCCTTTACGGTGCAGCCATTAAATGCCCTTTACAGTACTAGTGTACACTTAATGAGACTTTATTTTTTCTAGTTAATATTTATGGGTTCTTACATAGTTACATATGCTTTCATGTTGGTTATAATACATAGTTACGTATGTATTATAAAGATTAAGGATGTAAGCTTGAATTGCTATAAAGTGATAAAGAGGAGCTAAGCATAATTTAATTCTTTGTCAACTTAAAAAGAAGGGCTGGCTGAATTCTACAAGGGCTACAATACTTGATAAGAAGGGCTGGCTGAATTGCACTCAATCAAAACCCTTATTTTAAAACACAATTGATAAACAAGCTCTTATTTCAAAATGATAATGATATCTAAACTCTTATTTCTATAAAATATTATTCATTAGCTTTTTTTGCAAAATATATTATCACGCAAAACTTTTTACCTCATTTTCAGAATTTTTAAAAACAAATTCAATGTAAGGTTAAATTGATAACTACTATTTGATTTTTCCTTTGCTAAATTCTATGCACGAGTTCAAATTTATTTGAATTATAATTTTGGAGTTAAAGTTTTTAAACTATATAGCCATTTCTAGTAAAACTAACTTATACTAGGTCAATAGTGACTTATTTTAAGTTTTATAATATTTTTTTTCTACATGTGTAGTTTAAATAAATTTAAGGAAAAAAATATGTTGTTGGATGGTCAAAAGTAATTTTATTTAGATATTCAAAACTTGTTTGTACTATAATAATTAATTATAGTTTTTTTTTTTGGAGAAAAAGAGTTTGCAAGGCTCATATAAGAAAATAAAATATAACACAATTTTAATCGCAAATTATTAACTGTTAAATAGATGCCAGGGTTTCATTTTCCAAGTAGCTTGATAACCTACTTTGTAATCGCATTGTCTAAGACTCTAAGGCCTCGTTTGATTCAGGTATTAGGATCAGTGGGATTAATAATACCAGTATTAATAGTACTGGACTATTAATCTTGATATTAATTTAATACCAATACCTTGTTTGATTTAGGGATGGCAAAAATAACCGCGGGTTCGGGTACTCGTGGATTTTTACCCGAACAGGTCTATTTTGGGTAGTAACTTTCGGGTCCGAGTCTGGGGCGGGAAGAGAATAAAATAAGCGGGTCCGGGTCTGGGTATTTAAATACCCATATCCGAAGACCCGCCCCGATATATATATATATAAATTTTTTTTTATATACATATATATAAACTATTAAATAATAAACATAAGTTATTACTTTATTAGCCTAGGGTTTCTTCATTTTACTTTCCTAATCTTTGATTCCACAGCCGCACACAGATATACCCATTAGTCATTATCCACTGCCCACATTCGTAACTCACCCAAACACCCACTTTCCATCTCCGACTCTCCGCGGCACAGCCGTCTGCCCGTCTCCCTCTTGGCCTCTCGTCATCTTCCGAGAGTTTCACAGTCCGGCTCCAGCAATGCGACAGTTCGGCCTCCTCTCCCTCAAGCTTTCATCAAGTAACTCTCTCTTTATATATATATATCTATCTATTCATGTCAGGATATGATTTCTTTTTATTTATGTTACCCTCTTTCAATAATAAATTAGAAGGAATGAATTGGGGTTGATTTTTATCTATCCACGTAATACATCAAGATGACGAGGCTGATGATAATCCATTCTTTTATAAATCATGTGGACAATCGAGGCATTTGTCTGAGTACAGGGGATGTAGTTTTTGTTTGGAATTGGATATATAAATTTTTTGTTTGGATATAGTTTTGTGTAATGAGTACAAGGGATGTGGTAATGATGATAACACAATTTCTCTCACTAATTCAATTGTTATTGAGGGTATGTCCTATGATTTTTCTTTGAGTATACACTGAGATTTTTCTGCTGTGTATACACTGTGATTTTTACTGTTGTGTATACACTGAGATTTTTCTCCAATTTGTGGCCTTTTTTCAAAAAAAATAAAAATAAAATAATTTTCGTGGGTACCCGCGGGGTACCCGGACCCGAAACTGCCGGTTCTGGGCACTACCCGAACCGATTTACACGGTTCTGGGGCTGGGGTTGGTCCGTGGTTCTGGGGATGGGTAATAGCTACCCGGCCCCGACTCGCCCCGTTGCCATCCCTAGTTTGATTCGTGCAATATTAATATTAGGATATCCTATGCTGATGTTAATATCATGTTTGGTTATGTAACTCGTATACGAGACTATATTTTGGACTAACGAAAAAAAATATTTTAAAAACGAATTTTTTTAAAAAAAATAATTTTAATTTTAATTTTTTTTTAAACTAATAATAATAAAAATAATGTAGTAGTGGCATTTTTGAAAATATTATAATAGTAATGGCATTTTTAAAAATATATGGTTCATTTTTCTTAATCTTGGATAAACAATACCACCTCCCCCTGGTTATACCACAAAGAGTGGTATTAAGTTAGTACCGGTATTAGTAATCTTAACACATTTGTGCGAATTAAATAAGGTATTATAAAAAAAGTGGTATTAATAATCTCATTCCATTTTTTAATACCCAAATCAAACGAGGCATAAAAGCTCGATTTTCAATTCACATAGAGGGTTATGTATTTCATAATAGAGCAAAATATATATATATATATATATATACACGTACTTCTTTGGCAGGTTTGTCTAAATTAATTTGTACTAATTTCAATTCGGTCGCAACTAAAATTGACACGCGGATAAAATGAAGAAGTAGACCAAAACAAAAGATCGGACAGATGCGGAGACTGGAGAGTTTGTTACATATGAGAGTGGGCTTAGAGATCAAAGATTCCTTTTTATTAATGATTGTTCATAGTAGACAACATAACATGTTCCGTTAAACTAAAAAACAATCTTAATTTATTTGCTTTGATCAATTATATATTTTTCCATTCCCTGCCACAACAAAAAAAATTCAAACAAGAAAGTCTCCTATCTTTCCTCGAAAAACTTCCACCACCATGTTAAATCCTGCACATCATATAAAAACCAAATAAGCTTCCACTGAAAATATGAAACAAATTTAAAAATTACTTGAATCAAATTTTGTGTATCAAAGAAATACGTGACATTCATTTGCTTTTAGAAAATTTATGTACTAAATTGGCCAGGGTTAGTAATTTTACTGGTTGCAATTAATGTCAGGGTCAGTAATCTTAATAGTGAGGTTGCAGAGTTGAGAAAGTTGTTTCGATCTATTGTAATCGATGGGGAAAGACTTGAACACACTGGTAAGACACTTGCATATTGCTTTGCGATCAGGTACAGAAGCCGCCGCTAATTTGTCCAATGCTTGTATATTACCACAACACTCAGCACTTGGATCTGGCGATGCGTTTAAATCAAAAGATTCACACGGAATCAATTACGGTACTATGTCGCCACACTGAATCACTCCCCTCGCAGGGCTCATAATCAGTGCTAACACAACCAAAAAACTCATCAACCATGCAGAGGTAAAGGCAGTCATCTTTCAAAACAGAAATTGTTAGAGAGAAAAACTAATGTATATATGTGTTATGTTAGAAAGTGAGTCGAGAGATTTAGTGATGATGCCTGGCTAAGCTTTGTAACTTCGTTAATTTATAGTAGAGGGATGGCCAAGGGATTTACCTAGTCCTAATCTCGAATTACTAGAATGCCATTGTAACTGGCTTATAATCATGGTCCATATTTGATTATGTGTAAATAGTGCACGATAATTAGCTTTAAATTAAAAAAAGTAAAACTGCATATTTGATTGGTGTTGAAATGAAAATGATGTATTTTTAAATTATTTTTATATTTTGGTGTATGCCAACTACGCATTAAAACGAATGCATGATTTTTTTCATTTAAAAAAAACAACAACAGAAGTTTTACTAAGAGCATCCACAACGGAGGATGTAAAATTTAGGCTAAATTTACAATTGGATTAGTTAAATTTTAAAGGAGAGCACAATGAGTAGGGTAAGATATAAGTAACATGAAGATGGCTCACCCATATAATTTTTGTGCCCAAAATAAAAAATAAAAAATTGGTCATACGAGTGAGCCACACTTGTATGAGTCATATATGGTTCATACGAGTGAGCCACACTTGTATGACCATTTTGTTATTATTATTTTTTTACTTTTTCATTACATGAGTGAGCCACTTTCATATCATTTTTTTTAAAATTTTTATACGGGTGTCCTAAATTCGTATGAGTTATGCAAGTGTGTGTCAATCGTATGAGTAAAAATTAGTGGTATGCTCAATTTACCCTACTCGCTGGGCATGCTCTAAGAAATTATAATATACTACACAAATGGGGGATAATTATGTTCTTTTGGCAAATAAATAAATAAAATAAAAATAATTTATTATTGGCAATAGTTTCACGACAGTTGGTTTCAACTAATCAAAAACACAATTTTGGTTAGGAATTTAATAGGGCTATGGTCATCTTTTTTTTGCCAACTGATCCATGGAGTTTTTATATATGGTAGTAGCTTTTCAAAGAGTTGTTTTTTTCTCCTTCCTTCTTATCTATATGGTAAATGAGTTGTTGAAATTATTTAGTGCTAACAGAATAATTAAGACAACTCGAGAAACGATTTCGATTGAAAACAACTCATAGTAAATGAGTTGTGTATGACGATAGCTTAAAACCCTTTTTGTAAGTTTATCCCTATAATTACAAATAACGAGTCCTAACTCTCTTTGACCGGTGAGATTTTAAATGGGTGCCCTTGAATATGAGATTTATCTTAAATCTAAATAGATACCCCCCCTAACTAAACTAACCCATTTGTTCAGCTTAAAACTGTTATTTGGCTTGGATTTTTAGCATTTGCTAATGAGTTTTTATTTGTTTTCACATCTAAATCTCTCTATTTAACTACAAATAATGAAAATTTATCACAACCCTGTTAACCTGTGAGACTTAAATCTGAGATCTCCCAAATCCAAATTAATGCATCCATAACTAGACTAATCCACATGATCAACTTAAAACCGTTATTTCGCTAGGTTTTTTGACAATTGCTAATGGGTTTTCATTTGAATTCACATATTTTGTTCTAGTTTATTCCTCTTTGCTATTTGAATCACACAAACTTATATGAAACTGATACAAACGCACATGTTATAGGTGTGCACGCTTGATTGCATTGCACATATTTAATTTAAAATGAAAAAAGTAAATAAAAAATGATTTTATTCAATAGTTAATTTTTTTCTTACCAATCAAAAGATTGTGCTTTCTTATAGGCTGAAGTCTTGCTAAATTCTTACTTTTTAAGAAAATAAGAGAAAAAATGAGTTCAAAATTTAGCATCCTAACTGAGTAAATTATTTTAATCATGAAGAATTGAATTCGAACCCCCTTATAAGAACAGCAAGTATATACAACAAAATGACTTTAATCAGTAATTACAGGTCCTATGCTCTAAACTTGTCCGTTGTGCACTGGCTGTACAATTTAAATTTTGAAAATTTGAGATTGTTTCTTGAAGTTATCTAATCACAGCTAAAAGGGGCCCAAAAGGCACCACCGGGCTTCCGCTTAATTTGAAAATCGTAAATAACAAATGGCCCAGTGGGCCATTGCTTAAACGGCTGGTTTCAATTCCTTCCTTCCCCGTGTTGACAATAACGCTACTATAAAATATGGCTAAAAAAACTTCCATTCCACCAAATCTCCCTCTTTTCAAACTTTTTCAAATTTGGAAAACCCTGAAATTTGAGCAATCTTCATCAGAGTTCATATCTTGTGTACACAAATGGAGATTGTATCTGGCTCGATCACTTCTTGTTCAAAGGAACATCAGAAAATCTATCAGGATTGGTTCAACTTCGTCGATTCAGGTCTCTATCTTTACTAACTATCTATCACATTTCTTCTTCAATCAACTCCTTGAAATTAACTCATCATATACTTACTGAACCTATCTTTATATGTTTGTGTATTTTATGTAGACGCTGATGGTCGTGTAACCGGAAGTGATGCCACAAAGTTTTTTGCTATGTCGAATTTATCTCGCCCTGAACTCAAGCAGGTATACTTTCTATTTTGTGGTTCTCATATGTACTCTTTTTTATTAATGTGAAATCTTAGATGATCGACTATGCAATGTATTTGCGGTTTTGTTTCATTTTGGCTTGTGGCGTAGAGATGAATGATGTCATGCTTTCGAAGTTTGAGTTATGCTTGATTAGTCCATTCATATTATAGGTTGAAGCAAACATGTCTAAATGTTACAGGCTTCTTAAAGCGATTGTCCTTTTCAGTTTAGTTTTATGAAAGGAATGAATCTAAGTTCGACTTTCAGACTTTTGATTAGATCTATAGGTTTCCGTGTGTTTTGCTAATGTCCAGGATTGCGGCTTTGGTTAGTTGCTATGAAATGTAAAGGAGTTGTTCATGGTTCATAACTTTTAGACTTTGTAAAAATTTCCCCTAATCCATGTCTACTGGTGGTCCATGTAGGCGGCACAGTATTTTATGAGTATATTGGAACTTTTAGTTATATGTATGTTTTATGAGTTTATCGGAACTTTTAGTATGTACATAACTTTGAGATTCTACAATTGTCATTCTCCTAAATTTCTTCTAGTATTTCACAGATTTCTGTGACCAAACAATGTGTTTTCTTATTATAGGACTAGTTTTATTTGCTTCACTTTATAATTCGCTCTTGTTGAGTAGTTAATATGTAATAATTTGAAATGCTGGTCAATTAGACATCAACCACTTGTTATTTTGTTTTGACCATCCTGTATTGTTGATCCGTTTATAGTTGTGTATGCTTCAATGGGCTTTTCTATTCATTAATAAGTCCGTGCGTTTCTGAAGGTTTGGGCAATTGCAGATACCAAGAGACAAGGTTTTTTAGGCTTTAAAGAGTTCATCACTGCAATGCAGGTTGCACAGTGCTGCTTTTTTGTTAATTTATATTTCTAGTAATTAGTAACAAGATTGCAAGAATGCAACTCTGATTTTATTCTCTTAATTATAGTTGGTATCTCTGGCACAAGCCGGCCATGAACTCAGCCCAACTCTCCTTACAACAGGCAAGTAGTATACTTTGTGCTGCTTTTCATATGCTTATAATGTTTGACATCTGACGAACATCTAAATTAGATTTAAACTAAAATTTGCACTTTATAAACTTCATAGGTATTACTTGATTTTTTGACTTGGTTATATATATATGACATTACGACCAATCCAAGAAATATACTTACTAGGCTAGTGAACCTGAACTCAATAGGGTTGTCATTCTGTGAACATAACTGTTCATTACTAAAGAAATCAAAGTAGTTTAAAGCTAAAACGCGACACTACTAGGATAAATTTCAAGGCTGCCAGTCTGCCATATCATGCGCCATCACATTAAAATCATGGGTGAGATTTTAGATATTAGATATTAGACATCTGTCTTAAATTCTGTAGATGATTCGTGTAGTTATATTATTGTCAATTGAGGGTGATTTTTAAACCACTTCTGAAACACTATTATATCTTTTTTCAAATAACTAAACCTAACATAACTCTTTCCCTCTTATAGTTGACATGGAACCTTTAGCACCTCCACAGATGGATGGTTTGGAATCCTTAATTGCTGTAAGTAATTCTTCTAATTTTCACTCTTCACAATTAATGTTTTGAGTGAATCATTGATCTTTTATACTGTTTTTTTTTCCCAGAAGAGTAAGACTAAGATTTCAACAACAAATGGCAACGCTGCAGCAAATGGTTTGTATACTTCTTATCTTTCTAGAGAAAACTAATATTAGTTATATTTGAATTCCGTTAAGCTGTCCTGTTGGAACAATGTAGGAACTACCCAATTGCAGCCATCACCATCGCCATTACTTAATTTGTTCACTTCAAAGCCTACAAAGAAGGTAATAGTTGATAGTAGTACCTTTTTTTTCTACTTATAGCTGGTCCTCTCCACATTTTTCAGTCTTGTTTCGTTTTTGTACGATGTTATTTGCAATGTCTCCATTCTTGAGCATTTGTATTTTAATTCGGAAAGTGATATGATATCTTCAAAAGAATTGCATTTTTTAGAGTACTGACTTCTTCGTTTCATTGATTTGCTTTTCATTTGGTATTTATACTCACGCACATCTTTAAGATTTGAGAGTTCAGTATTCAAAATATATCTTTGTATACTTGCTTGATGCTTTTCTCTCCCTCATCTTTGCTTATTTTGCCCAGACATCTCTCAATGCTGTTACTTCAATAACGGATGGCTTGAAGAGATTATACCTTGAAAAGCTAAAGCCTTTGGAAGTTACTTACCGTTTCCATGATTTTGCATCTCCTTTGTTGGTGAGTTGACTTTGAACACTTCTTTATATATGTTTATAAGAGATGCATAGTCTGTTTTATTCTCTTTATATACATTACCAGTTTCAGTGGCATTGTTATCTGAAGCTGTGCATGCCTTTGTGGACTGACCTGTGATTTCTCCATATGTAGACAAATAGTGATTTTGATGCTAAACCCATGGTCATGCTTTTGGGCCAATATTCGACCGGGAAAACCACATTTATTAAACATTTACTTAAGTGCAACTACCCAGGTCAGTCAGGTTTCTACATCTCCAAGGTCTTCCATTTTTCATATAGGACTTATTGCAAGGAATTATCTTTTGGTTACAAGTTCTTTTTTCATTTTCTCATTTTTGCCAGGAGCTCACATTGGACCAGAGCCAACAACTGATCGATTTGTTGTCGTTATGGTATGAAAATGTATTAATTTGAATTATAATTTTGTTTTCATAAATTTATTGCTACCTAATTACTGGACAAGAAGTGGTAGAAGATACGACACAAAATGAGCATGAATACATATGGATTTGAAGAGCATAAAAAATAACATTGGTGGTCATACAACCACATAAGAGATGTATAAAAGCACCACCAATTGAGTTCTCTTAATCTCTTCCATATTTTCAATCCGCAACAATCTGTTGTTTATTACTTTGAGGATTTTCAGTTTCTTATGCGTGTTTATGATTTTAATAGAATTGTTGTGTGTGATTTCTGGTTGTCTTCATGTACTTAGACTGGACCTGATGAGAGAAGTATACCAGGAAACACTATTGCTGTTCAGGCAGATATGCCATTTAGCGGTCTGACAACTTTTGGTGGAGCTTTCTTATCTAAATTTGAATGTTCCCAAATGCCACATCCTGTAAGTGTTGAACTTGCTTAAAAGAAAATACTTCCCTGCTAGTACTCAAATATTATATTTTGACGAGCAATTTCTTTGTCATCTTGATGTGCAGCTTCTGGAACATATCACATTCGTGGACACTCCTGGGGTTCTTTCGGGAGAGAAACAACGGACCCAACGGAGCTATGATTTTACAGGTGTTATCTCATGGTTTGCAGCAAAATGTGATCTTATTCTCCTTCTCTTTGACCCTCATAAATTGGATATAAGTGATGAATTCAAACGTGTGATTTCATCTTTACGTGGTCACGATGACAAGATCCGCGTAGTCCTTAACAAAGCAGACCAAGTTGACACCCAACAAGTAAGATTTGTAGCTACTCTATTGGAAATAATTTTCTTCATTCATAGTTTTATGACAAATACGTTTGATGTCAACATATCAACTTTCTTGTTGCTATATAATAGTTGATGAGAGTTTACGGTGCGTTGATGTGGTCGCTCGGGAAGGTTCTAAACACACCGGAGGTTATGCGCGTTTATATTGGGTAGGGTTTTCATGTTTTTTTTTTTTGTTTTTCCCTTCCTTTCTAGCAACTTATTCTGTACTTCAGGCCATCTTATTAGCTTTTTGTAGCGAGTGTTATTTGGAACTATATATCACTCACATCTGACATGGTTGTAGTAAACAAGGAAAGTAGGAAACATGCGTTCTGTTTGTATCACTATGAAATTTGCCAACATAAATAATCTCCCAAGTATGTACCATGGTTGGGTTCTTTGGTCCAATTACTTCAGAAGTTCAGATACAGAATTAATTTGATTTCATAATTTTTTGTTTATATTAAATAAATAGATTGCAGTATTTGCATTTCTGCATATATACTAGATTTTGCAGTTGTGCATAAATTTGGATCAATAGTTTTGATATTACCCAAATTTTAATATATGGCACGTATAAAAACAGTTTAAAGCTCTTGGAAGCAGAGACTCTTCACTAATTTTCTATTTATTGGCTTTCACACAGGTCTTTCAATGACAAGCCTGTTAATGAAGGTGTAGTTGGTCCCATTGGAAAGGATCTTTTTGAAAAAGAACAAGACGACCTCCTTATAGACTTGACAGACATTCCGAAGAAGGCTTGCGAGCGCAGAGTATGTGCACCTCATGTTTGGTTCAATCTGTGTTTGTGAATCTACTCATAATGCGTGCAAATTTGTTAATTATATATTTGCTATAGCGAATTGATTGTTTAATTTATTTGTATTTTGCAGATCAATGAGTTTGTTAAACGTGCTAGAGCTGCCAAGATTCATGCCTATATAATCAGCCAGCTCAAAAAGGAGATGCCTGCCATGATGGGTAAAGCTAAGGCGCAGCAGCGCTTGATTGATAATCTTGAAGATGTATTTGCAAAGGTGCATTCCTCTCTCTCTCTACAAGTAATTATATGGTGTTTGGTGTCGTGAAATGGTGCATCCTTTACTTATTACATCGAATTTTGCAAAGCAGATCCAGAAGGAGTTCCATCTACCAGCAGGAGATTTTCCGAGTGTGGAAAACTTTAGGGAGGTTCTTGGTGGTTATAGTATTGACAAGTTTGAGAAATTGAAGCCCAAAATGATTCAAGTTGTAGATGACATGCTTGGCTATGATATCCCGGACCTCCTGAAGAATTTCCGAAATCCTTATGAATGATTTGAGATGTTACTACAACAATTAAGAGATAACATTTTGAGAAAAGTTAGAAAGTGAAAAATGTTCTTGCGGATGCATATTTTCACCGAGACTACAATTTTATGCCATCATATTTTGTGTTTGTTGTTTTTTCGTTCAGTAGACAAGTAAATAAATAAAGTAGAATGATTTGATAATGATGAAAAAGGGCTTGTGTGACAGTTGAGGGGAATGGGCTAAAAGAGCTTAAATGAGATGACGATCGAAATGTTTAAGTGTAACAAACCCTCTTGATCTAGTGTTAGAATGTTATGATTGGGATAGTTTTGGGGTTGACTGTGTTTGCTCTCTAGGTTGATTCCCGTGTCTATTAAAATATTGCTAGGCTAGCAGCAGTCACAAATAACAACCGGAGTTTAGTCGAAGTGTGCGTAAGTTGGCCAGGACAGGCCTGGACACTCCATGGATAAAACCCAAAAAAAAAAAATGAAATGTTTCAAGTGACTACAAGAAAAAAAAAATGAAAGAATTAAAAAGTAGAAAGAAAAACAAAGTATAAGAAGCTTATATTTTGTTTTCTACGGAAAAGTGATTTCAAAAGATGGAGAAAATGACCTACTTTTGAAAATTTATTTTTTGTATTTTCACGAAAATATGATTGATTTAGTATCCCATAATTTTTTATAATAATAATAATAATAATAATGACAATTTAATATATAACACAAGTGTTTTTAAATGTACCTGTAAAATTATTCTTATCACCTTAGAGTGAGGATATTTTCATTTTATCTCACTCTTTCTTTTTTCAAAAAAAAAAACTTTTCAACTCACTTCAACAGCTGGAGGGCAAGTTTATTGAAAATATAAAACTAAATATAAAGAGATTAATTTCTACCATTGCTAAAACAAAAACACGAAAACCATAAATAAACTTAATAAAATATTCTATTTTATTGTAGATGGGCTACTGGTTTTATTGTTAGAAAGAGAGAAAATGAGAGTTAAAACTTGGGGAGGGTAATGAGATGAAAAGGATCGACAAGATATCCATGTCATTTAATTTAGTTGATAATTAATCTCTTTCCCCTCCCTATAAATCTACTATAAATTGGTTGGTTGCGAGGTTTATGAAGGAAAAAATTGGAAATTTAGGTTTGGTCATATTAGAAAGGATCAAAGGACACAAAGCTATTAATAACTAACAATTGCCCCTAATTTCTTATTGCTCGCTCTATTCTAAGATTTTTTTTCAAAAATTTCTTAGTTAATTATTTGTCATATATAATTTATCAATAGCCGGGATCTCTCAATAATTTACTCGTAATTTCTTCCATGCAATTTTTTCAGACTTAATTAAGCATTTTCTAGAAGGATGATCGGAGAATTACTAACAATTGCCGTGGTGGGGTATAAAGGCTATCTCCAAGATCTTGTTTGGCTTTTGAGAAATATATGGAGTTTGAAGAATGAATTTGAAAAATTATGACACGTAAGAAGCAAGTTATTTAAATTGGAGTGAGAAGAATAATTGTGTGAAGGTATTTAAAAACTTTCAAAAAAAATAGTATAAACGACTGTTTTTTAATTTGGGTATAAATTGGGGTAAGAAGAAAGGTTATATGTAAAGGCTATCTCCAAGATCCTGATTGACTTTTGAGAAATATATGGATTTTGAAGAATGAATTTGAAAAATTATGATGGGTAAGAATCAAGTTATTTAAATTGGAGTGAGAAAAATAATTATGTAGAAGTATTTAAGAACTTCCAAAAGAATAGTATAAACGATTGTTTTTTAATTTGGGTATGAATTGGGGTAAGAAGAAAGGTTATATGTAAAGATAGTATCTCCAAGATCCTCTTTGGCTTTTGAGAAATATATGGAGTTTGAAGAATGAATTTGAAAAATTATGACGGGTAAGAAGCAAATGTTATTTAAATTGGAGTGAGAAGAATAATTATGCGGAGTTATTTAAGAACTTCCAAAAAAATAGTATAAACGACTATTTTTTAATTTGGGTATAAATTGGGGTAAGAAGAAAGGTTATATGTGTTTTTTTTGGTTGGTTTGTTTTTGGGTGAAAGAATGATTTTATAAATTCCTCCATAAAAAGAAATAAAGCAGGAATGATTTTATAAGTGTATTTAAGAAGGTCCTATAACACAAATTGTAATTTTTTTGATATGTGTTATTGCATTGCGATTATAGACCTAGTTGTATTTTATTTTTGATAGGCACTAATAATTTATGATAGATTCGTTTGGTTGCGTAAATTATCTCATTGATAATTATTTATTCTAAATTAACAAATTATAATTCTTTTTTTTATTATTATTATTTTAACAAAAAAAAATGTGGTGTGATATTTTTTTCTACATGATTTTGTATGATAGTTATAAGTTACGTAATTTCAATTATATTTTTTTACGTTTTTTTATTTAATGTCTTAAGTATTAACGTTTATGACTTTATATATTATTTTATTATTATAACTAAATATTCAAATTAGATAATTCATAAATTAAACAATCTAAAATTATACGATTCGTAAATTCAAGAACGATAAAACGGGTCGGTTCGTAACTAATTTATATTATTATTTTTAAGTACATAAGTAAGCACCTATATAAAAAGTGAGTAGGTTGTTATGATCGGAATTTGAAAGTCCAAACTCGAATCATACAGTAAACCTACCACATTAATCTCCTATTCTCAATCATTAGAAGAAGTTTTTCTAATGGTTTATCTACGAAGATGCTTATAGTTGATATAGAATTATATATAATTATGGATATGTCATAACAAAGTAATTATATTGACATTGTTTATGGATTGTGGATGATAAATAGTGTCACATTATATACAATGTGTGTAATTTTTTTATTTTTTTTATGTGACAATAAATAAATAAATAAATAAATAAAAATGAGGCTTGCACTATAAAAAAAGAAGTGGTAAGACTCCATTTGATAATAAAATAAAAAATAAGTTAAAAAATACTTTCAATTTCATACACATTTGAAAAAATGAATATATTTTCATCCTCTTTAATTTTTATAAAATATAATTTTTCAAAAAATAAAAAATATATTTTATTACAGAAGGCAACTTATTTTTTAACTTTTGAAGCAAATTTTAGAATTGGATTTGATTATTCTTATGTGTTATGCCATAGCAGATACTGTCGTAGGAGGTGTAGATCCCAAGGAGAAACATAATCAGAAAGCACCCAAAAAATTGTTAGAAAACTTAAAAACACTGAGTTCACAACGCACAAAGGACTTCCTCAAGGCATCGGCTTTGTGTGCCGCTGAAACACAAAAATATAGCAGAAAGAGAGAGAGAGGGAGGGGTAGGTATGGAGAAAATAGGGAAGAGATTTACGGGGAAGGTGGCGATTGTGACGGCTTCGACTCAAGGCATCGGCTTCAGCATAGCCGAGCGCCTCGGCCTCGAAGGTGCCTCTGTTGTCATCTCCTCTCGCAAACAGGTAGACCGACTAGCTTCTTCCTTTGTCTTTTTTTTTTCATTTCTTGAATTCATGTTGTTTACTTTCATTTAAATTGTTCAGCGGGGTTTAGATTTTTTCTCAAATTGTTGATTTTATTGGGATAGGATTGAGGTGAATTTGATTGGTTTATGATTGGGATTGGATTTTTGCAGAAGAACGTAGATGAGGCCGTGGAAAAACTAAAGGGAAGAGGTATTCAAGTGTTGGGATTGGTATGCCATGTCTCTAATCCTCAACAACGAAAGAACCTCGTTGACGTGACTCTTCAGGTCAGATCCCAACCTAACCACTCCCCTATGCTTGTGCAATTGAATTTGTAGATCCCTCTTTTGTTTGTAACTTATTACACTTGTCTATGGATTGAATGAATTAGGCTTATTTCTTTTGTTACTCTTAGAGGTTGATCCACATAGCCCAACTCATTATGATATTTTCTTCTTTTTTCACAAACCAGACTGAATATTCATGCTGATTAGGTGTTCTTTATTTACTTAAACTTTTCAGCCCAGATTTCTAGTTTCTGGACTCAAATTTGTGCTTTGCTTCTCCATGTTTGTACTCTTAAAATATGTACGCCTTGGAAATTTCAAATGCCTCTAGCTTCACCAAGTTGAAGCTGTAGCGTTTTTAGTCAGTGTAGTTGTATTATAGTAGTTGGAGCTATTAAGTTTATGTGGGTGCACACACCATTTAGTTTTGTTCTACGTGGTACAGTGGCTATCATGAAATTAAAAGGATAAATAATAGAATAGTATGGCCCCATGCTTGTGGACGTTCCATTTGGGTGTTGCAAATTAAATTTTTTACCAAAAATTACTAGGACAGCAGAAGCAATTCCTGCAGAACAAAAATTGGGTATTTAACTATTAAAAGCAACAATCTACTGTTGGCTAACGCAGTTCTCTTCTACAAAAGAGAATATGAAAATTGTCATGCAATGCTAAGTTATAGGGGCGAGAGGCCATGCTGCATTATTATTGTTATTTCGATCAATGGTTAGCAGTTACTGATATTTTAGTATGTCCTTTTGAAAGGGGTTGATTCAGCCCATTATTTAGCTTGATTAAAGTCCCCTTTTCTTGAATAAAACTCTCTTTCATGGTTGCAGAAATATGGAAAAATAGATGTGATAGTGTCCAATGCTGCTGCCAATCCCTCTGTCGACACCATTCTGGAAACTAAAGAATCAGTCCTTGACAAGCTATGGGAAGTTAATGTGAAAACCTCTATACTTCTTTTGAAGGTAAGACATTTTGATGAACAAATTGATGTAGATATAAGAGAGGAATAATTGCAACAGTTACCAGAGATCGTTACAGCAACTCTCTCCGGTTGTTCCAACTTCCAACCACTTCCTTTTTCCTCTTTATTATTATTATTATTACTGAAAATTTTATTTTCAAGTATCATATCTGTTGATGTTCTTGATCATAAGACGTAATTATTCTTATTTCACCTATTACAGGATGCAGCTCCACACTTGCAGAAGGGTTCATCTGTTGTTTTCATTTCCTCCATTGGTGCCTACAACCCGCAGTCTTCCATGGCTATGTATGGGGTGACCAAGACAGCCCTCCTTGGACTTACCAAGGTTCTTCATGATTCCGATATACTTGCGGAACGCGATTGGATTTTTTGACTTGGGTATTAGGGGCCAATCCATATTAGTGGAGATTTTTAATGTTAAGCACACAGGTGTACTAAATTCATTATCAGTTTAATTTTCACAGGCATTTTCTTCATAGCCAAATTGCATAAAATGACTGATAAAATGCCTGTGCACCTTACACCAACTCACCAACTCTTTTCTTTTTTTTTTGTTCCTGTCACACAAAAAATGAAAAAAGAAAAGAGTTGCACACTAAAAATATAAAGGTGGGGCCGTAGGCAAAAATCTCCTTAGAAGATGAACTACCCTAATCTTTTGTTTCTGATTTATCTATTCATATTATTCTCTCTTGATCTTCCCTAGGCACTTGCAGCGGAGATGGGCCCGGAGACTCGTGTAAATTGTGTTGCACCTGGTTTTGTACCCACACACTTTGCAGATTTTATCACAAAAAACGAAGCTATTGTAAGTGTGTAACGGCTTTAGAATTATATTGTGCCCATCTATCTCCATTGAAAAGATTATGGAGATTTCTACCTAAGACTTGGTCAGTGATTGACTTGAGGGTTTTTGAATTGTTGTACAGAGGAAAGATATTGAGGATAGGACATTGCTCAACAGACTTGGAACCACAGAAGATATGGCTGCTGCCGCTGCCTTTTTGGCTTCTGATGATGCTTCTTATATTACTGGAGAAACTCTAGTTGTTGCTGGAGGACTTCCTTCCCGACTTTAGATGTGTTTTTGCAATCTTCTCTTCTAATTTACATTAATAGTTGTGTTTTTGGTTTTTGTTCTTGCAATATTCTCGTCTAATTTACGTTGATAAGAAGCCGTGATGATTGCTCGGAAGGGATTCCATAAAGTCCAGTATCAATAAATTCTGAGTTAGTTTTCGACTTTTGGTTGATTAAATTACGTTGGTTGGCTTTACTTCTCTTTTGGAGGTTGATATTCATTATTCAACAACCACAAAGTAAATGACAGCAGCACTACTTGAAATTAAGATAAAACAATTGTGCTAGCAGTTCTCTTTTATTTGCAGGCTGTAACTCATGATGCAACTCAGGATACTACTATGTTTTACGGTTGCAAGGGTATGTAACAGCTTATTTCTATAGGACCACTACCCTGTTTATCACTTGCCATTTCCTATTTCGTGGAGTACAATAGCTGTTATTATTGATTTCATTTACTATAAAAGCAAAATGAAAGGAAGAAACGAAAATTGTACGCAACTTTTCTTTGGAATTTCAAATTCAGACCAAAAGGTACAAAAGTAGAGTGTTTACCAGCATAATCTTAGGCCAGGGGCCCTTTCCTTCTGAGTGCACACATCCCATGATAGATACAATCCTCACAAGCAAGTCGTATGATAAAATTAAAAAACATAAATGACCCAAAACACATTTCATTTTGTACTTTTGGTCTACCCAAAGATAGCAAACACTGCTATCACTATATGCATATAGGAAAGCCATACGGCAACTCTTGCAACTTCTGTACATAATATACGCTAAACATAAAAAATGCAGTGGAAAAGCAGCACACGACAACATTTCATAGCTGTGCTCAGAGGGAAATACATTTTTTTCCCCGCCTACTAGCTCTCCATTAAGCATTATATATACCCACAACACGTCTGTTGTTTTACTTGCACTTGGTGCACAAAATGGTCTGCCTATACGTGTGATTGCTTCAACTTCCCATATATATCGATTGACCATTTGAAGATTGAACTCTAAAACGATCTGTAAGTAGCATCTACACAGGTATCACATCAGCATTCTGACTTTCATCACATGTCAAAACAAGACCTTCAACGTATGTTGGGAGGAGGCAACGGGCCCACTGACATCCCGTTGAAATGGGCTCTGTTGGAGGGACGATCATCAGCACATTATCATGGCGTCGGACAACCCCCATCACACTTACAGTGCTCCCCTCTTTGATATACCTGTACAAGTGGAACCCACTTGATATACCATTTGCGTCGGTAATAGGAGAAGCCCTTTTATTATCACTACGAGGGTTATTTAACAAGAGAGTGCTATTGCCAAAATAGAAATGGCTTCTACCAAGGCTAAGCACTATCCTTAAGATATAATATGTACAACAACTCAGCGCATCATTTGCTTTGGCAATGCATTTCCCTTGTAGAATAAGAAAAGTTTCATTTAAAGGGTTAGAAGGGATTGCTAATCCCTTCCTTTCAGTTCAAGTATCAATCCAAACACAAAGGTAGATTCTGATTCCCTTCTTTTCTCATTCTCTCAGTCCAAACAAATCTAAGTTTGTTTTCTTGGAAAATGGTTCCATGAAAAAACAATCAAAAAGCACCCTAGTGAAGCATTAAATGAATACATAAAAATAGTTGCTTACCCTTCTTTAAGGCGCATTACACGGTCATCACTTGAGAGGCTGCGGTCAGAAAGCCAGCGTAAAAAGCTGGGAGATAAATCCCTGTTTTCCTTTCTGACATCAACTACTGTTGTTGGTTTAACAAATGGAGCAACTTTAGCTCCATAGCCTGCTTTCACTAGAGCTCTTAACCCGGACTGGAAGTCTGATATGTAAAAATCAGCCACATATTTCTGTTTAAGAGGCAACAAAAAGGCTACCCAATTAGCCAACTCACAATAGCATTAGTTCATCAATTACTGAGTCAGCTAAATAATGTTCATGCATTAAAGGGAGGGATATCATATTCCATCAGTAACTGAACAAAAACTAACCTCTGAATGACGTCGTCCCCAAGAGAAGAAACGATGTTTAGGATTGGCTGATTTTCCACCCCATCCTCTATATTCATACAATTCTGTGGAAACGTAAACACATCTTGGTAACCTCTGAAAAGATGATTCAAGAGGAATACTACCACATGTGACAACCTGCCCAAAACAAGAGATGTGGTTCAGGCCTCAGGTTACTTCAGGGACCTCTAATTCGATTCCACAACCATAACAGCCAACATCTTTTTTTTTCAATTTTTTTTTTCCTTTTTCTTTCGTCAATACAAACACAACCAACATAATAATCTTACCATTAAATCATAATATTACTTCAAATACCTTAAAGGCCTAGAAACAGATAAATGGATGCTGAATACTAGCTCTACTAAATGTTTACTAATTCTCAGGCTATAACATTTTTTTGGCAAGAAGTTGTGTCACAATAGCAAAATATGTAATTTGTTACCTACCAAATAATCAAGTAATCAACACTCTAAAACCTTCACAAAAAGCAAAATCAATTTCACAAGAACTAATCTGCTCGTGCTAAGCTAAAGAAAATATATGGATAACACAAAAGTGACTATTAACCGCGAAGATTCTAGCTTAAATGCAATGATATTTTTCAAATCACTGTGTTATAACTCCAAATTTTAAAAGTAGTTCATAAACAAGGCCTTGCTACTTGCTGTGTTGATTGCTGAATGCGTCTGGAACATGCTGCATATAATGCAGCTATAATGTAAATAATCTATCAACATCCCAAGAAATGCAAGTGATTACAAAGTTATTCAAAGCCTTGTGCATATATAAACTGATGACGTGTGCCTCTTTTGGTGATTCGACCTAGCACGAAAGCTTATGCTCAAATTTTGGAATGCGAATACATCATGGACGATGATATAGTATATACACACACATATATACAAGGTCTCAAGATATAACATTTCAATGAATTATATATATCCACTGATTTCCTTAACTAAACTTGACATCCGCAAGCAACACTCATATCATTCTAGAAGAGTTGTCACTGAAGTCGAAGAGGCATGCACCTGGTCCACAGTTACATAAATATTATAAATGCATTATCGTAATTTATAACATACCATATTTTCTTTCCTCATGACTCGTAAGACTTTACAATCCACTGATTGTGAGACTCCATTGACAATTTGACATCTAAGTGAGACACAGACACTAACATCGGCTAGATTTTGATCTTGTCTGTCTTACCTTTTTGTGGTTGAATCTAGTTTAAAGCATCTTCTTCATTAAAAAAGTCCAACTTTAGGGTTAAACTGAATGGTCAAAAAGATAAATTCCATCAGTTAACATCTTAAGATTCCTTTAAATAATTCATTTACCATCAAAGTATACAATGTTTTCCTCACAGATGAAAATTTCAGGTTTTTAGATACCTAGAGTTTTGAGCCCGTGTTCCTCCCTAAGAATGGATATTGAGAAGGCCTTCCACATAAAACAAGTGGAAATACTATAGAAGACAGAGATCAACAACAATTGGAGATATGTTGAAATGTAGTGTGAAGCAAGTCAAGCAACGTAAGGTGAAGATATTCGCTGAGAGACCCCATATGAGCATCTCACCATGAAATAAATGGGTCTACGTATTTGAAAGGTCTATCTTCTACGTAATTCCAGGGTGCTATTTGTTTAGGGTGTTCAACTCCAAAGCAAACCTACAGATTGACTATGCAGCAGTTCCTATATCATCCTAGTGTTATGTTTCATGTTTACTTGTTTAGTTTCGGTTGGTTCTGTCCTGTTCTTTTCATTTCACCATAATTTTCTTGCCCATTTGGTTTTTCAAGACTAGGTACAAAAATTTACAGGAGGGGCTGTGGGGGAAATTGACAGCTTCAAATTGTACTATCTTCCAATCCATAGTAAATACAACCCGAATAATAAGAAACAGGGCAAAAGAAGTTACCATGAAACTGCACCCAAGAGTAAGAGAATGCATATGTGACTTGCATTTTGCAGGATTAGAAGCCACCTAAAAGAATATTGTCCTTTAACTCCCACAGAAGCAAATTTAGGTACTAGAACCCATATGGCACACACAAGTTATCCTTGAAACATAAATAAAGCTGCAAAAATTTTCCTTGTCTCAAATTCCACAGATAATTTTTCCCTAATAAGAACAATTCAGAGGATGTTTCAAGGTCAAAAATGGTCAGCAAATACAATCCAGCAAAACCACCATTGACAGCATTCTAGAAGTGGTAATTGTAACTATAATGACCTTCAAACTAACTAACAAAATCAAAATGTTACACCATTCAAGTGATAGACTCCAATTAACAAGGCTAGTAGTTTGTTTTTTAATGTACATTATTAGTTCAATAAACTTGAATCATCCCATCCCATAAAAATATAAAAAAGAATATTGATTGATACTTTTATATATGAACCATCTACATATTTTATTCACACGCACACACACGCACATATATATAGAGAGAGAGAGGGGGGGGGGGGAATTACCCCAGTAACCTTGACATATTGTCCATCAATGGCACCTCTAAGCTCAGCATCAGGGTACCTTCTCAAAAATCCTAATAACCCTCTCTTCTTCCAACTACAATTCCACATAATTGTCATAAAAATGGGCACCAGAACCGCCAAAGCCGCCACCAGAATCACCACCTTCTTCACCGCCACAGTGAGGAACCCACCCACTAACAAACCCATCACTACCACCACCAACAAAACCCACATTACCACTTTCGACAGCTTAAACCCTAACTTGACTTCCTCACTCAAACTCGTCACCGACGAACCATAAACAGTCTTACCACTCATCAAACCGGATGGTTCGAGCTGGCCGGACCTCCGGCCGACACTCGAACCGAGTGGACCGGAAGTAATTAAACCGGTAGGCTGGAGAGGGACCATTGGGCCGGACGATTTTTTGGGGATTGGACCGGAGCCGGAGGATTTGGTGGCGACCGGGCCGGAGTTTGGACCGGATCTGACGGATCCGCTATTGTGTTGAGAGGAAGATGAGGGGCGTGAGGGCTTTAACGTGGTAGGTTGGGGGGGAGCAGCCACGTGATCGACGACAGGTATGTCGAACATTTTGCCGAGCTCGCCGGACTTTTTGACGTCGCCGCCGGTGTAAGGGACGGCACGTGAGGCGAGTGTCGGTTGTCGCTCCTTGAGCTGTTCGGGTCGACCCGAGACATAGAGTCCATTGCTGAGCTGGTGTGATGGAATTCGCGACCCCATAAAAGAGTAGTAGAAAAGGATGTGTATATTTTTATATATATATATATATATTGTAGAGAGAGAAAATTTGAGAATTTTGTTATTTTGAGAGAGAGAAAGACCGTGTGTGAGAGAGTACCAAGGTGGGTGGTTGTAGCACGAATAGTAGTAGTAGGAGTAGCAGTGGTGAATACGGAGGTGGGGAAATGGAATGGAATTGGGGGTGCAGAAGTAGAAACATAATATAATAAGAAAAAGAAAGGAAAGGACGAATATTGGTATTGGTTTTGTTGATAATGACGCTTGTGTCCCTTCATGCTAGGGGTATTACTACTGTTGGTTGTGTCGTGGGCTGTCACCAATTAACTTTAAGCTTTCTTTTACCTCAACGACGTTATTACAACTCTTGTACTTCCCATTTACTTTTATGCCCTTTCCCTTCCTTTCCTTCTCTTTTCTTTTGAAATACAGGTAAGAAAAAGAGCAAACCGAGTCTAAGTTACAAACCAGAACAACAACAACTGAACATCTCAGTTAAAAACAAACAAAGAAACATCAAAAAGAAAGCTTTAAGGGTAAACTTCATGAACACCAATCAGTTCACATGCCCTTTTCAAAAGCAGTTCCATGTTGGTTCGCCTTCAGGTCATCAATCAAATCCTCCGAAGACACCAATATACAGACCAATCTCTCTCCTTGTTCGTCACTAATCTTAACTAGTTTGTTTGCGCATTTGTTAGTCTCCCTAAGTACATGCACATACCACTTCCGTTTTCAATTCCTTCGTTAGCTTCCTGCAATCCTCAATGAGAACACGATCAGGATGATGTGTATCATCCACTTCCCCTATTATCAATTTGACTGCCATGAGGCAATCCATTTCAATCGGAGTTCTTTCCCAATTTCTTTCATCGCAGAGGTGGAGAGCGTAGCGGATCGCCCACAGTTCAGCTTTTATAATTGTTGACCATCATATATTGCCACAAAATCCTTCTATCCATTTTCCTTGATCATCTCGAACTAAGCTTACAAAACTCCCTCTCTCTTCTCTAGTGAGGCTTCCATCCGTATTGATTTTGCGGGTACCTACATTAGAAAACATCCATTTTATCAATTTAAAATTATTACTATTAACATGATCCTTATTACTATTAAAAGCTGGTTGAATATTTCTCGCCATCATTTTGCTTTTGATAGCAATTTGATCATGGTTAATAGGATTCCACTAAATTGAAAATTGTTAATTCCTCCCTTTCCAAAGGTTCCACAAAGTGACCGCAAACAGGGTGCTCCAATAAAATAAGGTTGCAATCTCATTTTCTTGGTGTTTGAGGTTTCCTTCGAGCCATTTCTCAAAATTATCATTCCTAAAATTTAGGAGGTGTTTTGGGTCGATAACCTGCTACAAACTTTATGACTTTCATCCTTTTGTTGAGAGCAAATTTATAAATATCATTTTGCCGAATTCCTCTTTTCAAGCACGCTTTGTCGGTAAAGATTTTTCTTTGTCTCAGCAGCCATAAAAAGTGCAAGATTCTATAAGGAATTTTTAACTTTCAAAGCCATTTCCAATTTAGTTGGAAATTCTCTGTTCCCACTTTTTCTTTGATAATGAGTTTGTAGCAATTTCCCATAGAGAAATTGCTCGCACCACTTCTTCTCCACACCATAGATTCCTCTAAAGATATCAAGATAGGACGAGGGATGTTAAGAATTTCGTTAACTTTATCTCTAGGAACAAACTTTGCAAGTTTGTTTTCATTCCACGTGCCATTGGAATTTGTAAACTCATTTACGAACAGTTTCCCACCTCTTACTTGGCCACTGTCATCGAGGGGTTTAGACCCGACCCAAGCGTCCTCCCCAAAGGAGACATCATTGCCATTACTAACCACCCATTTTAATTTATTTTTTTAATGTATTTTTTTGAAAATGCATTTCCAAATTGAGGAAGCTTTTCTATTATTTTTTTTTATTTCAAGGATTCTTGGAAACGTTGTACTTTTGTTTTAGTACCTTAGTCCAAAGAGGTTTATTATCATTGGTAACTCTCCACCCAATTTTGCTACTGATGGCCATATTATTATCCTTAGCCATACAAATTCCAATGCCCTTTATTTTTCGAAATCTATTTTATCTATAACCACCACGATGGATTACAAGATGAATGATAAAAACATATGACTACTATATATAAATATATATATATATATATATATGCATTGTAGTTATTGAACATTATATTTAAATAATATGATAACATATGTGGTGGTAATATTACACTTTATGAAAAAAAAATTGCTTAGATTTTGTTGGTGGAAAAATCTAGAGCTCGTCTATTTTCGACCACACAGCCAAATGATTATGATAATAATCAACTAGACAGAGAAAAACAAGAATGTATAGAGGAGGTTCACCATATATGAGAATATGAGTTAGTCTTCATCTCGAGAATATAGTTAGGAGCTTGAAGTGCTTTGTATTTGATTGAGCCCAAAAATTTCATTTCTAATCCGTTAAACAAAGTTCAATTAACTTATAGTTACTGTTTAAAATCGAAAATTACATGTAAATTCAGTTTAAGCATGAAAAAAAGGCACTGCATTGTATTTATGTGTTACTAATCCATTTTGCAGGCCTAAAATGGTTAAACAATTGAAGTTGTATGCAAGATAGAAGATTAAAAGCGAAAAAGTGTAAGAAGAAGGCTCGAAAAAGAAGTCAATATCCATTTTGAGGTCCGAGGCGAGGAAAACTCCGCAAACTACCCCTAAAGCGCTAGTAAGAAGAAAAAATCAAGTCCACAAGCATGAATGAAGTGAATGCAAGTGTCCAAGAGTGATTCTAAGAGAAAAGAAACTCAATTGAATTGATTTATGAAGTTTCTAAAGAAAATCAAAAACTCCCATAAGAAGCCCGAAATTGTAACTAATCAAACTTTTTCTCCGTTGATAATTTGAAGGAATATCCAAAAATAAAAGTTGTAGATATTTGAATTAACTACGCGTAGGCGAAAACGGTACGTTAATTGGAGTTCGGGGCAAAAAGTTATAAGCAAAAGAAGAAGACATCATCAAAAAAATGGGCTCAATCTTAAGCTTAAATTCAATTTTAAGCCATGTTTTAGCCCGTTTCTTCAAGGATTACTAAAAGCACGACTTGAGACACTTGTGTACTATATAAAAAGTTACATATATCATATTTTTGGGCAAGCAACAATTTAGAATTCATTAGCAGAGAGGCAAAGAGTATCGTAACGTTCTTAGGAGCTTTTGCGCTGTATCTGATGATCGAATTTGAGTGAATTTTCTTTTATTTTTTTAAAACAATTTTTAGGTTAGTTTATTTATTATATTTGAAGGCTGGAACATCAGTATAGTCAACATTAATTCATCATTCAATTCAGTTTTCAATTCAAGTCTCAATCGCGTACCAAGTAAACCCTAGTTTTCCTTTTTTTTTTCAATTTGATTGCTTTTGATTGTTAGTTTACTTTGTTATTCATAAATTATTTTATTTAAATCATATATATATATATATATATTCTAGAATCAACCTTAAACCCTCATTTTTTGGGCTGGTTCTAGGGTTTATAGGTATATTTTGTTGGTTTTTTGGTTTTACGTTGATTTATACATGATTTTCGCTTTATATTCAAATAGTTTATTGTTTTTTAATGTTATTCATATGTGATTCATTGTTCATCATTAATAACCTGATTTTCTAGAATTTTTAGGGTTTTAGTCGAATTTCTTCAGTTTATGTCCGTTTTGAATTTGTTTATTGTTTTAAGCGTAAAATCTTCATTTTAATCTTATTTGCTTGTTTAGTTTGATTATGGCTAGCTTCGTTAGTTAGGGGTCCGTAATGAAAGATGCGTGATTAATCTTTGAATATAATCCAATTTAGGTTTGAATTTGATTTTTTCATTAGTTATAAATTACCTACTGAATGTATAAGTATTTTCTTATTTTTGCATGCCTTAAAAACATGTTTTCATAAGTTAGCTCGGAAATTTCATTTGATTAAGAACCATAAAACATCAATTCACAGATTTTTGCACCAAAACTCTAACGTGGATTATTTAAGACGGTATTTATCCTCTAATTAGTTAAGTCAGTTTCTTAAGTGAATTGGCTAATTTGGCGCTGGTTTGGTATTTATTCATGTAAGTGCCAAAAAAGTGCTAGTTTTGACTTTCGGCATTTTTTTAAGACATATTTGATTTGAATCACGTTTAAACATATTCAAACCTTATAGAAGTGTTAAGCTACCGATTTTTGAGAAGTTTAATCAATTTAGATTGTTTTTGTCATGCACTAGTAATACTATGTTCTAAATTACACTTTTTTAAAGTAAAAAAGTTTCACTATCAAATTCTATTGCTCAAAACTAATCTATATAGTATTTGTCACACATGGGTTATGACATACTTGTAGTAGCAATATAATTAAATAGCTGGAAAGTCTAGGAGCTGAATCTTAGTGAAAAATCTTGTTTAAACTTATATTTGGATTACCCGATTGGATTAGTTTCGTACTCCCTAACTACGGATACCCCTAATATTTTTTTCTAGTTGAGTTAAGTTAATTTAATATTATGATTTATTTAATTAGTATGCTATTTTATTTAATTTATTTATTTTTAGTTTATTTGCATGCCCCCTAGTGTATTTATGAAGCTTTTTAGGTAGATAACGTGCGCTTGTGAATTCCATTTACTTTCTGCACCCTATGACTATATTTGCCTTTAGTTTTAGCTTAATTAATTAATAGTTTTAATTTAATTTAATTTCCTTCTTTATTCCAGACTCTATCATTTTTTTCTTTTCTTTTCCCTTATTTCCTTTTAGAGAAATACTTAAAATAAATAGATTCCTTACCTTCTCTGAGGTTCGACCTTGGACTTTCTCAAGTATACTATAACTTGACTGCCTGCATTTGAGTGTAATACTTTGCACTTTTTGTGCGTAGACATTATTATAATGAATAAACTCATATTTCAAGCAAACAATGTCTCTCTAGCTATTTTATCATTATGATATTACAATTAGAGGAGTTTTAAGTCACAAAGAGCCTAATTCCCCAAAGTTATGAGCTCAGCCGTGCGCTTCAGAGCTCTATCCTTCTTTATATGTCTCTCTTAAGTAATGTATTTATGTAATAAGATTCTTGCAACAAAAGTTGGATTATTTTCTTGCTTGGTTGTTAAGGGAAGTAAATGCCCACCATATATATATATGATAGAGAGGAAAACGTGTAGGAAAGCCCGTAGAGTAGGTCTAAGGCCATTTTTCATCATCGCTAACTCTGATCTTTCTTCTCCATCTATTCTGGTGCATTTAATGCAGTTGGTGTGCATTTAATAAAGTTGAGGGAATTTATGCGCCTTCTACAAAGTTGGTAACAGTCGTTCATATTGTTTGTACCTTCATTGACACAATGGTTAACCAGGGAGCTCTAGAGCTCGTTGGAAGAGTTCTGGCATTCGAGTTTTGAAACTTGGTGTACGAAAACATCATTCAAGTTGAATATCCATTCTCTTTGGAGTTCTGGTCTTTAAATGGTAAACGACCAAAGCTCTCGAGCTCTTTTCACCACAGTGGACTTGGTTGTTAACGTAGGCGGTTACGTGTCTTTTTGTGACTGACTGAGTAAATAAATTTATTAATTTACTCTACCAAATTTGATTTAAGCCAAGAGATTGAAAATATAAATATGGTTTAAACACACATTCGCCCATTTTATTATGAACCATTCACGTCTATCCATCACCTATGTTAAAAAAAGAAATTAATATTTCTGGTGCATAAAAGTTAAAGGTTGTTTGTTTAAGTTCATTTAGATATAAGAGCTTTGACCTAAAGGTCTTAATCTTATTTTGATAATAACAATAAATCAATCATGTGTAATTTAACATGTTTATTGAATTAAGTTTGTAGTTTATTAGCATATGAATCTAAGAAAAGCATGGTTTTTACGAAGAAAGAATGTCACGTGAGAAGGATCATTCAATCCATATTCGATCAAGTCAATAAAGCATTGGACAAGTAAAGGAAATCAAATCTCATCATAATGTTATTCATGAAGATCAAGATCAAGGATCATATGCAAAAGCTTTATGGCAAAAAGTGCAAGTGAAGATCAATTTGAAGAAACAAATCGAAGCATTAAAAAACTCGACAATTCGGTAATTGAGTGAGTGCTTAGGATTTTATGTAAAGTTTCTTGATTGATCATTTTTATAGTTCAAACATGATTATGCATCATTTAGAGATTGAATCAAACAAGCTTGCAATTGAATTTCTTTGAAAACATCATTATTGTAAAAACCGGTTCTGAAATAAATTCATATTAATTTCAATTGATCATATTTTGAGTTTTCTCTAAAATAGGTGTCTTAGGAACATATTTTTAAGGTCCACATAGCATTAGAATTAATTTTGGAGCCAAATTGCAAAAGTCCAAAAATTGAGATTTTAGCCTGATGGACATAGTCTGTCAGTCAATTAAGCAGCTTTGCTTAGTCGACTAAAGGTCCATCAGTCAACTGATGAGCTTTGTTCAGTCGACTAATGCATCAGAATATAGCCGTTGGATTTCTTATTTTTTACCATTTTTGGTACCAAACTTTTAAAACGGCTATATCACTTTTGGGACTATATATACACTATCTAAGACACATCTTGACAAGTTTAAATCACTATAAAAATATATTCTTCATCTATCTTCATCATTCAAAGATTCAAGAATTTTTTTTGATCAATCATTAATTCATTGAGTTATAAATCTTGATCAAACAAGATAACTCTAGTATGAGTTTCAAATTGTATATATTAAACACTTGAGAGAGTTATTATTTATTGGCGTGTATCACTAAACAATTAAGTATATTCATTTCTAAGAGGTCAATCTCATAGGATAACAATAAAGTAAATTATTGTTTAGTAATTGTGAGAGATAAATCTCATAAGTTAACAAGAATATTTATTGTGTGAATATTGTGGTAAAGCAATACTTGTGGAGTGTAGTGAGACAACAACATTTATAGCGGTTTGATTTTGACCCGGCAGAAAATCGGTTTTGGTGAAAATTCTAGGGGCACTATCCGAGCGCGGACGTATGGTTTAAGAAACCGAACCGCGTGAACAAAACGTCTTGATTTTTAATCGGTTTAATCTTTCTAACTCAAGCTCTTTATTTATTACTATATTATTGCTTGTATTTTAATAATGCTTGGTTGAATTGCTTGTTTTACTTGATATAGACATAGTCAAAGTATTATTCTTAAAACTTTACTTGAAATGTTTTAATTCCGCATTAAGTTTTAAAAACCCTATTTATCCCCCTCTAAGGTTAATTTTCGACCAACAAAGAGGTTTTAATTTTGTTTGGTTGGTTCAAAAATTCAAATCTTAACACTTACTTTTCCTCTTAAGTCTAAAGTCTTAATTTTTAAAGAAGTAAAATACCTCTTTTACCTTTATCTTTTTAAATATAGTCATTTTTATAAAATAAGAGGATAAGGAAAATTTTGTACAAATATCATTTATTTAATATTCAGATGTGATATACTCAAATAAACAAAAACGATTCAAATATAACATTCAGAAAAAAAAAAAAAACATATTTTTCATATTTAGTCAGATTTCATAACCAGTATTCAGATTCAGTATTCATATTTAAACAACCAAACAAACGCACCCTTAATGTCCCCCTGTATTAATTCATTTACTTTACTAATTAACCATTTTGCAAGTAAATTAATAAGTTTAAGTGTAATTGTATAACTATAAACATAATTTTGTAAGCGAATTAAATTAACAACCTTAAAGTGTAATAATATAACCAAAGACATAATTTTAGAAACAAAAGTAATGTCGTATGCATAATTTTTCACTACATAGCTTTCAATTTTGCATGATGTTTGATGGTGTAAACTAGTCATTTTTCCTCGCGGACCAATCGTAAGATGACATATGGATATCACTGCCAACGTGTGAAAACAGAGCTGAGAGGTCTGAATCTCAAAGTTACATGTTTAATGGAGATTGTAGGAATGTCGGAACAGTGTCTACTTCGTATTCGAGGCCTTAGGCCTTCAGAGCTTGACCACTGGAGCTCCTTCGCCTAGCTGAAACTGACAACACATAACCATTTTGTCAAAGCGGTTGACAAGAACATAGGCGACTGCCACCAACACTGCCAACGCCAAAGAACTTCCCTCAACTTTATTAAACGCACACTAACTGCATTTAATGCACCGAAATACGTGGAGAAGCATGTCACAATTGGTAATGATCAGGGATGACTTTGGACATACTCTGAGAGCCTTCCCACACGTTTCCCCTATATTATATATATATATATATAAAGAGAACATTACTCCCCATAACAACCAAGTAAGAAAAGTAATCAAACTTTTATTGCAATAGTTTTACTACAGAGTTACAGTACTCAAGAGAGATATATAGCCCTGAAGCATACGACAGAGCTCCTAGCTTGGGGAAATCAGGCTCTGAGTAGCTTAGAACTCCTCAAATTATAATATTATAAGATATAATAGCTAGAGGGTTATTGTTTGCTTGTAATCTGAAATCACTAATTATAATACAATGTACCCCGAGCTCCTAACTCTATTTACAAGAAGATGACTAACTCATATTCTCATATAGGGTGAACCACTTCTATACATTCTTGTCTGATTCAGTTCGATTCATTATTATTATCTTTCTTATTGATCAATCATTTGACTGTGTGATCGAAAACAGACCAGCTCCTAGATTTTCGCACCAACAATGTTTAATCGATTTAAGACTTTTGTCTATTATGTATAAAAATAATTTTCACTAAAAATATGAAGAATTATGATTAAAACAAATTCAACATAATTAGTCTTATAAAGTGAGTTTTCAACTTAAATATACTTAAAAAAAGGTGAATATTGAACATATAACAGTATACACTAATTACACATGTTATGATTTTTAGTATATAAAATAGGGATAGCATTTGATTTTTATAATGAAAACGTTGTAGACTTAAAGAAAAATAAAATAACAAATGTCACGAGGGATTACCAAAGAGACTCAAAAGGAACACTTCAAGTGAGATGAAGACAACATTAATGAAAGAAAAATACGTAATAGAGAACGAAGATGACAACAAATTGAGAAAGAGTTTGAAGGCAATTTAAACAAATTAAATAAAGATAATCTAAAATATTACATTTAATAGTGAAAAATGTCATAATTACATTGAAAAAAACAATTTTACTATATATTACATATGATATAATATGATATAATATGTGAGGGAGCCTAAATATTAAGTGGATTGGGTCGAGGTTATTAGGCCCATTGTCGAGTAAGCCGGACCTTTTATCTTAATAGAAGCCCAAGCCCAATAGTGAAAGGTCCTTATAATGGGTTATTGATTGAGCCCAGAAATCGCATTTCTAAACCCTTAAACAAAGCTCAATTAGCTTTTAGTTACTATCTAAAATCGAAAATTGCATGTAAATTCAGTTTAAGCATGAAAAGAAGGCATTGCATTGTAATTTTGTGTTACTAAGCCATTTTACAGGTCTAAAGTGGTTAAGCAGCTGAAGTTATAGGCAAGATAGAAGGTTAAAAATGGAAAAGTGCAAGAAAAGGCTTGAAGAACAATTCAATACCCATTCCGAGGCCCGATGCGAGGAAAACTCCGCGAATTACCCCCAAAGCGCTAGCAAGAAAAGAAAATCAAATCCCCAAGCATGAATGAAGTGAATGCAAGTGTCCAAGGGCAATCTCAAAAGGAAAAAAGCGTAACTGAATCAATTCCAAAAGTTTTCGAGCAAAATTGAGAATTATCGTAAAAAACCCGAGGTTAAAGCTGATCAAAGTTTTTCTATAATGAGAATTATAAGAAATCTTAAAAAATAGAAGTTGTAGAGGATTAAATTACCTATGCGTAGGCAAAAACGATGCGACAAACGGAGTTCGGAGCAAAAAGTTATGAGTAAAAGAAGAAGTAGCCAAAATAAAAATAAAATAAAAAATATGAGGATCGATCTCCACTTTAATTTGTGGCCCATTTTCAATTTTTGGCTTTTTTCGACCCGTTTCTTCAAGGATTATTCAATCCATGACCCTCGACACTTGTGGGACATATAAAAGACCACACATATCATATTTTAGGGTAACGCAATAGTCATATTACGATAGAACAGAGAGTTGAGAGCATTGTAGCTTTTTGGGAGCTTTTGTGTTTTTCTGTTGATCGAACCTTGAGTGATTTTTCTTTCTTTTCTTTAAAACAATTGTTAGGATAGTTTAATTATCATATTTGAAGACTTGAACCTCAGTGTATGCTACTATTATTCATCAATCAATTCAATTTCTATTTCAATTACAATTGCAATTGTTGTTTTTCATCCGGGTAAACACTAGTTTTCTATTTTCTTGCGATTTAATTGATTTTAATGTTTTTTTTGTTTAGATATTCATGGATTATTTGTTAGGGTTCTTATATATTCTGCAATTAACCTTAAATCCACGTTTTAGGGGCCGGTTATAGGTTTTATAGATCCGTTTTGTCGATTTTTTGATTTTTCATCAATTTATGCTTGTTTCTCGTTCTATATTCAAATAGTTTATTATTTTTTAATGCTATTTATATGTAATTAATTTTTCATCATAAGCAATATGATTTTGCAAAATTTTTAGGGTTTTAGTTGAAATTCTTCAGTTTATGTCCGATTTGGATTTGTTTACCGTTTTAAGCATAAAATCGTCGTTTTAAATCAGAATTAAGAAATTTCAAAGATAAAAGTTTTCAAATTTGATTTTCTATGTTCTTGGATATTTTTCTACTGTTTTTCATGATTTCAAAGCTTGTTTGTATGTTTAATTTGATAATGTCTAGCTAAATCGTTAGTTAGGGGTTCGGAGTAAAAGATGCGAATTTAATTCTTGAATGTAATTCAATTTAGGTTTCAATCTGATTTTTTCATTGGTTATAAATAACCTACTAAATGTATGAGTATTTTCTTATCTTTTGATGCCTTAAAAATATGTTTCCATAAGTTAGCTCATAAATTCCATTTGATTAAAAACTGTAAAACGTCAATTCATGGATTTTCGCACCAAAATCCTAACGTGACTGATTTGAGGACGGTCTTTATCCTATAATTAGTTAGGTTAGTTTCTTAAGTGAATTGGCTGATTTAGCGCTGTTTTGGCATTTATTTACGTAAGTGCCGAAAAAGTGCTAGTTTTGACTTTCGACGTTCTTTTTAAGATAGATTTGATTTGAATCACATTCAAACATATTCAAACCTTATCAAAGTGTTAAGTTACTAATTTTTAAAGAGTTTAATCAACTTGTATTGTTTTTGTCATGCATTAGCAATACTAGATCTTAAATTACACTTTGTCAAAGTCAAAAAGTTTCACTATCGAATTTTATTGCTCGAAGCTAGTCTATATAGTCTTTGTCATGCATGGGCTATCATATAATTGTAGTAGCAATATAATTGGATGGTAGGATAGTTTAGGAGTTGAACTTTATTGAAAAATCTTATTTAAACTTAGATTTGGATTACCCCATTGGATTAGTTTCGTACTTCCTAGCTACGGATACCCCTAATATTTGTTTTTTGTTGGTTTAAATTTATTTAATAATTTGTTTTATTCAATTAGTACGTTTTTTTCTCTTATTTATTTATTTTTAGTTCATTTGTATGTTCTCATAGTGCATTTAGGAAGCCTTTTAGGTAGATAACTTGTGCTTGCCGATTCTCTTTAATTTTGCAACTAGGACTAGATTTGCCTTTAGTTTTAATTTAATTAGTTATTGGTTTTAATTTTCTTTCTGCTTTCCCCATTTCAATCATCTTTTCTTTTATTTTCCATTCTTTCCCCTAAGAGAGATAATTAGAAGAAATATGTTCCTTCCCTTCTCTGTGGTTCGACCTTGGACTTCCCAAGTATATTATAATTTGACCGCTTGCACTTGGGCGTAATACTTCGCACTTTTTGAGCGTAGTCAGTTATCGATGAGTATACCATATCGTCGAGTAGAGCGCGTTATGGTCGACATGGTCATAATGTGCTAAATGCTTCCTAGGAAATACCATCGTTCGTCGATAAGAATACATGATGGTTGGGTATAGTCATCCCCACCAATAGAGACAGAACATTTGTACCAATCATAATAAGTTCAAGAGTACGCCGTTATGGTCATCTTGACCAATGGAGATGAATACAGCTGTAAAGTGTAAGGTTAGTTAGTTATGGATAAAGAGATAATCCACATATAAAATGCTAAAGTGGTGTCCAAGTTTTGCAATTAATGATCTTTTTACTACCTACCCTAATGGAGTATTGTAACCATAATTCTATAAAGAGGAGAATAACATGTCCAAATTTTAATGAGACAATAGGCAAAAGAAAAAGAAAAAGAGATCTGGTAACTTGTAACTTTGTTTATTTGCCATTACCAAATCAATAACAATACACACAAATGAAGATGTACTGCAAATAGAAAGTAAAACTCCTCGGGGGAACCCACATAAAAACAAAAATCAATTGTCCATTGTTTATGTTAATCTTTTCTCACATTAATTTCGCTAAGAACATCACCTTGCGAGCCATACCAAATTTTTGACCCCCCACAATATGATTACATATGATGTGATGTGATATGATATGATATGTGTAACACTATTTTTAGTAGAAATAATTGATATGACTGTATATTTTCGTAAATTTAATTACACACGTAAGAATTTGTTATTATAAAGAGTTAGAATCTAACTCATTACTCCGGTTTTGCAATAGTAAATACAATGCACACACAATTTGTTTACATACCTGATTTATATGCATGCATAGATCTAAGTTAGAATTAATAAATTATACAAAAAAAAGGTAGAGTTCAGTGGTTAGGATTATTGTAATAAAGAATTTGTGAGTTTTAAATCTTGATACTAATAATTTTTTTCAACATTAATAACTATTGGGGCAGAATAAAAAAATCACCAAATATTAATATCATGACCGAATTCAATAGCCTTCAGTCTATATAAACACAAATAAACTTCAACAAAAAGAAAAAAGAAAAACACTCTGGGCAAATTAAATTGTGATATGTCATAAGTCGTAACTTTGGTTTTAATTTTATTTTCTACTTTATATCAAATTGTAATTATATTTCAGATATATTAAGTTATACAGGATTAATTAATATTTCCCCTAAGTCTAAATTAATATTTTAGATTGATACTAGAGCTTTGCGATAAACTATTAAATTTTACATAATTTATGCATTAGTATAATTTATTGTACATTTATTATGTCAAAAATATGAAATTATTGATACTTTAGGAATCGACATATTTTTAAATAGAGGGGCACGCATTACTCCCTTTTTATTTTGATGAACTACAATTTATCTTCCTATTTATAACACAACTATATTTCTATGAAATGTAGGGAATAACCTTACTTTTAAACCTTGTTTGGCTCACAGATTTGAGGATTTTGGAAAGGAAAGTCTCTCCTTTCTTTTGTTTGGTAAATACAAATTCCGGAAATACTTTCCTGACAGAGGAGAAAGTAGAGGGTAAAATCATTCCTCTCAAAACCAATGCGATTGATTTCCAAACATTTATTACAAAAATTTTGGACAACAATATCCTTACCTAAATATTTTTCATACTTTACCAAACACAAGAAAAAAAACTTGACAGGAAATTTAGTTTTTCACCTCCATGAGAAAGACAAAAGAATTGATTTTCTTTCCGTGAATCAAACGAGGCATTAAATGTTGAAAATGAAAGGCAAAGTTGATGCGAAAAGTAAATGAAGAAAGCGATGAGAAGTGGGAAGAGAGAAGAAAGGTTTTGAGAGAAAAATTAGATGAAGAATATTTATTAATTAAAAAAGGAATAGGGGTATTTTCGACATTTGTGTTTTGGACAGATGGATTAGAGAATTTATGATAATTTACCCAATTATCCAATATCATGTGCACCTATTTATTTGAAAATCTAACAATTTTAATCAGATCAATTAGAGTAAAATAAAATACAACAATAATACTAGCTACTTTCTTTATTTATTTTTTAATTATATAATTATATATATATATATATAAAATGTATGGAGGATGAGTAAATTAAGCCCCTCTTCTTTAATTTTCCCCAATTAAGTACAACAGTAGTATATATGAATGAACCAAAGTAAGTGAAGATTTGTTTCTTTGTACGTATTTTCCTCCGCCCCTGCAGATTAAAGCGTGTCCGTGTAGAAGCTCCCCGGCGGGCCACGTACTCAGTTTAATTTGCTGCATGGACTTTTTTTTTTTTTTTTTTCATTAAGGGAGGTCTAAGTCTCTCCCTTAATCCTACAAATAAAGAAAAACCCTCCCCTCCCACCCCATGAGTCGAACTCTTGACCTCAAGGCAAGGGTGGAAATAAAATAAAATAAAATAAAATAAAATTAATGTTGATATATTGTTTATTAATTAAGTGGATAAATTAAGCTAGCTATTTCCTTTTTAAATAAATTAAGATTTCTTAGCTTCTTGTTACTTTCATCGATCTCTCTGGTTTGCAAACAAACAAAGTTAGCTTTATAAAAATTGTGTTGGCCGGGCGGGCACTAGGCATTGGTTATAATTAAGTTACCCTTTACTTTTATTTTTTTGGGGTTGTCATACAGTCACAAGTTAATGTATCTAAAGTGAAAAGTTTTACTTGTGACTGCGAGCAAATTAAATTAAAGTTCAATTTCTTGTCCTTAAAATAAGCTAGGCATGCTCTTTGGTGAGGATTTGATTAGATTAACGGGTGGGAGACTTTTTGAATATTACGTACTAATAAACAATTACACACATATATATATATAGCTAGATTAATTTAATTTATTAGTTTTAGTTATTCAAATCGCTTTATTTTGATTATTTTAGAAAAAAGTTTGTTGATGAAGCTTAAAGTTATTCAAATCTTTTGGTGAAAGGAGGAGGCTACGTGGGTGATCTTTTGCATTCTTAAGCTAAAATTGTACTATTTTAATTAATGTTGTCGGGATTAGGATCACACGTGGCAATATTTTCCTTCTCACATTATTATAAAAATTTTGTTTTGCCACCAGGGTCGGTGATATTCAGTGAGTAAGAAGAAACTTTTATAACTTCGTATAAAATTTTTCACATTTCTAATACTATATTTATTAGGTTACAAAATTAACTATTAACAATAAAATTTACTTTTATTAAAAAATTTGGTATGTTGATCATGTTTTAATGGACAAATAAGCTGTTAAATTGTGATGGGAGAAAAATAAATAATTTATTCATTAATCGACTCTTAAAAAGACGAAGTACATTTTGATGCACTATATTACATACAATAATTTGCAAAACAAATTGAATTTATATTGAATTTTGAAATCCAAACTGAATTTGCATGGTTGATCAGAGATTTTATCTACAAGGCTCACCTGATTTCTTGAAACTGCTTTGATGCCCATTTTAGTTTTGTAACCTAGAAGTGGAGACTTGGTTACCATATTAACGCTACTAATATTTTTATTTCTTTTACAAAAATATATATTATTTCACTGGGATAGAAGGATATATGTTACATTATTAACTCGTGGGACTCAAACATTGAAATTTTCGGTCTTTTGCCAAATTTGATAAACTCATACGTTATTGTGCTAATGTATCAAATTTTTTGTTGGACAATATCCTAGTTTGTGTGTTGAACAAAAAAGGAAAAGCTCAATTGCTTTAAAGCATATTAGATAATTTAGTTGAGATGACAACCAAGTGTTGTAATCTAGTGGTGAGAGAGGTCGTTCTTCTCGCTTAACACTTGAGTTCGAGCCCCTTTCAAGACGCTTGGTGGTACCAAACCTAGGTACCATCACATTACTACCAACACAATTATGAGAGCTGTTATCTCCTGTTGGGTCCATGCCATGCAATTTACTCGTTTGGGTTCAACAAGGGCTCACTGTATCAAGTAATGACCCAATACTCTCACCTGTACCTGGCGCATAATTATCCAATTTTTTTAAGGAAAAATAAAAAGAAGAAAATTTGATTGACACGGGCCACACAGTAATGGGCTAGTGTTTGAATTATTTTCACTCTTGGACTCAGATCGACGGGGAAGAAACATATTGGGCTCAATGAGGAGGTGAAACCTCAGAATAGCCGGCATATAATCCGTATTTTAGCTGCGATGATTTGGTATTCTTAAATATATTTTTTATGTTGGACTTTTATAATTTATAAGATTAGACCAATTTCAATATAATTAATCCCGAATAACAAAAAATGTTTAATTTTATATATTTAATAAGTTGATCTTATTTTAAAAACATCTAAAATGTTAGGTTTAAAATATTTTAGGAAAATAAATAATCAACTTTTATTCGGAGAGAAACATGGTAGGTAAGTTTTAATTTTTACTTTCTTTCTTTCTTCCTAAATGACATGAAGGTGGGCCTGGGGTTGATCCATCCTAAACTGAATTTGTGGGGTGGGGGGCAGACCCAAATGACTGACCATGACAAAGCGAACGCAACTTGGATGGCCACCACGGAATTGTGGTTGCAAATTGGCATGCATAACTCTTACTTTTTAGTAACATACATCCCTTTCACCTACTTCAAAAATTTAAAGCCTACTTCCCATTCATTGCTTCCTTTTACAAAAAAATTGCCTCCAACACTTCCCATCTTTATCCTACTACTATCAAATCTGCATTACATTACAATAAAAGCCAAAAAAGAGAAGAAAAAAAAAAGAAGAGAGAGGGGGTTGTTTATTTCGTCCGTTTTAAATTAGAAATTTCATTATTTTATTATGTCTCAAATTACATTTTTTTAGACTTAAATTAATATCACCACCGCAATAAATAAATTATATTTTTAACTATTGTTTAAGTTACGTTAATATTTTCTTAGATAAAATAATAAGTCACTTTTTATTTTATTTTATTTTGTTCAAATGTGATTAAATAATTCAATCCGGATAACTAAGCCATCAAGATGCATTGCCATTGCTAATGTAATCTACCATCATTATCTTTAACTAATCTTCATTTCATTGTTTTAAACTTTAGCACAAGAAGGAAAGTGGAGAGTTGGATTCGCGCGAAAAGCAAAATTTCTCTCTTTCTCTCTCTCTCCCTCCCTCTCTACACTTTTTGAACCAAGAAATCACGAGACTCCCCTGAAATACCTGTTCTCTATTCATCTCTCAAATCTGCCAAATAACACCCCCCCCCTCCTACTTTTCTCTCTCACCATCATATTAGAAAAGGCCAATGGAAGTCTCACAAGCATTCTTCTTTCTCCTTTCATCGGTTTACGCCTTTTCTTTTCCCCTATTTCCTCCACCATGAAAAAACCTCTTCTTTTTCTCTATCTTGATTCTTTTCCTGTATTTATCTTTCCTAATTAATTAAAAACCATCCTTTATGAACTTCCCTCCGGTTGTTTTTGACACTCATTGGAGAAAAAGAAATGAAAAACTATTTATGAAATGGGAAGCTGTATTAATTCAGTTCTCTTTGTCTGTCCTTGTGTTTTCTCTGGAGGGTTTAATGGGTCGCTTTGATTTTGATAAATACATGAAAACCCACTTGTGTTGTTTAATTTTCTTCTTCAGAACCCATGTTTTTGAATCAGTTCATGCACTTTCTCAAATCAATTCACACATTCAGAAGGAAAACCCCTTTTGATTGCGTGTTTTGACAACATTTTACTAGTTTGTGTTTTAATTCAGTCCAACTCAATTCAATTCAATTCAATGGCCACTTCGTGTTTTAATCCGTTTCGACTTTTAAATAAATCAAGAAACAAACCATTGTCGGTCCCTTCATCTTCAAGAACCCGTTTAAATACTGATATGGAGAGCATGGAAAGGAAGAGATTTGATAGTTTGGAGTCATGGTCAATGATATTGGATTCTGAGAATGTGGAGACTTGGGAAGTATCAAAGGAGGATCAAGAAGAATGGACGGCTGATCTTTCTCAGCTCTTTATAGGTAATAAGTTTGCTTCTGGGGCTCATAGTAGAATTTACAGGGGTATTTACAAGCAGAGGGCAGTTGCTGTAAAGATGGTTAGAATTCCAACTCACAAGGAGGAAACTAGGGTTTTGCTTGAACAACAGTTTAAGTCAGAGGTTGCCTTGCTTTCGCGTCTCTATCATCCCAATATTGTGCAGGTTAGATTTTTTATATATCAAATTATGCTATGTTTGTGTCGTGTTTTGTAATTGGCTTGTTTGTTTGTTTGCAATTCATGGTATTACTATCAAGAAGTAGAAAATTCACTTGATTATTGGCCTTTCAGATGTATATTGAATTATGGATACATCAAACTAAGCTGAATTGGGAGAAAAATGCATGGTTGTAGTAGAAGATAATAAACTACGAGTATGCAAGAGTTGAAGGGGGACCAATTCTTAAATTGCTAGATTTATATGAATCTCTCCATCCCAAATTAAGCTTCACTATTTGATCTTTTGTACATTTTAAGGCTGACACTAGTTTCAATAGTCAAGAACAAAACATTGTATAGCTATCTTATGGATTTGTTGATTCGGTATTGTAGAAGATGGACTCTTAATTTGGGACGTATAGAGTAATATAAAAACAAGTATTACCGATTTAATATAGACAATAGCGTCACAGTTTGGTCCATTGGGACATTTTGGATAAAACATGCATGGTTCACGACATTTGGACTCCGTGGTTAGTAGTTAGTAACAATGAATACGAGGTCATTTCTTTTTCTTGGACTTGAAACAGTAAACCGCTTTGAGATGGACTTTCAGCAACTTCTGCAGTATCATCAAATTGCCAAATTTCTTTGGGCATCCGATCAAACTGCTTTAAGGAATTTCAGTTTAATTGCCACATGCTACATGTTTAGATTCTTAGAGAGCTCAGATCTACAAGTTTTGCCTGTCATCTTATATTAGACTAGTGAAATTTGTTGTAGAAATCCCTATTGCCAGAAGTTCAGGGGTTCAAAAATTTGTAATTTTTGTAAAACTATACCAATAAAATATGTGGCCTAGCTAGTGACTGTCCCTTTTTCCTGTACAGTTCATCGCAGCTTGTAAAAAGCCTCCAGTGTACTGTATAATTACAGAATACATGTCTCAAGGAACTCTAAGGATGTACCTTAACAAGAAAGAGCCATACTCGCTTTCAACTGAAACTATTTTGAGGTTAGCCCTCGATATCTCCAGAGGAATGGAGTATCTTCATTCCCAAGGGGTGATCCACAGAGACCTAAAATCAAATAACTTGCTTCTAAACGACGAGATGCGTGTTAAGGTTGCGGATTTTGGGACGTCGTGCCTAGAAACACAGACGCAGGAATCAAAGGGAAACATGGGAACCTATCGGTGGATGGCTCCGGAGATGGTGAAGGAGAAACCATATACAAGGAAAGTTGATGTTTACAGTTTCGGGATTGTGCTGTGGGAGCTCACAACAGCTTTGCTTCCCTTTCAAGGAATGACCCCTGTTCAGGCTGCTTTTGCTGTGGCTGAGAAGGTTGGTTAGTTATTTACAGTTGCTTAGTTCTTCCTTTCTGTGAAAAAAATTTCATGAGTTGAATACTCTACCTAAAGTTTGCTCTCTGATTCTCTTCTAACTAAGTGAAGAGAAGATATAATATTTCGAAATTCTAGACAAAGGGTTTGATGTGCGGGGTCGACCCTGAGGGTGTGCAAGATGGGCAACTGCACAAGGACTTTGTTACAATAAAATTTTTTATATCTCATGCAAGGGGCCCAATATTTTAAGCACTAAATTAGAATACGGGTCCAAGAAGTATGTATGTGAAAAGAGTGCCCGGTTTCAATTTTTGTATAGGGCCTTGTATATCTCTGGGTCAGCCCTATTGATATGTTCTACATTTGTAAATAGTTACATTGTTATGCGACTACTGACTAACAGCCATTTGTTTTGTCTATATTCGAGATACAATTGGCAATTCCAAGTATGTGTTTCCCATATGAAAGTAGGCTTAGAAACAATATGCTAATCAATAGTATCTTGCTCCTAGGGTAGATATTATCACGAGTGCATAACGTACAAGAGTATTGAATCCAACAATTGCTTTAGCAGAAGAAAATTATGGTTTTGTCATTGTGTACGTTTACTATTTTTGAAACTCACACTATTTGTCCCAATTTTGGAAGAAAGCATGATGCTTACTTCCTTTTATTTTGGACATTTTCAATTTTGGCAGAACGAAAGGCCGCCAATGCCGGCCAGTTGTCAGCCCGCTCTTGCACACCTCATAAAGCGGTGCTGGGCCGCAAACCCTTCTAAGCGCCCAGATTTCGGCGACATTGTATCCGCTTTAGAGAAGTACGATGAATGTGTTAAAGAAGGACTCCCACTCACTCTCCACTCGGGTCTGGTTAACCGAAACGTCATTCTTGAACGCTTGAAAGGCTGCGTACCCATGGGCTCTTCCTCCATACCTGTAAATGCCTGACATTCCTCTACCACCCACAGACATGTATTACTACTACTAATATTATTATTATTACCATTTTATTATTCACTTAGTATTCAATCAATCGCCTTAATGATAGATTTGTCAGTTATGACTTTGTTGTATATATAAATGTTCTTTCTTTTAGCTCTTTAGTGGATGTGTATTCAACAACATGCTTGTTTGTTCTGTAAGCAAACCATCCTTAGGTTTATTACTAATGTCATAAATTGTTTATTGTAGATTCCACAATGATGATGTAAATGACGAAAAAATTACGGTGCTTTTTTTGTTTTTTTTATAGATGAAGTATATAGAAAAGTATGCGTATTACTATACTATTAATTTGATTCGATCGGCAAGCATACAATTTGAAAGGAAAAACCTGCGAGTACACGTATCTATTATATGTTTTCATATTGCAGTGAAAAGGCATAACTGTGATCATGTTTTCAATTAGTCAATAATAGTGGAATTAAAAATATTCATTTTACCTTTTTCTGAGAAAGGGATGAAATTTTATTCTCAATTGAATCTCACTTTTAATTTTTATTACCTTTTCAGTTTCGTATTAAGAGCATTTTATTTTTTCCTTTTAGTTTAGTGCATAATCAATAGAATAAATGTTGCAGTGGCAAATATATATATTATTTTATCTCAACAATAATAATGTCTATAACTCTATCCAAGTGGAGTCAGAAACATTTGAACAAAATTGAACAAGAAGAGAATTGAATGGGCCACACTCTGTTCTTAACTTTATTAAGATAAGATAAAGAAAACCCACCCTCAACTACGTACCCAAATGAAATGAGAAGAGGGTATTGTAGGCATTTTATTGTAGCAGAGGTAAACTCTTTTAGAATTACAATACAATCCCAGGCCATTTGGCTTGAGAAATGAATTAATAACTAATAGTGGTATGATTATTTATTTAAAGAGTTATTGTTGACCCAGAACGTAACAACAAGGTAATCGTCATAATAATAACCCCGTTTTTTTCAAAGAGTGAGATGTAGGTTGGTGTAGACTACTAGTAGTAGTATAATAAAACAAAGGTATCAATTTGTGTGTGGGTGTCGCCATTTTATCCGGTCTATGCAAATTTAATTAATTACTAATTGAATTTATCTAACAAACAAACACGTTTCCAATCCTTCCTCGAGACATGGGCCTCTTGTCATCCTAATCTCCTATTATCTTTCTCGTTCAAGGCTTCATTTTTTCGATAAATTACACCAAATCCCCCTAAACTAAATAACCCCCCAATTCTGTTAGAATTCCGTTAAAAACTTAATGGTATGTTATGTTGATCTCTTTATAAATGGGGTAAACAATAACTATATCAGACATTTGTCTCCCTCTCTCTAGGATTTTCTAAAAACTCTCTCTGCATAAATTAATATATATAGTTATAGTTATCTGAAGTAACCCTAATAGGGGTAGTAGTTAACACCGTATACCCCCATTTCAGGTTTAATAGATGGAGGGGTTTGCTGTCAGGTTTTTTTCTTTAGGGGGGGAGGGGGAAGTGAAAGAGTGATAGTTGAAGGGAATTTAATGAAATTTACAATTTCCCCCCTGTTTAGGACTTGGAGGGAGGAGAGGGGGTGGAGTTTGGTTCCCCACCCTTCATGACAGACTTTTATTGTTAAGGCGACAAAAGCGGAAAGACAACGACAATAAATCAAAGGGTATTATAATTTGTTGAAAGATAAATGTTCTCTATTGGACAAAGAGATCTTTTTACACATTTGTACGAAATAAATTCTGAGCCACACACACATATTCTATTACGATAGAGAAAAAAAAAAAAAAAAGGAAGTTGAATGATAACGTGTGGCTTTTAGATTCTGTTTCTGAGATTTGCTGAATGAATGATTTTTGGAAATGTGCTATACGCTACGGTTATCAACCAGTTAATCATTTTATTACAATCTATCTATATTAATATTAATGTATTTAATACAATTACATTCAGCTGATAAAACCACGCGATTATCAAATTTCTTTTGGAATATAAGGATGAAAAAGATCACCATGGTAAATTGGTAATAAGCTAAGGTGAATGTTATTTGTACTTTATAAAACATTTGTTAATATTTCACTTCTTATTTGTTAGCGAGTAAATGAATGTTACTCATCCGTTAATAAACGAGTAAATGCATATTATTCGCCCGATAACAAATGAATAAAACCTTTAAGTCTTATTTGATTCAGGTATTAGGATCAGTGAAATTAATAATACCAGTATTAATAGTACTAGACTATTAATCATAGTATTAATTTAATACCAATACTCAGTTTGATTCATGCAGTATTAATATTGAGATATCTCATACTGATGTTAATACCATGTTTGATTCTGTAACCCGAGATTATATTTTGGACTAACAAAATAAAAAAAAAAAAAAAAAAATTAAGAAAAAAAAATAAGAAATTTTTTCTTTTTTAAAAAAATTTAAAATAAAAAATTAAATTAAAATAATAATAATATAGTAGTGGCATTTTTGAAAATATTATAACAGTAATGGCATTTTTAAAAATATATTGTTCATTTTTCTTAATCCTGAATAAACAATACCACTTCCTCTGGGTATTAAATTATACCACAAAGAGTGGTATTAAGTTAAGACCGGTATTAGTAATCCCAACACATTTGTACGAATCAAACAACGTATTATAAAAAAAGTAGTATTAACAATTTCACCCCACTTTTTAATACCCGAATCAAACAAGCCCTTAATGCCTTACTCGATGGCCAGCGAATAACATGCTACTCGCTCAATTACAAGCGAATAACATATATTTACTCATTTATCATTAGACAAATAAAATATAAAATTAAATTAAATATTTGATTATATACAAATAATATCCACCCAAAGTAATAATACCAATAATACCAATAAGGAATGGGAGTCAATTATTGAAAGAATAAAAGCCTTTGGGGAACAACAAATAGCAAAAGGAGGTGGGGTCATACTCATATAATTACAATTTTATTTTATATATTTAAAAAAGCGTACTTGAAAATAATAATAATATAATATATGCATTGCTTTAATCGAATCCCACCTTTTGCCGTCCTCGTTAATGGAGACGCACCCAACCATACATACAGCGACACTCTTTTACTATTATTACTGTTACCCCCTCCTACTTAGTTTACCAATTCATCACCTAGATTTTAATACTAATATAAATATATATATATATATAACATCAAACAGGTACTAATTTTGTTTGTCTGCTGTGTACAGGCCAACTAAATTATTAGCCATGTGCTCGTGAAATGAAATCTTCCCGGTATTTATTATAAAATGTTTAGACAATAATATTTTTATTTAAATATTTTTCATATTTTTAATTCTTATAAAAAAAATAAAAAAAATATTTTCTCTTATGTAAACTAAACAATGCCTTAATTTGAATATATTCCATTGCTATGCCAAATTGATTTATTAAAAAATATATATAAATGTCGAAACTGACTAAAACCGAACCAAAAAGTCTGGTTCGAGTTTAAGTTTAGAATATGTAGAAACAAAAACTGAATTTTTACATTTAATTTGAGTTTTGGGTACATTAACTTCTATTCCGACCAAAATCGAAAACACCTCTAAACTCTAGCTCTTTCATATTTTATATTTTAAATAAACCGATAGATAAGGATACAATTTGCATTCACTAAGCTCTCTACTCTCTAGTGTCTGACTTGTGAATCCGCAACTGTAAAGGCATTTACGACACTCTATAATTGTAACATACAAAGACTAAACTTATAAGAACACCCGCAACCGGGGATAGCATATTAACAAATATACAATCTGGGTGTATACACCGTATAAAAGTCAAAAAAAAATAAAAATTCCAGCCACTGCATTGTATAAAAACTAACTTACAAATTTAACTATGTATAGTAGTTAAGGCATAAACTTACAATACAACAAAATTTTAGACATACAGACAATCTTAACTCGTACGAGAACAAAAGATTGTCCCTCACCCATATCACTCAAAAAAAGCCTAACAGGGCGTGTCATCCTTTTGTGCTAAAAAGGCGTTGCTCACTAGTAATTTTTTTTTATTTTTCGAATATGACACACCTGGTTCACCAAAAAGAGCATGAACCAAAAAGAGCATGATATATGCTTGTGGCTACTTTTTCACGTATATACAGTGTAGCATGACATGAGAGTAAATTTGAAAATTTGTCCTTCAAGCATACCAATTGTTTTGTGAATGCTCTAACTAGACAGAATTTAGAAGAATCCGTACCACATACCAAGAATACTATTCACTAAAAAAAGAAATCTAGCAATTTCAAGCATACAATTTTCTTTCTGGATTAAAGGGTAAAGTGAAGTTGAAGACTTTATTATCACGCGAATATTTGTCTGTTCGGTGTGTACGTATATACAAACATCGGTGTCTGTTTGAGCACAAAACAATGCCCCTACTTTATAGGGACAATCACCAATTTTAGAGTCCCGTGTACACCTCTAAGAGAATCCGGAGTGCATATGCCAAACTTAACTCACAAATATAGCATTAAGTTTCTTACAAGACTATATTGCGTATGTTAAAAAAAAAAAATTAGCCGTAGGGTGTTTTTAGCATGTATATACTAGTGTTCCTTGATTGAAAATAATACTTCATATGAGTAAGCCACACTTGTATGTATAGTTCCACACGGGTATACCTTACCCTTATGAATGTTTGCTTTTGTTTAATATATATGGATATCCCTTATCCTTATCAATGTTTGCCTTGTTGCAAACAAGTGTCCTAACCCTTTTGGTTTTATACAAGTGTTATTTATCCGTACGAGTAAAATTTAAGCGTATGGAATTTTACTCATAAAGTTGGTAGCAATGGACACACTGTGGCATATGCACCACGGATGCTCTACCATACACCAACTACACAAAAACCCAAATCAATATAAAAGTAAAATGTCCTTGCACCCGAAAAAATATGCATGCTAACATTAGTTCATATAATATAATAAGAAAAAAAATATCCAAGTCCAGAACAGGAAGACCATACCATTTCTGGAACAAAAAATTTCTTAAAAGTGAATTCTTCACCCCCAAATGATGAAGGCAAGTTATTTTTAAAATGACCATGTTGAAGATATGCATAGAGAGGAAAATAAAAAACATATTTCATCCAAAAAACTGTGAAAACTAAATTGGCTGGTTCCAAAGAAGATCAGCATATAGCTGGCAAAGGTAACAACAACATATGTGCATCTCAATAAATTTCGGGGATAAATTACCCATAATTGTTCAGAGCAATTAATAATAATAATAATAATAATAATAATTAAAAGGGCAATTAAAAAAAGAAAGGTGCCTGGCATAGGCTGCTTCTATCTATTTGTTTCATTTTTTTGTTGCCCAAAAAGTATAAAAATAACAAGAATATGGCTCTCCATTATTTAGTTGTTGATAAAACAACAACTAAAAATTGAACTGAAACTGAAATAATTGTTTGTTTAAGTCTGAAGATTATATCTGAAAAAATATTATTTGTTTGAATATAACACATCTAAAAACTGAATTTTTTTTAATATGACAATTATGCTCTTATTAGTTTATTTAGATCAAATGATTCTAAATGAAAATAAAAAAAAATCATATAATTTAAACTTTTCATCCAAGCTAACTCATTTCATTATGAAAATTAGTGATGACCATCACCTCACTAAATGCAAAAATTCATAAAATAAAATTTGTAAACTTTGACAAAATTTTAAAACAAAAAGACATAAGTTTATATTAAACTAAAACTAAATAAGCATTGAAAATTTTATAATTTTCTTTTGAAGAAAACATAGCAGCTAGCATTAATCAAGTTTGAGATATATTAAGAGAGATAGTCCCAACCATAAAAATTAGAAACATTAATTCTTGACATACCAAGTAAACAAGTGAACCACAAGAGTGCAGCTTCATTTAACAAGCAAAGAAGAAAAAAAATCTAAAGCTCCACTTCAAACAATCAACATCAATCAAAATGTTTCTTACCATGTCGAGCTCCGTAGAAGAGAAGAGGAGAAGAAGCTGCGTGGAGAATGAGAAGAAGAGAAGGCACCGTGTTTTTAGGGTTTAACGAGGGTAAAATAGGTACTTTGTAACGAGATGTTTTCAGATTTAATTGTTATATTTGCCGCTTAAGATTTTAGAACTAATTTTGCAGATTTAAGTAACTAACCACTTTTTTTTTATTTGTTGCATACAAACAACTTTCACTTCACTTAAATTTAAAAATTTATTTTTAAATTTTTTAATTTAAGTGGTTCAAACAAGCGATCATAATTATTAACATAATATATATATATATATATATCTAAAAGTGTGACCAGCACTAAAGGATGCGAGTACTCCATAATATATAAATCACCACTGATCGTCATCAAAAACGTACTACCGATTTTTCTACATTGTGAAGCAAGCGGGTATTTTACAAAAACTTGAAATTAAATAACAAGGGTAGCTGGCTGTTTAATTAATTAACGCCCCCCAAAGAGAGAGAGAGAGGAATTGTTTCTAGTTTATAGAGAGAAGCATAATAATAATAATAATAATATAATATTAATTAAATGAAAGGGGTACGTTTAAAAAACTAAGAACAAAGCTTTACCTTGAGAGAGAGAGAGAGATTAATGATGGGTAGGGTGCTCGATCATAGGGTCCAAACACTCCAAATCCTCTCCCCAATGGAACTCACAAACTTCCTCACAGCCCCTTTCTCAAACCCATCTTCTTCTCCATCGTCATTTTCAACCTCCCCATTACTACTACTACTACTACTATTAATTTCCTTAATCGATTCCAAATCCCCAAACTCGACCTTACTCAGATGAGTACCAGAACGATTCAACTCATCCGACGTGGCACCAGTAGTAGTACTGGTACTACCACCACCACTACACCCTCCACTCTTCCTCCTCACTTTCTTCTTGTTGTTGTTGTTGTTTTTATTGTCCTTTTTGTTTTGTTGTACTAATACGAGTCCATCCTCGAAAGCATCGATGATTTCGTGGATGAGTTGTCGATTGGACGAAGAATCCCATCTCACCCAGTAACTCATGTAACACCTGAAGCAGTTGCAGTTGAACGACGGTGGGTGGTCTCCACCGGCGGTCGTCTTACGGGAGGATTTACAGTTGCCGGAGAAGTTGGTGGAGGAGCAGGAGAGGAGGTATGCGAGTACCTCCCGATCAGGGAGAGAGAGGGCGAGGGTGAGGGTGAGGATGGTAGCTGGTAAGAAAGCGAGATGGTCGGAGATGAGGGGGGCAGATGGATGGACAGTACTACCTTTGCGGTGGTATAGCTTCTTCATACTTTACTTTCAGTTGTTGTGCAGGATAGAGAGAGAGAGAGAGAGAGAGAGAGAGAGAAAACAGGGGTTTGGAGTTTGAAAGGTTGGTAATGAGACAGAGCCACAGAGGGGAGGCCTGACCTGAACTTAGTGACGCATTTTGGGCCTTTGTTACACCTCGGGGACCGTTCACGTTCCACTCGCTACATTTTATATATAAATATAATAGGTTGTGTACCAAAAAAACCTATCAACTATTTAAAAATATTTTTTATCTTTTTTTTTTTTTTTTATATAACAAAATATTTTTGAGTAAATACTATCAATGACCACTGAACTATTGGCAAATTTTACCAGTAGCTACTGAACTTCATTTTGTTACACTTAGACCATTAAACTTTTAAAACGTACTATCATTGTCCACTCCGTTAAATCTCACCATTAATTTTTGACGGAATCAATATCACGTGATTTTCATGTGCATGGAAGGGGCATTTAAGTCTTTTTCCATTTTCTTTTTCTTTTTTCCTTTTCTTTTTTGATTCTTCTACTTCTTCGATCTTCTTCTTCCTTACTCTTCGATTTTCTTCTTCTTCTTCTTCTTTGATTTTCTTAATTTCCTTTTCTCCTCCTCCTTCTTCTTCCCCTTTCTCCTCCTCCTTATTCTTCTTCGATTTTTTGATATTTCTAGCTGTAATATTTCATCAAATGTAAAACCCATTTCGAATCTCTATTTGTTGAACTACTTAGATGTGTCAAATAATCACATGAACGGTTCATTTCCCTCTGATTTTCCTCCTCTTTTCGGTCTCAAGTTCTTGAATATTTCAATCAATAATTTCACTAGCCCTTTTTTAGACTCAAAAATTGTTAAAAAATTTGGTAATTCTTCTTTCATTCAAGCTGGTCATTTTAATTACAGCAACACTCCAAAATTCCCCAAAAAAGTTCATCCTAAACCACCTTCATTGGTCCCACTTCGTAAGCCCCAACACCTCGAAATGGGAACTTTTTCTTTGATTCATTAATGAAGAAGAAGGAGGAGGAGAAAGGGAAATTAAGAAAATCGAAGAAGAAGAAGAAGAAAATCGAAGAGGAAGAGGAAGGAAGAAGAAGATCGAAGAAGAAGAAGAAGAATCAAAAAAGAAAAGAAAAGGAAAAAAGAAAAAAGAAAATGGAAATAGTCTTAAATGCCCCTTCCATGCACATGAAAATCACGTGATATTGATTCCGTTAAAAACTAACGGTGAGATTTAACGGAGTGGCCAATGATAGTACGTTTTAAAAGTTTAATGGTCCAAGTGTAACAAAATGAAGTTCAGTGGCTACTGGTAGAATTTGCAAATAGTTCAGTGGCCATTGATAGTATTTACTCAACATTTTTTATCTTAGTCGCACAATATTTTTAGGATTATTCTAAGGACATCTCTAATAAACTCTCTATTATTCTCATATTATCTATTATAAAAAGTAAAATAGTTAAATTAATGCTCCAATAGATTAGTCATGATAGTTAATAAAAATAAAGAGCTTCATTTGGCTCTCCAAATTTAGCTAGCCTCTTTTGCTTTCTACTTAATAAATTAATAATATATTTGTGGTTCCTATTTTTTCTCATTTAATTTTACTCATCTAAATAATTTTATTGAAAAAGATAAAAAGATAAAAAAAATTATTGCAAGTAGAGAGTGTTGTTGGAGTTGGTAATTAAGTTGAGCTCTCTATTTCAAAAACTACTCTCTATTTTAGAGATTATGCTCTCTAAAATAGAGAGCATTGTTGAAGATACTCTAATTACTCATAGGCAAGTACTTAAATTCTTGTTCAAGTAATAACATGCTCTTTTGATTAGAGAAGTATTAATGATATTAGGCAAATGCATTTTTTTTTATCTCAAAACAATGAGGACATGGATATACCTAATTAGGCCTAATAGTATGATCATGCCTTTTTAATTTTGAAAAAAAAAATATTTACTTGATGTGAGTTGTTACATCACACCCTAGTAATTTTGACTCGTTGTCAATATTAGAACATACGATAATCGTATTTATATGATATTTGGCTTGGGTTCGCTTAATCTAATACCATTTCTAATCATTCAAGTTCTTTTTAAAATTGCTAGTACAAGTAGTAAATTAGGTTCTTTGAGCTCACATACAAGGCAAAGATATCATCATTACAATACCGATATGAAATGTGGTCGTTAGACAATTTCGTTTAGTATTGTGCTTACAACCCCTTTTAAAAAATTCCTATGTACGCCATTGGACAACCTACTTATATTTTGTAGGATATTGTTAACGTGTACTTTAAAGACACATGATAAGAATTTAAAAATATAAAGAATAAAAGCACACGACATGCACTAAATAATGCAAAGATTCTCATGCAAGAATTTATTATTTTTATTTATAGTATACTTAACATGCATCTTTACAACTCATGTTAACACCAATCTATCTTATAAGAATAAACAAATTCTATCGATTTTGCATCACAATGAACAAAAAAAGGCCTAACCATGTTTAGTGTAGTTTTTTAGTTGAGTTTTTGAGTTTTTTTTTGTAGGAAAGTGCAAAAGTATGTTGAAATATTATAGTTGAATTTGGTTTTTGTTGAAATGTTTTTTAACCTATTCAAAAAAACTTATGAAAAAAAATTCAAAAAATAGTCACAATGAATCTTATTTTGTAGACTTCAATTATTAGGTTTCAAATATATATATATATATATTTATTTAATTCTAATTTTTGGACTTAAAGTTATGGTATTTTAAAAGTTTTATCAAAGAGAAAATAAAGTGAAGTAAATTTTAAAAAAAGTGAAAAAATTGACCTTTTGATTTAAAAAAAAAATGGTTTTCTACTAAATAGGGGCTAAGTATTCCCACTCTGATCATTATATCTTAAAAATACATTAAACATGTTAGTAAAAATTAAGGTACCTATATTTTTAAAATATTTTTTATTAAAATATAATATTATTTTAAAAAATTGTATTGTATACAAATATTGTTTGTGCTAAAAACTAGGAGGGTATTTTAGACTATATAGTCAAATAACCAAATCAAATGATTAGAACAATAAATATAACAAGCTAACAGAGTCAAAAACGTATAGAGGAGGTTAACCTCGTATGAAAATACGGGTTAGTCCTCCTCTGTAGAATAAAATTAGGAACTCGATTTTACCTTATTATTGATATAACTAAGTGACTATTACAAATTCATAGTGATATCTATAACTATCATTACAATATTACAATAAGAGTATACTTTGAGTTATACATATTATAGCTTATCTGTATTAAAAATTCTATCATATGCTCGGTATCTCAATCTCTCTTCAAGCTGTTAGTCACTATTTTTGTTGTTCTCCTAGTGTTGTTCTTGGTTGTTTAAAAGTTATTGGGTTGTTGTTGAGTTTTTTGACATAAATAAATGTTTCTTCTATATATATGACTGAAAAAAAATGTGTGTGAGAGCTTACAGAGCAAATCTGTAACCATGCATTGATCATCACCAACTCTGACCTTACTTTTTCATGAATTTCGGTACATTAAATGCATTTGGTGCGCATTTAATGAAAGTGAAGGAGGTTTTGCATATCTTGCAAAACAGGTGCCAGTAGCTCATGCCTCTGTCAACAACTCTGGCAGAGTGGTTAGACGATGGAGTTCTAGAGCTCGTCAAAAGAGCCTTTGAACCAGAACTCCTTAATTTGATGCGCGTAATTAGCTATTGAGCAGGTACCCAACTTAGGAAATGTTCAAATTTCCCTGTAGTACTTCGAGTATGGCTCGTCCAAGCTCCTCCTGTTGAGATAGGTCTGATTACTGATGTAGACTACCACGCGTCAGCTCGTAATCGGCGGAGTAAATTTTATTACTAATTTGCACCATTAAATATTATTCATAGTATTTGTATATATGGTTTTAAATAGTTTTAAGCACAATTATGACAACACTAATTTTTACTCTATTAATATCAATTGAGTAAGTTAAATGCTAATACATCCTAGCAATTAATTGTATACTCGACATGAACTTTTGTATAAAGTAAATAATTTATCTCTTTTAAGCCTCGTTTAGTTCACGGATTTGATGACTCGAAAAAGGAAATTATTTCATTTCATTTGTTTGGTAAGCACAAATTCTGAAAACACTTTCTCAACAGAAGGAAAAGTAGGAAGAAAAATCATTCATCTCAAAACTTATGTAATTGATTTTTTCATGTGATTTTCAAGTATTTATTATAAAAATTTTAGACAATAATACTCTCATCTAAATATTTTTCATATTTTATTAAATAAAAGAAAAAAAAATTAATAAAAAATTTAATTTTTTACCTCTATAAAAAAGATAAGAGAATTAATTTGGGTGAATGAAATAAGGCTTTAACAGGGAGAGAGAGGATTTTGATTGGGTAGACGATAACAGTGCGATGTGACGGGAGAATCAACTGATCAAAGATCTCTTTTTTCCTATTCTGTGTAAAGTCTACGCTACTATTTCATTTCAGTTATTAGGCCATATGCTATGGGCTCAGCCCTATTTTCCAACAGATACTACTACAGTATTATTATGCATGCCCACCCAATACGCACGCAACTGTACAAACGAGAGAACCAAGGTCACCTCACCTGCCATTCTGCCAATCTTCAACGCTGCTGATTCTTTGATACGCGCGACAACCGGCATTTTTCACCGAAAATTCAATAACTGAATCAAAAATATCTGAATCGGGTAAGAAATAAACCGAAAAAAATTAGTTTGATTTGGGAACCAAAAATAAACCGGTACAATAACAATTTTGTAACACAAATATTTTAGTAAATTAAATTGAACCAATTTTTATATTTTTATATATAATAAAAACATTAAATATCACCCCCACAATTCACTAAAAATCACACCTAATGTTAAAATGTCAACTCTCAATCTCAGTATCTCTCCTCTCAAAAACTCACACTTAAATAGAGAAATACCCATTGTTAACTCTCAGTTTCTCTCTCATCTCTCCTCTCAAAATCACTCACTGAGCTCTCTTCATCTCTCACTCACACTGTCACACTCACTAGCTCGCAGTCTTGCACCACCACGGTCTCTCACTCACGCAATCACACAATCACGCATTCACCATGGCACCACCAATTCAAGCCCTAACGCCCAATCTACCAGGTACGTTATTTCTGTATCGAAGTTTCAAGATTTGAGTTATATACTTACATATATAGTTATATACCTTACATATACATATGTGCCTCTAGTTGTAGAAAGAGTGTTGATTAAATCATTTTTGCTTGTCTATGGAATGCTGCTGGCGTTTTGAAATATTTTGGCTACGGCCTTGCTGCTATAATTTTTGACTTTTTGCTGCTGAACTTTTTCAAATTTGAATAAGTGGATAACCGCAAAAAATTTAAGATATGTATTATAGTATGATGAAGTTTGGATATTTTGGTATGGTGTATGATGAAATTTGGATAACTGTAATGCTATTATTACTATGGGTTTGTGTATTTCGGTATTGTAATATGTAACATGTAATGGAAAGTTGGAAACTTGAGTAATTCTGTAAATAGACTGCTGCTTCTTTTTCATTTTTTTTTCTCAGTTTTACCGAACCAACATATATACCGAACCGTTTTTTCGATTCCCGATATAATTTCGGTTTGAAATCAATTTGTATTTTGACCATACCGATTTTATCGGTTTGATATTTTTAATTATTCTTAAGTTTTTGTCTGTTTTATACATTATAAAACCAACCACCAAACTGATATGTTTTGATTGTTTGATTTCTTAACCGAATCGAATTGTAAAGCTCAGTTCGAACCAGTTCAATTCGGTTCAAATTTTTAGTTTTCTACACACCCCCAATGCACACATATATCATTGCATAAGCTCGTCATAAATGCATTACTAAATTTTATTTTCATATATCCTGTGGTAGTTCATACTTGTACACTATATTTATAAGTCGCACCCCTTTCTTTTTGCCCTTGTGAGTTTCATTTTAGGAAAAATATGTTTTATTGTGCTCAGCCACCAGTTTTAACGTAATTAATTATAGTATCATAAATTTTGATGCATTGATTTAAGAAAGTCGATTCTATTACCACTCCCAATAATGTTTAGTTCCATTCTCATTTCTCATCAAGTTCTTGAGCACTGAGTAAGGACATGCTATTCGGTTCTTGAAGACCGAATATAAGCCTATTACTCGGTATTTAAGAGACAAGTAAGGCATTGTCAGACTTATACTCGGCCCTCAAGAACCGAATAACAAATCTTTACTCAATACTCAAGGATTGAATGAAGAGTGAAAGTAAAACTAAACAATATTGAGAGTGGAAATAAATCACCCATTAAAAAGGACTCTTAATATAGGATGAACAATGAAAATACAACTTTTGAGACTGACAATATACAAGTATTTTCGTATAGGAATTAAATCCAATAACAGCTGACAAAGTTCACCGTCTATAACAAGGCAACTATAGCTGTTTTCTTTTTCACCTTCTCAGTAAAATTGTGGATGCTGACTAAGTTTCAAGTTCTCAAAAACAGAGTTACAAGGTCCTCAACCTTAACTTACTCAAGCCACACTTTCACCACACCATTAAAAAACCAATTGAAATCTCAGCATCTAATCTAATATAACACTAGTATATTATCAATATTATTAAACAAACTTAAAACACACCGAGGGCCTATGACAAAAATCAAATGTCCAAATGTATTCAAACCTTTTAGGAGGCACTCTGAAGACGAGTCTTGATCCAGGATTCCAAGTATCGTAGTTCCTCATTGCTTATTGAATGGCCAAGACCCGGATAAGCCTAGCGAAACATAGCCAACCAAAATTTCAAGAGCAATACATACATGATGACGAGGACGTTTGAGAAAGTGTGAAGTATAACATTACCTTAAACTCACAGGTTAGGCCCGCTTGTTCAAGGAAAGGTGGGCCGGCCTGTCCGGCTTCAAATAGTACCGTTCTGTCCGCCATACCATGTGACCACAATATGGGTGTCTGCACACGCATTTACATCTAAGATCCTTAATCCTTTTTACATTAATACTACAATTCGTACCTTCAATAATTTCTTAAAATAATTATACAGTATCACCAAAATACACAAAGACAAACATTAAACAATAATAAATGTTATGAATAACTATAAAAACAAGAAGAAAGGAACACGCACACACATTGTTTGCTCCACTGAGTACTGTAATTAAATTGGTAAACTAGAGGCCAAACAAAATCAGCACGTTAGATCATACCTTCTTTGCTTCTGGTGTGATTCGTTCAATCATAGAAGAATTAAAAGGTACCCATCCACTAAAAACTGCGCCACCTCCTAAAGTTCTTGCGTACATTAAAACACTTGCCAGTGTCAAGGCACCTACAGAACTTGTTACAATTTGATGTAATGTTACTAGCAACGAATTAAAAAGGTGAGGAGGACACAAAAGCATTCATATTTGTGTTGAGAGAGAGAGACCTCCTTGACTAAATCCACATACGAATATGTTATTAGGATTTGTGCCAGCTGCTACCTCCTTGTCTATAATCGCATGCACATTCTGAACTGCTTTGAGCACCCCACTTTCATCTTTTGGAGAATCCTACACATGTTGGGACGAAATATGCATGTGAACCTAACTTCGTGATGCAGTGGATTATTAATGGAAATTCACTTTTACATAGGTTAAAAAGATGACAACGATGACAGACAGACATTCAAATATTGCTACTAGATGTTGGGATTCAATAGCATAATCCAGTATCATATTAAACTGGATCAGTGTTTTAAACAGCTCTCTACTCTTCTACATTACTCTAAATCCTTTTTGAAGAACAATTTTACAACTTGTTACATATAATCCAATGGGAATTTACAAGAAGAAAAAACAAAGCAGATTGGGTATGGCATGAAGGTTTTTTGAGTATTGAACTAACTAGTAATCACTTTTACAAGGACTGCCCTATGATCACAGTCTCTCCGTGAAACAAATTGCGCAAAAGATGCACAACATATAGAAACATATGTAAATGTCATCATACAAGGCTTATCTATCAGATGCCGATTATTACACACGTGAGACATTAAATTGGCCCAGCTTCAACATGAACAAAGCATGAAATAATGTCTCAAGTTGTGCAGTCTGTTTCATGAGGGTACTAACACTGAATCAACACCATTTTATCTCTTTTTTAAATCTATCTAAAATAAAATAAACTTCATATTTGTTTTTGTTATACAATGGGTTAGCATACAGCCATAAACAATGATCCGACAAAAGGGAATGCTCAAAATAAGAATATCAGAAGAGGGAGGGCTCATAAAAGGAGATATCATGGGAAAGTAAACATGATGATTACAAGCAAACTTACAGCTGTCACAGGTATTTCGTGAAGGTCAAACCATGAAGGCATCACAGCACCATCTATAAAGGGGATGATAGTTAGCGTATTGCACAGCAATAAACACAGAAAGAAGATAACATAATAACTTAACAATGGAAAATTACAAATATTGAGCAGCTAAAATTGACCTCAGGAGTATGATCAAGGAACCTAGGAAGGTGCTATGTTCCAGTGATAAGACCCAGACATCTGAAGGGGAATAATAAATAATAAATAATAAACATTCAAACCTTAGTGGGTAGAAATTAACATGATGAATAATGGGAGCCCTTAAACTTCTTTTGTGGCTACTCTTACTGAATAGATAATCAAATTCCCACAGAAGAGGATGAGTGGATTCCACCGCCCACTGGAAACCCTAAGTTGATTTTGATGGTTGCTTCTCTCGAAATCCAAGTTGAGTGGGTTTTGCTGCTATCTCCTATCAGTAAGGACTAAGGTCTACTGACAGGTTTGATCACGCTATAGTAAAATATCATTTTCTTTGATGTAGAGAACGGTTGATCTCGGAGAATCCATCGGAGGAACAAAGTGGCCTTTTGTTTAGTATTATGGAACGTGAATCCAAGTACTTCAGGTAAAAAATAGTAGATTGTAATTGCTTAAATTGATCCCTAGACTCTGGGGAGAGAAGTGGTCATTTCTGCAGTGTACAGGCAAAACTTTGTTTTATATGCTGGCAAATTCCGTGTGAAATAAATAGGCATTATATGTTTATGACAACTGAATCACAAGGTCTTGGTCCTTGGACCAAAAGTGCATGTTCAAGAGAGGTGATACCAATATGCTATACCTGGACCAAGCTGATAAAGAAAGATTTACTTTGAGACATGCATTAACCACTAGAATCTAATATGAAAAGTTTCCGGAACATGGTTTACACGACACTGCCTCAATGGATAGTTCAAAAGCTCCCTATGCCATTCAAACTTCACACTACAAGTGGTTCCTTAAGTCATTTGAAACACTTGGGTTATCATTTGGACACAAAATGGATTTTCGAATAGAAAACAAGTCTATCTGAAGCTTGATTCGAATGCCTTCAGTGGATTGTTAAAATGAAGCTTCATACCCATAAACACATTTAAGGAACTATATTTTGTTCCTTAAGCCATTTGAAGCACTTCATTCTTTTCCAATGCACCTTAATTCCCAGTTCCAGTGTTCGTAATTTCAGTGTATTGTCCAGTTTGGTTACAGTTTTGAAAACTAAAATATAATTCTGCAAACAAGTGAAACTGCTACCGTGTGTATGACCTGGGTATAGCTATAACAAGCAATTGCTCTGGTGAAACAAGCATAGCCACATCGGAGACCGATATAGATTTCTATATGATTCTCATAGCTAATTCAAAAGATGTTCAATCAAATGTGAAAAATTACCCCCCACTGAAAATGTGCTAATGACGTAACACACTGCCAAAATGCGACACCCATTATACCACAGTCATCGAACCGTATAAAAGCCCCATTTTAGTGATGATTACAAAGGCGTAACAAAATTAGAACAAAAAAAGCAAATAAATCTGATGAAGGAAGAACTTACAGTTACAGGAGACAGGAGTAGAAGGGGCAGATCGTAACAAAATTAGAACAAAAAAAGCAAATAAATCTGATGAAGGAAGAACTTACAGTTACAGGAGACAGGAGTAGAAGGGGCGGAAGGGAAAGACCAGAGGGTGTTTCTAAATTCGGGCGAAGTAAAGAGGGTTTTGATGGGTTCGTTGGCAGGACCCGAGTCGCCAAGTCCATGAAGCCATAAGACAAAGCTTCGAGCCATGATGGGATTTGTTGATTTTGAAGAAGAAGAAGAAGAAGAAGAATAAGGGTTTGGCTGAGAGAGGAGTACTAGGAAAATGGTGATACCAAAGGTTACTGCAAGTAGAGCAATAGGTTTCGCCAACAATATTGTGGAATTCATCTCTGGTCTTCCATTGCCTTTTTCTTTTCGTTTGTGTTTTTCGCTGAAATTGATAACAGCGTTTGTTATATGACTATCTTGCCCCTTGGATTTCAATGAACTACTCGTTTTGATTCGAGTTTTCGCTGTTCGTTACATGTCCTTAAGTTAAAATAACCGGGTGTTATTTATGCTTTTTATATTTGTCGCTACTATATCACTTATTACGAACACTCTTTAAGTTAAATTTTAATTACTAACACTCTTTTTTTAATTAAAACTTAATACAATAATTAAAGCTGACTTAATTAAAATAATAATAATAAAAATAAGAGAAAGATGAAAAACACACCAAATCAGACCCCTTTTTCTCACGTCTATCACATTCACATTTGTTGAATATCGGTATACATCTACTGGCCTCGCCTCCATCCGCTATGTGTAGTGTTTTCCGCATTAGGCTTATCTAATGAGAGGTGAGTGCATCCACGCAAACTCATCTCACATGGAGTGAGTATGTTATTAACCACTTGCCTAACATAAAGTAATGAAATGCTTAGTGTATCGAAGTGTTTTTCAAATTAAGCTTTTCTAATGAAAGGTGAGTGCATCCACACACGCTTGTCCCATATGGGGTGAGCACTCACCTAACATAAAACAATGGAGTACTTAGTATTTTTCAAATAAGGTTTGCTTAATGAGAGGTAAATGCAATTACACACATTCGTCTCACACGGGGTTGATGTGTCAATAATCACTCTCCTAACATAAGGCAATAGAATGGTGAAACATGATATCACAATATTCAGAAACTTACACATTCATTCACCATATAACAAAACGTACACATAGCAATAGAGACTTATTACTTTATTCATATAACAAAAGTTACATTTAAGAGGTTTACACATTCAATTCAATCTAACTTTACAAAAATACATATACAACCTTTACGTTTTCAATTCAAGCCAACTTCACAAAAAAGTATATATATAATGGCTTTACATCTTCAATCCTACCAAACTTCACAAGAAAACAAAACATATACTATGCGACATGTACGCATAATAAAAAAGAACAAGAGCATGAACAATCATTAATCATTTGATTATGATTGGTGAATCTTTTGTTCTAGGGACAATCATATACCATTCTTTGTAAAATTGAAGTATATCGATGAAAAGTTGCTCACAAGCTACTATCTCGTGAATTCGAAGTAAATTTTACACGCTAGTAACGTTGGGGAGTGGGCATTATCATTTAAGGTGATGCTAATAAAGTGGTTACCGCAAACAAGTGCAAGGCAGATAACACAAACTTCATTACCTTCCACTGGCTGCTCATCGTGGGAAAAGAAAGTTAGATTTCTCGTGTTTGATAAGAACACAATTACATAGTTGTAGGTCGACACTGTGATGAAAATCGTATCAGGCTTGCACATCCAATGTTTTGGGTCTTCGATTTTAGGTAAGAAGAAATCAATTCTTGCTCGATTATCAATGCATAACCAAACTTATTATTAAGATTCTTCGGACTTTCTTCTTCAACAATGTGCTTGGTACATTTGAAAATACAAACCGATTTAGGAGTTAGTTGTAATTGTATTGCCGTGAAATTAATATTTTTACAGTAATACTGAAATTAGTGTTGGCTCAATTTATTAGGCATCCACATCCATATACTAGATTAAAGTGATAAATCTTGAAATTATATAAAAATTAGTGTTGGCTCAATTTACTTTAGGAGAGTAACTTACTACAAACTCGATTCTTTTGGGGGCGAGTATGTTTGTACACACTCGCTTTACTTGTGGAGAGTTGTAGTTGTCTTACTCTTCTTATATAAACTGAGTAAGGCCTGGACGGAACCCATTTTATACTTTGTTTTATGGATTACATATTTGTTTCAATTTGAATGATAAATAAAAGATCATATACACATTAATACACTAAGAATAACAACTACAATACACTTTTGACTTCATCTTTGAGTCAAATGTCACCACCAACTTTCTCTTGAATTTCATCTTTTCTTACCATCTCAAGTACAATGTTTCTTATCTACCATAATCTAAGTTTCAAACTACTCACTAATCATGTTTGTACTTTGATTTGGTTGTGATTTTTTTTATTTTAGGAGCTTAAATGATAAAAAACCAAATATCATCTCTCTCTTTTTACTTGATGCAAGAAGTATGTGATTATGAATAGGGGGAGGGGGATTGGGAGAGATGGGTTTGATTATTTGGATTAATGTTAGATTAGATTATTAACAATTGGATAAATGGATAAGTTAATGTTTATAACTATTGGGTAAATTAGTTAAGTGAGGGTTAGGTGAGGGGGTGTTTATGACAAAAAATAGGGGTGTTAAGATGTGTTTTTAGTTAAAAAAAGGAGGAGGGTGTTAGTGACAAATATGGAGGGCGTAAATAACACCCCCCCTAAAATAATGACAAGTGTGGTCAACCTAAAATTGAACTTCTCGACATTACATGTATAGTAAATTAGTGTGAATTTTACGGACTTGGATCCCCTCCATTCTCCCTTTCATCTAAGTTCGTTCAAAGAGTTATAATTCAAAACTGGAATGTATGAGTTTTTTTATGAAATTTGGTGGAGATGATCTTTGAAATGAGTTGATCAATTTCATCAAAAAATTCAAACTGAAAGTGAGTGAATAATCATATAAAATTTTAACGGCCAAAAATGAATATATATATATATAGAGAGTAAACAACTTAAATGATCATTAAACTTTCAATCTAATACCACTTTAGCCATCAAACTTTAAAACGAACAACTTTGGCCATCAAACTTTAGAGTGAGTATCATTTTGGTCATTTTTTCTAATTTGACTATTAAATTGAACGGAATGAAACCAAGTACAAGGCACATGACTTCATTTAAGCGTATTTTAATCATTTTTGTTATAAAATAACTCAAGTTGCGGTGTTCATTGAAAATATTGCTATGTTTTATATATTATGTGTGTTTCATTTTGGCGAGAATTATCGAAGGAAAATGTCGTTTTCTTACAGTATGACCAAAATGATCTTACACGAAATCATGTACCACGCAAATGTATTAAATTTAATAGTCAAATTAGTTGAAATGGTAAAAGTGGTACTTACTACAAAGTTGGATAAAAGAAATTGGACAGAATTGTTAAAGCGGTACTCATTCCAAAGTTAGATGATCAAAGTGATTTGTTTTAAAGTTTAATGGTCAAAGTGATACTAGATCGAAAGTTTAGTGGTCATTTGAGCTGTTTACTCATATATATATATATATCAAATTTTTATTACACTTACTTCCACTTTAAATTTTTTTTATGAAATTTTGTAAAGATGTTCTACTCATTATAAAGATTATCTCAACTAAGTTTCGTGAAAAAATTCATCTAAGTTTTGTGAAAAAAATCATCTATTCAAGTCTCGAACTAAATCCCTTTGAACGAACTTAGATTGAAGGAGTAATGAAAGGGAGTCGAGTCCATTATTAATCTAAGATTTCACATTCAAAAGACATTGAAAGTTGTTTAGCCTATTGTCCTTGCCATACTGCGTCTCTGTCGTCGTTAATGGTTGTTTTTTCAATCAAACTCATCTCAAAATACTTAGGTGATATTTGATTGATATTTTGAGTTGAGTTTTTAAAATCGAGTATTTGGTAGAATTTGGAAGTATGTTGAAAAGTGAATTTGGTTTTTGTTTGAGTTTTTTTAAACGAACTAAAAAATCTCATAATTTTTTTTTTAAAAATAGTCACAATGGATCTTATTTTATAAATCTCGGCGAGTATGTTTTAAATATATATTTTTTATTTAATTTTGATTTTTGGATTTAAAATTATAGTGTTTTTAAAAAAATAGAGAAATAAAGTAAAGTGAAATCAATTTTAAAAAGTGTAAAAGTAAAGTTAATTTTAAATTGAATTTTTAAAATTGGATCTTAAAGCACCCACCAAGAGTCGTCAAGGATTTTCAAGTACATCTTAAAGTTAATGTTATACATTGATATATTAATCTTTCATGCTACCAAGCAGAAGTATGTTTTAAGTTTTTGTTTGAATATCATTTTTTAGTTTACAGTATGAATGCTAAATTTTAAATCTGAAATATAAATTAGAAATTCCCTTTTTTCCTTGCCCCACGATACAACATACTGTCTTCAAGGACATCCAATATATACAAATATTTGTAATTCCATCTTATTTAGAAGAATACTCTACCATTTAGAGCTTCAAAACTGCTCGAAAGCGTGAACATGGAATCTTAATTTAGTAGTGAACAGGGGCAAATTTTTGCAAAGCATCCTTGCCCATTTTCTTCCACAAAAACCTGTAGTTTTAGTTGCTGGGGTATCACATCAATATTTCAAACAAAAGTTTCAAATGGATGTTTGGTGATCCGTCTTCTTCTATTCTTTGCCATTACAACCCACCCCACACAATGGGTTACGTACAAGTTACAACACACCATTTTGCAACATAAAAATGCCGACACAGTTTAACATTAAAGAAAGTTGAAATCAGTGCCGGCTTTCTATATACTTTGTCTAATGTTGTCCTTCTCACCAATTGCAAAAATAAACAAGGAGCAACATTCTTACAAATTACAAAGGCACTAAAAAGAATTCATAGATCACTCCTAAAGATAATAGTAGCTGGGTCTTTATTCCGCCTTATGATAATTATCAATTGTTTGTTGCATCCCATCCAACTGTGCAGTCACGTATTCGAGTTTCTTGCAGCAGATCTCGTTAGATATTCTTGCCATGTAATCACACTTCTCAAATGGACGGTACTCGCATGCACTTTTTATTTCTTCCCTCAGTGTCACTTGTATGTCCTGTACCAAAGCAACAAAGTAGAGAAATACAATGCGTTTAGGTCTGCAATTTCAACCAAGTAGTAGGAGCTTACAGCAAAAGATTAAAAATCAAAGAAATCAATCTACTTGTGCATGTGTTGGGTATTTTTTGGGTGGTGGTTGTGGGGTTGGGGGATTAAGGGTACGCAATATATGCATAAAAACTAGCAATCAATCCAAAGTTGCCTCAATATATTTATTAAGCTAACGTAACAGAAATTTTGCTTAGTACTTAATAATATGCACAAAATAAAGACAGCCATACCTTAATGATGTACACGCCAATCCAGCAATAAGCTTAATAGTTAATAGCTAACTCATATAGAGCAACCTTTGGACCTTTTGGATAAGTTTAGGGCTATATCTAGTCTTGATTCGATAAATACAATGGCCCCTAAGCTGCTGATCAGTTTTTAGTGTCTGCTTTCTTATGTTCGAGTAGAGGGTACTCGTTTTCTAATTTCAATATTTCTAAAAATAATCCTATTTTTTCCTGAAACGCATTAAATAGCACCTCTAAAATGTAAAATCTACCAAAGCACTAATCCCAATACTCTCTATAGCAACTGGAGCAGCCCCAAACATATTTTTCCTTGCCTATACTATATCACAAATTTGTTGCACTATTAGGATGCTCTGTCCCATAACCTTATTCTTTATTTTTGCTGATTTTGATTCAGTAAAAGTATATTCAAAATGCAGCCAAAGGGGGTACAATCCACTCAAATAGTAAATAAGAAATGCATCAATTCTAAAGCACGGATTCTCCATATGAGGTCGCCGTATCCGGATGCGGATACGTATCCTGCACTAATACTTGCCCGATACACCCGGATACGTATCAAAATTTCCCGGAGACGGCTAGGATACACCATGGATACGTCTAGAATAGGACATGCAAATATGATAATGTTTTGTCTGAGTAATGAAAAAGGGCTAATTCATTATATTGAAAATGCACGCAAAGGAAGAACCTATTAAATACCTTCAAAATAGTTATGAATCAATATTCTCACTTACTTGAGGAGTTGAGGTTGAGTCATGATTATTTTTTCTGTTATCTGATGTATGACACTAGTTGCTATCTTTTGGGATAATGGGGTAGACATGAAATGTGAGATGATAATTCTTTTGACGGGGTGCATGAAATATTTGGAGCTAATTGAAACTAAATAGCGATTTCATGTTCTATGTAATTGACAACAGTATTCAAAAACTTTGTAAAACTACTAATTTTCATGTATAGGAATATATTACATACTAATTTTATTGCGTATCCTAGCCATATCGTATCCTAGTTTTTTCAAGATTTGTTGTATCCCCATGTTAGTGCTATATCATATTGGATACCCGTATCCGTATCTATATCTGTGTTGCCATCAAATTAAATCTGTCCAGAAAAACTACCTAGAAACTCCAAAAAAGGATAATCATCCCCGAACAAAACTCTTTCAATCCCCTCTCGACACATATAAAACAGAGTCATTCATTGTTTTTTCTGGATAAACACCAACGTCACAGAAAATCTAGCATTGTACAAGTCTTAACGCAACAAAATTGAAACAATCTCCATAACTTCCTGTCTACATGAGAATGGAGAAATACGCCATTCACAACCCGGTTTAAAACATTGTATTACTATATGATGCAACAAGTTTTTGGCATCAAAGCTTCCAAGGGACGAGGGAATGCAAACAATGTGATCTTCTACCTGTGAACAATACACCTATATTATTCCAACATCTTTATGTCCCACAAAGAAAGAACAAAAAAAATAAAATCAACCTACTACAAAACGAACTATCATCGCAGTGCAATCTCCTTCCATGTAACAACTGTTAAATTATACAACACAAGAAATAGAGAAATTATAATGAGCAAGAATTCCATAATGGATTACATTGTTACAATCTTTTCATACTTTTACAATGGAATTGACATGAATATATATACAAGTAAAGAAGGAAACAAGAAGCCTAAAATGAGGAAGAAAGGAGGAGACAAGGAGGGAAACATGGAGGAGGGAATAAAGGAAAAGAAGAATAATTCTAAGCTTTAATAATTACAAATAATAATGCTAATTTATGTTGGAGAATATCATCATTCAATATCATCATTTCTAACACCCCCCTTCAAACTCAAGGTGGCAAATGGGCGGTCAGCTTGAGTTTGGAAAGCAAATCCTGAAAGCGTCCTTTTACTACATGAGATGATCTCCAACAAATTGGAAAACTAGATCTAAAACATAATGATTATAATTACATAATTAAAGAAATTAAAGAACAAAACATAATGAATACGGAAGCAGTGGAGCATGGAAGCAGGAACATGGAGGCATGTGTGCAGGAGCATGGAGGCATGTGTGCAGGAGCATGGAGGCATGTGCTTAGATCTACTTTAACACCCCCCCTCAAGCTGAAGGAGGCTCTTAGGGATCCGAAGCTTGGATACGAGAAAATGGAATTTGGTTTTGGTTTTTTTTTTTTTTTTTTTTTTTTGACATGTTCGATGATTGACCGGCAGACGGAACGGCGGTAACGGCGATGACGGGAGCCGACGGAACGGCGAGGTCCGGTGTAGAATTTCCGGAGGAAAAAACTTGATCTGAATACGCGAGATTGAATATATATTAAATTGGAGGTGCAGCGAAAGGCGACCCGCCGGAAATATTAAATTGAAGAGATTGAATATATATAGATATGTTTTTTTTTTTTTTTTTTTTTTTTTTTTTTTTTGGAGAGGTGGAAGAGTAGCAGTGGTGCTAGTAGTCAATGATGGCCCTTTCTTTGGTTTTGGTTTTAGAGAGATAAACTGAAGTTTCGATATGAGAGGCGAGAGGTTTCCGAGGGTGTTGGTGGTGCGGAAGGAAGGGAACACACATTATTGAGATAAAAAAGAGAAAGGCGATGGATTCTGAGAATCATCAGCACCAAAATTCAAGATATCAGTGAAGTTAGAAGCAGAGAGCGAATTGTATCCTATATCTCCTAAGGTAGTCCAATCCGGAGTCATTAATCCGGCAACCTCCGCAACAGAACTAATTTGAGGAGACCCCTTTGAGAAACCATCCAAAGCAACTTGGTAATCTGACAGAGTCGGATATGCCGGCATATCCACTGCTGTCAGAGGATCCCCGTGTTCTGAAAGATTCACGGTAGGTAGATGGATATCAGGGGTTGATGAAAGGAGCTTTAAAAAACTTTTGTAGTGAGGATGCTCCAACAAATCTTCCTGGGTCGGAAGAACCCCAGGTTCTAGAGGATTCTCTGAGGGGCCAGATGGAGAAGCGAAGGAGCCTGGTGGGTGAGCAAGGGAGTCGGATGGATTGGCCCTTGAGGAACTTGCAGGAGGGTTAAAGGAGCCAGGTGGAGAGGCAAAGGAGCCGGATGGGTGAGTAAAGGAGCCGGATGGAGAAGCGAAGGAGCCTGGTGGGTGAGCAATGGAGTCAGATGGATTGGCCCTTGAGGAACTTGCAGGAGGGTTAAAGGAGCCAGGTGGAGAGGCAAAGGAGCCGGATGGGTGAGTAAAGAAGCCGGATGGAGAAGCGAAGGAGCCTGGTGGGTGAGCAAGGGAGTCGGATGGATTGGCCCTTGAAGAACTTGCAGGAGGGTTAAAGGGGCCAGGTGGAGAGGCAAAGGAGCCGGATGGGTGAGTAAAGGAGCCGGATAGGTAGGCAAATGACCTGGAGGCTGGAGATTTCTCCGGCAGTTTTCCGGTCAAACGGTGGCGGCGTCGACCAGAGCCGGATGGAGAAGCGAAGGAGCCTGGTGGGTGAGCAAGGGAGTCGGATGGATTGGCCCTTGAGGAACTTGCAGGAGGGACAAAGGAAAATGACGGATTAACCCTGGGAGACTCGCTGTCCAGTCGAGCCTCCAACGCCGTCATTCGTGACTGCAGAGCCTCAAGCTTTTGATCAAGAGAGGTAAGGAGGGCAGCGCATCCACCAGCAGGATTTAGGATTCTTGCCTTAGCTTCAAAGAGAAACGAATCGAGAGTTTCACGATGTTTGTGATCCGGTACGTGTTGTAAAAAGAATTCAACACTTTTTACCCCGAAAACGGAAAAGATTGTGTGATAATCTCGACGATGATACGCATTTGGAAAGATTTTAACTGATTCACAAGAAGGAGGACAAGCTCTGCGGCGAAAAGAGCAGGCAGGACATGGAGTACCTCGCTGGCGGATGCTGATCGACATGGCTGTTTGTATTGGATTTGAATGGGAGATTTGCAGTGAGGATGGTGCTATTGGGTGATTTGCAGTGAGGATGGTGTGTTTTGATTTTAATGGCAGGAAGCTGGTGAAAGGGTTAAAGGCGCCGATCTCGAAATTTGAATTTCGAATTTCGAGGTCGGAGCAAAAAGATGTCGGCATTTGATGATGGCGAGGGTCTGGAGTTTACGGAATTTGCGGGTTGTCGGTTATGGTATGGATTAGGGGTTGTCGGTTATGGTATGACTGAGGAAATGGACGGTGTTGCTTGGGATTGACGGAGGAGAGAATCGGGAAGTTGAACGAGTGGATGAGTGGTGCAATGAGATCAACGGCTCTTGATGTTAGAATAGGAAAATAAGAAGGTTTAGGGGCTAGAATAGAAATATCAGAAAGTACAGGGGTGAAATTGTAAATATATCTGACGGTGTCTGGAATATTCCGTCAATTCTGACGGCAAGCAAACGGCGTTAACCGCTGACGTGGCTGACACGTGACTGACACGTGGCGCTGACTGGATGTCACGTGGCGGACACGTGGCGCTGACTGGATGCCACGTGGCGCTGACTGGATGTCACGTGGCGGACACGTGGCGCTGACTGGATGCCACGCGGTGCTGACTGGATGTCACGTGGCGGACACGTGGCGCTGACTGGATGTCACGTGGCGGACACGTGACGCTGACTGGATGCCACGTGGCACTGACTGGATGTTATGTGCGCTGGCGTGGCTGACACGTGGCGCTTGTGTGTCAATGATGTGGCAGTTGCAGTTTGTAAGGAAATAGAGGAAAAATAAAATGCTATTAGTAGGAATCGAACCTTGCACTAAGCTGTGGTTACCTGATGGTCTTGCCAGCCAGGCTGAATGCTTCAATAATAATTATTTGGACGTGGTTTTATTTGAACAGGTTTGCTGCGTAAAGTCTGATTCGAGTAGTGTTTGGAGGCGTATTTGATTTGTTTGATAATGGTGATAGGTGTGGTGGCTTGGTGGCGAGGTTGTGTGGTGGCTGGTGGTTGGTGGCGAGGTCGTGGTGGCTAGTGGCGAGGTTGTGCTCTGATACCATGTTAAATTATACAACACAAGAAATAGAGAAATTATAATGAGCAAGAATTCCATAATGGATTACATTGTTACAATCTTTTCATACTTTTACAATGGAATTGACATGAATATATATACAAGTAAAGAAGGAAACAAGAAGCCTAAAATGAGGAAGAAAGGAGGAGACAAGGAGGGAAACATGGAGGAGGGAATAAAGGAAAAGAAGAATAATTCTAAGCTTTAATAATTACAAATAATAATGCTAATTTATGTTGGAGAATATCATCATTCAATATCATCATTTCTAACAACAACATAGCATTGGGAGAGATAAATAACAGAAGAAATCAGAGACTAGGACCACAGCGAAAACTTAATAGCAAGAGACTAAGTATCAAATCCGATTGAATGGATGTCAGTCAAAAGATGGAAGACCCTGCTAATATAGCACATTTTCTAACGATACCACTCTCCAAAGCCCATGCATTTTATAAAGATCAATTTCAAACTTGCTAACTCTTCATAAATAATTTCCAAGTATCCAATTCGAAATGAACACTTGCCAATTTCCTTTAACTAATCCTAATAGTTCTGAAAATGATAACATAGTAAAATACATACATCTTTCCTAATGTCCCTTATATTTCTCAAAGCTTAATAATTCATGGATCCAAAGCTTACGACTTTGTGACACATACTATGAGTAGCAAACCCTCCTTCCCTCCCCCCACAACTCCCTATCCATTAAAGAACCAGGAGCAGAGGCACAGCTTTAATTCTAAAAGTTAGTGCTTTATTATTAAGATTAATCCTAAAAATATGAGAAATATATTGCATATATTATTAGTTATCCATGCCCACCTTTTTGATCTTGAAAAATGTGCAACAAGAGTTTGAAAAAGCTAATAGCAACGCAAAACTTAACGCATTTAATTTTGCCAAAAGAGAAACATGTGGGTCTAGCATTGTAATTAAGAAGCATAAAGCTAGAAAAAGTGGCGGACCTTGATTAATTGCATGAACTCGCCGCAATGGTTACTGACCAATTCCTTTCTGGGGCCGCTAGGGTTCGCTAGTTCATCCATTACCCCTCCGGCTAGCTCCAAAACCCTAACTATTCTCTGTAAATCACACATACAAACAAAATAAAATAAAGTTATGCACAATCATCTAGAATTACCTACATAAACCTTATTTTTCATCAAAATATAACCTTTTCAACATTTTGGAGTCGTTGCAACGACGTGTTCTGGCTTGGTGAATCCATGTCGGAGTTGTTTGACTTGTGGGCTTTGAGACCGAGAGGCGTCCCTTTAAATAATTCGCTGGATGAAATCCCCATACATATACGACGTCGCCTTTGAAAGAACCCAATGGGTTAGTGAATTTTTTAGAGCGTGGATATAACGAATGATAAAGCGCGTTGTTGTGATTGGTTGCTCCACCGCCACTGGGATAGGGATTCGCCGCACCAACCCCCCCCCCCCCCCCCCCAGAAGCCCAAAAAAAAAAAAAAAAACCCGGAGCCCAGCCCTCTTTGAGAGAGAATTTGTTGGAGATTTTAATGGCGACCTCCAAACTCCAGGCTCTGTGGAATCACCCAGCAGGACCCAAAACAAGTGAGTCTTTTTGTTTTGGTTGTTTCAATAATTGTACAGCAATATCATCATCATCATTATCCTAATAAGTTTCGATTTTAGATCTTGTTTATTCACTGCTCTTTGACTGCAAATTTTTGAGATGCTTTTGCGGATGATGGGAACTATTATGTCGATTTGTACGAGTTACAAGAAGAAAAAAAGTATGAACTTTTGGAATTTTATTGATCTAGTGTTGTGCTTACTTATGATTTGCAATATATGAGCAATGGATTCAAGAACTATTGGAATGACAATATATAACAAAGATTGTAGTCTTGAGAGCTTGAAAGCACAGTATGTTTGGTAGTGGCATTTGATTCTGGAAAAAACACCTCCTTGTCGATGGCAGTAAGAGCAAAATGGTAACAAGAATTAGTAGCTAATAGAGGTTCAAGCTATTCTAGGTTTCTGCGGTTATCGAGTTTAAGCTGTAATTGTTTGATTATTCATTCACTAGTGGTTTGCAACCAAGAAGATTGACTGGGCAATCAAATCAAATTGGTTTTTGACATCTTCCAAACATGTGGTCCTCTCTTTGAGACCACCGGAAACAGTTGTTAAGAACTATCTCTCTCCAAAGCTTGAGTTGTTAGGTAGTGAGCTAACAATGTATATCATGCTTTCCAGCAACAGATAATTTACGTTTACGTTGTCTTGTTACTGTTTCTGCAGTTCACTTTTGGGCGCCAACTTTTAAGTGGGGCATCAGCATAGCCAATGTTGCTGACTTCGCGAAACCTCCAGAGAAACTTTCATATCCCCAGCAAATAGGTATGTGATGTTTGATGATTTTCTACATGTGCACATCTACATTTATTTTCTCGCTTTTGTATGCGATATTTTATTTACTTTGAAAACAAATTTTCTAATTTGTATTTGTAGAGGAATTCGTTTTGACCTGCAATTGTAGGTTGTTCATTTATCTTTTTCCGTATACTATGTACAGCGGTTACGGCTACTGGAGTTATCTGGTCACGCTACAGCACTGTAATTACTCCTGTAAGTTTTATTCTTGATAAAAGTTCCCAAGCTTCAGGATTTTGCATCATTATGTAGTTTCATGCTGCGGATTCTAAGACCTTCATTGCTTCAACTGTTAGCCTTGGTATTTATTGGAATCTAGAAAATGCAAAATGGCTTACATGCATGTTTGATTTAAGCTATGCAATCTTCTTGTGAGACTTATATATCCTTGATTGATGCACAAGCTCAAATTGTTGATGTGTTGTACTGCAACAGAAAGACCACAAGCTAAATCTTAGTTTCTTTTCTTTTCAAGTATGACGTATAATTTCGATCGAGCATAATTTGGGTAGCGTAATGAATTGCAAGTTTAGAACGTTGCTTGCAAGATGTCTATTGATAGGAGTTACTAGATTTGGTATTGGATAATAAACTCATGAGCTTGGTCTTACTTGCTTGCAACCACAGATGTCTTGCATGTTCCTTTTTCTATTTTTGGGTTTCCATTCGCATATTTGGTCTCCTATTAGGAAGGAAACAACATTCAGTTGGATTCAATGAGATTCTGAACACTGGCTAAGGAATAGTAGTTTTTTTAATAACTATTGGTAAATAGTTGCTGCTTTTGAAGTTACATGATCAAGCGTTGTGGGGGAAATGGTAGCTCCACCATGCTCTTGTTATATAAGTGGTATTTGCAGAATCTTTACTGGAATAAAGCTCTATGATTTGTCATAGAACTATTATTACGTAAAATACTATAATGATTCAGTTTGGTTTGGGTGGGACTGAACTATAAATAGGAGGTTTTTGGAGGAAATTAAAAAGACTATCCTTGATGAGTTTGCTTGGTCATGGTGTAAGGTTTTGAAGTTACATATAATGCATGTTATCTAGCATTATTCGAGTTCGGTGGGTCTCTCTCTTTCTCCACCCATCATCAACCCTTGGCTCTCTCCCCCTTCACTCTATTATTACTGGTATTAAGTGGTAACCATAACCAGTAATATCACACAGCACATTTGTTTTTGCAACAGAGAAGACCGTGAACTGTGCCAACTTCCTAGCGGTTGCCAAGCTCAAGGGAGATTTGCAATTGAGTGTGGCTTGGGTTTGTTCTCCAATAGCATGTGCTGTATGCCAAAAGTTGAGCTTTATTTGTCTATTGACTGAACATGGGTAGAGCCATTTATGTCAAAGGATATTTGTACTTATGTGGTCTTGAGGTTTGAGGTGGTATCTAATCTCGCTCTGGGTTGGTGCTAGAATATGTTCTTTTTTTTTTGCCTCCTCGTGGCTTTCTTCTATTGTTTTGTTATGTCGGCAAATATGGTCTTTTGGCCTGATTGGCAATGGCCTGATTGGAATGTCTCTTGGTGGGCTGGCTCTTTAAGAGAGAAGCACTGCTTAGTCTTGTTCTGAAGGAATGTCTCTTGGTGGTGGGCTGAAATTCACAAGATTGAGGTTTGGTGGGCTGGCTCTTTAAGAGAGAAGCACTTGCCAGCCTTAATTTAACTAGAACCCTTGTTCTGAAGGAATGTCTCTTGCACTGCTTAGCCTTAGTGCGTGCGTAGGAGGAGTCACCCTTCTTACCTTTGTTTAACTTGTTTACTCTCCCAAATTGATCATTGCTGGGGAAGTTTATTTCTAATTGGTTTATCTTTTGTTTCTCGATTGCAGAAGAACTGGAACCTTTTTAGTGTAAATGTCGCAATGGCTGCCACAGGGATCTATCAACTTTCTCGGAAAATTCGGTAAATCATTTTGAATTTCATGCCCACTTGACTATTACTGTTATGGTACCTTGGTGGCCACGATGAATTCCATGCATTAGCTATGACAGGAAGAAAAAGTCGATTATTTGTTGTTGTTGCTGCTTGTATGGGTTGTTTCATTGCCAATTAATTGTTGTATAATGTTAATGTTGTTTGCACTTGTATTATTAATCCACGCTTTCTGCATTTGCAGGCACGATTACTTTAATGAGGAAGAAGTTGCCGTGGCCAAAGAATGATGACGGTAATTTCCAGAAGTTGTGCTTCTTGCAGTGGTAGTAACTTCTTCTGGCAATGGGCAATAATTCTTGCTGAGAACTCCCATGTGGTGGACCTTTTCCCGTCTTTTTTTTAGTGTTCGGCTTTGTGTGACTCTGGAGGTTGAATGTCATTTTGCTGCTATGGATCACCAACATTACATTTACTCTCGTATTTGTTCAAATGCCTGCCTGCCTTCCTTCCTTACCTATGTTTCCCAAATAGCTTTGAAATGACCTAAGTAAGTTGAAGAATGTGCAGTCTTTCATCCATGGTTTTATGTACTCCCTCCATCAGAAATTTTGAGTTTTTATTCTTTTTTGGATCTCCAAAATAGTCTACTTTTCGTTTTGGGAAACCTGCTGAATTTCACGACAATAACAACTATTTTTTAAGAAATGAGAATAATTTAAGAAAAAAGCTCTTAAATTATACTACCTCTGATCTTCTTGTTGGAACGCTTGGGCCTGTCCTTAAGTGTAAGATTTGATCTTTGTCAGTTTGCTTTGAAATGTGAACTCATAACAAATCAATATTGGTTAATGCTCCTTACACCCTTCCCGTTATTCCTTTAGGCATCTCGTTAATTGTTAATGTCCTAAAAGCTTCCTATAACAAATTAAGCGATCGTGCAAGTACAAACTTATATTGGACCGTGTTTGTATGAGGTTACAAGGATGACTAAAGCACCTCAATATATAGATATCAAGGACCTCATTAATTGAAAGAGTAACTCTATCTCTGAATGTCTATTCTTTGTCCCATGTTTGCTGGAACTGAAACTTTCTGTTTACAGACAATCTTCTAAAAGAAACAAAAAATAAGTCGATGGAACATGCATAAAATAATATCCCAATGTAACTGTAATTATAATATCGAAAGGGAAACAAAAGGGTATCCCTTAATAGAAACACTCGGCCCTAACAAATAAGTTTGACAAGTATAGCTCAAAGATCTGCATGATTCATGGTAATGCCATCATCCACACACTGGAAAAGCATCACATTGCAAGTCCATAAACAAAATTCAACTCATTCAATAGTTAAAAGTTAAAAATTGCAGTTTTATCTCTCCAAGTGAACAAAATCCGTACAAATTGCAATTGCTTTAGTGAATGAGCATCAAATAAGGACCGAATTACACCACTCGAGTTCACTTGCCCTAGGACAGGTACAATTGAAAGCTAAGGGAAAAACCGTATAATCTAAAATTGAGCTCATATTAATAACCCAGTACCTTTATGTCCTCCTCAGTGTTTTTGGCCTCTTTTTTTTTTTTTTTTTTTTTGAAAAGAAAGAAAAAGGAAAAAATGCATTTTCTCATGTCCTAGAGTTCACTCTTTCCAACTCCTCACCATCTTTGGCTTCTTCTGTTCTTGAGTCAGAATCATCGTCATCATGAGACTTCAACCCCAAACTTAGGTCCAATTCGTTTAGATCTTGCCGCGCAACTACATTATCTTTCGATTCCTGAAAAACAATAACACAGATTCAATTGTACATATAAAGATGCTTTGAACATATGCAAATGATTCAGCTCATGCCTCATAAAGTATGGGTGTGTTCACACACATGTTTATGCAGCTGGCCCTTCTTTTAAGATATTTAGGGACCTTTCCTTTGGGGAAAATTTGGTGCATATGATGTTCAGGGTGAAGAGATCATCTCCACATACTGTATCGAAAGATTCAACCATTTATTAAAAAAAAATGACGGCCAAAATACACATTTGCATTGTTCCCACTTCCAGATTGTACTTTTATACTCCCTCCCAAATGAAGAGTCCATGTCTGACAACTCCTTCCTAAGAATACATTAATTCCAATAGAATTAATGTAAGTGTAAGACTTCTTTACTATTGGGAGATTTGAGGACAAATCTCATTAAGCATAAAGTTTGCCCCTCCCATCAGTTTTTTTTTTTTCTGATCAGAGAATCCGTCAGTATTTTTATTTTATTTTATAAGAAACAAGCTTATCTAGGTAGAAAAATCAAGTAAAAGCAAAGGAGAACTGGAAATGGATGAGGAATCCATTGCCCAGCAAACCGAAAACAAAAATGATCCAAAGAAAAGCATCCTTAGGCACTAAAGAAAGCTGCCCCATGACAAAATCCAAAAACTGACTGACTATCCCCATCTATAGCTAGCAAATAGCATCATCAGATTATGAACCTCTCCCATCAGTTAATAAAGGCTTTCTGTATAAGTCAGTTGTAAAAGCAATGTTCGAAAAGATGGGAAAGATTCAAAAGAGAAGTCAGAACCAAGAATAAAAATGAAAAAAAAAAAAGCATAGCAAAGTGTTAAGAGGGTGACCTGACTTTCTTCCATTGGTGTATCATTAATATCTGGTTTTTCATCAAAAGCATCATCACTCTTGGAAGCTGGCTCTGCTGCATCATCTAGCTCAGTCTCACTTGGTTTAGCTTCTTCATCCTCAACCTGTTCTCCACCCTCCTCATTGTTTTGCTCTTCCAATACAGCAATCTGATATCAACCACCATGCAATGCAATAAATCATCTACTAACCGAATCCAATTCAGACAGCCCTTCACCAAACAACAATTAGAAAAATGAAAAAGGAAGTATAATGACAAAAACAGATAGGAGATTTTGGTCATTTTCCCCCTCAAATAACTGAATAAGTAATCTTTGGTGGTCTCATGATGGTCCCTGAAGCATGTCTGTGTTTCTTAGCCGATTAGAAATATTTAGGTTTCAACTTTGGTAATTTGTATTTGTTAGGAACCATCTCTCCCAAAAGCTTAAGGTGTTAGGTAGTGAGCCAACAATTTATATCATGCTTTTCAACACTCCCCCTCATGTGCGACCCCCACTCGCACGTGAAGAGACAACCCAAACCAAAGGTGCACTTTGTGCACAAACACAAATGGGGAAACAAATGCAAGCGGGAGGATTTGAACCCGGGACCTTGCAAAACCTGAACTCTAATACCATGTTAGGAACAATCTCTCCCCAAAACTTAAGTTGTTAGGTAGTGCGCCAACAATGTATATCATGCTCTTCAACAGTATTGATTCAAATTTCCCGCTTTATATCACTAATTTGTAAACAAGATGTCAAGAACGATATAAGAAGCACCGGGAATGTTTCTCCAACAATTAAAATGTTATACAAAATAACAAGGAAAAGATAGAAAGTCATTCCCCTCTTGAACAAAAAAGGTCATCACTTAGTATGGTACACAATAAAAGATCCATTGCTCTTTCAGTTTCTTGTTGTTAAGAATCAACATCAATTCGTCACCTCGTCCTCCTCTCTCGACAACCCTCTATCTTTACCACTCTCTCTCCAACCGCATCTCTCTGCAGATTTTTCTGTGCCTTAATGAAAAGCCTAGAACCATTTCAAATCAGTAAGAAACCGACTTGTAAAAGAAGACATAACAACCTATGATCAATGTTCTAAAAATCGCTAAGCGTTCCTAGGTCGGCGAGGGGGGGGGGGGGGGGGGGCTAGCGCCTAGGGGATTAATCGGTCAAACGATTTTTTATTAAAAATAGTATTTTAAATAACATAATACTAACAAAACATAATATACCTTTCAAATTAACATTAATGTTCCAATATCCAACCAATAAAACATGCATTTCAACAAAATAAACAAGTTCAAACAATCAAACCCAAGTGAACATCCCAAAATACAGCCGGAGAAGAGAGGAGAGGAGGAGATGGAGATCAGAGACTGAGAGAAGGAGGATGAGGAGAACGGAATTAGGTCGACTGAAAGAGGGCTAGCTAATAAACATTTTTTTATTTTTTTTTAACATGAAACTACGTTGTTTTGAAGGAAAAAAAAGGGGGAAATCGGCGCCTAGCCCGCCTAGTCCGCTGAATTGGAGCCTAGCGCCTAAGCACAAAGGATTAGCCCTAGGCCGGACGGCAAGGTACCAATTTCTGCCTAGGCCCGATTCGATTTTTAGAACAATGCCTGTGATAGGATCCATGCAAAGCAAGCTTGATAATTGACCTTTTAATATAAGTGGATGTTCTTGTTGGAAGGCTTACTCGAATGTGCTTGGCACATTAACTACAATTGTGTGAGTGAGATTTACTGAAATGTGTAAAGATTTGTGATCTAAAAAAGTTGTGCATCATTTTTCTTTTGTCTGTTAAATGCTAGCGATGCTTTGAGTTTGTCACCTTGTGCACTAGTTTCAGGGTTCACAAGTTTACAAAATGTGTTTCTCTTTTTTAGACCATTGTTGTTAAATGGTGCTCCTATAGTGCATAATGCAGCCCCATGCTCACAAAGGTTCATTGCACCCACATCAGCTTTGGGTGAAGCTATTTGCTTAGGTACACGCCTTGTGCATCTACCTTGTCACTTGGCTCAAGGCGCTTGACTTCTTTTGTAAAAAGCCCCAATATCCAATTGATATGTTGGTTTAAGTTGTTTTGCTCAATAAATCAGGAAGACATGTATCGTTTGTACTCCTCTGGTGGCATACCAAGTCATTCTACAATAGCTGTAACACTAACACTTATTTGCGATCTCCCTGACAACCATGCCTACTAGACCCTTTAGCTTGAATTTGCTTTAACTTGAGAAATAATAAGAGTACATAATATTTTGGTTTCAGCGATATTCATCTACTAGGTGGTAACCCGCATTACCAACCATTTAAAAAGTATCTTAAATCTTAGCGACACAATTCTTTATAATTTTTTAAGATTCAAAAACTATCCCTTATTTTATAGATATCAGTATAAAATATTTGTCCTACGGGGTAGTGACAAGTACAATCAATTCCTCGAATATTGTAAGCACAGCTTGTTGAACTGATTTAAATTATGTACCTGTGGAGTAAAGCCAAATATAAACAGTTGGAACTTTCTGTTAAAAGAAAAAAAAAGTCTTGATCTCAACTAATGAAAACCACAAAGTTCAAATTTCTTTTGCATATTATGCAGGCCACTTGCACAGAATGCATTAAATTGCAGAAAACAAAACCTTCCCCCAAAGCCCTACTTTGTAATTCTGGAAACAATAAACCCTAACCACAGTAAAACCAAAAAATTGCCGGATACAATTCGGCAATCAAAATCAACTCAGTCCCAAAACTAAACAGGAACGATAAATAAAAATAAAGAAACTGCAGGCAGCCACATAAGATAGGAACTACAAGCATAATAGACGTATACATTGTATAAGCAAAGCAAGAAAGCATAGTGATGAATAAAGAATACCGGGATATATTTGAATTTACGCCTCGGCGGCTCCTCGGTGGCGGTGGTGTCGTCATCGTCGTCGTCTTCTTTGGTGTTGGTGTGAAGATGGTGGTTAGTATTGCCATTGGCATTTTGGCTTTGGGTAATTGGGGTCCACTTGTAGAGTAATAGTTGAGATCCGTTATTACCGTTAGTACTAGTGGCACCGTTATTATTACTAGTTTGAGAGTGATGATGATTGTGATTGTGATTGTGATTGGAGGAGGGTGGAGATACGTGGATCCATTTCTTCTTCCACTTTCTGACCGGCCCGGTGAACACGGTGGTCGGTCCGTAACGAGTAGAGGACCGGCCGAGTCGGGCCCCAACTCCCTCCATTGTGGCAGATCGGTGGGGACTCTCGTCGATGTATTTATGTAGATCCGATTGTGAAAATTATTTCATACGATAAAACAAACAAACAGCCCAATTTCTCTCTCTCTCTCTCGCTCTTAGAAAGACATACGGCTTCTCCCCGTTTTAAATGACGCGTTTCTTGTGTTTAATCAGGACCGTTCAAATTTGCCTATCCTTTCTTTTCTTTTTGACTTTCTTTTTCCCACAATTACTTTCTTCTCATTTGAATTTATAAATAAACTAGGGTATACCTGTGCCATCTAGCACGGTATATTAAATAAAAACTGATAATAAGATAAAAATGAGTAACATATGATGAATCTAAATCGATAAATTTAATTTCAATATATCTTCATTTCACAAAAATTAAAATTAGACCGGATTGATCTTATTTTGATCTCGGCAAAATAAGTTTTTAACAAACTAAACTCAAAGTCATATATGAAAATAATTCAATCACGTTTGTTAGTATGATTTGAAAATAGTTCAAAATTTTGACTAATATATTGTGAATTCTCCTAAAAACGACATACTAAGGTAACCAATAATGTACGAACACATAAAGTACGTCCTTAAATGTTACTCAATAATTTTTTTTTACATAATTCTATAGCCATGATGGATCTCGTTTAATTGATCTTGATTAGTATAATTTAAATATTAAATTTTGAATTTTTTATTTTAAATTATGACATTTTTAATGTAGAAAAAATGATTAGTGTGTGAGAGTTTATTGTGTGTATATTATTGGTGTTAAATGTTACTCAATAATTTTTTTTTACGTAATTCTATAGTCATAATGGATCTTATTTATTTAATCTTGATTAGTAGATTTAAATATTAAATTCATAGTTTTGTAGTCATGATGGATGTTGTTTAATTGATCTTAATTAGTAGATTTAAATATTAATTTTTTATTAAATTTATTGATTAGTATATTTTAAATATTAAATATTATTTTTTTTAATTTAAGATGAATCTTGTTTAATTGGTCTTGATTAGTATATTTAAATATTAAATTTCTTGATTAGTAGAGTTTAAATATTAAATTTTGAATTTTTTATTTTCTGTTATGAAAAAAATTATTAGTGTGTGAGAGTTTACTTTTTGTATATTATTGGTGTTAAATGTTACTCAATAATTTTTTTATTTTTTTTAACATAATTCTATAGTCATGATGGATTTTGTTTAATTGATCTTGATTAGTATATTTTAAATATTAAATTTTTTATTTTAAGTTATGACATTTTTAATATATAAAAAATTATTGGTGTGTGAGAATTTATTGTGTGTATATTATTGGTGTGAGTATTTTAACTTGGATATGACATCTTGATGTGTATATAAAACTCATCCAATGGTCTAGGGTTAATGCACACCATAACATGTATATTTTTAACTATTAGATTTTTATACTTTTTGAAAATAAATTTAGTCAAACTTGATGTTTTATAATATAGATTGTCCAATTATTACTCCGTATTAAAGTAGAACCCGAGTGTCAATTTGTGTTTTCTGGTGGTGTTTTTGTCACATGGTATGAGAATTTTAAGGACACAAATACAACACGGCACGAGATCATGTTATTTTTAATTAATACAAGCATGAAACGAACTTAACATATGATTTTTAACTAACACAAATACAAAATGGGTAAAATATTATCAAATTCAACAAATATTACTACAATTTTTTTTTATCTTAATAGACACATCCTAACACATGTACAAATTAACTTTTTTCTCTTATTTAGACTCAATTAACACAATGCACAACATTTATTTCGTGTCAAATTTGTTTAGAAAATTGAGATATGACATCATTTTAAAAATGGTAGAGATGAAAATTACACAAATACAAATTCTCGTGCTATTTGTACAACGAACCTATGGCATGTAGTATTAAATACCTCGCAATCTTGTGTAGACTTCAAATTTTGAATATTTTTTTTTCTTTGGATACAAGCTACGATTTCACAATATACTTATAGATGTGTTTGACACACTGGATAAAAGCAGAGTCAGATTGAATTATTTAATTTTATCCGAACAAGATAAAATAATCACACTTTTTATTTGGGATTGTTTAATCCCTTTCTCAATAAGATAAAAAGGCCTTTATAGGATAGTTAATCTTCATCTTTATCCAATTGAATACCAACATATGAGATATGATAATTTTATCATGCCCCGTCCTCTTATTTTGCACATCAAACATAACCTATACATACAAACAATAATTTTTCTACCATTACAATAACAATTGAATCAACGTCTCCTTGTTACGAGGATAAGGAGAACACTAACAATAATATAAGGCCATTGACTTAAATCTAAAGTAGTTAGAATAAATTTTGAAATGTGGCGTATATCGCTACAACTTCAAACAAAAGAGACGAAAATTATTATAAAACGCAATGATTTACTTAATTATTTTCAACTCAATGAAAATAAAATCCGGTACTGCAAAATTGAGGACAAAGTGATATCCTCGATCTTATTACTATCCATAAACAAGCATTTAATAGAAAAGCAAGAACTGAAAATAGCGAAATGAAGCCAAGAAAAAGTGAAACCCATGCTAATGCCAATGTCAATGTCTTGAGTTGTAGCGAGACAAAAAGCCCAAACCAGTAGGGGCGGGGGTAGGGATAAGTTAAACAGCCCAAAAAAGCAGCAATTGTACGGCCCAGAGCGACAATAAAAATAGGTTAAGATGGAATGGAATCTCCAAACGCGTGGCCGAGATCTAATCATCTTTCGTTATTTTTTTTTCTCGGAGGTTATATAATCCGCCTCTAAGGCTAGGGTTCCTCAACACCTTAAAAACCACCACCTCCTCCTCCTCCTTCTTCTTCTATTCTATTTGATTATTTTGTTTTAAGAGGAATAAAACTAATATATTATTATTATTATGTTATGCTACATTGTACCAAGATAAGGGTTTTTATTTTGTAAGTAACCTTGATCTTGAATTGCCAAAAAGGCTGTAGCTATATCAGATCTTTCAAGAAGTTTACTGGCCGGTTGTCGTTTATTCATCGACACATCTGCTTACCGAACTTCTTACATTTATTTCCCCTATGAATTGAATTGAATTGAATTGAATGAGAAGGGAGAGAAGAGTGAAATTGCATAGGATTTAGCATTTTTAAGAGACCCTTCTCTTACATCAAACTAATTTTGAACATTTATTCAAAATTGGGGTTACCTTCCAGGCTTTCTGCTTTGACTCTCCAGCAGTTTGCGTCTATAGGTGCCTACACTTTTCTTTTAATTAAATTTATAATTATCTTTTTTTTTAATTCATGATCTTTTATTATACCTCTTATTATTATTATTATTATTATTCCTTCCAAGTTCAAGCCTCTTATTATTATTCTTTCCAAGTTCTAGCCTCTTCATATAAATGATTGACTAAAACTGCATCTAGTGGAACGAGTTTATAGGTAGCGCAAGGAGTATGTTTAGCTGAATAAAGAACACTAATTTTACCATTAATGTGAAATGGCGAGCACACGGCGAGTGCATAGAATATTGTTGTTAAGATTTAGATTTAATGAAGCCTAGGAGGGGAAATTTTGTGATGGTCGATTCTTGAAATAGAACCCTCTATTTGTACCCAAAATTGACCCTTCGAAATACAAATTAGTGACACTGGAATTCAAATTCGTGAACTTTTGATTCAAAGTAACTGTTTGTGACTTCAGAGAACTTTGACGACGTATAAAAAAAAATAAAAAATACTAAGGGTGTGTTTGATTGGTAATATTTTTCATAAAAATTGACCATTTTTTACTTGATTTGACAATTTAAGGTGTTTGATTGACTTTTTTTTTTAGGCAATTTAATTTTCACTTTTGGCTCACACATGTGCATTTTCAAGGCAATTGAGGAAAATATTTCTTTGAGGAGGTGGTTTTTTGTTTTTCATGTTTAGGCACGATTCACGAGATAATATTTTTACCATTTTTTACATTAAAAATGTTATAACTTAAAATATAAAATTCAAAATAATATAAAAATTTAATATTTAAAATATACTAATCAAGATCAATTAAACAAGATCCATTATGATTATATAATTATGTAAAAAAGATATTAATAATTTTTTCTACATTAAAAATGTCATAATAAAATCAATATTTTTCATATAAAAAATAAAGGCAATCAAACACACTATACTACATTTTTCATGCAACTCAATTCTAAGCAATTCAATTATTAGTAACTTATTTTTTTTTATGCAAATTTCACACTTGCAATCAAACGCACCCTAATAATAACTGTAGGCAGCTCTTCCAAATAGTCACAAAATCCAAAACTTTTACTACTTATATTTAAACAATAAAAGAGGTCTAATTACAGGCATGCCGTTATCCCCAGTATATTCTCTATAATGATAAGAAACCAAAATAAATAATTTGTTTTTTTTTTGGTAGAAAAAATAAATAAATAATTTATTAAGATGATTTTATATTGAATATATTCAACAATGCCTTGCTACAAAAGCATCAGGACAACATTGGATTTACAGCTTCATAAAAATAATCCAACTCCAACTATTTCGATTGTGCACCTGCCAGGATACGTATTGGCACCAACGTTCGAGATCTAATTAATTGGCGGGGATAGAAATACTAATATTTTCACATGGTTGTGTCTCAGAGCAAGTGTAGGAATAGTATTGCTAGGCTCAAAGATGGAATTGTTGGGCACTGGGTTGATTTGAAAGTGGACAAATCGATGAATGAATCCCTCTGTCGTCCAATATCTAATGAAAAGTTTTGCAAAATGGTTTAAAACTTCTTCACTGATGAATTTTTGCTTAAGGAATTAAATAATACCAACTTTGTGCTCATCCCGAAAATAGCAAATCATGGGCTCGTTTATGTCTTTGAACGAATTAACTTTTGTACCGGGCTATGCTATACAAGACAATATCAAAATGGTGTCTTTAAATGCACTCATATGATGCGTCTTCTCACCTTTTTAAAATTTAAAATTATGTTAATCTTAAGTTAAAAAATAGTATAAAACCCTTTCTTTGAAGAAATCGTTACTAATTTATCTTCTCATCCATTTAAATTTTTAAAAATTAAAAGTTAATTAAAAAAGTCTCTTCTTTCCAACAAACAAATATTTACTATTTTCACTCAATTACATACATGTCATAAAAGTAAGTTTATAATAAGTATTCTCATAATTTTATATAGAATACAAGATTTTTATTTTCACTTGCACCGGCACGATAACATTTTCAATAATGTTTTTCTTAATTTATTTAATCTTTTTATTTGTCCATGCATGCAAAGCTCAATAAAACTCATGTTAAGTTATTTAATATCAAAGTTAAAGAAAGGTAGTGTTAACATGTACCTAATATGTCATAAATAAATAAATAAAATTATGTATTGTATGTTGTATTTCTATTGTTTCAATATTTAAATTCTTAAAATTACTTGTAAAAAAATATTGAAAAAAGAAATAGTTTGGTGAGAAAATTTCTATCATTTTAATATTTTGTAAGAAAATCGTTTTCTTGAGTTTCCAAAAAATTAAAAATCATAGAAATTGAAAGTAACATAATATTTTAATAAATGATTTATTTTTATAAAAACAATTTTATTTTTTTAATTCATTTTTTCCCTTTTCACGAAAAATAACATATATTTACATACAACAAATTGATCTTTTAATATTTTTGATGTAGTGAATTAAGTCTTATATTTACTTATTTCATAAAGACAATAATAAAATTTGTAAATAAATTTGAAATATGAATAATAACCATTTAAGATCATATAATTAATTAAATTATATTTATGACAATTAACATTTTGTATTTTGGTGGTACTATTTAGATGAAATTTTAATAAAATTTATTAAGAATGATTTAAATTTTATTTATTATGTTTTATATTAATAAAAAATTTAATATTATTTAATTTTTTACTTTTAACGACGAAATTGTATCGTCCATGTATTGTTTCAGTAAACTCACCCTATCGTTAGGGGTGTAGTGCAAGATTTTTTAAAGATTTGACGGAGTAAAAAGAAAGTATTCTCACGCTGGGGTGAGAAGATTGATTCTATTAGTGCATTTAAGAATACCTTATCATAATTGCCCACGAGATATTTCATTCTCTAAAGCTTAAAGGCAAGGGTAGATAAAAAAAATGGCTTTCAAGTTGGACCTCAATAAGGCTTATGACCCTGTAGAATAGGATTTTTTGATTGAAGTCATGAAGAGAATGAATGTTTGCGAAAAATGGGTGAACTTAATTTTCCAATGCATTAGCTCGATTTCTTTCAACATAATGGTGAATGGTGAAGATTGCGAAAGAATCATGCCGAATAGGGGTCTCTGCCAAGGCGACCCTCTATCCCCGTACTTATTTCTTCTCATTTGAGATGTCCTTTCGACAAGTTTGGCTAAAGTGCTCATGATGCGTAAAATCTTTGGTATTAAGGTTAATAGAAAGTGCGCCCCCTTCTCTTATATTTTCTTTGCAGACGACTCTTTTATGTTTATTAAGGCTGATCTTAGAGAATGCTTGAATATTAAGGATGTGTTGGATGATTATTACAAGGCGCTGGGTTAGCGCATTAACTTCAATAAGTCAGATATGTTCTAAGGCATGTGATTTCGTTTCTATCGAAAAAATCTGTCTCACCCTCAATGTCAAGAAATGGACTATTTTTGCTAAATATTTAAGTCTTCCAATGCTGATGGGGATGTCCAAAAAGGTTTGGTCTTTATCTTTGAAAGGAGTTTGAGGAATCTTCAAGTATGGAAACAAAAAATGCTTGCACAAGCAAGGAAAATATTCTCATTAAGGAGGTTATTCAAATGATACTTTCGTATGCTATGTCGTGCCTATCCTTCCCGTTCAGTTTTTTTAATAAACATGATGCTCTCATTCGTAAATTCTGGTGGGGTGGCTCGAAGGAAGGTCTAAGATTCATTAGAAGCGATGGAAAATTCTTTCTTTGTCTAAACTCGTTGGGGGTATGGGTTTCAAGAAATTTAAGGCATTTAATCTCGTGTTTCTCGCAAAATAAGGTTGGAGAATTTTAACTAACCTTTCTTCTTTATGCTCAGGCTTGTTAAAATCTATTTACTTCCCTAGTTGTTTTTTTATCGAGGCACGCAAGGGAAAGGAAATTCTTTTGAAAGGTTTGCGTTGGCAGATTGGTAATGGTAAATTAGTTAATATTTGGCATGATAAATGGGTACTTGGAGGGAAAGAATTCAAAGTTTCGTTTGGTTCTAGTTTTGCTAACTCGTTATCTCTGGTTAATGAATTAATTATTGCTAAAAAATGAGCGTGGAATGTCTCAATTATTGAATCTTTATTTAATGAGTCAGAGGCTCGAGCTATTTGATAAGTGCCTAAAATTGTAATTTAAACCCGTAAATAATATTTTGTTACTATATAATTAAATGCTTAAATTGTGGAGAAATAATATTTATTTTATCTTGTTGTAGTAAAAAAATAAATTATGATAAAAAGCCTCAAAATGTGGAAGAATTCAATTAAAGACAAGAAAGAAAAATAAAGAAGAAAAAATATTCTAATTTAACTCATTTTTCTTTCTCTTAATTAGAATCCTAATTGAACTCATATTTGTTATTTTTTTTACAACTCTAGTTTCCTAAACCTTTTAAACTTCTATCTTTTATTCCTATATACACACACATTCTCTAGAGCTATATATATATATATATAGAAAAATATATAGAAAAAATAGTTAGAATATTGATATTATTAGATGATTGTGTCAAAATTTAGAACATATAATTAACGACCGATCAATCAATGGATTGTAACTGTGAACAGTGATTGTGAACAGTACTACCGTATATGTGAACAGTAATTATGAATAGTACCACCGTATATGTGAACAGTATCGACATAAACTGATTAAAAATAAAGATGAACAGGACACAAAGGATTTACGTAGAAAACCCTCCTTTGACCAATCAATAAGTGAATATCGATTAATAAAAAATAAATGCGGCGTAATGATGAACACGTGACATTTTTTATTAAGGTAGGTTCTCATGGTAGAGCTTATGCTAGTCCGGCAGTACGTCATCCTTTTGTGTGTGCTTGCTTTGTATTAGCTCAAAAGCAATCGATTTGGATGATAATACAAGCTGCCAATCTTTCTCTCTATAATTTTCTTAATTCTATTTATAAGTATAAAATTAGGATTACAAATATTTCAACAGAATAAATAATAAACTGTGTAGGAGAGAGAGTGTGTAAGGGTTGTTAGTATTTTTTGGGGTATGAAAAGAGAGAGTAGAAACCTCTCGAAAATTGGCTTGTATTTATATTGCCAATGGCTTTATATCTCTTGAAAGAGATGGATGGATCTTGGAAGAGAAGGATGGTGTTGTATTAGAAGAATGATATATTTTTGGTGTGTTTTGAATGAATGAATGAGGGGGTATTTATAGGTAAATGTAAAATGACAAAAAGGTAAATTTGATAAAAATGAAGGGCAAAAAGGTAATTTTTAGTGGAGGTAGGTGAGGTGTGGAGGTAAAAATGAGATTTCACTGGAGGTAAAAAATGGGATTTTACTGGAGATAAAAAATGAGATTTTACTGGAGGTAAAAGTGTTGAATTACCTTTGTAGGCCAATGGTAAAATTAGTATTTAACTCCATCAATTGCCCCCTATTTTTTATTTTTATGCTGAAAGCTGAATGTGAAGGATAAATGTCTTTGCCGGATAAGTGGCCCATCTCAAAGCTAAGGCGTGAGAGCGAGTACTTGTCAAGGAAGATAATCATGGGGACAGCTTGAATAATCGACGTGTAAGGTTTTGTTAACCCTTGACCGTAAGTTTATGGGGCTTGGAACAATGATATGTAAAGCTAACTAAACTTTGATCATAAATAGTTTGATTCTACTCGGGCATTTTCTAACAGTCTTTATATGTATATATACATATACATATACATATACATATACATATATATATATATATATATTATAAAAGTATTTAAAGTCAGTCTAAAAAATCTTACCACAGCAAAAAATCTTACCGCATCATCAACATCATACACACATTTTCTCCCTCTATGGCGACATCAAAAAGGGATCTAGGGAGCTGGATTCTAGATGCACGTGGGGGGGGCTATATATTTTGACTTTTTAAGAAGACAACTTTTCGTCTTCGGGATTCTTTCATTGCTAGATGCCTCTTGTCCCATTTTTCTTGTTATCTCCCTCAAGATCCATTTTCTTCTTACAGCTTTTATAGGGGGTACCCATGAATAAGGAAAAGTAATCACAAGTATGCCGAATACCTTCCGTTGTACATGTTCTTCTTGTGCTGCTTTCTCTTATAGACGCAAGAGATGTCAGCCATGGTGTGAATATGCACATTTTTTTTTGAAATGTGATTAGTCGTCAGGATGAAGAGTGTTGCAAATATTTTACAAAATATGTCCGAACATCAATATCTTGAGACTCTCAATTCATTTCTTTTTGAAGCCACGGCGAGAATTGAAATTCCACTAAAGGCTGTATTGCTCTCCTTGCTTCTCTTGAACAGAAGGTGGAAGGGTTACAAGCACGGGTGACAGCATTAGAGGCTCGGTTAGAAGGAGGGTCTTCCTGCGTTAACCCGTTATGCTCCTTTGCTCCTCCTCGAGGTTTCTTTCGTCGGTAGAAAATAATGCGGCCGATGTTATTCCATATGTCGTGAATCCTCCAGAACCTGTTCCCGGAGGTTTTTTAAGGCTCCTCATGTCAGCAGAAGAGATTGCACCTGAGATCCCTTCGCCTACCGTGAATCTTATAGACAACGGGGCTTTTCTGACTGAAGTGGATTTGCCGTCATTTCCGAATCTGTCCTATGACTAGGCTACCTTGGACGCCGTTTACCAGGATGCCTCAGACGATTTTTTATCACAATTTTTGCAAGCTGATTTTCTTAAGGACGTTGCCGAACCAACCAACCCTGACTGGACAGCTTTAGGGGATATCCTACGTTAACCCATTATGCTCCTTTGCTCCTCCTCGAGGTTCCTTTCGTCGGCAAAAAATAACGCGACCGATGTTATTCAGTTTGTCATGAATCCTCTAGAACTTTTTTTCGGAGGTTTTTTAAGGCTTTTCATGTTGGCAGAGGAGATTGCACTTGAGATCTCTCCGCCTACCGTGAATCTTATAGAAAACGGGGCTTTTCTGACTAAAGTGGATTTGCTGTCATTTTCGAATCTCTCCTATGACCAGGCTACCTTGGACGCCGTTTACCATGCTGCCTCAGACGATTTTTATCGCAATCTAAACAAGCTGATTTTCTTATGGAGGTTGCCGAGCCAACCAGCCCTGACTGGACATCTTTAGGGGATATTCGCCATAATTTTTCTGATTATTCTTCTTCTAATTTTAGTACTATTTTGAATTTTGGTGCTGATGATCTTCAGATTCTTCAGCATTTTCTTTGATTAGATAAGTTATCTACCCTTCCATTTTCATGTCTTTTTATTTGCGAAGAAGGGGTCCAACATATATTTGCTTATCATTCAATAGCATACCGTTCAGTCCAGACAATATATGCACCTCTAGTGAGGGTTTTGTTCTTTAAACAAGTGTTCCATAGATATTCCACCTATAACATCTCCTTTCCTTAGTAAATAAACAAGTTGTTTTAGAATTTTTTTTATATTTTCTGTGTGCTCTTTTTATGTTTTGTTTTGAGTTGTTATTGTGAGATTGAACAAGTCATATATGAATGGTTATCCCTTTTCCCCCACACTCAAAGTAAAACGATAAAGGCAAAAGAGATAAAATAAATCCAATAAAGATGCCTGTGTTAGAGGTATTTTGGCAGTTTTCCAGGAGGGACCTGGTGTGCAACAAGTTTTCATTGGGTCATTTGTACTTAAGGAATTATTCTTATTTTAGCTAAGTCTATAAGAGTTGTGCCCCCTAGACTTTAAGCAAAATTTGGAAGATTCTTTTCGAACGCCAGTTAGACTCCTCAGAGTGTAAGTGTGCTCATGTAAGAGAGCTGTGCACCAACAAACTGACCTTTTTAATTAGAGAAATTTCTCAGCTCTCAGCAAGTCTGCATTTTAGACGTTATATGCTTGGTGGCTAACCTACGTGGTGGTATGAATTTTTTAGAGATCGTTGATGTATAAAAGGAAAACGTCTGCTTTTTGGTTAAGTCTACAGAAATGTCATGCCTCCTTTTGACTTAAGAAAATTATGACAGCTTTCTCAGTTTTTTTTATATAGCATCTTCAGCGTATTACTGACCTCTTTGTGAGAGTTTTTCTTCTTGTAAACAACGGTATGCCAAAGTAAAATTTCATATATTTTTCTTCGGAGCAAGTCATTATAAGATTACAAAATACTTCGCTTAGGGACAGTATCTCTTGAGGTGCTCTATGTTCCATGGCCTCATAAGCTCTATTTTATCCATGGTTTTTAAATAGTAGATACCAGGTCTACTGACTTTGGTTACCACATATGGACCCTCCTATTTGGCAGCTAGCTTCCCATGTTGGGAAATTTTGATGGCTAGAATGACTTTTCGGAGCACCAAGTCGCCCACAGTTAGGCTTTGGTGCCTGACCTTTTTGTTGTAACTCTTGACCATGTTCTTTTTGTAGGCCTCTTCTTTGCTCCGAGCTTGTTCTTTTTTTTTTCTTCGAGGAGGTTTAAATTGGCAAAGAGTCCTTCGTCATTCCGAGCTGGGTCATGATGGTTGATTATGTACATTGGCATTTCCATTTCTACTTGAATCACCGCCTCAGTTCCATAGGTCAAGAAGAAAGGAGTTTCCCCCGTAGACCCTTGAATCGTAGTCCTGTAAGCCCACAGAATTGAGGGAAGTTCTTCAGACCAATTTTCCTTAGGGTTGCGAGTCTCTTCTTTAGCAAGTTCAGGAGAATTATGTTGGTCACTTCTGCTTGGCCATTTATTTGGGGATGGACAGGCGAACTGTAGTGATTCTCTATTCCATAACATTCACAAAAATTTCTGAAGAGGTCACAATCAAATTATTTGCCATTATCAATGATCAAAATTTTTGGGTGGCCAAAACGACAGATGATATTTTTCCATACGAAGCTTTGGATTTTCATAGTGGTGATGGTGGTCAGTGCCTCTACCTCAGCCCATTTGGTGAAGTAGTCAATGGCTACGACTACGAACTTGGTCTGTCCTTTACCCAAGGGAAAAGGACCAACAATGTCCATCCCCCATTGAGAAAAAGGCCATGGGCTGCTGACAGGAGTCATAAGCCCTGCTGGGAGCTGTTGGACATTGGCAAACTGTTGGCACTTATCACACTTTCTTACCAGTTCCTTGGCATCTTGTAGGATGATTGGCTAAAAGTAACATTGTTGTCCAACTTTGAGAGCTAAGGAATGAGCTGCTGGGTGCCCATCACACAACCCTTCATGGATCTCTAATAGGGCCGCCTGAGCTTGATGGGGGTGTAGGCAAAGTAAGAATGACAGAACATAGCCTTTCTTGTATAGGGTTGCTTTCATGACTACGTATATGTTGGAGATGTATTTGATCATTTTGGCTATATTCTTTTCTTCTGGTAGAACTCCATTTGTGAGGTAGTCCAGAATTAGGTCAATCCAACATTTACAGACCTGTACTGGGCCTGCATCCACTTCTTCAAACTCATTGATGGCTTTGCTTTTTAAATAGTCAATGTGGACACCGCTTGGTGCCTCTATTGATGAAGCTAGCTTGGCCAGACGGTCTGCCTTGTTATTCTGAGCTCAGGAAACTTTGATGAACACTACATTCATAAACTTTCGAGCTGCCGTTTGAGTTTTAGCTATGTAAGCGGTCATGTGATCTTCTTTAGCCATGTTGTGGCCAAGTATTTGGCCAACTACGACTGTAGAGTCATTGTAAACCACAATCTGTTTTGCCCCTAAGTCTCCAGCAATCCTCAGACTTGATATGATAGTTTCGTATTCTACTTCGTTGTTTGATGCCATGAAAAAGAACTTGACGGCTATTTCTAATGTGTTAGCCTCAGGGGTGATTAATACCAGACCAGCTCTGAAACTTTGAAAGTTGGAGGCTCCATCTGCGTGGAGTATCCACACTGGTATCTCTGGCATCAAGCTTATTGAGGTGAAAGGGCTTGAGGCGCTTGGGTCTACTGTTGGCAGTAGATCTGGAAGTTCGGCAACATGTTCCTCTGTGTAAGTAAACTCGGCTATGAAGTTAGCCACAGCCTGCCCCTTGATTGACACCCGTGGTTTATAACTGATCACAAATTGCCCGAGCTCTACAGCCCAGATAGCTAACCTTTCTGACTGATCTGGTTTGTCAAAAATTTATCGTAGTGGTTGGTCTGTGAGTACGTCGATGACATGGGCTTGAAAGTAGGGTCTCCGTTTCCTAGAAGTGATGAGGAGAGCGTATGCCAATTTTTCCAACTTAGGGTAGTTGAGCTCAGCTCGTGTAGTAGACAGGGAGTTACGCCCCATCTTTGTTCCTCATGAGGGCTGAGCTAATCGCTGTTTGGAAAATAGCCAAGTAAAGGCAGAGGATGTCACCCTTCTTCGGAGAACTCAATAAAGGAGGAGCTTCGAGGTATTGCTTGAGCTGATGAAAAGCAAGCTCACATTCTTTCGTCCACTCGAAGGCCTTTTTTAGAGTTTTGAAGAATGGGTGGCATTTGTCAGTAGCCTTAGAGATGAACCTATTAAAGGCTGCCATTCTACCTGCTAAGTTCTGAACTTACTTTGGTTTGGTGGGAGACTTCATGTCAATCAGAGTTTATATCTTCTCGGAGTTAGCTTCGATTCCCCTTTGTGTTACCATAAAACCCAAAAATTTGTCACCTTTTACCCTAAAAGTACACTTAGTTGGATTGAGGGACATACCATTTTGTCTAAGTATAGAAAAAACTTCATTGAGGTCGGAAACATGGTTGGAAGCCTTGAGGCTCTTGATGAGCATGTCGTCGACATAGACCTCCATATTTCGGCCTATCTGTTATTTGAACAGGGAGTTCATCAACCTTTGATAGGTAGCTCCTGCATTCCTCAAACCAAAGGGCATAGCCTTGTAGCAATAGGTCCATTCATTAGTGATAAAAGATGTATTTTCTTCGTCTTTAGAGGCCATCCTTACTTAATTATATCCAAAATAAATATCCATGAAGCTTAGCATTTCATGCCCAATAGTCGCATCCACGAGCTGATCAATTTTCGGGAGCGAAAAGCTGTCTTTTGGACAAGCCTTGTTGAGGTCTTTGAAATCCACACACATTCTCCACTTTTCGCTGTACTTCTTCACAAGTACCACATTGGAAAGCCAATTTGGGTAGTGGACTGCTCTAATGAAACCAGCTTGGAGCAATTTTTGGACTTCTTCTTTGGCAGCCATATTCCTTTCTACTGCAAAGTTTCTCTTTTTTTGCCTTACGGGCTTGAAGGCCGGGTTAGCGTTGAGCTTGTGCACCTGACCTATGGGTTGAGCCATTTTATGTTATCATGGGATCACGCAAAGACATCGGCGTTAGCTCTGAGGCATTGAGAGAGTTCTCGTCTGATCTCTGAGTTGAGTTGGTTGCTGACCTTGAGCACCCTTTCAGGTAGTGAAGGTTCCAATAGCAAGTCTTCTAGATCTTTAACAGGCTTTCCCCTAAGCTATTTTTCTTCATCTCGGGGGTCTAGGATATCAATTTCCAATTTCTCAGAGGTGGTGGATTCTCTTGTATTGTTCACCCCTTCAGTAGTTGCTACCTCGAGCTCTACGGTGGCAATCTTTGTAGTTCTGACTTCTTTCAAGGTTCTGAATTAACAGTGCCAAGCCTCCATTTAGTTACCTTTGACCTCCTCGATCCCATGAAGAGTTGGGAACCTCATGGTTTAGCTGCAGGTTAATATAGCGGCTCTGATTTCATTGAGGGTTCCTCTGCCCAAGATAGCATTGTAATGGAGAGCTGAGTCAAGAATTAAGAATTATGCCATGGTCGTGACCTGATTCGGAGCCGTTCTTAGAGTTATTGAAAGCTTGATTACTTCCAAGGACCTTGTCTTCTCCCCAAAGAATCCTACCAATGTGACCAGCGATTGGATTAGGTGTTTTTTAGTGAGACCCATCGCTTTAAAAGCACTGTAGTACATAAGGTTCGAGGTCACTCCTGTGTCGATAAGGATACGATAGACGTTGTGGTTACTTATCATTGCTGTTACTACTAACGGGTCATCATGAGAGTACTCTATCCTGTTCATATCCGCGTTAGTGAAGGTGACCTCAGAGGCCTTGTATTTGGCCATTTTTGAGGGCCTCGAACTGAAGAATTCTGCTTCTATGCTCGAAAACTTGGCTTGCCTGATGTAGGCCTTTTGGGACCTATTGTTGTTTCCAGAGAAGGATGAACCTCCCTCAATCATGCATATTTTTTTGGCGTGCTCCTTCCTATTGGCTTTTAAGAGAACATCATTTTCTTTCTTTATGTACTGTCGAAGCTGATCTCGCTGGATAAGTTTCTCAATTTCTTCTTTGAACTTTTAATAATTATCAATCTCGTGACCGTGGTCCTTGTGATACCAGTAGTACTGGGTAGAGTCCCTCTTCCTTTCTAGAGTGCTCATCTTTCTAGGCTTATGTACCTCTCCCGGTTCCAACTGGGCAAAGACCTCGCTCAGTGGAGCTGTAAGGGGATTGAACTTCTGGTGAGCTCTGTCCTCACTAGATCCGAACTTTTCAGTATTCTTCTTGTTCTCCTTTTCTTGGCCAGGAGAAAGGCTATGTTCCCCCTAGCGCTTGGAAGAGGGCCAGAGAGTAAAAAAACCCCGACAGATTGCATCCTTGTAGTCTCTCTTCCACCCCAATCTATTTGTTGACCTCGTCTAGGAGCTCAGACATGGTCTTTGGAGCCATTCTAGCTAAGGTCATTAAGCAATAGGGGGAGCTTACTTCGTTCATAAATGCGGCTATGGCCACACCTTTATTGAGATCGTTGATCATGAGGCTTTCCTGGTTGAACCGACAAGCGTACTTTTTCAGGCCTTTGTTCGAACTTTGTTTGATTGTGAAGAGGTGGGTGGAGGGCTTAGACTGCTTTCTAGTCCCCAGGAAGTGAGCTACGAACCTCTTACCAAGCTCTTCCGAGCTCTGAATCTAGCCCGGGGATATGTTATTGCACCACATCCGAGCTGCCCCCTTGAGGGTTGTGACAAAAGCCCTGCATATGATACTATCTGGGACATTCTGGAGCCCTATCATATTTCCAAATTAATGCCAATGGTCTGCTGGATAGGTTGAGCCATCATATGACTCTAGAGCAGGTAGTTTGAATTTGTTTGGGACTGCACATGTCTGGATGTGCGTTGCAAACGGGGATTCAGAATTTCTGACCAGAGTTGCTGCCGAGCTCCCTCCAACGTGGTCTATGGTTTTTATTATTTCGGCCAGCTGGGTTTTCATTTATGATCTGAGCATCTCCTCTACTTCTTCAACAGAGCTTTTGTTCGAGATCCTGTCGAACACAGATCCTCAAGGCCTGGCATTTTGTCTCCAGAACTGATGGAATGGGGGGTGACCTCCTCTGCTCACACTTTGTTTCTAAGCATTTCCTTCGGAGCGTCTTTCTCGAACAACATCAACTTGTGGATTTCTTTTTAGAGATGGTGGGGGAGCTATAACAGAGAACTCATCATAAGAATCTCCTTGTTCAGAACTGGATTGGTCGGCATCAGACCCACTGGGCCTGCTTCAGACCCACTGGGCCTGCTTCGATTGATCCTATAGCTCCGGTGGCGTTCCTCCATCCTTTCAATAGTTGGGATTCGCGCAGGGGCTGGGGGAGCCAATGCAAAAACAGGGGCCGGAGGCGATCCATCTCTTGAACTGTACGAAGGGGATTCTTTGAGCCATCAATCTGTCAATCCGGACCTGGAGAGCAGTTTGTTGAGCCACTAAGGCTATCACGGGGTCTGTTTGGGTGGTGTCTCCTGACTGGAACATGGTGAATGTATGGTTTTTTAGCTTTTTGAGAAGCGTACGACTTTAAGGAAATGTCTTTCCCATAGACGGCTGCAAACTAATGGTGCCAAAATCTAGAACAGATAATTAACGACCGATCAATCAATGAATAATGGTGAATTAGAGGTCTAATAATGGATTGTAACTGTGAACAGTACCACCGTATATGTGAACATTGATTGTGAACAGTATCGACAGAAACTGAATAAAAATGAAAATGAACAGGACACAAAGGATTTACGTAGAAAACCCTCTTTTGACCAATCAATAAGTGAATATCGATGAATAAAAAATAAATGCGGCGTAATGATGAACACGTGACATTTTTTATTAAGGTAGGTTCTCCCGGTAGCGCTTATGCTAGTCCGGCAGTACGTCCTCCTTTTGTGTGTGCTTGTTTTGTATTAGCTCAAAGGCAATCGCTTTGGATGATAATACAAGCTTCCAATCTTTCTCTCTATAATTTTCTTAATTCTATTTATAAGTATAGAATTAGGATTACAAATATTTTAATAGAATAAATAATAAATTATGTAGGAGAGAGAGTGTGTAAGGGTTGTTGGTATTTTTTGGGGTATGAAAAGAGAGAGTAGAAGACCCTTAAAAATTGGCTTGTATTTGTATTGCCAATGGCTTTATATCTCTTGGAAGAGATGAATGGATCTTGGAAGAGAAGGATGGTGTTGTATGAGAAGAATGATATGTTTTTGTTGTGTTTTGAATGCATGAATGAGGGGGGTATTTATAGGTAAATGTAAAATGGCAAAAAAATAAATTTGGTAAAAATGAAGGGCAAAAAGGTAATTTTTGGTGGAGGTAGGTGAGGTAGCTGAGGTGTGGTAGGTGTGGAGGTAAAAATGAGATTTTACTAGAGGTAAAAAATGGGATTTTGTTGGAGATAAAAAATGGGATTTTACTGGAGGTAAAAGTGTTGAATTACCTTTGTAGACCAATGATAAAATTAGTATTTAACTCCATCATTAGAGAATTTTAGAGAGAGAAAATTCTCCATTTATTAGTTACCGTGCGGCCGAAGTATTAAGGTGAAAGAGTGGACTAGGGCTGGAAAAATAGAACCGGGAACTGGAGAACCGGTCCGGACCAATAAAAATCGGTTCGATTCTTCAAAATTTGCTAATTTTTTTAACGGTTCGGTTCTTGTCATTTGTTAACGGTTCGGTTAACGGTTCTTAATATAATTTTTTTCCAATAACCATTAAGGAACCGTTATTGAACTTTTTCTTCTAAGCTATATTTCAATGCTTAAGAACCGAACCATTATTTCTTTCCAATAATCATTAATATTTTGGTTTTTCTCTTATTAACGGTTAACCAATAAATCGAACCGAATAACCGTTAATATTTTGATTTTTCTTTTGTTAACGGTTAACCGATAAATCAAAGCAACCGAACCGTTAGAACCGATTCGGTTCTTAAACAGTTCTTCACTTTTTTATACTTAGAACCGAGCCATTATAATTTAAGGGTTCGGTTAACGGTTCTTCGAAAATTGGCTAGGAATCGAATTGGTCCCAGCCCTAGAGTGGACAACATAAAACCGTGCGGTACACGCTAGTTCGAGTATCATAATCAGGGACGGTTTCTAGTTTTCTATAATTTGTATTAGATTAGTTTAATTTTAGTTTTAATGATGAATTATTATTTTATTTGCATGTGTTATTTAATTAATATGCTTGGCTAAATTAATTAATGGACTTAATTTAATTATAGTTAATTTTTAATTATTCGTCCTGAATTAAAATAAATTTTGAAGTTACCATGATTATAACGTGTGTTTTCTTTCTAGTATTTTAATTATTTTTAAAGTAAATGAAGTATTTCTTGTGATCACCATGATTGGGGATACAAGCTAGCGATGCCTATTTTTATTTACATTAGTTTTAAAGAAAGAATGATGGTCATTTTAAATTTGTTTATATAGTAGGGATGAATATTAAAAATATAATTCGATACTTTTTATCTATATCTATGGTGGTGGATTTACTTTCCTTGGGATTTCTAATTATTGATTAATTGTTTGCTTTCTTTAATTTCATTAGTTAGTTTAGTTTCTTAGTTTAGATGATTTCAAAATCAAAATTTAAAACCAGTTTTAATATAGGTTCCTAAAATATTGGATTTCAACAAATTTTCCTACTTTAAAGGTGTTAATTTCGATTTGGATCGACTCTTACTTATTTGTTATACTAATTTCATTATTTTACATAAATGTAGGGTTTTATTGCATTTAAGTGCGAAATTAAATGATGACAAATTAATTATAAAAATTCCCCTTAAATCACTATTATCAACATTCTTATTTATATTCATGGCTCAGCCGATTGTTTGGTTTGGCATTGGAATAGTAACGGATTATACTCGGTGAAGTCGTGTTATCATGTGGCACTCCAGTAGGGACTACTAAAGTTAACTGTGATGCTGCAGTTAAAAATGGGTTGGCTACCATTGCGTGTGTTGTCCATAAGAGTTCGGTTTCGTTGTTGGATGGCTTTAGTAAGCTTATTGCTCCGGGTTCGTCTATGCTGGTCACCGAATCTATTGCCATTAAAGATGCTTGTGTTTTTTGCTTAAAGGCTGGCTTATCTCAAGTTTGTGTGGAGAGCGACAACGCCGCAGTGATTTCTTGGTGCTTCAAAGTGAATGTAGTTGTCCCTTGGGAAATTAAAGCTATCATTGAGGATATTAAATCGCTTGCTTTTTCTATATAAATCTCTTTTGTCGCTACACGAAGATCGGCTAATCAAGTGGCCAATTGGATGGCTAGACATGCGTTTGCTTCGAGGTTTTGAAATGTCGGTTTAAATTATGTTCCCCGCCACCTTTCTTTATTAATCTCTAACGATATTTCTGATGTTTAGTTTTTGTTTTTCGCCTTTGCGGTGGTTGTTTTGTCAAAATAAAAATAAAAATAAAAAAAATCTAATACTATTAGACCTCGGCTGAAAAGAAGCATCTAAATTCAATTTGATCTATCCGATTTACTGGGTTCATACAAAATAGGACTAGTACTTGATTAAGGATTGATGTTATCAATGCCAACAAGTATTTCAGCTTATATAAATAAAGAACTTTTGATTTATTCTTAAATACAAGTGCGGGCGGCTAAAAGTTAAGCAAGCCCAGTTGAAGAGAATCATATCGGTTTAATTGTTTAGCCACAAGAAATTAAGAAAGATAAGTCAAATCAACTTAACAGCAAGTAAGAATAGAGAGAGGACTATATTTTTTTGGGGGTAAGTTCCCCCGGTGGCTTTGATTCTCAATCCTCCCTTATGTGTGTGATGATTATATTAACTTGAAATGAGTAATACAACAATGAATTAGCGTTTTTGCTTGGGGAAAAAAAAGAAAAAGGAAAATTTGTGGGAGTGAATATAGATAGTATTGAATTCAGTGTGCATCACTATGGGTTTCCCTTCCTATTTATATGTATAGTATATGTTACATTAAGGTTTGTAGGATACGAAAATTTATACAAAAGGTAAATTTGAACAGTATTCCAAGATAACAACTGTCCTTAACCATGTTTACACTTGTGTAAGTAGTTATTTTTCATCACTTATCTTTCAACTCAACTATCTTCTCTTCGTTGGCTAATCATGATTGGTTGGTCTTTCTTGAATTCCCACATATTAATTGGCTAATTATGATAGCCAATTAATGGTTGGCTATCATACAAAATATCTTAATCGGTTAATTTCTCATCCGTAATGGAGATAAGCCTAAGGTTTTTAGTTATGGACCAATCATAATGCTGGACCCCCAAGGTGGGCCTTGGTCAAAATCCCACATACAACTTTTACCCCCTGGAACAAGCTTGTTCAGGTCAATTCCAAATCACCCAACGCGTTAAAACTTTTTTTTTTTCATATATTCTTTAAATGCTTGTTTTTTATGTTTTTATTTTTATTTAAAAAAAAATTATGCTCTCAAAACCTATCCCCATTTGAGAAAAATCATGATTGGAATCTCTAAAATATTCCTCAAATATGGGGAAAATGGATCGATCATTGATAATCTCCTCCCCCAAAACGATTTTTTGCTTAACATTTTTTTTTTTCAAATTTAAAAAAAAATAAAATTACCAGAAACAAGTCGGAGATGCTCTTACTAATGATCCTCTCTCATACAAGCCGAGGGTAACTTCTTTGAGATAGAGTTTGCCCCCACAAATCGAGTGTAAATTCTTAACAACCCTCGGTTATGATTACGCCGTTAAAAACAATAATAGCAAAATGAAAATCAACTTAAATGAAAACAGGACAAATTCGCATTTAGGGCAATCTTCTTCTTAAAATATAATTACTCGCAGAAGTTTGATTATTTTACGGTGGGGAAGAGTCAGTTTTCTGAGCAAGAATTAATCTTAAAGACAAAAAAAAATCCATTTTATTTACATTATTAAAGGAATACAGATACATTATTTTACAACAAAAGTTTCAACATGATCAACTCAATAAACAAACACAAATACACATGGCATAGAACAATACTTATTCTAGAAATTAATGAATAAAACTAATCTAAAACCATGATGATAATAATTTCACAACAGCGTGGAGCTGCCATTCATAGCAGCAGCTAAATTTCCCACTTTCAAACCAACTCCTAATTTACTACCAAAATCTTCTCTGCAGTAGTTTAAACCATAAGTCACTGGCAAAGGCACAAATCCAACTGATCTCTTTTTAACCGAGTACTTTTCATGGCAATATTTCGAACCCATTTTTATAGCCCTAATTTCATTTATCGTTCGCTTATAGGAGCCAAACCACTTGGCCTGCACGTACCCGTATCGCCTCCATGGTGGTACATGCATCTCTGTGCTTTTCATCGATTTCTTCACACCATTGCACAATAATCTCACTACTTGTTTCAGTTCCTCCACTTTTCCCACGAAAATATGTGGAATAAGCTCGACCAACGATGTGTAGTGTCTGGTTGGACGCGCTATTTCAAATTCGCCGGCAAGAAAAATTTCTATTATATAGCGGGTTCCATTGACATTGATGTCGATGTATTCATAATCTCCGGATGGAATTCGTCCGCTTTTCTCCCACTTTGATTTGCAAAGACCTGGTTATAGATAAATCACAATATATATATGGGTTTTAATTTAGACGTGTCACGTGTACGTTATATAATCAAGCATTACTCACGATATCGATATGCACACACTTCCAAAATCTCTTGCACACCAAAAAATGGTGACAGCATGAGTAATCATGTCACACTAATCCACTTCTTAATTTCATCAAATATAATAATCTAAACAAGATGACATGTTTATTGTTTCGTATTTCACTTCTTTAGCTATTAATTAACCTTTCCAAATTAGGGTTGTAATCATAGACAGAAAAAAATAGAAAAAATAGGGTTGTAATCAAGCTACTATAACTAAGCGTCTAAGCTTAGATCAAGATTGCTAGAGGTTGGTTTAAGATTGGTTCATGTAATAAACAAATCGAACTTCTACATAACTCAAAGCTTGATCAAGTAAGTCGCACCTAAAATCTATATAAAATTAACATCAAGCTAACTCAAACTCGGTTCACGACTTGCCATTTGGGACCAGGTGAGAGCTGAACAAAGCAAACGTTGAGCAAGTTTAAAGCCCTACATATATCATCTACGTATAAAATTTTGTGAGTATGGCCTGTGCATCTTGCTTCTGCAAAATCCGTTTTGTAACATAATTTTCTAAAGATTTGCAATCAACACAATAAAATGAAGATAGAGAGAGAGAGAGAGAGAGAGAGACTCACGTACCAGCATCAAAGCCACAGTCGCGTAACCGAGTCATCAACCGGCGCTTAAAATCCGGGGAAGAACTGTTACCTAAAACAAGGCACGCCTTTTCAGCCTCCCCGTGAATGTTAAGCTTAACATCATCATATTCAAACAAGCTTTTTAACAAATCCTTGGTATCTGAATCACAACCATTATTGCTATCAGAATCAGATTTGGCGACTTGTTTTTCATAATCAATATGTCCTAATCCGTCATCTCTACTACCGCCTTGTATATCGAGAAACGAATTGACAAGATCTGATAAATCCGCGAAACTCTGGTCCTCGGCCGAGTGCTCGCTACCACTACTACACTCGGACCTAAATGCTTCTGCTACTCTCTTGAACCTCATTGGTGTTCTCTTCATTGTTAGATATAATATATATAGATATATATGTCTTTGTGATTACTTTCGATAAATGGAGAATGATTGAAGTGAAGAAGACGGTTTTGTGTTTACATATATATATAGCGAGAGAGAAAGGAGAGATGGTGTACATGTGGTTATATATATTTGATAGGATGTGAACATAATATAATATACATAAATATAGGCGGAGACTATTAATATATGGAGTCAGCAGCGCTAGCACTGTTAAATTAAACTTGATTGACCATATTCTTCATTATATATATATCTCAATTAAGGTAAATTAACATTTTAACGTATATAATTAATATAGGAGAATCCGGTTGGCATATACGTCCAAGTTCAAATATATATTCGGTTTCATTCATAATATATATGCTCTACTTTTTATCAATTATATTGTCAAAAACTTATTATGGCAATTAAGTACCAGCACAATTTTCGATCAACCAATGACTACCAGGCCAGCATTCAATAGTAAATACTGAAAATGTTCAATCAATTACCCACATATGGAGTTATGGCGCAATCAGATTTGGAAGCAATGTGACATAGGCTCAAACCCATTAGGGGGACACTTTCAAATTACAGTTTAATTGGGGAGGGTTACTTCTATTTCTATTTGTATTGTTTATTATTATCTCTTAATAAAATTTTCGCTCAAATCTTGAACTAGAGGTTTTTTTTTTAAAAAAAATATTCTTGAATTCAAAAAACTTCAATTCAAATAAATTCCTTAATTAGATACTTATTCGAATAATATTTAGAAAACCTTAATTGGATCCGGTATAAATTTATGGAATATCCATTTACTACCCTTGGTAACAAACATTCTTTCTGTTGAATAGGAAGTGGGAAAAAGTGCGTACAAATTATGTTTGCCTTTGTTTGTCATCACTAGCTTAAATAATGAAAAAAAAAAAAGGTACCAAAACAAAGAATATACCTAAAGAGATAATGGGTTATAAGGTCTCGCTCCATAATGTGTTATAACTCTAAGGACGGATTCATGTTTAATAAAGGGAAGTAGTACTAATTTCATAATTTGGTTTTACAATAAGGACACTTTTCATAATATTAATTTATTTTAAGGAAAATGATAAATGTTGATGGACAAAACTACCCTACTATATCATTTATTCTAATTATACAAAAGACATATTATTCTCTCTTACATACACATAGTTTAGAGAGAGAAAACAAAAAACAAGAGAAAAGAGAAGTTGTCTCACCACCACCACCACCACCACCACTTTACTCTCCGATCGTATCTCCGAAAGGATCATTGTTTTCATCATCATCGTTCTCATCATCATCATCATCATCATCATCATCTTCTTCTTCTTCTTCTTCTTCTTCTTTTTTTCTAGATCTGCAATCGTAAAACATATATAACTTTTGATCGAACCGTTGGATTTGGCTGATTTTTGGATATATTGTTCGGAAGACAAAGTTACTATTATTGCGCGAAAAATTAAGACAATCATAAGTCTTTTTGCTATCAAAATCGATCAATTTCGACAGCCCAGCGGGATTTGAAAAAAATATGATTGTAACTCTTTTTTTTTTATTTTTTTACGAACCCTACGTCGATCCATATCTATATACATATAAATAAATTGAGTGGATGTTGATCTCATCAATTTTTTTGTTCTCTATTTTATAATGGTGCTAAAATTATTTTAGCACCTTCTGATTTGTTGTTCAAGTGGTGTTATCTTATGGTTGTTGTTCAGAAGGTGCTAAATGTTGTCTAGATGGTGCTAAATGCATTTAGCACCCTTTGGTTACTGTCCAGAGGGTGCTAAATGCATTTAACACTTTCTGGTTGTGGTGCTTAATGTATTTAGCACCTTCTGGTTGCTGTCCAGAGGGTGCTAAATGCATTTAGCACCTTCTGGTTACTCTCTAGGGGGTGCTAAATGCATTTAGTACCTTTTGATTGTGGCGCTAAATGCATTTAGCACCCTCTGGTTGCTGTCCAGGGGGTGCTAAATGCATTTAGCACCTTCTGGTTGCTGTGCAGAGGGTGCTAAATGCATTTAGCACTTTCTGGTACCTTTTGGTTGTAGTGCTAAATGCATTTAGCACCTTCTGGTTGCTGTGCAGGGGGTGTTAAATGCATTTAGCACCTTCTGGTTGCTGTTGGTGTTATAATGAGACGATATTATAAGGAAGGGGTATTAGTGTTTTTTTTGTATAGTGTCCTTAATTTACACAGCCAATTTTTAAATGTCCTTTATAATTATATTAGTATTATAATGAGCCCTTATACCTAATTGCCTCTAGTTTTTTGGTATAGAAGCATATATTCTTAATTTATTTTTTTGGTAAAGAGGTATATATTATTACAATCACTGAAATGAATATATTGTTCCAAGAAAAACACTGTACACACCCCATTTCGCAATGGCAGGACCAAGCTAAGGGTTGAGGTTCTCACCAATACTCTAATATACCTTTGAAATTTTATACGGATAAGAATTAGAGTTTTATTGATATATTTTATTTCTTCCATAATTTATATTTAATGGGTAAACCTTTTTATCAATTTATCCCATCGGGCGTTGAGAATAGAAGCCGTGAATATAACTCTGGTTAAGCAGTCGCAACAGTAGGATGAGCTGACCAGGTTCATTGAATCAATTCTTCGTCCACGTTCATTGAATCTTAACACACTTACTATCATATCATTTCATTCCTCTTTGCTCTTCTTGTCCCAAAAAATAGAAATCTCAGGCGAAGATTGAACTATATATACTACTACGCCAGCACTGAGAAAATACCAAAAGTACTATTTCTGGAACCCCTTAGAGCATCTCCAATGGCATAAGCGCATTTGAATAATTAAAATGGGTTTTGATTATTCATTTAGTAAATTGTTAAAGTTAACAATGCAAATCACTCCCATGGTTATTTTTTCTCAATAACCAAATTTGTGAATCTCATTATATTGATTGGTTACAAATTAATCAATTTTAAATTTTGATTAAAAAAAGAAGAGGGAAAGATTATTTAAATTTAAAAAGATCCTCTTTTACCCAAAAGAATTAGTGGATCCCTCATTTTGAGTATTGAGAGAAAATTTGGTTATTGGTTAAAGGGTCCCTAAAATTTGATTATACCATTGGGTTAGGATTTTTTGTTAACATTGTTAAAATTGATTATAATTGCTATTTTGATTAGACCATTAGAGATGCTCTTATACCCCCAATGCTAACGCTCTACATGGAAGGATGGTGGGCCATTTGCAGCCACCCTTAAAATTTAAAACTTTACTCTATCCTTGTGTATTTTCCATAGCTAACGCAAGAAGCCGAAGCCTTCTTTTTTGTGTATTTTCCGTAACTAATGCAAGAAGCCTTCTATTGACCAACAAGTAATGCTGAAATAGTTTACCATTCTAAGGTAATAATATGGGAATTTTTCCTCTTATGCCTGCATTTTATGTCTGGGATTTATATGTGCTTTTCAGATAGAAATGGGGTTTAAATTGGAGGGAATTAGAGAATTGAAATAACCACCTCTTTAGCAAGCAAGGGCAGACATAACTGTCTGTATTATATAACCTAGATCTAAGAATAAAAATTAACCAGTTTGACGCGTAAAAGACACTCTCCCCACTCCAGCATTGCTGCTCATGTGTTTACACCGTTACATGCATACACCAACTTGTCTTTGTTTTCTCTTCTCTTCTAATAGCCATAGGTTACCAAGGAACACAAAATATAACACACATAATCTGCAGCAATGGTACAGCGGTGAGAAAATATAGGTTTCATTTGTGATCAACAAAAGTATAAACCAATTGCATTCTCAGTTGTCATATTGAGGGAAATGGCTATTATGATTTACTCTTACCAACAGGGTTTGTTGTTCGGCCATAGAAAAACAATTGTACAGAGTTGCTTAGAGTAGACCGTTTGAAAAATTGTAATAATGGAGGAGCAGCAGCAATACTAAACATAATGTGTAGCTGTAATTATTAAACAAATAGAAACCCCCCTGGAAAAACCATACAAATAGCCACTGGTTGTGAAAACCAAAAACTAACAGTGCACAAGATGCTGGATTTGAAGAAGATGCATAAATCACAGGAGGTAGGTTTCAAGGTTGGCTCAAGATTCTCCAAACTGGCTGGTCTCCTTGATGATCTGCGCAAGCTTTATATAGAGAGCTCGCTGCTCCTCAAAACTCAGGTTCATCAATATCTACATCATACGTAAATTTCATCAACACCATATTTTCTCAAATCCCTTGATGGAATGTCTAGATGGAAAGAAATAAATAATGTGTGTGTACATATATGGAAATGAAATCAATGGGCCATAAAAGTATACCTGCTCCAATATCATCTCAACAGATACACTTTGAGGCGTTACGAATGATTGATGATAGATGTATGCAAACACCGCCATTACCATCTGCAAATATCTCAACCATCAAATCGCACCCTAACTAGTCCCACATTAGAAAACTCTGTATTCAGTTAATCATTTCTACAATTACATCAATAGCCTTGAACCTAACGAGCACTATTGGGCAAAGAATGAAAAGGGACATCCAATCGTGTAAGATGGAACTTTATCCTAAAAAGGTTTGTCCTAAACTTGAAACATTTACCTATGAAGCCTGAACACTTATCAAACTGCAAGTGCAAGTACTAGATCAAGTTAGGAAGACCCAAAATCTAATAAAAATTGATTCGTACGAAATTTTTGGAGTTATGATTGAGCATAGCCATGCCCAAACCATCTTATAAATCCTTGAAGTTGTCAATTTGAAGTGACAAGTCCAAGTACACTGTTTTCTATCTACAGCAAAAATTGAACATGAAGGAAAGCTGCCATGGCTCAACACCAAGTCAACTATTGCAAATTACACCACTATCAAATGAAAGAGGGTGACCATATTATAGGGCAAAAATCACACGAGGACTTTTTAGACAAATTGTCTGCACAAACAAGTTCTCATAATATTAAAAAGGAGCACCTAAAACAAGGAGGGGCCACATCACATGTTGATCCAAGATGAGAGTGATGAAAATGGAACTAAATTTTTTCCCTCTGGAAGGAGTTGTGCACGAAAAGTCGAAAATCAATGGTGTAATTGTATTTGCAACGTATAAAAATGATGAGACTTACCTGGCAATCCATTCTGTCTGTCATTCCACCATGGCCAGGAATACTGTCACCAAAATCCTGCAGCAAAATGGAAATAAAATAATGGAATGGCAAAGCAAATAAAAATGTCCGAGTAATATATCTGTCACCTAATTTGACAAAAAACATAAACCACAATACTAACCTTTATCTTGAAAGCTCTTTTAAAGCCACTAGCAAAAAAGCCTCCGAAGGGGGCAATAATTGATGCAAAAAGACCCAGACACAATGCATGCCATTGTACAGGCAAAACTTGGATCTCTTTCCAGGAAAACTGAAAAAGAAAAAATCACAACTATGAAGCCTAGACCCGACACGAGACACGCGTTTCGAACATGACATGCAATTTTTCCAAAATGTAAGAAACGATACGTGGGGGGGACACGTTCTTAATTAATTAATTATATATATATGCAATAAACATTATAAATATTTAAGAATTCAATAAAATGAAACTAGATTGCATTAATAACCCAAATACTCAAAAACATGAATACTAAATTGTTCCATAATTAAAGCATCAAAAAGCATACATAGACTAAAATGTTCCATAAAATGATAGAAAACGAAAGGGGAATATAAAAAGTGGCTTAGTTGCCTCATCCTCAGTTGATGTTGCAGTGAAGAAACACTAGGAGTAGTAGCCATCTAAATCACTTATCAAGTATCAAAGACTATAATTAAATCCAAGAGTCGGAGAGTGTCAGAGAATATCGGAGTGTCCGACAAGTGTCGGACCTGACACGTGGTCTCCAAGAGAGTGTCTGGTGCTTCATAGATGACAAGTGATGTAGCAATGTAAGTTGGCATACATATACATATATATATTCCTAGACTAACTTCCTTACGCATATATGTAAGCTGAAAAGGCAGAACAAGACTTGCTTTTCTGGTAAGAAACTATAATCCCGACAGAGTAAAAAACTTATAAAAAGGCATATAACATAAAGAATTATTTTAAAAATTGCAACGCTGTTGCTCCTTGGTGCAGGTACTACTAGTTTTGTGACCACCACCAGACATTGCACTTCAATACTATAAATAATATGCTTTATTCTACAATGATGAATGCCAAAACTTAACGGGATGCAGATTTAAGCATGCTTCAATTAAAAACATGCAACGATTCATATATCTATAGAAATTTCAGGTGAATACAAAAGTTCAACAAGCTACAACCCTGAATAAAGAATGGCGGAACTCCAAAAAGGACCCTAAGCCAGGGATCCTACACAACTAGATTAGTGATACTTTGAAAGACGGTAACTCAGGTCCTCCCAAAGCCTTATGTCGAATAAAAATACCATACATACACGAAACTGGAAGCATATTGAGATATTATCAAGTTTGCACATATGATACTTAATAAGTAATTGAATAGTGCACTTGCAACCAAAAAACAGAAACCAAAACCTTCTACTATGAGTGTAGAAAAATATCCAGACTAAACAGATATTGGAGAAAAAAACTGCACATATAGATTCAAATGTAATTGACAGTCCAGTTACCCAATCTGGAATCCATTCAGGTAAAGTGAAATTCTCTGGCTTAAATAATGGACCGGGATCACAATTAAGCCAACCAGTTGATAAATCCTGCATGTGTAGTACATAGGTACGCGAAGTTAAGTTTTATTTAGAAACTGAAAAGCATGCTCCTAAACAAGATAGTAGATTTAAAAGGATCACCTTTCTAGGACATGTTAACCACGGGAAACGACCCAAAATATTAGCAAGCTGCATAAAAAAAAGTCACCACGGATTAATCATTGAAAAAATGTAAATCAGAACATTTGTGCCAGGTGAACTCATTGCCTTCTTCTATAGTTGCAAAGAGTTTTCCATTTAGTGAACTTAACACTGGCATAATAAACTTGTAAAGAAAGCATAAGCAGGAATAGCTGCAACTTTTACCTTTATTTCATTGACAAGTAATAATAGACAGCACATGCACGAATATTAGAGTGGAATAGCTCGTTTTTCCCCCAAAAGTGCAATAGTGCATATTGCACGCTATTTAAAGCAGTGGTCAAAACCAACCTAGAGGATACGGTCTACTCACAAAAATTAATCTAAAAGCTTATGTGATCCAGAAGCCGTCGTATATTAGAAGCAGAACATGTTTGTCATTGCAAATAAAAGTCTTGAATGTACTAACCACAAATGCAGAGATAATAGTTGTAACAGATGCTCCGATGAAACCCTCCCATGTTTTCTTCGGGGATAACTTTATCAAAGGGGTTTTTCCAAAGAAGAACCCGAAGATATAAGCAGCAATATCATTGATAACAATAAGTGATGCTGGAAGAAGGAACCTGCATTACAGTTAAAACTGTATGTAAGTTATTCTCCATGCTATGGTCTTCGGGCTGTAAATATTGCACGTTCTTCAATATTGTTACTTATGTACAGTACTTTTAGCTTTAACCCAAAAAATTAAGCATAAAGGAAAGATATAAAGATTATAAACGTTAAAAGAAGTGGCAATAAAGTCACGTAAAGAAGCTGCTAAGGTCAAAGAACTCATGATGCTACATTGCAATCACACAAGGAAGATTTAATTGGATAATGTGAGTATTTTACAAATTCCTAAGGGAACTTTAAGTTTGTTACCAGAAAATTCCTTCAAAAATGTTGGCTACAGTGAAAGACGACTGTGTAAATACCACAATCAGAATCATATGTGTCCATGCATATTGGCCAAATTGATACTTGTACAACTTCTTCTTTAGCGAGAGAATGAACCAAACAAAACCTGAGGTCAATAGCAAAAAAAAAGGAGAAATTTCAGCCGAAACACACAAATAGAACTAAATGACTAGTCAAGGAAATAAGTAACACTACTGAATGGTGAATGAACCAGCATGCATGTTGAAATACCAAAAAGAGCCACGATATAAAATTATACCAATAGACTGACAGAAAAAGGGGGAAAATAAATCATGCACAAAGCAAACCAGTCTCATTCAAAAGGTAACATCTGCATTTACTTCTTTTCATTTCTTTTTCTAATTACTTGAATGTTACTAATTGAACAACAGAAAAGAGTGAGTTTGAAAGCTAACCAAACAGTTTGCTTATAAATAGACAGTTTGTGTTTCAAAGAGCACTCTCAAGTGCTGAATAAGAAACTTCTGCAAACAGAAAAAGGAGAAGGTTAATTACATCCCTAGCCCTTAACGGTGCTTTTTGTAGCTTCGATTATGTAGCTGTGTCAGAGCCATTCAATTGTTTTTAATGATGTGGCAGTTCAAGTTCTCTGGTGGAGGATTCTAGAGGATAACAGCATGCAAAGGAGCCAAATCAAAGTTAATTAGGCATACAAGCAGATCCCTAATATCAAGATTTCACAATGCCATTGTATGAATAACATAACAGAGAGGACAAACCTGCAATATACAAGAAATAACAGGCAGCCATGTGATACTTGATAAGTCTGCCCACAACTTGATATAGAAACTTGTCTGAAGTAACTGTATTGACGAGTCTTTGACTGAGAATACGGCCATATACAAACAGCATCGCAGTGAAGAAAAAGTGCCTGCAAACAAAAATTAGGAAAAAATAGCAACCTTGCTGGCCATCGTCGTAAGTAAATATAGAAGCTGTGGTGTTGAGGAAGCAAGCAAGAGGGGGGGGGGGGGGAGGGGGTGAGAAGAGCTAGGTAAGTTAACTACTTAGCACAAAGTTGAAAGAACCCTTCCTGGAAACAGGAAGAAAAATTTAGCTTAATAAAATATAATGATGGTTTGCTTACCAATTTAAATGCCTAAATCCTGGGAGGTGCCTGTCTTCATGCGTTTTTCTAAGTAGACTGAACAGCTCACTAGCCATAAAGATTTGGATTACCACCACCATAGCCCAAATATAGAGATGGCCCATGTAGATTATGAAGGCAAAGCCGCCAATCATCCAAATAGATGAATATGCACGGATCCACATTGATCTATATTTATTTTGATCGTTAACAAGTAAATGGCTTCCATTTGCTTTACCAACCTCTGGAGGAACCTGAGCATTCAAAAGGGATAAACAATTGGTCTTTCAAACTTTACAAACGAGACAGTACCTGTTGTATTATTGTTTGGAGTCACTTCCCCTAGTAGGTATATATATTCTTACCATGTGATTTTTTATCTTTATTGCAAAGAAAATAACAATTGCACCATAATCCATTAGGCATTAACTCAACAAGGTGATAAAAGCAATGGATGCTAAAGTTGGATTTCATCCGTCAGTAGTACTACCAATTCCATCTCTAAATAGGTTGGAGAACTATAGTTTTTTCAATTACAGATACAGCCTGAAATAACAACTTACCTCATTCGAGCCTTTACGGCGCCGAAGACGTCCAGTTGCACCGCTACCACTATCCTTTTGCATGGCTCTACTATGAACTTCTTCACTCAGCTAACAAAATACATAGAAATACAAATATGCGGAACCTCCTGAGACAAACAACGCACACTGAAATACTATGCAAAATAACATTTTCTCTAAAATGGTAAATTTTCAGAATATTGAGAAATTTTCAAAGCAGGCCTGGTGGTTTACTAACTAAACTGAATGCGTCTCTCTTAAATAAGTTTATTTTACATAGTAAACTACAAAGGTGAGCAATTACAAACTTGAAGTGTTGTTGCATCAAAAAAATGTCACGTCTCTCGACTGAATCGCTCACTGACTTGGAAGAACTACCAGTTAGAAAATTTTGTAATGTTAAGAGGGCATTTGGTAGTTCCAAAAAAGCACAGCGATTGTATTTTCTGATTTTCAAATTGAGTTAGCCAAAGTAGTAGTAAAACTTTTGAAATTTTATGAATTTGATTGAATCAAAACCGATCCCGGGCGGCCAGGTTTACAGAATATGCACAGAGGGGGGTCGACATTAGTTGATTGTCCACGTTGCTGCAAGAATAAGCTAACAGACTAAAAATAGGAAACTGTCAAACAATAGCATAACTAAGGAATGAAAATATCATTCTAGTGTATTAACAAAACAAGTAATGAAATGGTGAATGCTATATAATCTACCAAGTGCAGTAATACCATTATGGCTTCTTCTTCTTTTTTTTTTTTTTTTTTTCTTGTTTCCTTTTTAAGAGTAACAAACAAAACTTAAACAATTGAATTCAACAAGCCCATATACGTAAATGGCAATCAAAGAAGAAGTACAGGGGAGGCAGCAGTAAAATAGAAGGCATGAAGCTTGATTATTATTATTATTATTAAGAATAACTGCTGGGGTATTGAATTCAAATGTTGAAAAAATAAAGTATTCAGGGAAGGAAGGGGAAGAGGGATTCGTGGAGAATAATTAGGAGGGGCTTTTTGGTTGGAAATATAGTGTAGCAAAAAGTCCAATAGAATATTAATTAATAAAAAAAATTTCACAGAAGTAGAAGTAGTAAGAACAACAGGAAAGAAGATCCAGACTACTTAGGAGAAGAGAAAGAGAGAGAGAGATGAGAGTTATTATTACCTGGAGTGGAGGAATGTGAAGGTGAAGGGAGATGGTTTCCACCAGAAGATATTACAAATTATTAAGACGGCGGAAAAAGGGAAAAAGGGTGAGAGAGGGCCGGTAAAAGAAGTTTTTGTACCACGGCAAGTGCAGAGAGAGAGAGAGAGAGAGATGGAGCCTGTATATATATATATATATAGGTATAGAGAGAGAGAGAGTTGATTGGAGTTAAGCTTGGACTGAAGACAGAGGTTGTGGGGGCGGGGCGGGGCAGGGCAGGGGAGAATAGCTGAAAGGTGTGCGGAAGAAGGGAAAGTCTCCTGACTCCTCTCCTCCTCTTCACTTTACGGTCCGTTTGCATCTACAGATTGAAAGAAAATGGTTAATTAAACGCACACGAATCGGCTAGAATTAAAAGGATGGGGTTTATATTTTATTATTAGTTTTTATCTTGACCGATGTTCGGGTTATTGACTTAAAATATTTTAATTTAATTTTGATAATGATAAAAAATTAATCATGTGCTATTTAATTATCATTTATCTTATTTATGTATAAATTGAAGGAAGCATATTCTATTACATTCATATGCTATTTATGTTCATTATTAAAAACACGCATTAATTTATTGTCATCATCAAAAAGTGAGAGATTATTGACTTAGAATGTCTTAATCTAATTTTGATAATAACAAAAAGTTAATCATGTATATTTAACATGTTTTGAATGAATTTAGCTTAAACTGATTTAACAAGTTCTATTGAATTCCCGAAACTTTTCAAGGATCAAAACCAAAATCCTATCAAGTGTATCACCTCTTCATGAAATCTTCTCAACTCTCACATTCAAGCAATCATGTATCAAGATGAAACTCAAGCATTCAAGTGAAGAACAAAGAAACTAGCTCAAGTACTTTGAATAATTGTAAACTTGTTACATGAGTGAGTGCTTAGTTTTTTATGTAAAGTTATTATCATTGATCACAAACTAAGCTCAACTATGAATATGTATCATTCATTGCATTTAAACTCTTTCAAAATCAAAGTTTGAATTGAATCTCATTTGTAAAACTCTTTCTCATAAATAGGTTTTCTTGTAAAAATCTTATATAATTTATCCGGTTAATTTAATGCTCATAACCAACTCCAACATGCTTAGAATAACCTCTAGAACACTCCCTAAACTTTTGATTGATTTTAGGTTTGAGTGTTCTTGGATGGGTAGAAGCATGTAGTTGACTACATGGATTTGGTGTGAGTCGACTACATGGTACCTGGGTAAGTCGATTACACTGCAAAAATTAGTCGTTGAAAAGTTGATAAATGTCTAGTTTTGACCCATAATTTCTTGTAACCACTTTAAACGGTCATATTATTTTGCAAGTTATATATATGAGGTCTTAGACATGTTTTTACACACTTGAATGATCATACAAACTCATTTTTCATACATTCTCATTATTTAAGTATTAAAGCTAATGCATTGATCATATCCTTCATATTTGAGCTTAAACTTATTGATCAATCTTGATAATTCTAGTGTGAGCTTCAATTATATTCTTTAAACATTTAAGAGTTGTTATTCATTGGTGTGAGTCACCAAACACTTTGTAATATTCTTTTGTGAGAGGTAAATCTCACAAGTGAGCAAGAATGTTAATTCTTATAAAGTGTAGTGAGACAATTACACTTGAGTGATTGTGAGAGGTAAATCTCATAGTTTAGTAAGAGGGATATCTTGTGTGAGTATTGTGGTAAAGCAACACTTATAGAGTGTGTGAGAGGATACACTTGTGTGGTTTGTTTTTCACCCAGAAGATAAACGGTATTAGTGGAACTTCTCGGGGAACTAACCGAGCGCGAAAGTAGGGGCTAATAAGCCGAACTGTGTGAACAAAAAGTTTTCGACTTATATCTGTTTAATCTTTCTAACTCTAAGCTCTTTACTTTATTGATATATCTTTACTTGTGTTTTGTTTGCTATTGTGTTTGCTTGTTTGAAATTAATTATTTCTTTGATATATTTGTTTAGTAAATTTGTTTTGCTTAAACCTTATTAGAAAAGTGTTTAATTCCGTATTAAGTTTTTAAAACCTTATTCACCCCCTCTAGGGTTAAAATCCGACCAACAATTAATATCAAATGGTGTACTCTTATTTTGATTTTACAATCTTAGAGTCATCGATCATGTCATATTATCAAGGAACCTGCCTTTTCGAATGTGCTTTTATTTATAGACCGCTATTATTTGATGGCAAAAATTATAATTATTGAAAAAATCTTATGTGCACATTTTTACAAGCCAACGATTTTGAATAATGGAAAGTCACACTTGTTGGACCTTATGAGATTACAAAAATTGACGAAAAGAAAAATGCTATTCCCAAGTCCATATTTGAAAACAATGAGCATGATATTAGAAAAATTCAATTCAATGCTAAAGCTTTAAATTCATTACATTGTGCTTTATCTATGGATGAATACAATAAAATTTATAGTTGCAAAACCGCAAAAGAGATTTGAAGCTTGAGGTTGCCCATGAAGGAACTTCTCAAGTCAAGGAAGATAACATTAATATACTTGTCCATGATTATGAGTTATTTAAAATGGAGCCTAACAAATCTCTTGTTTCCATGTATAGTAGATTCTCCATTCTTACTAACGCCTTGAATCTTCTTGGCAAGACCTATTCTAATGAGGACAAGATACAAAAGATTCTTAGAATTCTTTCCAAGAAGTGAAGGCCTAAAGTGACGACTATACAAGAAGTTAAGAATCTCAAAACGCTTAGCATGGATGAGCTATTGGGTTCATTAAAAACCCATGAGAAGGAGTTACCAAGAGAAGAAAAAGAAGAAAAAGCAAATCCAATGGAAATATTTGCTTTAAAGCTAAACGAAGGAAATGGTGGAAAAGGAGATGGAAACATAACCCTCATCTTTAGGAAATTTGAAAAATTTCTAGCAAAGAAGAAATTCTCTCAAGGGAAGCTCAACAATAATCCCTCATCCTCAAAGAACCTCCATGATAGATAAACTCATCAAAAAGTTGATAATGAGGAAAGGAAGTGCTTTCATTGTTATGAACCGGGGCACTACAAGTCAAATTGTCCAGTTAGAAGAAAGGAGAAAAAAAGCAAAGAATGAAGAATTGTATAAGAGATTAAAAGATGCTCTTAAAGGACATTCAAACGAATTGGATGAAGACAAATCCAATACCGATTCAAGCGATGAAGAGATGGCACATCTTTGCATAATGGCAAAAGATGAGAAAGCATACAAATCATTACCTCATCGATGAAACTCATATAGAAGCTACCATTTTCTCTCCGTGACCTTGATCCCTTTTTGATGTGGCCATAAGGAGAGAAAATGTGTGTTGGTGGTGATTAATGTTGGTAAGGCTATTAAATGTTTTATGTCCTTAACATTGATAATTGTTTTCTTTTGAAAACTCCATTTGAGATCAAAAATGTTTTATTAGTTTTAAAACTATATCAAATATTTGTAATGCTCTTAATTATCATTTATATTATCTATGCATAAATTAAGGGGGAGCATATTATATTACATTCATATGCTATTTATGCTTATTATTGAAAACACACATTAATTTATTGTCATCATAAAAAGGGGGAAGATTGTTGACCTAGAAGGTCTTAATCTAATTTTGATAATGGCAAAAAGTTAATTATGTGTATTTAACATGTGTTTTGAATGAATTTAGCTTAAACTGATTTAACAAGTTCCATTGAATTCGTGAAGCTTCTCGAGGATCAAAACCAAAACCTTATCAAGTGCATCACCTCTTTATGAGATCTTCTCAACTCTCACATTCAAGCAATCATGTATCAAGATGGAACTCAAGCATTCAAGTGAAGAACAAAGAAACTAGCTCAAGCACTTTGAAGAATTGTAAACTTGTTACATGAGTGAGTGTTTAGCTTTTTATGTAAAGTTATTATCATTGATCACAAACTAAGCTCAACTATGAATATGGATCATTCATTGTATTTAAACTCGTTCAAAATCAAAGTTTGAATCGAACCTCATTTGCAAAACTATTTTTCATAAACCAGTTTTTTTGTAAAAATCTTATCTAATTTATCCGGTTGATTTAATGCTCATAACCAACTCCAACATGCTTAGAATAACCTATAGAACACTCTCTAAACTTTCGGTTGATTTTAGTTTTGAGTGTTCATGGATGGGTAGAAGCATGAAGTCGACTACAACATGTAGTCGACTACACGGTACTTGGGTGAGTCGACTACACTGCAAAAACGAGCTGTTGAAAAATTGGTAAATGTCTAGTTTTGACCCATAACTTCTTGTAACCACTTCAAAACGGCCATATCATTTTGCAAGCTATATATATGAGGTCTTGAACATGTTTTTACACACTTGAATGATCATACAAACTTTTTTTTCATACATTCTCATTATTCAAGCATTCAAGCTAATGCATTGATCATATCCTTCATATTTGAGCTTAAACTTATTGATCAATTTTGATAACTCTAGTGTGAGCTTCAATTGTATTTTTTAAACATTTAAGAGTTGTTATTCATTGGTGTGAGTCACCAAACACTTTGTAATATTCTTTTGTGAGAAGCAAATCTCATAAGTGAGCAAGAATGTCAATTCTTGTAAAGTGTAGTGAGACAATTACACTTGAGTGATTGTGAGAAGTAAATCTCATAGTTTAGTAAGAGAGATATCTTGTGTGAGTATTGTGGTAAAGTAATACTTATAGAGTGTGTGAGATGATACACTTGTAGTGGTTTATTTTTCACCCTAAAGATAAACGGTATTAGTGGAACTTCTCGGGAAACTAACCAAGCGCGAAAATAGGGGCTAACAAGCCAAACTGTGTGAACAAAAAGTCTTCGACTTCTATTAGTTTAATCTTTCTAACTCTAAGCTTTTTACTTTATTGCTATATATTTTCTTGTGTTTTGTTTACTATTGAATTTGCTTGTTTGAAATTAATTATTTTCTTGATATATTTGTTTAGTAAATTTGTTTTGCTTAAACCTTATTAAAAAAGTGTTTAATTCCACATTAAGTTTTTAAAACTCTATTCACCCCCTATAGGGTTAAAATCCAACCAATACGGATGTTGTATTATTTAATTTTTATATAATTATTTCATAAATTATAATTAAATTAAGATTTAAAAAAAATGTATTATCATATTAAAACTATTTATGATTAATTAAATTTGATTTAATTCATAGTATTAATACAAATATTAATTATTTTGCAAATTTATTATAAATGTTTTGTTTATATGGTCAATGCATTTTTAATGGTGACTCTGAAAAATAAATAAGAAATGGTAGGAAAAATCGAATAATCGAATAATCAAATTATAAAATTAAATACATTTAATGTGAATATTATACATCAAATTTTTAATTTATGGAAGAGAAAGGATCGCATCATTAAAAATAATAAGAATAACAGGATGATGAAAAATGATGATAAATAAATTAAAGGAGGAAATTAAATTTATGATAACGGGATATTGAAAAATATGGCTTGTTTGAAAAAGTTTTCTGAAAAGAACCAAAGAATAATAATTTTGTAAATTAAGAGCCTATATTTGACCAAACCTTAAAAGGAGTGCAAAGTTAACTTTGTAGTATATTTTTAAATTATATGTTTTGGCATATTATTATAAATAAGTGTTTAATTGACATTGTTTTAAAATAATTTTAACAAATTACATATTCAAAACATATTTATTAATAAAATGCACATAATAATTTTTTTGCAGTTATGCAAAGTTAAGTTTGCACTTCTTATTTTCTAAAATATTACTATGTATTTGTATATATTTGACGTTATTTTAAAGTTTTATGAATGAAATATAAAAATATAGTTGTTAAAAAATATAAACACATCATGTAAAACAAATTTGCATTAATTTTTTTTAATTGTAAAGTTAAGTTTGCAGAAAACACATTTTTATGCAAAATTAAGTTTGCACGAAATTTGTTTTGTGCAAAGTTAAGTTTGCACTCGGTCAAATCCCTTATTTTAAAACATAATTGATAAAGAAGCCCTTATTTCAGAATGGTAATTATATCTAGCCTCTTATTTCTAAAAAGTATTATTCGTTGGTTTTTTTGAGAAAAGTATTATCACATAAGACCTTTTACCTTATTTCCATTTTTGGATAATTAATAGCATAATTAATATAGTAACTATGGAGGAACTTCTTCCATTTTACTATTATGTAATAAAAGATTGTTTAAAAAGTTAAGCGTGTAAAAATATAGAATGTAAATAAATTTTGTTTAAATATAAAAAAATTAATATAATTTAATATATTTTTAATAAATTGTGGAATAATGTAAATAATTTATTAAAAAAAAATTCTTTTCCTCCCAATTTTTTCAATATTAAAATTAAATAAAATAAAGGAATATAGAAGATTAGCATTCTCTTATTTACATTTTCATTCTCTCTCATAAATCTATTCAAATAAGTAAAATGTAATCATTCTTCCTTTTTTTTTCTTTTTTTCTTTCATTTCTTTCCAATTCCCTTAATCCAAGTGGGCTATTATATTTTGGTGTGTAGGAAAGAAAAGAAAAAGAAATTGAAAGTATTAATCTCTTTTGTTTGGAAGTTTAAAAAGGAAGACAATGTTACAATTTATCCTTTTATGTTTGTGAATTGAAAAGAAAATAAGAGAAAAAAATATATTTTAAAGATTTGTTATATTGTAAGAATAAAATTGTCAATACAATAAGTTTTTATTAAAAAAACCATATTCTCTCCGATTTAAAGAGAAAATTTTAATTACTCTCCCACTTTCTCATTTATCTCTGCAAAAAATTTCAAACAAAAGAATCTATAAATTTTCTCTCCTCTTTTTTCTAAATTGAAAATCTCAAACATAGGCTAGTCCTTATTGCTAAATTTATTTCCTCTGCTTTTCTTTAATAGCAAGGCCCATTTTTTTTGGCCATAAATTGCAGGCCTAACTATCAATACCCTCCAATCTTTGTATCAACATTTGGCTCATATCTTATAACTAATATATAAAAACCATAGTTCAAAGTTGCGGTTTTGGACGCCAACTCGACCGCTCAATTTCAACTCGGATATGGGTTTCAGTTTCAGCGATTCGGACCGATTCATTATTTAAAAGGCTCGAAAAATCACAATAAAAATTAAAAAATATGAAATTAATAAGATGGATCAATTAGATAAGAATAATAACATTATCTAGTATAAATTACATAGCCTACACCGAAATATCATCAATTGTCGCACTTGGTAATATAATATTACATCATAATTCAATAAATATATAACAATACAATCTTATAAAGTAAAAATATTTTAAATATATGTTCAATTAGGCCTAGAATAATGATATAGATTATAATTATCATCATTACTCAAGAATTTTAGCGACGAGGAATGAGAATATAAAGAAGGTTGAAAATTGGCACTTGTGTGTAAGGATGAGAGGAATGGCTAGATGACCTATAATCAGGAAAATTTGGTTGGCCATTGTAATGATAGTACCTAAATCCTCGATAATCGCAACTACTTGAAGATTCATCATGATACGTTTCACAACTACTTCTATAATAACCACCATGAGCAGCAATACTATTATTTGATGATCAATTACTAGCATAATCTTGTGCAGAACCTCCATAACCAGTGCCAAAACCATAACTACATATTCCGCCTCCGAAAATGCTATGTCTATGACAAATCAACTTAATTAAGCAATGATTAACAAATTAGTTTGGAATAATTGAACAAATCAACAATTTTTTTTCAATAGTTGCCAATTTAATTAAGCAAAGATTAACAAATTATTTTGGAACAAATCAACAATTTTTTTTTCAATAGTTGCCAATTTACACTCCAAGTCTTCAAAGTCCAACATGCAGCAACTTTTGTGTTTTTTTTTGTATTTTTGTAACTTTAGTCACCTTTTTTTTGCAATACAAAGTGAAATATCGGCCACACTGTGTGATTTCAGTAAAATATCGGTGATATTTTGAAATACCGTGAATTTAATCATATTGGGCCATAATAGCGGTTTGACGCCCTATATTCTAAATCAGTATCGATACTTTAAACCATAATAAAAATAGAAGTACTAAATCACAGTGCGAGACTGTCCTCTTTTAATTAGTAACAGCCTACCTCGGATTTGGCTCCTCTATTGATAAATGGACTGCACAATGCAATTTGATTTATCTCCATCATTGATTTGATATCAACGACTCATATTTAGATATGTCATTTTGGGAATTAAAATCAATATAACAAATACTAAAACGAACTTTTTCCATGAGGTTCTTACACGTGTCTCTTTGCGCTTTCCCATCTTTCTTTCCCGCATAAAACACACGTGATTCTTTTCTTACTCTGTTCTCTAGGGTTTTTTACTTGCCTTTTATCTGCACTTCTTCCTTACAAAAACAACGACATCTTCATTAGACTTTTAACCGTCACAAACTGCCATCTCTAAACAGGCCGCCCGTATTTTCTAACCTTTCAATTTCTATCGTTGATGGACGCACAGCCAACCGTCTCCGTCATTTCCCCCTTCTTCCAATTTCTACCGTTGATACACAATCAACCGTCAGAAAAACGTAGTGGCTATATATGGGTGTACTCTCACACTTTTCCTCTTCCTTTCCCTGTATGACAATTGCGCTACATTGTACAGACCATCCCCCGCTCTTACAACTGAAGGCGGTAATTTCTTTTATGTCTGACTAATTGAATACTAACATAATTTTGGCAATTATTAAGTATGGCGTCAAACTTTTCCATTCTAAAATCTTACCATATTCTATCTACAGTTTTATCTTCTTTCCTCCTCTATGGTTTTTTATTCTTTGCTTTTGAAAACTTTCAGATGTTTTAGTTTAGTTATTTGAAAGTTTCAATTTCAACCCTAATATAAAATTTGGGAAATAATATGTTTTAGGTGAATTGATTAGTAGTTCTTTTGAATGTGTGATGAGAAAAGAGCCATGCTTTAATCCTTCGTTGGATGTCTAACGCAACTTCTTTGAAATTTTAAGTCTTTTGTGCATTTGTTAAGCATATACTTTAATTTTTTAGTTTTTATGAAGATTATGTTTTATATATGAGCTACAAGAATAGTTTATTTATTTATTTTTTTTAAAAAGACATAATCAATCTATCAAAATTCAATTATATGTTCAATTTAGTGGATGATGGGAAAGTTATACGTACTTCTAGATTTGGTGAAGAACTCTGGCATGTTTGTGTGTCGTTTTTATGACACATTAGTCTAAAACTTTTGTAGATTTATGTTTGTTAAAAAATATTAGGAAAGAGAAAAAACGAGTTCTTAAACTTTTATGTTTGTTAAAGAAAGTTTCTTCATTGACTTTAACTACTTTGGTATACAGTACATCAACTATTTGGTTGGACTTATTGGCGTGCTTTAAATTACTTGCAAGTGTTGTGAGTAGCAGCAATGGGAGTCACGATGATTTGACTATAATTTGATCGACATGATTTCATAATAATATATTTTCCTCTTTAATCTGTGTCTAGGCATGTGATTTGATTTGTACAAATAATATTTCCTTTTATCCTTATTTGGGTGGTCTAATTATCTTGAATTTGTATTTTTACTTTTTTTGTAGATTTAGGAGTTGACTTTAAGAAGGTGTATATATCTAAGCGTCTTTTGATTTGGAAGTAGTAGTAATGGCGGTTCCTCAGACGGTCTCAGCCGCTTGCCGATCTCCGAGTGTTATCGTCACACGCCTCTATGATGCTTGCTTCGAGTTCAAAGGCCCCACCTCTATCAACATTCTGTTATGTTATCTTTATCGACGCTTTTAAATGATTTTAAGTTATAGTTTTTATTTGGAACCACAGCATGAAGATTTGTTGTTATAAGTACATGGGTGGCTTGTATTTGTAGTATTAAGTCCATATATGATATCACATTAAGATCATTATCTTTTAATTATTATAAGTGGAATTTCAAATATATATATAAACAAAAGAAAATAAGCTGATTGCATTTTGTTGCCCACCTTAAATTACAATATCACGAACTTATAGTTGTACTCTCTACAAGTTTAGCACTTTTTATTGATGTATTGTAATATTTAAACTATGTTTTTAAACCTTATTTTGAAATGTTAAAATATCAAATAAGATCATATAGAACCATGTATCAAAGTTGAACTTTGCCTCCCTTGATGCCAAGTCCTGCCTTTGCCACGTCTTATTCTATTTCCCTGTATGTAAATTCAAATTTTGGTTTTTGAATTTTTGCAGACAAGGTGCAAAACTCACCTACTTTGGCATTCTTGCAATCCATTTGAATATATTCTTTCAAAGGTAACCTATTTCTATCTTATGTTTTATATTTCTCTCGGTGATATATAGTTTACGTCGAGCAATCGAATTTCATTATTCTCCTTACTCTTTAAATCTGTTTCATGAAATTCTTCAATTGAATTTTTACTTTATTTTGCTTGGATTGATGTTAGGTTTTTTGATATCTACAAGTTCATGTAATTGGTGCTACGTGGGTTTAAATAAATAATTATATTGTTAATGGACTTTACTACAGTTATAGTCAAAGGAGTTCGTGTGGGATTCTTTTGGCTAAACATTTATGAGTTATCACATGTTTCTCCTTTTTTTTTCTTTCTTTTTTTTATTGCAATCAATAATATTGCAAGTTTTCTTTACTAGATGTATGGGTATTTAAAAAAAATATTTGTAAGAAATTATTATACTGCATTTTATTCGTTTAGACACACATGGAGTAAATCTCATACTAAAAAGTGTATATAGATTTACATGGGTTTAACATAAGGAGCTTTAATTTAAACACTCTTTGCTTAATTAATCAATGACTTGCCTTTTTCAACTTTGTATCTTTCACACTCTTTCAATCTTTTCGGTAGAAAGATACATTTGCAATTCAATGGGCAGTAAAATTTCCCCCTAATATCTTCTAAGTAAAAGAAGTAAAACTTGAAATTCACTTACTCGCCACTGACTTCACATCTTCACCATTTTCTCAGAGTAGAGAAATACGAATGAAAGGAACATAATCTGAATCTTTCTCCTTATTAATTTCATCTATTTCTTTTGATTCTTTGCCAACTAAGCATAAACAATTCAACAAAAATACACACTAATCCCCGTATTCTTATGTTGCATACACTTACAATTGTATTTCCTTATTCATTGCACCAAAACCCCAAACCAAAAAGAGGGGAATTCAGATCTAATACTAAATATTTGCTGTGGAGGTAAATCCACATGATATAGGGAAAGAAAATTAGAAGTTAAAAGTAGATAATAGTGTTATGGTTTGAGGTAGATAGGATATATAATTTTTCACAGTATAAAATTCAGGCCGACTGATAATTAGTGTATCTTTGTGTTATATGGGTTTTGGTTTTTGCAAAAAGCAAAAAACTTATGGCTCATTTTGTTTAAGATTTAAACCATTCCGGGAATACTAAATTCCATTCTAAAATGATTCTTGCGTTTTGTTCCAGTTTTATGTTCGGAATAAATGATTCAAGGAACCAACCTTTGCCCCCAAGTTCTCCCATTTAAATCATAAGGAATAAGTCATTACCAGTGGACATTTTTTTTAATTTTTCTTGTTATGACTAAAATAACTCTATTCCTTATGAATAAATAATTCTTTTTCCATTTGTGTATGAAAATATTGTTTGGATTTTTTTAGTTACGTTGCTGCACAGAAAATAAAAAATTGTTCGGAACTTTTTTCTTTACTTTTTTCCTATTGTAATTTTTTTAATTACAAAAATTGTAATTTTTTAAGGTAGTTATTAGGCATGTATAATTTTTGTAATTTATTATAGTAATTGTCCCTTATGAAAAATTAGTAGGAGACGTCTTCTCATCTTATAAAAAGAAGGGTATTTTTGTAATTGATATTTTATTCCATTTCTATTCCCGGTTGAACCAAACATAATGAAAGTAATGTAACATTCCAGGAATAGAGTATTCATGTATGAGCCAAACATCGGCATGGCCTCCTAGATGCCAAGAAAAAAGCTTTATAGGAATCAAGTATGCCCATTCCATTCTCAAAACTTGAACCAAACGAACCCTTAAAGAACAGGAAGAAGATGAAGTCAATTGTTTCCGTTGATGGCATGACTACATTTTTTGTCTTTTTAAGTAATCAATTGACGTGTCAATTTTCTAGCTGTTATTTTTTGTTTGGACGACTTAGATTCTTCTAACTTTACCTTAGAAATGTTGACTTTAGGTCTCGTTTGATACACAGAAGGGAAATCAATTTTCTTGTCTTTCCGATGGAGGTGAGAAACTAAAGTTCCTGTCAAGTTTCATTTCTTGTGTTTGGTAAAACATGAAAAATATTTAAGTAGGGGTATTGTTGTCCAAAAATTATGTAATAAATGCTAGAAAATCACAAGGGAAAAATCAATCCTATGCGTTTTGAGAGGAATGACTTTACCCAATAATTTTTCCTCTGTCAGAAAAGTGCTTCTGGAAGTTGTGCTTACCAAACAAAGGAAATGAAAGACTTTCCTTTCCTGAGTGCTCAAATTCGTAAACCAAATGAGGGCTTAGAGGATCTAATCTTACCCCTCTCTCTTCTTTTAAATTACTTTCCCCTCTCTCCAAAAACTGTTTATCTTCTTATCTAACTTTCTCTCTCATTATTTTTTTTAAATTAAAGGAGATTTAAGTCTCTTTCTTAATCATACAGATAAAGATAAACTCATACCCACCCCTATGAGTCGAACCCTTGAGTTTAAGGCAAGGGTGGAGGTTGTCTACTACTAGTCAACTCCTTTCCTCCTTTCTCATTATTTATCCAAATCTCTCTCATTATTTTTTTAAAATTAAAGGAGGTTTAAGTCTTTCTCTTAATCATACAAATAAAGAAAACACACAAACATCCCCATGAGTCAAACCCTTAACTTTAAGATAAGAGTGGAGGTTGCTTACTACTGGGCCAACACCTCTCATCCTTTCTCATTATTTATCCCTTTTCTTCCTCTTGATAGAACTTCACCAAGATTTGTCATATGTCCCAAATCGCCACTTGTTTTTCTCACCATTTAAAAAAGTAACTTCTAATAACCATTTCTCTCTCTTTTTTATATATTTCTATCACCTTTTCACTTTAAAAAAATTCTATATCGATCTCCCTCTAACTTTCTGCAAAGAAAAAACGTTCATTGTGCTGAGGAAGAACACCATTACAAACAAAAATCTTCTACTATCTTCTGGCTACTTCTCTTTCAAGATTCCTCCTCTTCCATTATTATACTTTATCTTCCATATTTTATTTTATTTTATTTTTGCTTGATAGTATCCTTTTATATTTTTTTTCCTTTCACCGTTAAAATAGGTGAAGGCATTAATCGAGAAGTAAATGGAAATAAATCACTCTTTACCAATATGTGAGCCGTATGCCCGTATCTAATTATCTAATTATATAGATAGTAAAATGCTATATTTTCCTATGAATTTGGCACGTGGTGTTTATTTCTATTTTCATTATTGCTGAATTAATTATTTTTTCCCTTAAAATTAGCAATAAAGGAAGCAAGCGTTTTCATTTGGTCTTTAATTCTATAAATGTGGAGTTTTAATTTCCGTGGTTAATTACTCAGCATTTGCTAGCCATTTTTTAATCTAATTTACTTCATTTCCATGAGTAATACATAAATGGGGAGACAACTCTTCTTCTTCTTCTTGTTTTTCTTCTTTTGGCTAATTCGTAGGCTCCACTTTTCCACTGTCTTAATTTAATACATAATTTACATAATATATATATATAATAAATATTTCGCGGGTCAATCCACACACATATATATATATATATATTATACTTTCATTTTTATTTATTTATTTCATAGAATTGAATTCTCATTGAATTTTATAAGTGAGAAGCTGAATAGGGATGAAAATATAAAGGGCCAAAATAACTGCATTGTCCTTATTTATTTTCTTCGTATAAAATTTAATTTGCTTAAGACCCTCAGCACTCTCAAATTAGAAGGCGTGCCTTTTCTCTTCCCCCCTCCATTTTTCTCAACTCCCTCTAGAATGACTCCATTTGCATTCCACGTTGTCTATAGTTATGATCTTGATGCTCTGGTAAGTTCTACTTTTAGTTACAATCATTCATGCCCCTTCTTTCACTACCCAATTTTATTTAGGTCTATTTCAAATATCATTTTTTCTATTATATATGTACAAACTATGTATGATTATTGGCTTTTTTTTTCGATGCAAAGTTATATATATTTTGATTATCCTCACGATTTCTACCTGACTTTGTAATGTTTTTGGATTTAATTGTGTTGAATTAGTCATATTCATGAATTTGTCTTTGCAGAATGAAACAAGATAAAGCCCGAGAAGATATGCATTTCCAAATTTGATTCATTCTTGAAGTTGAAGACACTTGAGATGTCAATATATATAGATTTAACATGCAGTGTATAATTAAAGCCTTTTGATTTATAATTACCGATCAATTTTCAATGATTACAAATGACCGTTTTTGTTACATTACTAATTTGTTGTGCGACATAATTCTGAATTAGATTACATTTTTACTCCAAATTAAGAATCTGTTTTTTATGTTTCAATTTAAATATTTATTTTCATTGTGCTAAATTTTACAATAAACTTAAATACAACTTATTTTTAAAAAATAATAATTATATATGCATATATATTGAATCACAAATAAATAAATTACCAAGTTTTTTTCAAAAACAAAGTTTGTTGGACACCCGTGCAATAACTAGTCTAAATTAAAATTGTTCTTATTTGCCATTAACAAAAATAAAGAAGTTATGACAAGTTACGGCTCAAACTCTAGATTTGTCCCACACAAGAATATAATAATTACTTTTTTTTGATTAATCATTCATATCAAAGACAATTACATGGAGTCAGACATAGAATTCTGTCGCCCTAGCTAACTATGAACTACATAATTCGCTGACCAAAGAGATGAATAAGTAAGCTTTGCTTCGCGTTACCCTCATGAGAGTCTCCCAACCAAACCGAATCAAGAGAGCAGTTTCAGCTTCCTTCTGCGTCACCAACCACACAAACTACACGAACCATACCATATGCATCAACAACCACCCACATAAGAGGTGGACATATCCAACCACCCACAAAGGGTGGACAAACCGCTTTATTAAGTTCGAATACTGCATCCATGGGTTTCGAACCTGTGACCTCTCTAATACAAAAATAATTACTTAACTACAAGTCCCTTGGTTCTAGCAATAATTAAATATTACTTCGGGGAAAAGTGACTCAAACATGAAAATCAACTGCCATCAAATAATTCGATCCATGGACAACATTCTTGTGGTTAAAGATTGTAATGCTATAGGAATCATTACTGTGAGGCATAGAGAAGAAAGTTAATGAGCATACGTCTATACTGTAATATTGATTGATGGACGACCGGTGCTACACCAAATCATAGGCCTTTTCTTTCCAATTGGTTTTGAATTCAAAAAATCTGTCAAGGACCACATCATAGCAAAAAATTAGAAAATTAAAGGATCATTATGCAAATGTTTGATTCACATAGTTGGAATGCTGAATATTTGGACATATAGCAGTCTACTTCACATGGTTAACTCAAACTAATCTTATCCTTTCTAAGTATATATTGTTTATTTTGCTAAGTAGCAGATGCATATGATGCTTTTATGTTGGAGAAAAATAGCTTTGATTTACATTTTAATTATAAGTAAATTTAAGTTTTATTTTTAAGAATAAATTAACACAATAGATTTAATATTTATTTTAAAGAAATAATACAAATATTATATCGCACAATTAAAATTAACATAAAAATATAATAGATAATTTTGATAAAAATAAAAAACGCTAGCGTGTGAGAATCGCGACAAGTTGCTTTCCTAAAGACAATATCGCCTCCCTACGTGCAAGTATCGACGGTTAATATAGTCCCCAAGATAAAACCCATAATAAACTTGTAGCGTTGTCTCCTCTATGTGCACGTGCACAGGAAGACGATGAACCAATACATGATCATGTTGCCCAAAACATATATAATTATATATATACACACTCATTATATGAGGAGGAAAATGGTCTGTCTTGTAAAAATGTATCTTTTCACTAAGACGACATACATATATTATTTATATAATACAAAGACATTTAGGTTATAAATAGACATTAATATACTTTCATAAAAATGATTTAATCACATTATTAAATTATATAAAAGCATATAATTAAAAGTGGTTACAAAACATTTATTTATTTGTAACTTAAAAATAAAAACTATTTATGAATAAAATAATTAATATATTTTATTTTTATTAAAACATTTTCAGTTTCTTTACTTTTTTTATGTCTGAAGAATGCTTCAACCATGAACTGGGTAATAGTAATTCTACATATGATTTATGCTTTTCAGCTTTGTTTAGTTTGCTAAGTAACAGATGCACATATTATACATCTGTTTTTTTGTTTGATTTACTACTTGTTAAAGAGCATGATATATATGGTTGGCCCACTACTCAAGAACTTAAATTTTTGAGAGAAATGGTTGCTATTGATAAATTATACAGCATAAGAAATAGAGAAATAAATAAATTATATTAATGAACAGAAATCCCTTATGGGTTACATTGTGATAATCTGATACATTGATACAATGAATGAAGATCCCTTTATATAGGGAGGAGAAAGGAACTATACATACATAAACAAATAAAGAAAAACAGAAATGTCAGCAGACAATCCTAAAACATGGAGAAAAGTCACGAGAGAAATAGGGAGGAAATGGTGGAGTGAAATAAGGAGGAAAGGGAGGAAGAAAAGGAGCAACACATGTGGGCACATGGGCACATAGGAATCTTCTAACACCCCCCCTCAAGCTGAAGGAGGCTCGAAGGGATCCGAAGCTTGGATATGAGAAATTGGAATTTGGTTTTGGTTGTTCGACATGTTTGATGATTGACCAGCAGACGGAACGGCGGTAACGAAAATAACAGGAGCCGGCGGAACGGCGATAACAGACAGGAGCCGACGGAACGGCGATGACGGGAGCCGACGGAACGGCGATGACGGGAGCCGATGGAACGGCGAGGTCCGGTGTAGAATTTTCGGAAGAAATAAAAACTTGATCTGAATACGCGAGCAGTACGTATAACAGTAACAAGAAATTGAATCCGAATACCGGATCGAACGGCGATGAAATAAAAAAAAAGAGGTTGGAGATGCGACGAAAGGCCACACGTCGGAAAATTAAATCGAAGAGACTGAAAACTTGTCGGATCTGATAAAAAGATTGATAAACTAAGAATTTGGATTAATATGAATACGGAAAAGTAAGGAGAAGTGGGAGACAAATTTTAAAGTGGTCATGATGGCTTTTATTTATTTTTTTTTTTTTTTATTTTTTTTGTGTTGTCGTCAAAATGAATACGGAAAAGTAAGGAGAAGTGGGAGACAAATTTTAAAGTGGTCATGATGGCTTTTTTTTTTTTTTTTTTTTTTTTTTAAAAGAGTGCATGGAAATAATTTAAAGACGGCGGAGAGAGAAAGTTAGGTTGAGGAGAGAGGAATTCATTGTATTTTTATTTTTGGTTTTAGTTTTAGAGAGAGAAAGTTAGGTTTAGGAGAGAGATAATAGATCTGAGATCAGTTGGAACTGAGGTTTTGGTTTTGGTTTCCGATTTCCGTCGACGGGAGGGAGTCCGTCGGGGATGGCGGCGAAGCGGAAGGAAGGGAGGCCGGAGAGGGCTGTGGGGCCGCGGGATCTGAGGAGGCGGCGTGTAGGCTGAGAGAGAAGGAGGCGGAGACTGAGAAGGCTGCGCGTCGAAACGCCGAACTGGAGGCACGTTCATGGCAGGAGACTGCTGCGGCACGTGAGGCCACGACAGCTGCACCTCAGGCGGAGCTCCCGATGAGGATTCCGGCATCGGAGAGTGAGTCCAGATGGTCAAAGTTGGAGATGAACTCCGGCCAGGGGCGCTGTCGGGTGACGAAGGTGGAGAGGTTTTGGAATGATCGGAAAATGACGTCAGCGCCGGAGGGATTCGGAGATGCGCGTAGTGACGCGGTTGTTGTTGTTGATGAAGTAGGTGCGCGGCAGAAGAAGCTGGCAGCGAAGCTACCGGAGTTCGCGGTTGGAGAAATAGTCGGCGGCGAAGCCGCTTCGCCGGAAAAGGTAAAACAAAAAAAAAATTGAACCTGCCTCTGATACCATGATAAATTATACAGCATAAGAAATAGAGAAATAAATAAATTATATTAATGAACAGAAATCCCTTATGGGTTACATTGTGATAATCTGATACATTGATACAATGAATGAAGATCCCTTTATATAGGGAGGAGAAAGGAACTATACATACATAAACAAATAAAGAAAAACAGAAATGTCAGCAGACAATCCTAAAACATGGAGAAAAGTCACGAGAGAAATAGGGAGGAAATGGTGGAGTGAAATAAGGAGGAAAGGGAGGAAGAAAAGGAGCAACACATGTGGGCACATGGGCACATAGGAATCTTCTAACAGCTATCACTAATTTCAACATAATCAATGGTGAATTTCAATATGGAGATTTGATACATTGCTTATGTTATAAAAAGGAAATGAGACCATTGATTATGTTATTCTGAAAAAGAAAGCAAGACGTACTATTGATTTGAGAAGATGGAGTATTTAAGTAGATGCATGCGTTGAAGATCACTTCTTAATTGTGCTTGCCTTTTCGAGATTTTTATATATATCATGCATAAACCAATTATGGAAGCATTTTCATATAACCCAAATTAACCATACTTGTCGAAGATCGAGATGCTCCCCTCCCGGCCCCATTGGCTTAGAGAATCAAACTAGCTAGTTGTTTATGATTTATGGGAGGAATAATAAGAAAAATTATTGCCCATAATCCAATAAACATATGCATTATATGGCAATTTGTTGTGAATATATATATATATATATATATATATATATTACGTAGCCCAGGTGCATGCTTGAGCCAATGTAGTCCAAATTTGCAACTAAATATAATGTTAAAATTAATGGCCGGGTACGTACTTACTTGTGGTCCCAGGTGGTTTATATATGTACATATATTGTATAATTAACAATTTATATGTATCCGGCAACTGATCTTTGTCTTATTATTGAAAACAGAGAAATGCTTTACAAAAGATGACAAAAACGGAACCACACACCGGCCTCTATATAAATAGAAGGATCAAAAAGAATTTGAATGAAAGCAAGTAAGCGCGCAGTAATATATATAGTCGATCAATAATAATGGGAATAGAGAGCAGTGAAGTGAAGTCGGTAGGAATAAGTACCGGAAGCATTTTCTGTGCTAGAGTCGAGTGGCCGGGGTTTGAAGGTGAAGGGAATTTAATTTGACTATGAAAACGTACGTCAGAGAAGCTAGAAGATCGATCGAGTGAAATGTTACTTATATAAGTTGAACGTATATACCCTGCTAATTACAAGAAGGTGCCAGTGCTTGTTCACCAAGGCAAAGCTATTTCCGAGTCACTTCTCATCCTGGAATATATATATTTAGACGAAATGTGGAAAGACAAGCCTTTCCTTTCTACAGATCCTTTTGAATTGAAAGATCCATGCATGGCTCGTTATTGGGCTCAATATTCTGATGACAAGGTAGCCCTACCCTGCCACTAGCTAGTGTAATTATATACCTACTAGTTAAATTCATTCATTTTAATTAGAAGGAAATAAAGCTATATATCGGAGTGCATGGCTCAATATTCTAATTAAGGGTGCATATATTGAATGAATTAGTTTTTACTGGAATCACTAGCATTTCTAGAGGAGCTGATCCATGGGAACAAGTTTTTTGGAGGAGAAGAGATTAATTATATTGGCTTTCTTGATGTTGTGATGGGTTGGGTGGTTCCCATTTGGCTGAGCCCTTGTGAAGAAGTTGGGTAGATGAAGCTGCTGGAGGACAAGACTTAATTTACCTTTTCTCTACGAATGGGCTCAAAATTTCATCCAAATTCCCTTCATCAAGGAGAGCATGCCACCCCAAGATAAATTGGTAAGCTACATTCGACAAGACACCAAGAAGACTTGATTTCAGCTCTTAACGATGACGCGTTATCACGTGCATATTTATGTTAATTTATTTTACTTCTTAGAAACTACTCTCTCTCTCTCTCTCGCTAAAAAAGTACGTTACTGCACTTTTATTGGTCTTTGTGACATTCAATCATCGTTATAAGTATTGCAGTAGCTTGGGTACGGTGTGCCTTCTCTGTTTTCCACTCTGTCAGTTAATTTGTGGTGTTTTACATGTGGGAATAAATTTGTATCCGTTCCAAATTAGGTCACCTATTTCATGGAGTTTGCAGTGAATTTGACAGAGTGGATTAAAGTTTCTTAAAGAGTACTAGTATGAATAGAAACTTAGTTTTGTCCGAAGGCGCGCGCCAAAAAGTTTTTCAGAAGTTCTCATTTAAATGTTGATAAAAGTTCTCCATAATATTATGACTTGGATCACAGTAACGTGTACTCTAAGAGAATATATTAAAAATCTAATTTAGAAAGAATAAGGTCTCCGCTTGCCTCAATCAACATAAATTTTCATAGACGACCTCTTCTTCATTATATCATAAGATGACATGCAATAGTGGTACAAGACAAAAGACAAGCTAGATAATACTTTCGTCTGAATTAAAATCTTTATTGCAGGTCGTTGGTGCAACATAATTTCTTTAGGTTAAAGAAAAATTAGAGCAAATTAAAGGCGCTAGTAATATAGGATTAGCAAGACAAATCATTGTCCAGTTAGACCAGGGATGAGCTTTATGTTTACTATAACCAAGTTGATGACTTTAATATAAACCTCCTAGGAGTAGTTCCCTATATATATATCCAGCTGCCCCACTTTATTCCTAGGCAATAGATAAGTAGAATATATAGTTTCTGATATATAAACTCCGTCCTCAAACTCATAATCTCGTTTTCTTTTTCCTTTTCGAGATGTCTAAAGTTAACGATCTAATTTTCTCTTCGAGACATAATACATGTACCAATTAAATTATCTCATAAGATAGGATGTATTCTTGATAGTTAAGTAGGTTATAACAATGTTATTTTCTTAAAAAGTAGTAAAGTTAGAATACATGGGAGTATTAGTTTGGAACAAATGTAGTAAGCTAGTAAAGGCACTCTTAATTTTTAGTTTTAACACCCATAACATTTAAAATATTCTTTAATTTTGAAAGTGCACCTTTGATTTGAGCATCCTAATAAAAAAACAAAATCACTTACTCTTTACAACTATTCTAAATTTTGAAGAACAAGTGCAACCACTACATATCCGATGATGGGAATGCAAACATTCTCGTTGATTTTAATTGCTTCTTCATATCCAATCACAATTCACAAATATGAAGTAAAGAAAAAAAATTAAAAGGTTGAATTTAATAGACCAATATAGATGAAACTGGAAGATGTGTGCAGTGAGCGATATATTTTTTGCTTTTTTATTTTTAAATTCTTGTGTGAAGGGAATGATGAAGATGTTCTTCATATTTTTATTTTATTTTATTTTTTTTGATTCATTTAATTTAATTTTCTCCATCATCACAATTAAATCAGAGTGACTTAACTATATCAATGGTTAAAAAAAGGGGAAAAAAAGCTCCTTACATATATCACTCCACTCCTATGTTGAGAAAATAGGTGAAGGATTATATAGTGTTAGAGAGAGACAATTTTACGTAGAGTGAAAAAGAAAAACATGATAAGGCGAAAAGAGTGGGAGCTGATAGTTATAATCATGGTATTATTTTGTTTCTTATTAGGCTGCTCAAATAATATAATTATGGTGCTCTTTAAAAATTAAAAATTAAATTTAGGTGCTTGAAAAATAAGTGTTAAAACAATAAAATAAGAGTGCCTTAACTAGCACCCATACTTTTACTTAAGGATTGTTATTTTCAACCACTAAAATCCCATTAAGTGGTGGAAGATACTATGATAGATCTACAGCCTTTCTTATTGTTAATCTTTTTTCTATGCCACATTTTATAACACGATTCTGAATCAACTTCTTCACCAAACGAGGGAAACAACGTTTGTTATTACACCTATATTATTATATTTAGTTATGTTAACACCAAGTAATCTAAGGCCTGCTTTGCTTTTATCACCATTTTTTTTGTCAAGATTTGGCCTTTATCTTTCAAGTGGAACCCAATGAGCAATACACGGGTTAATTAATCAAAGAATCAATCTTAATTTGCTCTGTTGTTGCTACACTATAAATCCATACATAGCTGTTTAATAATGACAAATTTATATAGCTCTCACCGGCCCTATCATTCATGACCATCTCTTAATTTCCACCGTCAGGAGTCTCCCATAAATATGCATTTCCTAAACAAATTACAATTCCCACTCTCACCACATATTCATCAATGATATTATTTTCTTTCACTCGATTCCTCTTGTGGTGTACCATCCAATGGGTTGCTGCTTGAGTAGTAATTGTTCATATTCGGACAAACAAGAAAAGGAAATAATAATCTCCTCAGTTGATCAAAATGTAACGCAGAAGAATGCTAATAATATTAAGATGATAACAAATGAGGAAGGAGGTCAAAATTCGAGTACGTTAGAGGATTGTTTATTGGCTTCACCGAATCCAGCATACATGATTAGTAACGGGTCAGGTGACTTTCAAGTTTTCAAACAGTTGTTTCAAAAGGTGCACCCTTCTTCTCCTGAATACCACAATGCTGATTTCTTTACCCCAAGAATCAGTTTCCCTGCGGAGAAGTTGGGATTATTAGGAAAGCTCAATGAACAAGAAGAAGAAGAAGAAGAGTTGTGCGGGGCAATAAGAAGAACCCAAAGTGGGAAGTTGAAGAAAAGGGTGAGCTTTAGATTGCCAGAAGAGGCTGATATTTTTATATTTAGCTCATCACCTGAGCACACACTTACAAAATGAGTTAAATATGATTTCTCTTCTTAATGTTTCTTTCTTTCTTTTTTTGTGCGTGTAGATAAACATCACTCTGCCCTATATTGTTGTTGTGTTTCAATGTCTGGTTGAAAGTCTGTTTGAGCTAATTAATTAGCTTTAAGTTTTTGGGTTGATTTGTATTAATAGAGCTAAACTGAAGTAAATAGTCTGTGAAAATTATTTTTAAGTTTGAAAAGGGTTTTGTATATGTTTTACTCCCAGCCAAAACGTAAATATATATATGACCAATGTTTTGCTCCTGAATGAACAAAACTAGTGCTTAAACAGGTATAATTCAAAAAGGAACTTGTGTTGATCATCCTGTTAGAACGAAAATAATTGACAATGGATTGAGGGGTGTACAAACACTTAGGCTCTGTTTGATTGCAAAGATGGAAAAGCAAAATAAAATTAACTAGTTTGTGTGAAAAGATAAAAAATAAAGTGAGAGATGTTACTCATTTTATGAGTATATATCCTCCATCCATCAATGTTTTTGGGGAAAAAATTTTACTCACCACCAAGCAAAGAAAATTTCTTTATGGAAAAACTTAAAAATCAAGAAGATATCACATATATCACTCAACTTATTTTTCATATTTTCACCAAAACTAACTCAATTTATTTTCCTTTTTCACCTTGCAATCAAACGGAGCCTTAAGGTGTTATTTGCCCACTTATTTAAATACTAATGTTTATTGGCAAATCACCTGACTAATAATGTTTATTGGCAAATCACCTCTAAGGCACAAGAATCCCTTTAGAGATTAAGAATGCTTGTTTTAAATTAAAAGAGAAAGGCAAATCACCTCTAAGATACAACAATCCCTTTTAGAGATTAAGAACACTTGTTATAAATTAAAAGAGAAGAAGAAGAGGAAGAATATACAAGGTTGGCAGAATTGCCAATGAATTTTTTTTATAGAAAGTTAATATATAAAATGAAAGGACATTACCTATTTATAGGTAACCTTTGTGGCAATTATTATTATTAATTTAAATTAAGGCAGTACTTTCGTACGCGCATGTACCTTGTAGCGGTCCTATAGCATGCATTTATAAATAATAAGTATTTACTTTTTGCATTTAATTCTTTATAAATGCATTATAATTTTCTTATATTTCCGTTGTGGGAATCAACTTTCCTTAATTGTTACCTTACTTTTTCAACTTTCCTCTTTCTACACATATATTACAATCTTCCAACACATCCATTATGCTTTTGAAATTTTATTTAAAATTCATAAATGTTGACACAATATTTTGATCATACAAGTAACAAGAGTAGAAATGGAAAACAGAGGAATCAAAACTTCAAGTGAAAATGAACAATGTTACACTTACCCATTTCATCTACATGTGCATGCATGCAATAGTGACTTGTACACTTTCAAAATATACAAATCATTAATTTATACCTGATATGATTATCACTTTCCTAGCAAAACTCCACCGCCTCTCCACTCTCACACGTGAACTGTGTTCTCTGTTTCACTGTCACTGTCAGTGGTATATGGTATATATTATTTGAAGGCTCGGTGGGCTTGTTTAGGACTTGAAATATGCAGTAAGCCCAGCACAGTAACATAGTCCCTCCAGGCTTCTCGTGGGCCTCACTAACCCAAGCCCATGCCCATGCCCAAATACAAATTTGTTTTCAGCACATTAAATGGGTTTCTTAGCGGCTGGCCGTTGTTTTTGAAAATTTTTAATTTACGATCCGTAACTTTTTTTTTTGAAGTTTGTGTCCCTATCAGTTTGGTTATAGAACTGCCTCTGACAAGAACTCACATTTCTAGATATTTTAATTGAATAACTTAAAAAAAATTAGTTATTGTAATTAAGTAACTTGAGAAATACGTGTTATCGTAGTTAACTAACTAACCTAAGAAATATAGATTGTGGTTCTTGGGTAACTAGAAAAAATGCTAAGAAATATTGGTTATTGTAGTTGGATAACCAAAAAAATGCAAGTTATCGTAGTTCTAGTAAAAAATACATGTCATTATAATTGGGTAATCGAAAAAATATCAATTATTGTAGTTTCATAATTTGAATTGAGTAACTAATTACCGTACTTAAACAATCAGTTACCGTAGTCATAAGGTCCGTAAGTTAAAAATCATGAGTCGCAAGCTATTAAAAATTGAGTTTAAGAGCCACAAGATAAAAAAAAATTCAAAAAGAAGGAGTGGGCCCTAATTTTTTTCAGAATGGGCTCTAATTTTTTCCAACATCAAAGTTATACTGTTATATCAAGAAAGCAAATTACTATAGCATCTACACTTGGTAGAATTTGAAAATGAAATTTTTAGGTCTAAGTGGATGTTCGTGACCACCAAGATAGAGTTAGACGCCAGAAAAATAAAAATAAAAAAATAGAAGGTCAGGGGGGTATTTCAGTCATAGTGAAAATATAGGAGAAACTAGGTAAGTGGAAAACCAGGTAAGTAAGAAAGTAGGGCAACATATGTCAAGAATGCAAAAGGTAAAAAAAGCAAACATCGAAACTTGGAAAGCAGAGATTGAAAAAATGTGGCTATTTCAGAATCCAACGCATTATAAATTAAGGAGCCACCAGTCACAACAACCAACCGATGCTCCTTCACTTATTAAATAGAAAAAAACCCCTTCTTCATCTCTTGTACTACAGTTCTCTCTGTGTGTGTGTGTGTGTTGGTAATTTAGGGGAAACTTGGAATAATAAGCTAAAGCTACTGTTGTAGATGGCTGGATTAAGGCTATTTATCGCGGTATTTGTTGCCGCCGTTGCTGTGGGAGGGAAATCGGTGGAAGCCCAAGTGCACCATGTCGTTGGAAGTGACCCTTCAGATATTGGTACTTGGTCCACCGGCAGAGTCTTCAAGGTCGGAGACCATATCTGTAAGCTAGCTGCACTCCTCGATCTCCACTCTTTATTTTACAAGTTACTCCGTTCAAACAATAATTTAATTTTAATTTTAATTTTAATTTTAATTTTAATTTTAATTTTAATAATTAGCTAGACAAATTTATAACTTATTTGCACTAGATATAATAATAATAATAATAATAATAATAATAATAATAATAATATGAAAAAGCAGATTCCAGGTGATAGAGAGCAACAGATATCCCGTACCCTTCAAAATTTCTACAAGTCTGATAGGATAAATTTGCTATCCACTTAATATTACTAACTAACTAACCCACCCTTGCTGATTAAATAATTTGTTTTTTTTAACACGCACGAGTCCGATAGTTAACAAGGCCTATTTACATTTACATAAAACAAACTCGTTCGATCAGAAGAATATTTTTGGTTTGGTGAGTATTTAGCACAAATAGAGAAATAAACCATCTCCTTAAGTATTTTAATTAAACACTCTTTTACTAATGTTTGAGGTTATTTAGATTGAATGTATAGTAGACATGTAGTCACATATATAAGAGATTCTTAATTTGCCAAATTTATTATTTGACTTTTATGCTTTTCTTTTTTTCTTTTTTTTTTTTTAAAAAATTGATATAAATGTTTTATAGGCTTCTTAATGCCTGGTAGCCTTAAAAAGTGAATAGACTTTAGACTGGTAGTTATTATACATGTAAACCGAAAAAAAAAAAAGAGACTAGTAGTTTCGTTTCATTTTCTTAAATTTTCTCGGTTGCCAAACGGCACCTTCTTTGAAAAAAGTCAAAACTGAAAAGGGCTGAAGTATGATATTACTTTTTGGGGGGCGGGATGTGATGGGGCAGGGTTCAACTACTCCGCAGAACATGATAGCATGGTGGAGCTGAAAAGTATGGAGGAGTACTTGTCGTGTGATGTGAGTAACCCCATCAAAATGTATACCGACAAAGTGTCCCTGGAGGAGGAAGGGATCAGGTACTTCGCAAGCGGGAACCTCGAGAGCTGCAAAAACGGTCTGAAGCTACACGTGGTGGTTCATCCGCAGCCCAAGGCTCCTCCACCGACCTCTTCTGCACCAACCTATCTCAGTGGGCTTCCTTACATGCTTGGTGGGCTCTTGCTTTGCTTGGTGGGCCTGTAAAAGCCCAGTTGTAATATTAGCCTCCACTACCTTTAACTTGTTTTCTGTTATTTCGAGTTTTGGTGTCTGATAATTAAGAGCATATAGCTTTGGAGCTCCAAAGTAGACTATAAAGAAGCATATGTATGTGTGCCCTCAAAATTCGTATTGTGTGCTTTTTATGCAACTAGTTTTAGTATTTCTTGGCTATAAACCTTGAGGTCCACTAGAGCCGGTAATTCAGATTCACGTGTCGTGTTTGAATTATGTCAGCACACAAGTATTATAATATTAATGTTAACTTCATCACGTTCTATTTAACTAATCGTGCTATTTATGTTAACTTGAACACAACTTATTTATTTTATAGGTTACACGATATAACTCAACTAATATGTTTATTAAATAGGTCGTGCTAAACTTACAACTCAATAGAACACGATTAACTTATTACGATAATAATGATAATTAAATCTCATGTGAAAATAATTAACTTATCTTATAATAGTTTTAAATTTTTAATAAGTAATAATAATTATCACCCAATACCAAAATTTAATGTTTAATCAAAATAATATGATAATAATAGCCTATAATAAAAAATATATAGCATTCCGTTACTGTTCAAGAAAAAACATAAAAAAATTACGAGTTTATTCATCATCAAAAACATAATAACTATCATTTATCAATACTCAAAATAGGAATCTAATTACTCAAGTAAGATGGAAAAATAAAAAATATATATAATTAAAATATATATAAAAAAAAAATTGTGTTAATTGCGGGTCAATTTTGAGTTAGTGGGTTAACTTGAAACACAATCCGTTTAATTTGCAAGTTAAGCGTGTCTGACCTGAAATTAACTTAAATCAGTTTATACTTGACTCAAATCCACTAATTTTATGTCGAGTTGGCACGTCGTATCAAATATTGTTTGCCATAATGTTTACTCTGGTTATAATAATCTTTTTCGCATTAAATTTTGTTTTGCAACGGTTAAGTAGTCTTGTAATGTAGTAATAAATATTGACTAACATCTACGATATTGATTGAATTGTCAAATATTCAAATAAAATCAAACTGTATAATTTGATAAATGTTTGTTCCCTGAAAGGCCATATAGTTCGGGAATGGATCCTTTACAGTTTTAAAAGAGACCTCACCAGTACAATTGTTCAATCCCAACCATTGATTTGAGATGAATGACTCCCATTTGTAGATACCATTAAAAAAATTAGAAGCATTTCATTTTGACGGCATTTGGCGAAATAAAGGGTAACAGCGTCTTAATCTCGTTTTCCTTGGTCTATTTGTGGGGGTAAATAGATGGATTTTTTCATAAAACTTGGTAGAGATGATCTAATCATTATAGAGATAGTCTCCACCAAATGTCATAAAAAATCAATCGAGAAGTGGGTTAACTGAAAAATTGATATATATGCGCATTTTTGGACGTTGAAATTTTAGATTTTTAGTTAACCCACTTTCTATTTGATTTTTTTTTGATGAAATTTGGTGGAGATGATCTACTCGTTATAAAGATCATTCTCACTAAATTTCATGAAAAAATTCACATGTTTACTCCTTAAAATTGACGGTCCTTAAGTTAGCTAACTAAAAGACGATTTTTAAGAGAAGAGTACTATGTATGTATATATATATATATAAAGCATATGCAACTATGGAAGTTGCAAACAAAACGTATATAATACTTTAAATATATATTATCTACATGCATAAATATTATTTGATGTAATACATTTCTCTTTCGAAGATAATGTAGAACATCTATTAAATAATATATTTTAGTAACAAGGTTTTATTTAATTTTGTTTCTTCATTATTGCTCATTTTCATTATTCTCTCCATCTTGCTATCTTATTCTTTGTTTTTTAGCTATTTACTGCTATGTTTCATTTATTTATTTATTTTTCAAAAAAAAATTGACGGGGATAAAAGATGGGGTTATTATTGGAAGTGTGGATGGGGATGAAGGTCATAATCCATCCCTGTTGCCCTTCCTTAACACGACGCCTCTGTTTCTCTTCTTTTCCTCCCTCTTTCTTCAAATCGCAAATCAAGCATCTCTTATGCTTTATTGTCTCTGAGCAAGATCAAGATCATAAATCTAACTTGCTAATAGGGCATCATTAAATCACTTTAAATGATACGTGAACAAGACCAAAATTACAAATCTTCAACTTATAGTCAGTATTAACAAGTATATTATTTGTCTTTAAATCTCAATGAAACACATTATATATAGTAAGCATGTAGACATAATTCTATTTTATGATCAATTTTGCTCTTGGTCTGAAATTTTGTATATATATGTATAAAGAGATAGAATGAGGTTGAGACTTTGATTTTAGTTCGAATTTTCTAGTTCAAATTAGTTTTATATTATTTTTTTGAAAATAAGATAATTTTTTTGATAATGTACTATACCATACCAATTTTTTAGTATATCGAACTTTTGTATATCGAAAATTTTGGTATTGTAATATTAATAGATTTTGATATACCAGATTTTTGATATAATACACAGCACAAAGTTTTAGTGCAATAACCGTATTAAAACCACCCTGAAATTTCGACTTCTAATCTCTGATGAGAGAGAACAAGTTGAGGGGGAAATTAAATTAATCTAACTTTTGTGGCATATACGATAAGATTACCATTCAACCGGCTATCTAAGGTCTTGAACCTATTTTCCACGTAATTCAAATTCACATCTTTTTTAGTAAGTTCTTGTTTATCATTTAATTTAATTTTTCTCAGAGAAAGGGTTTAAGTGAATGCAATGCTAATACACGTACTAATCAAATGGACACCTAATTCCTACACGTGTTTGGTAAGAAAATTAATTAATTGGTTACGGATGACAATGCATTTTTAAGGGCCATATTATTTACAACTTTATATTTGTCATAAACACTCTTTTTAAGATAAATTTATTACTGCTAACACCTTCTTAAGGTTAACTTAATGAAAGGTGAGTGCAGTCACATACATTCGGCTTACTTTGAGAGAATTTGTTGATAAGAACTCGCATAATATTAGGACAATGAAGTGTTTAGTGTAGTGGAGTATTTTTCAAATAAGATCTGCTTAATGAGAAGTGAGTACACTCACATAAACTCGGCCAAAATGAGGAGAGTGTGTTGCTAAGCACTCGCCTAACATCAAGCAATAGAGGATAATGTTTATAATAAATAAATGGGTGTTGAGTTTTTAGTTAAATTCTGAAAGGGGTGTTTGTGACACATTTACACTCCCCTTTTTTAATTGGTCCTGCTAAGACCAAAACTTATATACTTATTTTCTATGGTACGGATTCTCACACATGAGATTATTATTTTTATTCATAGTATCCTTTACATGTACCATTATGGCTCGTTTGGTTCGAGTTTTGAGAATGGAATGGGTATCTTAGATTCTTGAAAAAAAATTCTCCTGGGATCTAAGATTTCTTGCTAATATTTGGTTTAAACCTGAATTCTTCTTTCCTGGAACATTAAATTATCTCTCTATATTTGGTTTAAACGAGAATATGAGTAAAATATGTATGAATTACTAACATATTTTTCATTTTATAAAATTAAAAGACAAGTCCTAACAATTTTTCAAAGATAAAAAATTGTTTTTAATGTTAAGAAACGTAAAAAGTCGTTGTACGTTAATAATAATAATACTTTTTTCCTTTTTAAAAAAATATAAATAAAAAAATGATGTCTTGGTAAGTAAAAGAGATATTTTAGTCTTAAGAAGTAATCTTAGAAGAAAATCTAATAAAGAATACTTAAAGTAATCCTTTATTTCCATCTATTTAAGAGGGAGAGCTTTGAAGGAATACTCCATTCCAGAAATGATACATTCCTAACTCATAACTCGAACCAAATATCGGAATCCTTTTAAAATGGAATGTAACATTTTAGAAATGATTGAAAATTCGAACCAACCGAGCCCTTAGAATATCTTCAATGGTATAATAAAAATCGGTTCCCTTCTCTTAAAAACCGTCCCTTTTTTTGGTCAAATAAAGATCGTCTTTTAAAGACCGATTAGAGGTAAATGGAAGAATATTTTTTTGAAATTTGGTGAAAATGATCTCTATAGTAAATAGATCATTTTTACCAAATTTTATATATAAAAAAAATCCACAAAGAGGAAGTGGATAAACTACTCATTTTGAATTTCAGCGTATAGAAATGCACATATATATCAATTGTTTAGTAAACCAACTTCCCAATTGAGTCTTTTTGATGAAATTTGGTAAAAATGATTTTCTTATTATAGAAATCATTTACACCAAATTTCATGAAAAAATTCATCCGTTTGCCCTTTCAAAATGAACGATCCGTAAGATAGTTTTAAGGATGGTGCTTAAGAGAAGGGCTCTATAATCAAAGTAGCAATTATAATAAATTTTAATAATGTTAGCTAAAAACAATACCCCCAATGGCATAATCAAATTTTAGCAACACTTCAACCAATAATCAAAATTAACAATATTCTTTAATAATAAAAATGAGAGATCCACTAATTCAATTGGTTAAAATAGAATCTTTTCAAATTTAGTTTTCTTCTTTTTTAAAAAAAAATTAATAATTCAAATTAATTAATTTGTGGCCAATCAATATAATAAACTTTACAAATTTAGTTAATAAAAAAATAACTATTAGGAGGGCCTATATTATAAATTTTAATAATTTAATAAATGAATGATTAAAAATTATTTTAAATATTTAATTTTAATTATTTCATTAAAAATTCTCTTTAAGATACAATTTATTATTTTCCTTTTTTAGTATGCAGTTATGAAAATGTGTAAAATGCAATTTTTCTTGTTTAGATTCATCAAGGCACCTGGGGAAACGGTGCACATGGAATTTCCCACTGATGCACAGTTTCATCAATGTTTAATAAACACAATTTAAAAAATAACTAGAGTGTTTTATATTTAATAAACACAATTTAATTAATATAGAATTTTATTGAAACATTTTTTTTTAAGTTTTAGATGGATTTTTATTTCATACTTGAATATTCTTTTGAACCTTACTCTAAAGAGGGTTATAGCGATCCTTACATTTGATTGATTGATGTAATAAAAATTCTAATTAGGGGTGTAAATGAATATTCGAAAAAGAGGATTTGGATAATGTTTATAAATATCCAAAAAAATGGATAGGGATATGGATAGTGATAGTATTCGACCGAGATAATCCGTATCCGAGGTAGATTATTCATATTTGCGAATATCCGCATTCGATATAATTTAATATATATATATATATATATATATATATATAGATCTCCCCATTTAAAAAAAACGGACATTTATTCTGGTGTGTACAAGCTGGCCCAATTTATCAAAAAAAAAAATTAAAATTAAACCAAAAAAGAAAAAAAGCTGAAAAACTATTTGCAACACATGTGATTTGCTACCATATCAAATTTAAAATTGTAGAGCGTTTTGATCTGTGTGGTTAAATTATAATTTTAAATTAAATCTTATTGGGTTATACAAGAAGAAAAAAAAAATATTTAAGTTAAAAGTTTGATATAAAACGTTAGTTATTATTTTAATATGTTTTGCAATGTTTCGTTATACTTCTCGAGTTACAATTTGTATAATATGTCAATTTATTTAAAAAATCATGTAATCAAATATATTTTTAAGAATGAGCTAATTTTGAGGTTAGCAAAAAATAAAAAATATATATATATATATATATAATTATATAGAAAAATGGATAAGAATATTATCCGAATCCGAGATATCTGATAGGATAAAGATAAGAATAGTTTAATATAATACTCGAAGGGATACGGATAAAGATTTAGATAATAAATTTTAAAAAAAATAGAGATAATAAATAGTGTAATATTCGGTCCGTATCCGTTTACACCCCTAATTCTAACCAATCAAATACAAAGATTGACCTAACCTTCTTTAAAATAAGGTCAACAAATTCTTACTCCAAATTTTGGTGGTCTAGTGCTAACCTACCCAACCCACGTAGTTATTTCGCTGGGAACAATAAATTGGGCCTGCAGTTTTAATGCATAGAGCCAGAATCGGGGCATGTCACTTGATCACGGGCACAATTAATTTGTTAGCCCCATAATTATTGGTGCTTTTAAATAGTCAGCTACATTCAAGATTTGTTCAACAAGGAAAGAAAAGAAGATTAGAAAGTAGCAAATATATTTAATTTTGTTACCACAAACAAACCAGCTAAGTTCGATTTTCTCTTCCATCCTTCCCTCTTCTCGAACCATTTACCCTATGTATCTTAGCCACTGCGATAACATTTGACCAAAAATTATCACCTATCTTTAACGTATTTTAAATGTATACAGAATATCAAGAATTAGTAAATACAATAATACACATGCATTGTTTACGCTTCAAGTTCTATCATATTAGATACAAAACACACACGCGACGTGTGTACTTGATTTGTAAATATGGATAAATTTAATTTGAAATAAAAGAATTAACAAAAAAAGAAGTAGTTTAATGGTTAATATTATTTCTAGTAATAAAAAAGTAATAAGCTCAAATTTTAACATTGATATATTAACATTAATGATAGTGGGATCAACATAGGAAAATCACGTACTATTGGCTTCTGGTTTAGGGGCAAACTAGAAAATTCTAGTTTCATAGGCTTCTAATTTATAAATGCAATATAATATTATATATATAAATATAAATATATATTGATCGAGACCGACGAACTTAATTTGGTATCATAAGAATGGGCAGGATACATTAGCTGGGCTAACAAGGCGACCATGAATGACAAATTCTATGAAAGCGACTGACTCTGTGCATCCTTTTACATCTGGCTTGAACCTCATAAACGGCGGAAAGAAGAACCAGAATGCTGTTACAAGAACGAACCCCAACGTTAACGGCCTCGACACAGCCACTGGCAACCGGAATCTGCCGTTCACCACTTTCTTCACCCCAATTTCCGCACCCAAACACACCCCGTTAATCACAAAGAACCATGTGACATCCCACGTGGTCCTCAACCGTCCGATGTAGTAGAAAATCAACTCGTGCATGATTCCAGACACTACGAACGTTGCCATTACAGCTGGTACCGCGGCCCACCTCCTCGGCATCACACGTGTCAAGATCGAGCTGACTGGATCGTATACGGAGGGCCGCAGGACACTGGATACCATGAGATTCCACCGCTTGCCCCAAAAGTCTTGTAGTGACGTGGCGAGGTACGGCTCGTCGAACTGGGGCTCAAGCTCGACCCGGACCGTGGCTCGAGCCGCGGCTGCGAACAAGGCTAGAATCATCTCTAGCATAAAGTAAATGTGGAAGCAATAGAGCAATAATCTCACGTGTTGGTGAAGATGTTCTTTGTAGTCATAGACTTTCACCATTGAGGCCAAGAGTACAATCTTTGTAGCATAATTTAGAGGTGATTTCCCGCCCTTTTTGATCGTTTTTCGAGACGGGGGGTTATCTTTAATTACTTCTATGGTTGGTTTTGAATTCAATAGGTGGTGTACATGTTTGTGCTGGATTTTGATGGGTAGAGAGGCCATGGGGATAAAACGTGACAATGGGAGGGGGGGAGTTGAAGATAAAGGGCCAAGGCCGAAGGCGAAGAGGAGGAGCTTGAAATTACAGAGCCAAGCAATGAAGAAAGAGGTTAAGCCAGCAAGGTGAATGGTGGAGAGATTAAGAGGAAGGAAGAAGAAGAGGAATATTATAGGAAGTAATGAAACAAGTCTAGTGGTACCTTTGGGGATGAACTTGGCTATGGCGTGGCAGTAGCATAAAGAGGCGAAGACTATGCTCCATATAACTATGCAGTTTTTTATCTCTCCTTCCATTTTTCTCTCTCCCTCACTTGTCCATTAAGTCTCGGCTCCCTCTTTATGTTGTTTCATTTTTATACGCCAGTTCGGAAGCACACATAATTTAAACGCACACGTTTCATCTAATTTAAAACGAAAATTTTGAGATTGCACCCCACATTTAAATTCTTTATTTGACATACCACTCCATATTTTAAAACCTTAGAATTTACATTACGTTGTTAGTAAACTTTCACCTACCTCTGTTAATTAATTAATAAACTGATCATTTTACCCTTGCTTTCCCTCCAACGGCTAAGATTGAACGAAACCAAGGACCAAACAAGTTGCCCCCAACCCAAAGTTTAAGAAATTTACATAACAGCTTTTACATTTTATATAAAAAAAAACCTCAATAACATTTAAGTGCTCCCTCGCCATATATAATGTGATTTTCAGTTGGAGGAAGAAATATATAAACGAATTTCAGAAAGATGAGGATCCTTCCACATTGCTTACATGTCCTCGGTATCAATACAATCATCCCAGTATTTAAAGCTAGCCATCCCCTTCTTCCTCGTTGTACGTATATATATATATATTAACAGCAAAATAAGGATGGAACATGAAGGAGAAGTATTTCGAAAGTATTTAAAGCTAACCATCCCTTTTTTTCATGCATACAAATATAATGTTTTAAAAAAAATATTAAAGTTAATAAACAAAGAAAAATCTTCGCGGTAATATGGCTTACTTCCAACTTAAAGCACGCAAGTTTAACTCCTTTAAAATATATTTTATTTAAAAGAATAAATGTTGGGGAAAAATTAAAAAAAAATTATCAAAATTTAATATCGTAACCGAATTTTGTAGCTTCTCTTTTATAATATTGTAGATAATTACATACATAATATATACATACTTTGAAATCTATTTGATTTTGGGAATAAAATATCTCAAAGTTTTCTTCATATTGGGAGTGTTTTCGGTTTCGGTCGGGGTAGAAACTAGGGTACCCCAAACCCTCCCCAAACTTTATAATTTGGTTTCGGTTCGGTTTCGGTTTTCGTGCCTAAGAAACCCAAACCCTCCCAAAATTATTCGGTTTCGGTCTGGTTCGGTCTCATTTGGTTTTTTTTATATTGTTAAAACTTTAGTTCAAAATTGCACTAAAAATATAAATTCATTCAAAAAGCGCTACAAAAAAAATTATATAATGTATTTATTTTAATAATTAATTTAAGTAATTATTTATAAATGTGAATAATCCATAAGGTTGGGTCATTTATATAATGTAAATGTTGTAAGAAAGTTTCATTTTTTTTCAACGTATTGTAAGACAACTTAAGTAATTACATTAAGTTAGCAAATATTTTTTTTTTTAAAGATTCGGTTTTTTTGGTCCAATTCGGGGACCTCAAATCCCCAACCCATACCAACCCAAATCAACCAATTTCGATTTCGGTTTTTGATTTCAGTTTCGGTTTTTTTTTCGGTTCGGGAAATTTCTGATCGCAACGGATCCGTTCGGTTCGTTCGTTCGGTTTTCGGATTTCTGACAACACCCCTACTTCATATCCGATTGTTTTAAATTGAATTTTGATTAGTTTTTCGACAATCAAAAGCTAAAATTAGTAAAATATTTTCATCCAACTTTGAGTAAATATGTACAATTTTGACATTCAAAACATAACTTTTTTATGCATACTCAATTGAGTTCTACAACAAATTTAAGTTGCAGTGATGCAAATTAAAATACTCTGAACAAAAATGTTAAAGGTGGATTTTTTTTATGCAGAAAAAAAAAAAAATATATATATATATAGGGCTGTCAAAATATTTTAAATAAAGGCAAGAAATTATACCATGTAAGTTTTATGATAAAATTAAACGAATAATATCAATTTATATAGAGAAAAGTTACTTATAGAAAGAAAAAATGATTGTTGTAGTTACAATAGTAAAACAAGTATATTTTTTTTAGGGTAAAGAATGATGGTGATATTGTCAAGATAATTGTATTTATTACCAAAGTAACATACAATTTATTATCAAGATTTTTGATAAAATTAAACAAATAATATTAATTTACATACAATTTATTTTATTAATTAATAATTAATATTCATATAGGAGGACTCCTGGTTGTGAGAAAGGGCTACTTTAATAAAACCCACGTGCCATTGCCTAGTCTGTCCATTTATTTTGACCAACATTACAACCATGGGTTCTCATTGTTAGCTCACATTTCTCCATTGTAGACTTTCTAGCTCTCCATTATAGACTTTCTAGCATTTGCTTTTGACATTTGTAAATCCTCTAAAGACTTGGATCTCATTTTCTCTTCAAATCTCTTAATCATCTTCTTGATGTACTCTCCAAGCTCATGTATAAATAGGTTCTTTAACATTGTATCAATACACACAAGAAATATACATTCTTATTTCATTCTATATTTCTCACATTTAATATGGTATCAGAGGAAGGTTAGCAAACCCAACTCTCTACCTAGATAATCACCAACATTACTATCAAAACCACCAGTCTCATTGTCAAAATCCAGATCACCTACAACCCATATCAACACGACAGAATACCTAAAACCTTCGTTCATTCTGTACAAAAATCTTAACCAACCAAACAATATACCAAATTGATCACCTGGAAGAAACGACTCTAACACCGTTCAAATCGCTCAATTTGGACCACACACGCGCCCTCACGCGACGCCCAAAGTTGTAGAAATATTCACCATCAAAACCACGCACCAACACGCGCCGCTTCTGCAAAAATTTGCCACGTCACCGCCACGTCAGCCTTCTGTGTTAATCGTTGACCGTTAACTGTTGACGTAGCCGTTGCGTTTATCGTTAAAGTTAACGGAATATTCTTGACGGAATATTCCTCACTCCGTTAAAAAAAACAACCTCTTTCTGCCAACTTTTACAAATTAGTACTTGTTCCCAAGGTTTCTCAGCGTCCAGGACTCAACTGCGACCTCCGTTTTTGCTAGTTCAATCTCTAATTTTCGGGATCAGGTTCCACACCTTATCATTCTATTTTCTTTTTTTGTGTGAGCTTCATTTTCTACTATCCAATTTCATCATGTCTTCTAATTTTGAAATTCCTATTACTATTAAACTTGATGGAAGTAATTATAGTCATTGGTCAATGTTATTTCGTAATTTTGTGAAAGGCAAAGGTCTCTGGAATTATGCAACGGGTAAGGAAAAATGTCCTGATGAAACTAATCCCAAGTTTACAGAATGAGATATCAATAATAATAAAATATTGACCTGGATTGCCAACACTGTTATTCCATCGGTCAGTATACAGCTCGAAAAATGTGATACGACAAAGAAGGCTTGGAATTTTTTGGCCAATCGTTATGTTCAAACAAATTTTGCCAAAAAGTACAAGCTTGAACAAGATATCCGGGCTCTACAGCAACAGGCTGGGCAATCTGTCTCAAATTTTCATTCTAGCATGTCAATTATCTGGGACCAGTTAGAACTTATGGAACCTCAATAGACTACTAATATGCAACTATGAAAAACTTTTCGTGAAGAGACCCACCTAGTTCAATTCCTTATGGCTCTTAGGGACGAATATGAATCAATACGAGCTTCCATGCTTCACCGTAAACCTCTTCCTACCGTTGAAGTGGCTCTAACGGAATTAATTATTGAAGAAACCCGCAAAGGTATCTCCTCAACTTTGTCTTCAGTATTCATTGCCGCTCCTCGCCCACTACAACAGTCTTACAGACCATCAAACAATCACCCCTCACCACGTCCTCCACATACACCCACACATCACCAATTCACCACCAACGCCAACCAGAGGTTTATCACAAGTTCAATATAACTACTGCAAAGAATTTGGCCACACCGTTAAGTACTGCCCCTCTCCTACTTCCCGTTACATGAGAAGCCTCCAAAAATCCTCCCACTTCGCCGCTACATTTACACCAGCTACACCATCAAGTATCATCTATCTGCTCCATTGACATTTTGCCCAACTTGCATAACTGAGGTGTCCACTAATCCACCCCAGGGCAATCATACTATCGCATATGTCTTCTCTACTTCTACTAGTACATCCACTGCTCCATGGTTCCTAGATTCTGGCGCATCAAATCACATAACTTTTGATCCCACCAACTTTGCATCCTCTAGTCCGATACAATCCTCTTCCCCGATTCATACAATTAATGGGTCTACCATTTTTGCTAGCCACATTGGCTCTATCAACAACAATGGTTTGTCTGTTCTTGATGTTCTTCTAGTTCCTCAACTATCTATGCAACTTTTATCTATTGGACAATTGTGTGATCTTGGGTGCACCTAGCATAAGACTTATTGTGCAACTTGTGAATTAGGTGCATTGATATACAATATTAATGATTTACAGACTAAGAAATAAAGCATTAGACTAGATATGAATCGATTGAACACGGTGTGTAAAATCGTCATAATATAAAATCCATTCAATGCCCTACGTGTTTAATCCCGAAATCTTGATCAAAATTTTACGTTCAAACACTAGTGGATAAAATAAAGGGGGGGTTGTGGGAATTGGTTCAAATATAATTACTCCTTTAGGCCATCTCCAATGGTATTTTCTATAAATTCATTTATATCATATGTGTTATGGTGCTTTTAATACATTTCTATATCTATTTTACAATATAATTGTTTAAATAGAAAAGTTTGAAACAAAGTTTCTCTAATGGTACCATTTCTTTCTTACTTGACATTTATTTATGAATGAGAGAGAATTAGTGTGTTTATTATATTTAATATATGATGATGTGCCATGTCACATTGAAATTTTTATCACTATTCTTACATGTAAAAATACTTATAGAAATTCTTCATGTGACTCATCTTTTATATTATATAAAAATAGTTATAAAAATGATTATTAGAATATTTTATTTTATTTTTTTAATATGAAAATTTGTTTAGATAAAAATGAGTATCGAAGATAGCTTTAAAATTAGTTTTGATGATGAGATGAGGAATATTATTCATTGACGTATCCATATATAATTAAGTTCAATAATTCATATGCATTAATTCATTGTTTCTACTTTTCACTTCCTCACCTCATTTATACCCACCTAGTCTCGACGTAATATGACGATAAGGAAGCAAGTACAATTAGGTATCCACAATAAATGCTAACATCGACTCTTTTTTTCTTTTCTTTTTTGTCCTTTTCTTATGGTACAAATTAATGTTATGCTTCATAATGCAAAAACAAATACAACAGCTGAGATCCATTAATCAAATCTACTAAATTTAGTCTCGATCTTCATCTTTTTAATGCATTCGTTCAATTTTGCATCTCACAATAAATTCAATTTATTAACAATGACTAGCAATGGTGACACACACAATGAATGTGCTTACCAGTTACCACAACAAAAAAATCCTTAATTAGTGGTTGATATTCAATATGGTAATTATAATTTGATTATGAACAAGTATAAAAAATAGTTCATGCATGCTTATAATCTTTAAGAAAAATTCAAAAAGGCACAAATAGTCCAATGACAAAGTCTGTGTTTGATCAAAGTATATACAAAATTGATGGAAATGGGTAAATACTTTTTCTTGTGAAATTAACAAAGGACAGAAGCAAAGGAAAAAAAAGAGAGAACAATTAGATACATAAAAACTCATAAGAATAATAATCATTATCCAAGGAAATATGAGGGTTTGTAATTTGGGAAATAGAATGGCATGTAAGAGATAACTTGCTCGTGGTCTTTTCATCTACCCCTGCCGGGTGGCTAGGCAGCACAGAAAGCTCCCCCACCTCCATTAAAGTTATGCTTATGAACATGCTATGTTTGTGAACAAAAATATTAATAATTCCGCTTTCTTTCTTTCCTTTTTATTAATATTAATACGTACTATCAAATAATCTTTACTTATAAACATAGTAAACATTGATTATGTTAATTTATGTTCTCACAAACTTACGTAACTGTAAAATGTCTTGTCATATATGTATAGAGGGGGGGGGGACTTAGAAATTTTTCGAGGAGTGGGCTAATAGTAATAAATAAAAAAAATATCGAGAGTATAACTATATAGTTAAAAAAAAATTAATAGCATAATTTAAATATTTGAATTCATACTTAATAAAAAGTATTTGATAAAGTTGAGCTCGATAAGTTTTTAATTATTTGAATTCATTTATTACATACTCTAGCCAGCATATATTTGAGTTGAGCTAAGGACTGAGCTAAAACTTAGCAAATTGGTGGGCTAAAACTTAATAAAAGAGTGGGTTTAACTAATTTTTTTTTTTGTTTTACATACTCTAGTAAAATTTTTAAAATTTTCCCTTATACTAAAATCCGTCATGTCCCCTTAAGTCCGCCTCTGCAAACGTAACAACTGACATATAATATATGTCAAGATTTACACTGGTCGTTGAAAAATAAAAATAAAAGTCAAAGGCCTTGTTTGGTAGGTGTTTTTTTTTTCAAAATTTTAAAAACTCAACTTAAAATTAATTTTACTTTACGCTTCCCAAAATTTATTTAACTTTACTTTCTCTCTCTAAATTTTTTTTTTAAAACACCATAACTTTAAGTCCAAAAATCAAAATTAGATAAAAAAAATATACATTTGAAATTTACTTATCGAGATCTATAAAACAAGATCCATTGTAACTATTTTTTTTTAATTTTTTATGAGAATTTTTAGTTGGTTGAAAAAAACTCAAACTCAAACAAAAACTAAATTCACTTTTCAACATATTTCCAAATTTTAGCAAATACCAAATTTTAAAAACTCAACTCAAAACATTAACCAAGGGTGGTGATGTTAGCACCCACACAATCACTTGGTAACACTCTCACTCTTACTAACACTTTTACACTTTTATCTTAAAAACACTCCCATGTTATACTCACCACTCCCACCACTCCCACTTATTTTTGGGAATTAATTTCCTACTTAATTAATTAACAACATCATTAAGTAATTAACTAGATAATAACATAAAATAAATGATCCTAAACTAATCCTAAAATTTCTCCACCATCTCTAACATCTTCTCAAACAAGCAAAACTACATAATCACTTAATTTTGAAATAAGGAAAAGAAAACAAGTAAGAAAGAGTTAGCGAAAGAGAGACATACATGTTTTTTGTTTTATTTCATTATTTATGTTATTTTCATAACATACATATCAAATATATAAACAAAAAACACAATTTTCTGTTTGAAGTACGAAGAAGGTTTACTCGATTCTCCGTAACCGAATTACAGGCTTGTACACTCGACTGCTCTCAACCAAGTATGAAATCCCATAAAATATCATACTCTCGAGACCTTCATTCGGTTCAGAGCAACCGCGTGTGATTAGTGTCACTCGACTGCTCACAGCGGAACATAATATAGCAACACTTAATTGAGAGCAGTCGAGTGCGTGCCTGCAACTCAGTTACACAGAACTGAGTAAACCTTCTTCGTGCTTCAAACAGAAAATTGTGTTTTTTGTTTATATATTTGATGTGTATGTTATGAAAATAATATAAACAATGAAACAAAATAAAAACATGTATGTCTTTCTTTAATTAACTTTTTCTTACTTATTTTCCTTTCTTTAGTTCAAAGTTTCTCTTTTTTCTACCATTATTCTTAAATTTTGAGTTTTGTATCAATGGAGGTTTTGTTTATACCATTCTCCTCAAATTTAAAGTTTTGCATTAATGAAGGTTTTGTTTGTCGTTTTAGTGCAACTAAAACTTGTTACTAGATAGATAAGAGATAATTATATAATTAGTGGGTTAATTAACTTTTGAGTTAAATTAAAATAAGTGTAGTAAAAATAACAATTAATTTTTTTTTTTAATAAAAGTATTACCAAATAATTATAGAGGTGCCAGCATCACCGCCCTTAACCAAACATCACAAAAGGCTCACAAAAATTGTTTGCACGAAATAATGCATCTAACACGTGTTTCTAAAAGTTGTTGGCCATATATGTGGGTAGCTTTAATTAGTACGTAGTATATTGTTGTCTTCACTTAAACAACTTGATACATAAACCCTCATGACATGCTCGTGGTTGTGGTCTTTTCACCTACCCCTGCAGCGAGGGCCCCTTAATGAACTACTCTTTGTCCAGCTTCCGGCCAGGCAGTACTACCACTACACTAAAGTTAGGTACCTAACTTTCTAAGCAATTAACTTTATCAAAAATAAAAACTTTCCAAGCAATTAAGAGCCACGTATATTTGAGTACGTGGGCTAATTACTCTAGATAGAGAGGCAATTACTCGGATTTAAAAAATATTTCATGTAAGTTATATTAAAAGACGGTTAAGGTGAATTTTTATTATTTATAATTGTGAATTTTTATTATTTACAATTATTAAAAGAAATACATTTTCGGAAAAGATTCATCTTATTTTATATAACCATTCTTCCTTATTTGATTATAACCAGAAAATTATTATCCTATTTCTCTTCATTTCTCAAATCATTCGCTTCATTCTTTGAGTCTAGTATATGAGTACATTAATTATCAATTCGCTAAAGCGTATTTATAGGAGTGCTACTTAAGTACGCAGCAATTGTTATATCCTGAGAGACAACGTCCATGAGTCCGTCAACACTTTAATGAGGGCGAAATTGTCTTAAGGACATAATCTCTAACATTAGCCTCAATTGCAAAATCCAATAAGTTTTCTATCATTAATTATAAGGTGATTTTGTTTCTATCCACCAAATCTTACAGTTAATCCACCCTTAAATTATAGAAATTTTGAACAAGATTTCACAATATTACCTTTCTTAAAATTAATAAGTATATCCATCAATTAAAATTAAATTATATTTATATAGATTTAGATTCTATTTTAATTATTATTCCTAATTGAAATATGATTCCTAATCTAAATATGATTATTTTTTAATTGATTTCATATTTCACTTTTTTTAAAAAAAATCTTCGGTTTAGGATTAGTTCTGCGCGTGTATTGATCGATTTCAACATATCAATACGTATTTTTTTCGAACAGAAGATGGCTTGGTTGTTTAGCATTTTTGCCATCCTCATTAGCCGAGTATTTGGGAAGCAATTCGGCCGTCATTAGCCAATGGTGCCTATTGACCTAAGGTCTTAATCTTATTTTGATAATAACAATAAATTAATCATGTGTAATTTAACATGTTTCTTGATATAAGTATACAGTTTATTTACTTGAAAAATTAAAGAAAAACATGACAAGGATCAATCTTTCACTATTCAATCATTGGACAAGACAAAGAAGATCAAATCTCTCAATGCAAATCATGAAGTACAAAGGATCAAAAGACTATACGAAAAGCTTCAAGGAAAAAGCTTCAAATGAAGATCAATCCGAAGAAACAAATCAAAGCATTCGAAGACTCGTTAATTTAGTAATTAAGTGAGTGCTTAAGATTTATGTAAAGTTACTTTATTGATCAAATCCGTATAGCTCAAATGTATTCATGCATATTTTAAAGATTAATTCAAACAAGCTTGAAATTGAATTTATTTGAAAAATATCATTTTACAAAGACTGAGTTTCAAAATAAATTCATATTAATTTTAAATGATCATATTTTAAGCTCTAATAAAAATAGGTATCTTAGCAATATATCTTTGATGTTCACAAATCATTAGAATTGTATTTGGAACTAAATTGTTAAATTGCAAAAATATTTTTATTTTACATTTAAAATTCGCTCAATTTTTGCACAGTTTTGATCTAACGGCAAGATGGAGGCCTTCCCGAACTCCGATCATTTTGAAATTTTTACAGTAGTTATACAACATCTCCTGACACTTTTGACTAAAATTTGAGCATGATTCAACAGTCAAATTAGGAGAAATTAACAAAACAAATTTAAATTTTTTGTCAAAACTAACTGTTGGAAAGTTTGAAAATGTATACCTTGGAGCCAAAACCTTTCTTAATCATCCCCAATAGCCATATGGTTTTGCAAGCTATATATTTTGATCAATTTTAATAACTCTAGTGTGAGCTTCATTTGTAATCTTCAAATACACTTGAGAGTTATTGTATTGGTGTGTATCACCATAAATAATTCATTCTTCATTTCAAAAAAGAGTTTGTCTCTTTGTAGAGCAAGAGAGCATATCTTGTGAGAAGTGTAGTGGCTATAGCTACATTGTAAGTGTTGTGTGCATAACAACATTTGTATTGAAGTTTGATCTTCACCCGAAAAAGATTGAATAGTGAAAATTGTCGGAGAACTAACCAAGCGCGGATGTATGGTTTAGGAAACCGAACCGTGAGGACAAAAAGTCTCGAGCTTCAAATTAGTTTAATCTTTTTAAACTCAAGCTCTCTTTTTATTTTTATATTATTGCTTGTATTTTAAGATTGCTTATTTGGTTGTCTTGGAATTGATTATTTGAAATTTATTATATCCTTGATATTGTTGCTTAGCTAAGTTGCTTTGATTAAACATTTTAAAAACGTTTTAATTCCACATTAAGTTTTTAAAACCCTATTCACCCCCCCTCTAGGGTTGTTTTCTGACCAACAATTGGTATCAGATATTGTACTCTTATTTTGATTTAACAATCTTAGAGTTTACGATCATGTCTATATATCAAAGAACCGGTTTTTCTGAAGGTCTCTCCACCCATAGACCACCTTTATTTGATGGTAAAAATTATAACTATTGAAAAAGTAGAATGAATATATTTTGACAATCTAGTGATTTTGAACAGTGAAGAGTTGTACTTGAAGGACCCTATGAAATTACCAAAAGAGATGATAGTGGAAAAATTGTTCCTAAGAAAATATCCGAGTATGATGAAAATAATATTAAAAAAATTCAATATAATGCTAAAGCCTTAAATACTTTAAATTGTGCATTAAGCATGAATGAATATAACAAAATTTTTAGTTGCAAAACAGCCAAAGAAATTTTGGATAAACTTGAGGTTACCTACGAAGGAACCACTCAAATTAAAGACGATAACATAAATATGCTTGTTCATGATTATGAATTATTTAAAATGGAGCCTAATGAATCTCTTGCTTCTATGTATAGTAGATTTTCTATTATTACTAATGATTTGGATCTTCTTGAAAAAGTTTATTCTAATGAAGATAAGATAAGAAAAATTCTTAGGATTCTTCCAAAAAAGTGGCATCCAAAAGTGACGGCGATTTAAGAAGCAAAGAATCTCAAAACACTCAGCATGGACGAGCTTTTGGGATCTCTAAAAACTCATGAGAAGGAACTTCAAAGAGCAGAAGATGATACAAAATCAAAGAAAAATTTAGCTCTCAAAACTATATAACATAAAGATAATGATGAAGACATATCGCTTCTATCTAGAAGATTTATAAAATTTCTAGCTAAGAAGAAAAATTCTCAAGGAAAAGATAACAAATATCCATCATCCTCTAGAAGAAACAACGATCGATCAAATCAACAAATAGGAGAAAATCAAAAAATCAAAAAGTGCTATTATTGCCATGAACCCGGTCATATCAAGCCAAATTGTCCAGTTAGAAAGAAAGAGAAAATGGATAAACGAGATAAAGTATTCAAACAAGTGAAGTATGCACTAAAAGGAACATGGAGTGATTCCAAAGAAGTAGAACCGGATGCCGATTCTAGCAATGAAAAAAAGGTTAACCTTTGTCTTATAGCAAAAGAAGATGAGGTAAATTCTAATTATAGCTCATTTAGTGATAATTTTGATGATAATAAAAGTGTGCATAATGAATATGATGAATTATTTACCATGTTTGAAGAATTACATATTAAATTTGAAATTCTTTCAAAAAGATACGCAAGTCTCAAGAAAGAAAATTTCATTACTTCTTTCAAATGTGAAACTTTAGAAAAGAAAAATATTGATTTTAAAAAGGAAATCAACTATTTGAAAAAGAGAAAAAAAAAAGGAGACTTCAAACTTACTTGCACTAGAAAATGAGGATTTGAAAGAAAAAGTAAAGGATTTAACTAATGGTCTAACCAAGTTCACAAATAAAAAAGATAACTTGGATAAACTATTGGGAGTACAAAGGTGTGTCTTTGATAAAGCCGGTTTAGGTTACAATCAAATCCATAATTAAAAGGATTACAAAAATTTCTTCAAAACATACACACCACATAATCCCACTAATATTTGTTCATTTTGTGGAAGAAACACTCATAATGCACATTCTTGTTATTACAAAGAAAAGAATTTTGCTAAGAACAGACTTGCTTGGATTTCTAAAGAAACTACTATATACGCTAACCCCAAAGGACCCAACTTATTTTGGGTATCAAAAGAGAATGTGCTTAAGATTTTTGTGTAGGTTTGCATGAGAGCAAAAGTTAGCAAAATAAAATGGTTATTGGATAGTAGATGCTCGAAACACATGACAGGAGAAAAAAGAAATTTCTTGAGTCTCATTCCTAAACAAGGAGGCAACGTCACATTTGGAGACAACGCCAAAGATAAAATCATTGGTATATGTAAAGTTGGTAATAAATCTTCTTATATTGATAATGTTTTACTTGTTGACGGTTTAAAACATAACTTGCTTAGTATTAGTCAATTGTGTGATAACTGTTATGAAGTTATTTTTAAATCCGAATGTTGCATTGTTAAAAATATTAGTGATAATTCTATCTTGTTTATTGCTTATAGATTTAATAACGTATATACTCTTGAACTTGATGATTTGTCTCAACAAGATGTTAAATATTTATATGTGTTAAATGATGCTTCTTGGTTATGGCATAAAAAAATTAGGTCATGCTAATATGGATTTAATTCACAAGTTATCTAAAAATGAATTAGTTAAATGATTGCCCAAAATTAAATTTGTGATGCTTGTCAACTTAGCAAACAACACAAGTCTTCATTTTGCATGTTATTATAAATTAACAATAATTTTGCAGTCTAAAAATCATTATATGTTATTCAAAGAAAAAAAGCGAAAAAAATTTAAAGATCATCAGCATCAAAATTCAAAACAACATCGAGACTAGAAGAAGAATAATCAACAAAATTATGCTCCATATCTAATAGAGCTGTTCAATCAGGACTCATTGGCTCGGCAACCTTCGCAACAGTACCACTTTAAAAAAATTGCGATGAATGGCCTTCCAAAGCAGCTTGGTAATCTGACAGAGTCAGATATGCCGGCAAACCCACATTAGTTAAAAAAGCACTATGGTTTGAAAGATTTCCGGTAATCGGAAGAATTTCAAGTGCAACATTTTCTGCTAACGATAGAAGCCATGTAGAACTTCTAAGAGGAGTAAAAGAAAAGCATTGGTTAGCGCTAGAAGACTCTTATAATTGAGCCTCTAATGTTGTCACTCGTGACTGCAAAGCCTCTAATGCTGTCACCCGTGATTGTAACTCTTGTACCTTTTGTTCAAGAGAAACAATGAGCGCAGTACAGCCTTTACTGGGATTCTCGACTCTCACCTGAGCTTCAAAAAGAAATGAATTGAGAATCTCAAAATATTGATATTCAGGAATATTTTATAAAATATTTGCAACACTCTTTATCCCAAAAACAGTGAAGATTGTACGATAATCTTGACGACTAATCACATCTAGAAAAATTTGTGCATATTCACACCATGGCTGACATTTCTTGCGTCTATAAGTGCAAGCAGCACAAGACGAACCTGTACAACGGAAGGTATTCGGCATACTTGTGATTTGCTTTCCCTTACTCATGGGTACCCCATATAAAAGTTATAAGAAGAAAATGGATCTCAAGGGAGACGACAAGAAAGAGGGGACAAAAAGCATCTAGCACTAAAAGAATCCCGTAAACAAAAAGCTGTCATCCTAAAAAGTCAAAAATACAGCGCCTACCGCGTGCATCTAGAATCCACCGCCCTCGCACAGTCTAGATCCCTTTTTGATATTAACATAGGGAGAGAAAATATGTGCGGTAAGATTTTTTTTCTGCGGTAAGATTTTTTATACTGACTTTAAATATTGTGATAAGATGTTAAAATCTTTTCTACATTCACATTTTTGAAAGGTTTATTTATAAAATACATATATATTAGTTTTGGTTTTAAAACTATGTCAAATATTTGCAAAATATTTTTTAATTGTCATCTTTGTATAAATTGAGGAGGAGCATATTATTTATTTACATTTATATGTTATTTATAAAAAAAAATTCGATAAGATTTTTTATACTGACTTTAAATGGTGTTGTAAGATGTTAAATGCTTTTCTACATTCACATTTTTGAAAGATTTATTTATAAAATATATATATATATATTAGTTTTGGTTTTTAAACTATCTCAAATATTTGCAATATTTTTTAATTGTCATCTTTGCATAAATTGAGGGGGAGCATATTATTTATTTACATTTATATGCTATTTATGCTTGTTATTGTAAACACACATTAATTTATTGTCATCATCAAAAAGGGGGGAGATTGTTGACCTAAGGTCTTAATCTTATTTTGATAATAACAATAAATTAATCATGTGTAATTTAACATGTTTCTTGATATAAGTATACAGTTCATTTACTTGAAAAATTCAAGAAAAACATGACAATGATCAATCTTTCACTATTCAATCATTGGACAAGACAAAGAAGATCAAATCTCTTAATGCAAATCATGAAGTACAAAGGATTAAAAGACTATATAAAAAGCTTCAAGGAAAAAGTTTCAAATGAAGATCAATCCGAAGAAATAAATCAAAGCATTCGAAAACCCGTTAATTCAGTAATTAAGTGAGTGCTTAAGATTTATGTAAAGTTACTTTATTGATCAAATCCGTATAGCTCAAATGTATTCATGCATATTTTAAAGATTAATTCAAACAAGCTTGAAATTAAATTTATTTGAAAAACATCATTTTACAAAGACCGAGTTTCAAAATAAATTCATATTAATTTTAAATGATCATATTTTAAGCTCTAATAAAAATAGGTATCTTAGCAACATATCTTTGAGGTTCACAAATTATTAGAATTGTATTTGGAACTAAATTGTTAAATTACAAAAATGTTTTTATTTTACATTTAAAATTCGTTTAATTTTTGCACAGTTTTGATCTAACAGTAAGATGGAGGCCTTCCCGAACTTCGATCATTTTAAAATTTTTACAGTAGTTAGACAACATCTCCTGACACTTTTGACTAAAATTTGAGCATGATCCAACGGTCAAATTAGGAGAAATTAACAAAACAAATTTAATTTTTTTGTCAAAACTAGCTATTGAAAAGTTTGAAAATGTATACCTTGGAGCCAAAACCTTTCTTAATCATCCCCAACAGCTATATGATTTTGCAAGCTATATATTTTTGATCAATCTTGATAACTCTAGTGTGAGCTTCATTTGTAATCTTCAAATACACTTGTGGCTCGTTTGGTTCAAGATTTAAACCATTCCATGAATGCTACATTCCATTCAGGAACAATTCCCACGTTTGGTTCAAGTTTTAAGTCCGGAATAAATGATTTCAGGAACAAACCTTTTCCCCAAAGTTCTCCCATTTAAATCATAAGGAATAAACCATTACCAATGAGCATCTTTTTTAATTTTTTCATGTTATGACTAAAATAACACTCTTCCTTATGAAAAAATAATTCTTTTTTCATCAGTGTATGAAAATATTGTTTGGAATTTTATTTTAATTACGCTGCTGTACAAAAATGAAAAAAAAATATTTGGAACATTTTTCTTTTCTTTTTTACTGTTGTAATTTTTTTTAATTACAAAAATTGTAATTTTTGTAGGATAGTTATTAGCTAGGTATGTGTAATTTTTGTAATTTATTATAGTAATTGTCTCTTTTGAAAAATTAGTAGGTGATGTTTTCTCATCTTATAAAAAGAAGGGTATTTGTATAATTGATACTTTATTCCATTCCTATTCCCGATTGAACCAAACATCGGCATGGCATCCTAGATGCCAGGAAAATAACTTTTCAGGAATCAAGTATTCCCATTCCATGCCTATTCCATTCCCAAAACTCGAACCAAACGAGTCATTGAGAGTTATTGTATTGGTGTGTATCACCACAAATAATTCATTCTTCATTTTAAAAAAGAGTTTGTCTCTTTGTAGAGCAAGAGAGCATATCTTGTGAGAAGTGTAGTGGGTATAGCTACATTGTAAGTGTTGTGTGCATAACAACATTTGTATTGAGGTTTGATCTTCACCCGAAGAAGATTGAATAGTGGAAATTCTCGAGAAAATAACCGAGTGCGGACGTATGGTTTAGGAAACCGAACCATGAGGACAAAAAGTTTCAAGCTTCAAATTGGTTTAATCTTTCTAAATTCAAGCTCTCTTTTTATTTCTATATTATTGCTTGTATTTTAAGATTGCTTATTTGGTTGTCTTGGAATTGATTATTTGAAATTTATTATATCCTTGATATTGTTGCTTAACTAAGTTGCTTTGCTTAAATATTTTAAAAACATTTTCATTCCGCATTAAGTTTTTAAAACCCTATTCACCCTCCTTTAGGATTGTTTTCCGACCAACAGTGCCCTGCATCAACATTAATGGTAGTGCACTGCCATATATATATATATATATATATTTACATAGATGTGTAAGAATTATGGATTTTGAGTGATGTATTATATAAATATATATATGAAATCAAAACATATGAAGCTGCTAATCAAAGTCATAATCCGTTGCTCTTGTTATCTTGGGTGCATACAATTCAATAATTCTAGTTTATGAAATATTTTATTCTTAAATATCGATTATATTTAAATTAGAGCTCACTTTTTTTAACTAAGTCTATCTTAGAGTTCACCTTTTTTTTTTAATTATTCTTTTGAGAAAAGAACTGTAGATATTTACTGCTCTCAGATTACTTGGCCCTGCCTTGATCTTGGAAAGTAAATCACATATTCCTTTACCCAAATTTCGGTTGCTATAAATTTGTTCAAATTTTTATTTCTTTGTAATTCCATGAAGATAAACTTTGAAAAATAAAATTTTGTTCCATCAGCAAAAAGGCCAACTTTAACTAATGTCTATTAGGAGTCTATGTTAATCATGAGAGGTACATTGAAATTCCAATTTCAAGCACTTTGGTTTCTTTTTCAGTAACTATTTGGGATTTGTTAGATACTATCTGGTTACAACAGTTTAATGACGGTTTGGTTTAATAGGCACTTTTGTGGTATTGTACATATGAATTATTTATTTATTTATTTATTTTAATAAATCTCACAAAAAAAATTAAGATTTGCTATTTATTATTCAACACTTTTTTAGCACGTACTAATTGTCTCTCAAATTTCTTTTTTCCTAATGAATGCAACTTAATTAGTGGTTCCAATCACTAGGATAGATAGCTAATTGGCGCTTTATAACTGCTAGGTCATTATAAAATGATGTTATATATATATATATATATATATATGTATGTATTAATTAACACGATCGAAGTCACCCCTTTTTAAGAACATTTGAATTGGTGTGGCCGGGTTAACTGTGTTTGAGATCAAATTGCTTGTTCGAGTAATATTTGTTCTATACTTGTACACGTAATACTTGTTGAATCTTTGATATTAGACATTATACATATGTGTATATAATCTTTGAAACGTGTGGTTGTAAATATCCACTGAATTTTCAATTGAGAGATAGTGACAGTTGAAATATATATATATATAATTTTTGAAAGGTATGCATGGTTACAAATATCCACTAAATTTTTAATTGGGTGTTAGTGGCAGTTGAAATATATTGGTTTTGTGTGTGTTTAAGTGGGAACTTGGATTGGTTTTGTGTGCACAAGGGATTTTGTTTTAATTGAAAAATTAGTCAATGGTCTTAAAATTGCATGAGAATTTGAAAGTTGTATGTTGCCAATGGTTACAATTAATTGTAGACTAACTATTTAACTCCGGCGATTTTTGGTGAGGAACTACCACTTTTTTTTTTAAAGAGTTTAAATTGTACTCGCCATTCTATAGTAAACCTCAATGAATTGCATTATATTTGAGTAATTCGTACACTAATATAATTATTGGATATAGAAAATGGATATTGTATCCTTCAAATCTGAGTAATTAATTTACTAATTCTTTTATTGGATTTCGAACTGATTCAAAATCGAGTGGTATAGTGACTGCTTTAAACGTAGTAGAATCAAATAACTAATCCATTTAAAGGTATTGAAAAGTTCGCTCTACCAAAATACCAATGTTAGAAATTTTGCAAAAAGCTTCTTTAGATCTTTCTTAATTAAAAGAGATTAGGTGAAAATTTGGTTCACCTTTTCGAATATTAGGGCAAAACATCCTAAAGTGAACACCCTTGTGGATGTATTTGCAAATTTATGTTGAGAATAATATATAAGAGCTTTATGGCAAATGATAAATTTATTGATACTCTAGCTAGAACTTGTGGGGGAAGCGCTACTTTTATTCTCAACATGTGGCATCTGAGTAATTTAAGAATTTGATTTAAATTTCCCAAATGTGGGGGGTTAATTTTAATTTCTAAAAAGTATGGGGGTGAATAGTTCAAAATTGGATACAATTGTTGGTTGTAGTATCATTAATTGCATAAGTATCAAAAGGCATCTTACTTGAAAAGTATAACATTACACAAGTTTCAAGTGTATGCAATAAGTACAGTAAAAGCAATTCAAATTGAAGTGTTGGATTTTTTTAGGAAAACCAAAATCTTTAAGGATTTATATATATATAATATCGTTGCAATATTTTACCTAAGAGAAAGTAAAAGATACATTCCTAGAACTGAATCATTTGATTCAAAGGACAAATATACTTGTGTAAATTAATCTTGTCCATACGACATATATGTCAAAGACATAACACCATAAATAATTGATTTCTTTTCGATTAAGATGATAATTATGTTAATAAATTAGGGCAGTAATCATGCATCGCATACACTAATTTACGCACTAATCATTGAATCCTATGATCTATGCAGTTCAATAAAATCGACAGATGACATACCTTAATCGAGATTTGATGTCAATGAAACGAACAGGATGGATCTGATCCTTCTGTTGTTGTCGTCCTTAGCGTAGAAAACACGACGCCTCTACGGTATGCACACACGAACGAGATGAGATCTTGCTTGGTGTACTAGCGCCCTCTAGGGTTCTCTCTGCTATTTCGAATTTTCTTGCCTCTCTCAATTTCGTTAACGGCCAAGAAGAACAAAGGTTCCCTTTTATAAGGGAACCCTAGTGAGAACCCTAAGCAACAAACGAACTGGGCCCAAGTCCAACTTGGCCCGTTTTAATTCGTTTTGATCCAACTCGTTTTGGTGTGCGACCCTGTAGGTTTTACACTCTTTGGCCGTACAATTAAAACCCGTTTTATTATACGAACAGTAAGCGGTTTCTAGTAAAACATTACTATTATCCAAAGGGTATAAAGGTCAAAAACGACACAACCTTAAATTGATATTTCACACATTAACTCCTTTTGTCAATCGATATCTAGATTGAACACAAGACTAGGCAAGTGTCATTCTTGTATAGTTCAATCTTTATTTCTTGATCTCTAAGTATAATTAATCCAAAACAAATGACATCTCATTTGTGCATGGCCATGCAAATATTAATTACACTTATCAAGGGGCCCAACGATATCTCTCTCAATATATGAGAGTGACAAATCCCATCTTGATCAACCACATACCTCTACATAGTTCATAGTATGCTCGGTCATCATCTTTATAATTACTCGGTCAAGAGCAACGTTTGATAATGCCTGACATGCTAATCCCTATGTTGGTAACCATGGCGATCTCAGGTCTGAGGATAATACGATATCACAAATGGGGAACATCACTGATGACATTATATAACACTCCTCGCAGTGTCCCCAAAGCGGGTCAGTCCAATACTTTGTTCCCTAACAAGTATCAGTATGTTCAGCTTGATATCTCCATATCCATGACTTGTGGAACATAGTCATCAGCTGACCCATACTCTAATCATTATATCAATGTGATCCTAGGTTATTGATACATGATTAGGGGCATCTAAACAATATTATTATTACATTACTAGCATCCCACAATCTAGTCACGTACTTGATGAACTAGTATTAATAAATATTATTTACAAGAGATTATAAAGTAAAATAAATAAACTTTATTAATAACAATAAGCATAAGATATCCAAGTACAAATCATAATCTATGAATAGTCCTAGGACATATCTCTTTCAAATTAATGTTAGGCCTAACAAAAATTAAAGATTTACCAATTAGAAAGAAAAGAGATTATCGAGGGGAATGGGATTATAAGTCTATTAAAGTAAGATTATCTTGATGACACCCTATCTAGTTACTAAAGATCTCAAGATCTAGGTTCAAATGGAAAATCAAATCTCGTGTGTTTTTCACCAGTAGCATTGAGGAGATAATTATCTCCACACATTCCTATGATAATTCAGTGCTACCTGCATTGTTGTACGAATAAGCTTGGAAATTCTAAGGTACAGTAAGATACTCTTAATATAAGTCACCTACATGAGTGTGAAGAGTTGCCATTTTTATGAGAATATAAAAAAAATGCTAGATTCTCTAAAGCACTCATGAAACTAGGAACTGTTTGTTGTGATAAATTTTAACACTTGCAAGCGCACGAATCAATTTATAATATAGTGTATAAGCGATGTCGATCCCACAGAGACTCACACAATATGTTTAAATTTTATCTTGTTAATTTTTAACTAATTCCTAATCTAGCCAAGAATAATTGATGAGAATCAAACTAATTAAATAAATCAAAATAAATAAAATAAAGTAAAGCAAGTAATATTAGTAGAACTAAATTAAATACTACTAGGCAAGATAATAAAATTAATGAATTAATTGACTAGGATTTTGGAATCATATATTCAATATCATCTTCCTTAGTATTCATGCACATAAACTCTATTCTTATCTCGCACTAATTTGGTCTCTCGACTCTATTAGATGCGAAAAATAAAATAATTAAAGTCCAATTAATTAAAGAAATCCAATTGTAATTCTTCTACAGCCAAACTAATGTATAAAATCAAAACACTCAATATATCCGTCAAAACATACCCTATATCCGCTCTTAACAAATCATAAGGGGTATCCAACAAAAAATAGCGAGAATCCAACTTTATTTTTTTGTTAATTAAAATAGGCATTCAATAGAAAGAATTGTATTTAATATTAAAGCATTAAATTGGTAGAGTCAATTGGCATGAACACGTGCAAGGGAATCAATTAAATATACTCATCCTAACCCTAGCATAAATTTACGCTAGCATGATAAAAATTAAATAACAAATAAAATTAAAAGATAACTTAGTTGACATTAAAAAAAAAAAGTCTTCAATCTTCAAAGCTTCAAAGTAAAAAGAGAAAAAAAAAAAAGAAAAACAAAGAAAAGAAAGGAGAGAAAAGTCCACGGCAGTGGCTGCTGTTGTTCTTCAATTGTTGGTGTTGCATTCCTTTTATAATTGAGATGGGCTATCCTAAGGATATTTCTAATGGGCTTGGAGTTGGCTAATGGGTTTAGATGGGCTTAAGTGATTTGTTTCCTTTTCTTTGACTCACTCCCAAATGGGCTACTCATCAACTGGCTGGGCTTTTGATAATTTAAATAGTAAATATATAAATATGCCCATAATTAAATACAATAATTTTCGCCATATTTTACTGCTATACTTGCGTCGCAATTTCGGACCTCAAGATGGTTGAATTTGAAAAAGTGATGAACTGGAAAGTTGTAGATCTCGAAATTTTCTTCAATTTAGGCTCACAAATTGCATCATTTGGAGTTCCGAGTAAAAAGTTATGGGCCTGTTTGGTTGCTCACAATTTTTTTTTCTCAAAATTTTAAAAACTCAACTCAAAACCAACTCTACTTTCATACTTCCCAAAATTTATTTCACTATACTTTCTCTCTCTAAATTTTTTTTAAAACGCCATAACTTTAAATCTAAAAATCCAAAAATAATAAAAAATATATATTTGAAACCTACTCATCGAGATCTATAAAATAAGATCCATTGTGACTATTTTTTGAAAATTTTTATGCATTTTTTTCATTGGTTGAAAAAAAGTCAAACAAAACCAAATTCACTTTTCAACATAAAAACTCTAACTCAAAACATTTAACCAAACACCAAATTTTTAAAAACTTATTTAGAAAAAAAAAGAGGCACCAAACACCACCTATGTGTCCAAAAGTATTACGCACTTTTAGGTGCTTCACAAGCTTTAATTTCTCTATTTTTTCTATCTTCTTCAAATCTTTTTTAACACCTGAAAAATCATTAAAAATACTAATATTAGTAATAATATATGCTCTTCAAATTATAAATTAACATAATAAATTATACCAATTCTTTAGCGCATCACTGTTCAAGGTCAAATACTTAACAGTGAGAATTGGTGGTTGATGATACAAATTATTAATTCAATTTACCTTGCTAACCTCGAGCTGACACGTGGCCGTCCACATCAGCTATCGTGCCTGTTTCTGTACAAAGAGCTCGGAGGAGCCCTATTATGACTTTGTAAAAATGATGGAGCTCCTCGAGGGTTGGGTACTTGCTCAAGAATCAATTACATACGACAAATTATAAGGTCCGAGCCCCGGAGCTCTTTTGACGAGCTCTGAAGTTCTCTTTCTCTCTCTCTCTCTCTCTCGCCCAACCACCCTGCCAGAGTGGTTAGCAAAGGCATGGGTGGCTATCACCTGCTCTGCATAGGGCGCAGAACTTCCCTCACCTTCATTAAATGTACACCAACTACATTTAATGCACTGAAATTCATGGAGAAGTAAAGTCAAAGTTGGTACTAGTCGAATGATGGCCCCAGACCTGCTCTGGAAGCTCTGGCCACACGTCTCTTCCAGTCATATATATACAAGAAGCTTTTACTTCTCTCAACAACCAAGTGATCATCAAGTTTCAATTGGGTATAATCAGAGAGAGACAAAAAAACACACCACAAATAAGCACAAAAAGATATAAATAGAGCTCGATAGTTGGCTTCAAAGCTCATCTGTTAGAGAGACTAAACTATTGTTAGTTCAGCTCTCCTCTTATTGTAATATTGAGAAAAAAGAATGGCTAGAGAGACCTTTATGAATTTGTAATACTTGCTAGTTTATTATTAATACAAGGCAAACCGAGCTCCTAGCTCCATTCCACAGGAAATGATTAACCTATATCTTCATACGATGCCAACTTTCTCTATAAATCCTTGAATACTTAAATTCAACATCTTTACCTTTATTGTTGCAATTATTTGTTATAAACTTTTGACTGTGTGGTCTAAAATACCATTCCCAATTTTTAGCACCAACAGTGGTTGTAAGAAGGCTTATGCATGAAGCCTATTGTCTAGGTTAACACAAATAGTTGACAGTTCAAAAAAAAACATGTTTTTTCAATTATTAAAGTATCAATTATGAAGAGATACACATTTTCCAAAAAGATTTATATAATCCTTTGTAACTATTCTTCCTTGTTTGATTATAACCAGAAAATTATTATCCAAAAAGATATTGTATCTATTTAATCAATTAATATACAACTCACTAAAGTCAAATATAAATACAGCTAAGCATCATAATTTGTACTTTATGGTTACTACTCAAAGGAGTACAATAATTATATATTGTATTTATATTACTAATATTCGTGTTGTTAATTCAAAGCATTATTAATGATGTTGAATTTTTATGTTATGGACTTCATTTGCATGCTTAATATGTATTATTTCCTCAAAATAACTAACTTCTTATAATGTTTTGAGTATATTTAGTTGACCTTAAGTGTACTAAATCTTGATTTGGTGTTATTGGTTGAAATTCCCACTATTATTGTTAAAAGTGTAAAGAAATAACCTTTCATAAAATTTTGAAGGAATCAAACAAATTAAGTATTATGTTTATGTAAATGACTATTGCACATAATATGAAAATTAATGTTCCTCAAACTAATGATTATGTTTATGGATAATTGTATTTATTGCTTATGTGTCTCTTGCAAGAAAGTTAATCGCTTATTTTATTACTATGCACTTTAATAATTTCTAGTGCCATGTTTGAGTATATTTGTTATGCTTGTTAAACTTGTTCAAAATTATTGAGATAAGAAATTTCTTATCCAATTATGTTTAATTCTATGTCTACCTTGTATGTTAGTTGTAGAGAAAATAAAAGTTAAACGGCAAAATAATAAATTTGTTGATTATCTAATAACATGATGAGCTATAAAGAAAGTTATGAAAGGCTTGAAATATAGATTATTTGAGCCGATCTCCTAACGAACCTTGAGCAATCCATTAAAATAAAAGTTTAGGACTTAATAAGTCTATGATTTGAATATGTTTCAACCAGCTTTAATGAATTTTTCTTTCAATTAGTGGATTGACTCAGGTGAAAATATTTATTTTTCTAGCCAAAAATAAAATGATATTTTTGCAACTTGGAGTAAAGAAATTATTATTAAAGTCATTTTGAGTAGTTTATTTTGATAATAGTGATTCAAATCTTATGATTATTTAAATTTTCATTATTTGGTTTATCTTTCCAAACATAAAGGTTTTACCTAGTTGTTCAATAAATCTCATTTTGTTTGTTTTATATTATTGTCAACGGTTTTAGAAATTTAAGTTTTTAATGTCTTTTAATTGAAACCTTTTAGTTTTACTTCCTAATTAATGATTAGGATTGAGAAAATTTTGGCTGATAAAAATCAACTTTTTTATGGTATAAAAAATTTCGTAAAATACTCAATTGGGTTATTTGAACCATTGATTTTACAAATTATAGTGGGTGCATGGATTTTATTAAGGGAAAACAAAAACCATGTACACAAATAAAGGCACCATGGGAAATGAAGAGCTCCTTGAAGTTATATAGATATTTGATCTTTATTTTAGTAGAGAAAATATTTTTATCATCTTTACGAATAATTTTTTCACATTATGATTATATCTATTATTATGTGAAATAATAATGGGTTCTTCAATATCATTTAAATATAGTAGTGAAAGAGATATATAAATAACTACTAGGGTAGATTATTTATACGTAGTATGATAAAATTATGTATCTACTAGTACCTAAACTCCTTATAAAGCTTTGTATTTGTTATGGATATCTTTGCATAATAATATAACTAAAAGACATAATTTTCCACTCATGAATGTAGTTAGCATTGTAAAGTAATTCATACCTATAATGTTGTGAATTTTCTCTTAGAACCACTATAAATGTTCTGAACATAGTTGCTAGCAATGCAATTTCAATAATCCAATTGAATTGTGAATAGGAAAGGAAGTTTGTTTAAGACACTAATACGTTTAAAGCCAACCCAATAGAACTAACTGTCTGTTTGGATTGAAAGGAGAGAATGGAAAAGAAATGATTAGAGTCCGTTCGGTAGCGTTTTTAGAGACCCTTTTTTGTTTTTTAAGTTCAAAACGGATAAAAAATGCGTTCGGTGGGATATTGACAAAAACACGAAAAACGTTTTCGGAAAATGAATTCAAGTTTAAAGCGTAAAATGCCAAAATGATGTTTTCCCCATTTTCAATCTTCCGATCTTTGTTTTCACTGTTTTCGTTCTCGGAAAATGTTTTCGCTATTTTCATTCTTGCAAAATTCATTTTCTCATTTTCATTTTCTAAAATTATTCTCAAAAAATATTCTCCGAAAACGTTACCGAACGGGTCCTTAGTCATGAAGGAAAGGAAATGAATGGAATGGAATGGAATGAGTTTAATTTTGTTATTGTTTGGATAGCTACGGAGGGAAAGGAAGGGAATGAAAATAACTCCGTTTGAATAGAAAGAAGGAAATGAAGGAAAGGAAGCAAAAGAATGTAATTTATTAAAAAAGTAAATTGATTATTAAAAATGTTTCATTTCATTCCCAATCCTCCCAATATTAGAAGGAAAGAAAGTAAAGGAATAGAGAGAAATGTCACTCCCTCCCACTCCTTCCATTTCCATTCCATTCTTTTTAAATATTATATCCGAACAAAGAAAATGCAATTCCTCCTCCTTTTTTCCTTTCCCTTGCCTTCCTTCCCATTCCTTCCATCTAAACAAATTGTAAAATTTTATAATTCATATGATGAAAAATGAATTTTCAAAAATCCAATAGGTATAAGTTTACTTTCCTACCTATAATTAGATAATTGTATAATCAGAAATGTCACATTTTAAAAGGGTGAAGTAGGTGAGAATAATTTAAGTTAATTTGGTGATTCAAAAGTTAGGATAAAAGATCTTTTAATCATAACTTTTGAATAAAATAGTTGTTCACATTTAGTTATTGGATAATAATGAATAACTGAATAACTAACAACTCCATAATGAAGTTTTCGCAATTAAAGTATAACCACAAATAACAACATTGAAATGATTTCAAAGCAAAAATATTATTTATAATGGTTATGTGGTTTATTTATAGGAATCTGAATTAAGATCTAGTTACCTTTGTCTTAAGTCTTTAGTATTAACAATTTTATTAAGTGGATTAATGTCACTAGAAAAATGTTGATATAATGGAACATAATGATAATGTCTAAAAAGTCATTGAATTGCTAAAGGATAAAATTAAATTGTATGTAGAAGGTCTTTAAGACCGAACATAACATTATTAGCAATATTAAGCGACATAAAGTTGTGACTTTCACTTAGAAAGTAGGCATTAATTATAAATGATTCTTCTATAATGTATTACGAATGATTACCCTTATAATCATTATTGCATTAGAAGCCCATTATAACTTTTTTGAAGTGGAGTTTAGTAAATGAATTATGTATAATACAGTTGTAATATACATTATAAATATACAAACGCGGTCTAAAAACTTAGGAAGTCAACTTATGTATTTTCAAAGTTAATCTCCACAATAGAATCTTAAGTCTATTAATACCATTGTTTTTTTTTTAAATTAAAATCGTTTTAGTTGTCATGTATACCATAAGATTAGTGGGAGTAAACTTATTTATGATTATATAAGTTGACGTTATTTTGCTTGCCAGTAATAAATTTGTTTATTGCATGAGATTAAATATTTTCATTTACAAAATCTTTGAGATAAAATCAAAAGTTCAATAAAGGAATGTTTAGCCATTAAAAAAGATAGAGGTTGAATTTTGTAATATAATTAATATAAAACTTTTAGATAAAATCAAAAGTTCACTTTGCAAATGAAGTATAAACTCAAAAGTTCAATAAATGAATGTTTGAGGATACAGGAATGTTCAGGCATTTGTGTTGCAAAACTTTATTTAAGAAGTTGGAGTAATGGATTATTTCTAAGCCACTGAAATTAGTAATAATGTCGTAATTGTCTTCTTATGTCAAGAGAATATGTATGCTAATAGTGTTAAGTACAATTAAAATATTTTTTTCTTGAAAGAAAACGTTCAAAAACTACTAATGTCAATTAGAGATAAAAGGATATAGCTTATAAGTAGTGTTCCATTGATAATGGTTATCCTAAAGACATTTAAAGAGCATGCCTAAAGAACGAGTCTTAAAGATAATCAATGGTGACTATTACTTTTGAATTATTATATGCTTTTGACAAGAGAAACAGTTGAGATCATTGAGTGTTTCCGATTTTAATTTCCTATTAATTTGTATATACATGTATTATGAAGAATGAATTGTAACAAGAAAAATCTTCGATAGGACGATTATCGGACCATTAAGTATAATCCTCACGTATAGACCGTACTAGATTAATTGCTATTGTTGTAATAAATGGAAGGGAGTATGTCGTTTTATTAATGTACAACCACCATGACTCTCATTAGTAATTTATTTAATATAGTGTTTATGATAACTGTATTATGGAGATGGTCAATCTCATATATTGCGCACATAATGATTATTTATTTAAATCACTAATTTTATGGGCCAAGTGGGATTATGTAAGAATTAATTATTTAATTCTTGTGTGGCCCATATAATTGACTTATTTTTATTATTTAGTGATTTACTAAGATAATAAATAAATAAATAATGAGAAAATGGCAAAGTTTTGAACTTTACGGTTTTATTAAGGATAACAACCTATTTAATTATTTGGGATAAATCTCTATTTGTTAGAAATTAATAATAATTATCTCTAATTAGTTAACAATAACTCTCACTACCACACTTTGATGGAAAGTGGGAGTTACATATAAAGGGAACGGCTCCTCTGCAGTGAGTCAATCCACTGCAGAGGTGAAGTTTGTAGATCTCAGCCCTCCATTTTCATAAGCTTCAAAGATTTAGACACCTATCTAAACCAAATGTTATACCAAATCATTTTAACGCCGTTTGTTTGCCCCCACCAATCTCTTCATTTACATCTCTTTCTTTCACAGCTTTGTTTAATTAATCAATCACTTGAAACCATCACAAAACCATTAGGCCAACACCCATAAATTCTCATCAATTTTGGGTATGGATTGTAAGAAATTTAGAACCTTTTATGTTACATGAATTTTGGGTATGGATTGTAAGAAATTTAGAAACTAGAGGCCATCAAGAAAAGGCAGGAGTTTTTTCTTCTTTTATTTCTCCAACTATAAAAGGAATAATTGAAGATCCACCACTGATGACGGAAGGGTACAGGGAGGTGACTCTTTTGGTCATTTTTTTTTTCATTTTTTTCTTCTCTCTACAGGGAGATGACTCTAAATAGGAATAGGAAAGGTCCATTAAAATCAATTGTTAATATAAGTGATTGTTGATTTGTTGATAAAGAAAGGGAAGCGGAGTTTTACTTGTTCGGAATTTGGAGAGATAGATGTAGGGTTTGGGATGGAGTCTAGGTGTTGGTCTAATGGTTTTAGCAAGTGATTAACTGAATAGGGTGTGCAAGAGATCGACAGGACAAATAAACAGTGTTAAAATGCATCTGTTGGTTTAGACACGTGTTTAAATCTTAGCTGCTTATAAAAATAAAGGGCCAAGATCTGCAAACTTCATCTCTACAGTGCATTGCCTCACTGTAGAGGAGTCGTTCCCACAGATAAATATGTAAGGAATAGAGTCATCTCTCTGCCTATAATTATACGCAACGTTCCATCAGTTACCTATTCAAATATTACGATACAACACATAAGTGTATTGATCAAAGGAGAAAAACCTGTTTTTTGTGTTTATAATTCTGCCATCAATATTTTCATAAATTCTGCCATCAATATTTTCATAAATTTTCATAATTCTGCCATCAAGATCCAGATGTTAATTTGTATAGATACATGAATGTTATCCGCAATTATGTTTGTTTAAAGATCTATGCAAAATTTAATTTATAATCCTATCTCTCTTAATTTCTCAATTTCTTTGCTTTGTTTTTTGAGTCTAATATAAGAGTTCAGTAATCATCGATTCGCTATAATGTACTTATTGGATTGCTACTTATGTGCACAACAATAATTATATCATAGAAAACAACGTCTATGAGTCTGTCAGCATTATAACGGGGTGAAACTGTCATAAGGATATAGTGTTAACACTAGCCTTAATTGCAAAATCTAATAAATTTTCTATCCTTAATTTTGTTTATGTCCTTATTGCCTTGCTTTATAATTTTAATTTTTTTTATTTATCACTAATTCATTTAATTTGTCCAAGATAAGATATATCTTTTTAGCAATTGTTAAAAGAAAATAATTTTTTATTTTTTTTAAGATTGGACCTTTGGATTGATAATAAAATTCTTTAAAAATTCTTTTTTCTTTTTATCAAAAAATTATTATTAAAATTTGGACTAACTAAAACTAAGGCTAAATTTATTAAAATTAGAACTAAAGTTCTCAAGGTATTAAATCAAAGATCATACAACCAACCACAAGTAAAATATAACATTAAAAATCAAACACGTATAACAATATATATAATATCAAATAAGACTCATATATTTTAGAAAAAATTACATATAAAAAACTTTATATAATGCATATCCTCTAATGCGTCTACCATAGGTAAAACTATTGATGTCCAACACGTGAGATTGAATAAGGAACTTACATGAAAGTTGATAAATATATATATATATATATATACAAATTCCATAGGTGGTGTGGGTGGCATTAAATTGGTGAAAACAATTTGTAATTTCCGTGAAAGAGGTTGATCGTTCGCATATTAATTTTTTTGAGATGTATCCAAAATTTATTTATAAATATCCTTAGCAATGTACTAATATTGCAACATACTTTATATGTGTGTAATAATAAAAACTCAACTTATCATTCGTAATATGCTATTTTCTTAATGGTAAGACTGTCCTGAATTTCAGCTCTCTAAAAATTTCAAAAAATACTTTTGAATTTCTTTGAAATATTGTACGCTCAAACATGTCTCTTAGACCACGTAAACAACTTACTATTGAAAAGAAATTAACATTTGATTTGTAGAAAACTAAAGAGAGATGAAAGAGTATTATATATAATTGATGTATTATTATTCGAGTTGATGATTTGTACAACAATAGATGGTCTAATTTATAGTACAATGGGTTAGAGAAAATGTAAGAACTGGGAATCAAACAACCAGATTTGTCGGGATTTTTGGTGGAAAAGATCTCACACAAATATACACAAAATTGGGATTTTCTGTGGAAAAGATCTTACACAAATATACAAAAAAACTATATCTAATATTCTCTGACACTCCCCCGCAAACTTAAGGTGGTAGATGAGCGACCAACTTAAGTTTGGACAAAAGATCTTGAAAACGGCGAAGTGGATAGGTTTTGGTGAATAGATCGGCAGCTTGTTCCTCAGAAAATACAGACAAAAGGTGAATAGAGTTGCTAGCTAAATGCTGATGAACAAAATGGCAGTCAAGCTCAATATGCTTTGTTCATTTATGGAAAACATCATTATGAGCAATTTGAATAGCACTTCGATTATCATAACCAATTGTAGTTGAGAGATATTGAGGAACTCCCATGTCTGATAGTAGCCAGCGTAGCCAGATGATTTCCTGAACAGTGTCAACAAGAGCACGATATTCTGCTTATGTACTAGAACGAGAAACAAGGGATTGTTTCTTGCTACGCCAGGATATGAGGAAATCTCCTAAGAAAATACAGTACCCGATGGTTGACCGTCGATCAGTTGGATCTCCTGCCTAATTGGAATCAGAGTAAGCACGTAACTCCAAAGATGATGTAGAAGGGAAGTGCAGACTATAGAACATGGTCCCTCCTTTGACATAGAGAAGAATGCAAAGAACAACTGCATAATGTGTAGAATGTGGTGCGGACATGAATTGGTTAACAATGTGAACAGCATGTGCAATATCTGGTCGAGTGATGGTCAAGTAAACCAGACTACCAAAAATTTGTCGATACAAAGTGGTATTATTTAGAGGAGTACCATCAAGAGGTGTAAGCCGTAGTTTCGTTTCCAGTGGTGTTAGAGTAGTTTTACAATCGGTAAGACCGGCACGAGTCAGAATGTTAGAAGCATACTTAGCCTGAGAAAGATAATATCCTGTAGAGTCAGAGAGGACTTCAAGACCCAAAAAATAGTTCAGAGAACCAAGGTCCTTCATTTCAAAATGGTGGTTGAGAGATCGTTTAAGTTCAGAAATGCCAGAAATATCATTCCCAGTAATAATCATATCATCCACATAAAGAATGACAAGTGTAATGCCTTTATCTGATTTTTGGATAAAAAGCCCGTAATCATGAGTGCTAGAGATGAAACCCAATTGTCGAACGGTGCAGCTAAATTTTTCAAACCAAGCATGAGGGGCTTGCTTAAGACCATATAAGGCTCATCGCAATTTACACACTTGTGATGGAGAGTGTGGAACTCCGGGAGCTGGTTTCATATAAACTTCTTCAGAAAGATCACCATTAAAAAACGCATTTTTCACATCCATTTGAAATAAGTCCCATTTTCTGATAACTGCAATAGTAAAAAGACTCATGACAGAGGTTAATCGAGCAACGGGAGCAAATGTTTTCTCGTAATCAATGCCATATTTTTGATTAAAACCTTTTGCTATAGGACGGGCTTTATATCAATCAATAGATCCATCCGATTTGGTTTTGATTTTGTAAACCCATTTCGAGCCTACTACGGTTTTTCCTGGAGGGAGAGTGACCAATTCCCAAGTTTGAGCTTTTTCTAAGGCCTGTAATTCTTCAGACATAGCTTGCTACCACAATGGATTAGTACTTATTTCTTTGTATGAAGATGGTTCATGATGGGAAAATATAGTGGAATAATAATGATAATCACAAAGATGATGAGGTAACTGCCTTACCCTGGTAGAATGTCGAGGAAGATCGGACGAGTTGACATGATCACTGGGCGAGTCAATGTTATCAGAATAGTCCGTTGCTGGTGTGGAGTCACTGGATTGAACAGTAGTAAAGAGATTGGACTGTATGACGAGGGGTTCATTGGATTGATTGGTTGAAGTAGTGGGCTCATAAGGTTCTGTTAGAGATGAAACAGGTGAAGCAGGGGAATATGACTTAGCAGAGGGGTTAGTAAAAAAAAGAGGAAAAGTGTCAGTGTGGACTTGGAATTTGGAAACTGAGGAGAACATTTTTTGTTCCCAAAACATGACATGTCTAGATACACGAAGTCTTTTTGAGATGGGGTCCCAACATCTGTATCCTTTGTGTTCTATGCCATACCCTAAGAAGCAACATAGGCGGGAACGAGATTCGAGTTTAGAATGTTCATGAGGCTGAAGTAAGATAAAACAGACACACCCAAAAACTTTTAAAAGATTATAATTAGGGGGCTATTGTACAGTCTTTCGTATGGTGATTGATTTTGGAAAGTAGGAATAGGATGTCGATTTATGGTATAGACAGCAGTAAGAGTTGCTTTATCCCAGAAACGTTCAGGACACCCGCTAGATATGAGAAGTGTTCGAACAGTATCCAAAATATGACGATGTTTGCGTTTAGCACGACCATTTTGTTGAGATATACCTGGACATAAATATTAATAAATAGTTCCTTATTGGCGCAAAAAATGGAGAAATTTTGTTTCTTTGTACTCCATAGCATTATCAGCACGAAGTATTTTAATTGGTTTAGAAAATTGGGTTTGAATTATATTTGAAAAGTTATAATATATTTGCGGCAAATTCAGAACGATTTTTCATGAGATATAGCCAGGTAAATCAGGTATAATCATCTATGAAAATAACAAAGTATTTGGATCCTCCCATAGTGTTATGAGGAGAAGGTCCCAAAACATTAGAGTGAATAAGATCAAAAGGTGCAGAAGAAATAGAATCACTTGTATTAAAAGATAATGCGAGTTATTTTTCAAGTTGACACGACAAACATAAAATATTCTCGGATCGAACATTTTCTAATCGACCTATAAAAATAAGAGATCTAAGTCTATCAACAGATACATGACCTAACCGAGAATGCCAAAGTTTCAGAGAAGATGTGGAGAGAGCTGAAGCAGTGGTAAGGGTTTTAGTAGTTATATCTGGTGGGGTGCGAAGATGAACTAGCTCAAACATACGACCAACTTTACCGCCTATCCCAATAATCTGCCTCGTCTGTAGATCTTATACATGACAACCAGATGAGGAAAATACAACATTTAATCCAAGATCACATAATTGACCAACAAATATAAGATTAATTGTCAATTTAGGTATATGAAAAGTAGAAGGAAGGGATAAGTGGGATGTAGAGGCAGGTCCAATATGAGTGACATTCAATTGAGATCCATCAGCAGTATTAATTGGAGAGGTGTGTGTGGTAAGGGATTTAGAGAGAAAGAGTGTAGAGTCGAAAGTTATGTGATTACAACAGTCGGAATCAAAATACCAAGAGGTACCTGATGTGGCGGACATTGCAGAGGATGATCCAGATAAAACCTGTTTTAAAAGATCAGCAATATCATTGTTACTAACGGATGAGAGTTGGTTGGATGATTGTTCGGTGGTAGCAGTAGTGATGGGCTTGGTATTGTGGTGTCTGGTAGGATTCTTGTAGCAATCAGAACCATAATGTTTTGGGCCGCACTTGTGGCAGTACTTGCAGACTCGTTTGGGACAGTAGAGCAGCGTATGAGTAGTCTCATGGCAATATGCACACTTGCTGGATGATTTATCAAATTTATCATTTGATGTCTTTTCAGATTTGGAATAAGTGACGGCAAGGACTGCATCAGAATTATTAGATTTTAGACCAAGTCGTGTTTCTTCGAAATGAAGTGCAGTAACAACATCATCAATGGTTGGTAGAGGATAGCGATGTAGGAGTGAGGCCCAAACAGGCTCAAAGCGGTCATGAAGAGCCATGAGAAATGTCATCACTTGTTGTTGTGTCTTGTACATATCAAATTTGGCAGCATCATCTGAACATAACCAGATAAGTTCGGAAATAGCTAATTTATCCCATAAGGCTTGCATCTCGGATAAAAAATCATCGATGGATTGATCAGATTGTTGCTTCTTAGAGTGAAGAACAATCAAAAGTTGATATTGATGAGGAAGATCTTTGGTGGTGTACCGAGTTTGCAGAAAGTCCCAGACCTCCTTTCCGATAGAAAATCGCCCAAATTATTGACTAATGGTATGAATTAAGGTATTACGACACCAAGTGATGATATCACCATTCTTACCTATCTATTCGTCTTGTCGATCTGCAAATTTTTCGTTAGATTCACCTTCTTTTTGGATAGGGGTCTTGACTTCTCCCGTAACAATTAGCCAAATGCGACGAGCCTGAAGAAAACTGGTCATTGCCTGAGCCCAGTGAATATAGTTCGGTCCATTAAGAGTAATGGAGATGGGCCGAGAAATTTCTGAACGGTCCATGATATTTTATGAAAAGGTCATGGTTAATTTTGAAAAGAAAAAAAATTGGGGTGAGTTTTGAGAATAATCTAAACTTTTGGGCTAATTTGAAAATATTTGAAAAGTTATGGTGGATTTGAAAATAGGAAAGTGAGGGTCGATTGAATTTAGAAAAAATCAAAATTGATTGATTGATTGATTTTTTTTTTGGAAGATGGTGGATTATTGTGGAGGGGGTGATGCGGCAGTACAGTAACTGTACGTGATATTTTTTTTTTAAACTAGAAATCTTATCTTTCTTTCTCTCCCAACAAAAGTCCTTCTTATCTTTCTTTCTCTTTTAATAGAATTTCTTACCCAAAAGAAAAGGAAAACAAATAAATACCCATGTTCTCTCTTTCGCTCTATCCCCTGTTATTTCGACCGGCGGAGCGCCGAGGCAGCGGTGGTTGATGGAAAGAGACAGGGAGATCGTGAGGAGGCGGCGGCAAAGTTGAGGAGGATAAGGCTAGTCGGCGACGATCGGAGAAACAGAGAGCGTAGAAAGTCACTGGCGGTGACGAGATTGAGGCCCGGTGAGGAGATCGGTGATGAGATTGAGCTCGCCGGTGACAGTGAGATTGAAGACTTCATTGGCGGCAGTAAGATTAAGGTAACAAGGGCTAATTTCCCTCTGATACTATGTAAAAAACTAAAGAGAGAAAATTGTAGAAAACTAAAGAGAGATGAAAGAGTATTGTATATAATTAATGTATTATTATTAGAGTTGATGATTTGTACAACAATAGATGGTCTAATTTATAGTACAATGGGTTAGAGAAAATGTAAGAACTGGGAATCAATCAACCAAATTTGACGGGATTTTCGGTGAAAAAGATCTCACACAAATATACACAAAATTGAGATTTTCGGTGGAAAAGATCTTACACAAATATGCACAAAATCTATATCCAATATTCTCTTACATGATTAATAAATTTCAATGGGGAACACATCATTGACATTTTACTATTAACGAGAAAACAGTTAAGACATATTATTGAACTCCCACATCTCTTTCCTACAAACACGATATTTAATTTGTTGGCCTGAGATCGAGTATTTAAAGATAATTACACAAATTATTGTGGAGGGAATTGACATATTAACCAATAATAATATAATTTTAATTGGGAGCATCAATTTATACGTATAGATGACAACGACATGTTACAATTTAAAAAATAATAAATATAAAAAAGCAGCTTTTAAGTGCAACCATCTTGGCTATTTTTTCAATTCCGTAAAACTTTTTTTTTTGTGATGTATATATATCATCTGATCTCGTCTCTTTCCTACAAATATTCACAGCTGATAACAAGTAGTTTACCAGTTTCATCAAAACAGGTGCGTCATAAAAATAAAAATAAAAATAAAAATATATATATAGTTATAATTTTATTTTTTTTGCATGATACAAAAAATATTTATTAGGATAATTCTGACCAGAGAGAATGAAATCAATGGCTCTCTCTTAGAAAATAAGACTATTGTTTAACTTGCGTTGTCACCACGCACATAATTTCATGGCTTTCCTACTGCTACCACTACCACTACCACTATCACCAGAGTGAAATGAAAACGATAACCCTTCTTCATTAGTTCCTGCTTTCGGGCGGTGGATTGAATTTAATACATTTCATTTATATTGTACATTTTGCTAAAATATATATACTTAAAATGAAAAAATAAGGATGTAATAATGTAAAATTGAACATGTTAAAACATAAACTAACAGATTATTCAGATTTAGACTTGAAATTCAAAGTTTAGATGTAGATGCAAAAATAATGTTTCGGTAAGCCTAATAATACCCATACAAAAAAATGTTGGGGGGTTGGGCTTACTAAGCCTAAACCCATTCATATAACCGGAGTGGATTTACTACTTAATTAATAATAAATGGAGTAGGTAGGTACAACTTACAAGAACAAGAGAGTTTTGACCTGGCCCTCCTGTCCTGTAGTAGTTCCGCCGGTTTGGACCGGACCGGACCGGACCGAAACCCGTTCAAATTGAAATGTATGTCATCACCTCTCATAGTCTCGTAGAATGCTAATGCTGTTTACCAAAATTAATTAATAAGGATTATTATTAAATTAAGTCTGCTCATTGTTACGTACATAATAATAATAATTTATGTTACTTCTGATGGTATACATTTGAGTAACCTTTCCAATACAGCAACGAAAAACAAAAAATATACATATTAATTATTGTTAATTAATGACTCCTTGTTTTAATTTTGAACTCAGGGCCCGACTTATATCCTTGAGGAACGCGCCAACGGCAGCGTACTCTTCAAACGCTCTAACATCTCCTCTACACCGTAACAGTTGCGGAAGAAACAACCATAAGCCTGTGCAAATGACGAATAGCCACGTCAACGACCCTGAGACCGTGACAGGCACGCGCCACCTGCCATTAACCGCCTTCTTGATTGCAATCTCTGCAACCAAACAGACCCCGTGTATCACGAAGAACCACGTGATCTCCCACGTCGGCCTGACTCGGCCCAGATAGTAGAATATGAGCTCGTGCATTATTGCAGAGACAACAAAAGTAGTAAAAACAGCGGGGAGTGGTGCCAAGGCCCGGCCCACCAATCTCGTTGAGATTCTGAGAACGGGGTCGTATACAGTGGGTCGCAGTATACGGGAGACCATGATGTTCCACCTCCGCCCCCAAAAGTCTTGTAGAGAGGTTGACAAGTAGGGCTCGTTGAACTGAGGCTCGAGCTCGGCTCCAAGAAAGACTCGAGCCAGGGCTGCGACCATGGCTAGTATAATCTCCAAACAAAAGTATATGTGGAAGCAATATATGAATAGAATGAGTTTTGGGTGTATGTTGTCGCTATAGTCGTACACGCGTACAAAAAGTGCCACCAGGAGGGCCTTTAAGCCATAATTAATCGGCGATTTTTGGCCCCCCTTTTTGAGAGATGGGTTTGGTTGAATCTTGATTGGGAGGCAAGAAAGTGCTAGAAAATGGGAGAGGGAAAGTGTAGAATCGGAAAGGGGACCGATGTCGAATGCGAGCATGATGAGCTTGAAATTGGCGAGCCAAGCTATGAAGAAAGCTGTGAGACCTCCGAGGTGCATAGTGTGGAGATGAAGAGGGAGATATAAGAAGATGCATATTATAGGGAGGATTGTGATGAATCTAGGGATGCCTTTAGGCACAATTTTGGCAAAAAAATAGCAGTAGCAGAGACAAATGAAGACTGAAAGCCATACCTTTATGAAGTTATTGATTTCTCCTTCCATCCACGCTTTCATTACATCAATTATCTCTCCTTCCATCTCTCTCTACAATTTTCTTTTCTTTTCTTTTCTTTTCTTTTCTGTTTTGGAGTCCTATGTTAATTTAGTGGATCTACTTTTATTTACGGGGTTTGGAAAAGAATATTTTCTTTCTTTGACCGACTATTTTATTTAAGTTTATTCAAATAACTAGATGCGGACGTGGTTGGCATTTATTTTTTTTGCTTTAAATATTAAGGAGATCATAAATTTGATTTACATCATCGTCATAGTTATAGAATTCATTATATCCTAAAATTTATTGCTTGTGGTAATTGTGGTTGCGAAATTCATTATATCCGAGTTCCTTGGCCAACCATTGTGTTAGGAAAGGCGCAGATAGCATGAGCAACTGCTGCCAACCTCGCCATACGCCGCAGAATCTCCCTCACATTCATTAAATGCATACCCACTGCATTTAATGCGCCGGAATCTCTAGGGAGGCAAAGTCAAGGTTGATGGGATTGAGGGATAACCTTGAACCTGCTCCGCAGAGCTCTCCTGACACGTCTCCTCCGTCTCATATATATAAAAGAAGTATTTACTTCACTCAATAACCTAACAACAACCAAAAATAAAAGAAAATCCAACATTCAAATAGCTAATTGCCTAATTGTAAGTAATCATAAGATATAGTGAGATATAGAGTTATAGAGCACCTGATAGAGCTCTTAGTATAGGAAATTCAGAACTCGTGTAGCTCAAAAAGTATACTCATATTGTAATTTGGTGAGGATAGAATAGCTAAAGAGATTTTGTAAGTTTGTAACAACCACTCGATTATTTTAATACAAAGCAAACCGAGTACCTAACTTTATTTCACAAAGGATGACTAACTCATATTTTTATATAAGGCCAACCTCTTCTATACATATTTTGACTCTTAGTTTGTTATATTTATTACCTTAATCATTTAAAATAAACATTTAACTATGTAGTCTAAACTATATTTATAGTTTTACGCACCAACAATATTCTTAATGTATAAAATATTAGGCTGCATATATTAATTGTTAAAATATATATATATATATATATATTTAATTAGACTGCATATATTAGTCCATCCTCGTGAAAGACATGAGGCGTCTCTCTGGTTGGTAACAAATAATACAATGGTTATTAAGACTCCGTTTGATAGCAACATGAAAAATGAAAATAAAAACAACTAATTTGAGTGAGAAGATGGAAAATAAGTTGAGGCATATGGTAAGATACTCTCATCTCATACTCATTTTTGTTAGTATATGTCCTCCATCATCCTTTAATATTTTGTGAAAAAATTTTCTCCACCGTCACCCGAAGAAAATTTTGTCATGGAAAAAAGCAAAAGGCAAGAGTTAATCTCACCACATCCCTAAACTTATTTTCCATCTTCTCACTTAAATTAGTTATATTTCTTTTCATTTTCCATGTCGCTATCAAACGGAGCCTAAGAGTTGATTCTGAAATGTGTGGAGAACATTCTTCATTAAATATGGAGAAAAAATATATTTTATATTAGCAATTTATATGCAAAATCATCCTTCAATTTTATTTTATTTTTGTTCTACCATCCATCAATATTCGATAGCTTGCCTTTGGCCGTAAAACAAAGACACTTATTATTGAATATTTATCAATAGCTTCAATCAAATAACTATTATACATTAAGAATATATGGTCAAAATAATAACATACTTAATAAAGTCCTTTATCTCTTAATCATGCTTCTTCTTCTTCTTCTTTTTAAATAAATAAATCTTTTAAGTAAACTTAGACACTTAGGGTGCATTTGGCGTGCCGGATAAGGAGGTATGATAGGATAGGATAAAAGTCGGATAGGATAAGAGTCGGAATTAATCGGAAAGGAATTATGTGGGATAGGATATGAAATGAATTAGTCGGATAAGGATTATGCGGGATTGGACAGGATAATGAACTAGTCGGATAAAGATTTAATAAACTTTACATTTGATGGAGTTTCGGATTACAAGTCTAGATATTATATAATACAACTTGATTTTCTTTTAAAAATATATGCAATTTTAATTGTTGTCCACAATTTTTTTTAACTAATGCGATTTTTCGATTTATAAATTAGTTTCGTAAAAAACTCTTTCGAAAGAAAAGTTCTATATCACATACAATATTTACGAATTAGGCATTAAGTACAATTTCAAATTCTAATGTTACCATTTTTTCTAAAATTAAAGTTTTTTATAAATACCTTCATTTAATAAAAAAATAAATAAAAATACCATATTATAAAAGAAATAAATTTTATTAGTTGAGTTACTGTGATTTTGGATGGTTGAAAATTTTCATTAATAAATGTAATTATCTAAAAAATTGTAAAGAAAAAGATTAAAATAAAAAAAATTATATTCATTTTGTTATCCGGCAAACATGGGATAAAATAATACCACCTATAGGGGTGGTATATATTTATCCGGTTCTAAAGGGATAAAATGAAAATTAATCTCGAGTGTAATCCAGTCCCGAGTTGCTCCAAACGCGGGATAGGATTAAAATATCCTATCCACCCTTGCGCCAAACGCCAGATAGGATTTATTTATTTTATCCTTTTCGACACCAAACACCGGATATGATTTATTTATCTTATCCTTTTCGACACCAAACACCGGATAGGATTAATTAATCATATCATGTTTCTAATCCCGCACGACAAACACACCCTTACATTATAAGAAGGGATTAATGTTGCCCTTAAAATTGGTTAAATTTTACAAAAAAAATAAAATAAAAAAATACTCATTTAATTTGAAAAATAGTGAATATGTATAACCTCATCAAAATGTCTGATTATTTATGATATTTATAGATAGAATATAGTTATATACATTTTTACGAAACTAAATTTTTCCTTTTGCAAGGAGAAGAAAATATCTTAATTTTTTTCTTCGTAATTCTTTTTCTGATCCGATTCATAAATTATTTCACCATTATCGTTTATCACTTACCATTTACCATCGAGGATTCTAGATTTGTTACCACATTAATTCGTTGCGGGTCTATTTTTGATATGCTCAACTTTAAACTTATGTTTTTGATACAGGTAATGCAATTAAAACTTTTGACTTTATCGTGGGTGTCCTTTTTCACGCATATACCTTTTAGGGAAATTATAGCGAACCCCCTTGTGGTTTCTAGGGTTTATGAGTCACTCCCTTGTAAAATTTTACCTGACAATAAAATCCCTTAATTTACTAAAAGCTGGCACTTAACACAATTCTGTTAACAATCCATCCAAAAGTTATAAAATTTAAATTGAAATGACAAAATTACCCAATAATCTTTCATATTATATGAAGATAATCAATCATCATTCTCAATTTTATTTTCAATCTAAACTTGCCAAATCTATTAAGTGCTCCAAGATCCATTAACTTTTATTCTCATATATTATAATCACATCAACATCATCGATTCATCAAGAAAATCCCCTCTCCCCATTTCTGTGTGATGTCTAACCATCACAAAACAATATATAGCACACCACTCTCTTCTGAACTCCATCTAACAGTCCGTTTGGATTGAAGGGGAGGGAGGGAAAGGAAATAGTTAATTAGGAGGAAAAGGAATGGAATAAAATGGAAAGGAATGAGTTTAATTTTATTGTTGTTTGGATAGCTAAAGATAGAAAAAAATGGAATGGAAATAAATCTTGTTTGGATAGAAAGAAGAAAAGAAAGGAAAGGAATGTGATTTAATATATTATTAACAAATTAGGGTTAAATTTGGAATAATGTAAAAAAATCATTAAAATCTTTTCCTTTCCCTCCCAATCCTCCCAATATTGGAAGTAAACAAAATAAAGGAATATAGGGGATTGGCATTCCCTCCCAATCCCTCCGTTTCCTTTTCACTCCTTATAAATCTATCCAAACAAGTGAAATGCAATCCCTCCTCCTCTTTTTCTTTCCTTTCCTTCCCATTCCCTCAATCCAAACGGACTGTAACATCAAAACTCCTGCCTCAAAGGAACAAATATATAGATCTGTTATATATAGCCAATCCATATGATTTATTTTTATTTTTTTTCAAAAAAACGGTTGTGTATATATAGATGTAGAGATAAAATAATGGGTACAAAAACAGTGTTGGTGAAGTCTGTGTTCTTGAGTTAAAGGTTTGTGGAAGATGATGATTGTGTTTGCTGGGTGGCTGGGGACAACCTTGAATTCTAACAACCTCCATGAATTCTGAATCAGAGGAATGTGGTTGGTGGGTTAGAAAATTAAGTTAAAAGAAGACAATGGGAGAAAAGGTCAATTTTTCTTTGAATTAACAAGGGCAGTTGTGACATTGTAACATTTCTGTTACTAGAGTTATAATTTCAATAAATAAAAGGGATATATTGTTGGCTAAAATTTTACAAGGGGGTTTGCTGTAATTTATCTTAGTTTTAGCTTAGGATTCTTTTAAATATGCAAATTTTTGTTGTTATTCGTTGCGGGGTACGTCACTTCTTTACCTACCTCTAAGTGAGCACCTCTAAAAGACACATGAATAATTAATTAACTATTCATAAGGGAAAAATAAAAAATACTTATGTATTATTTCCTCTAAAAGACACATGGTTCAAGTTAAAGATTTCAAAATTTCCTTATGTATAAATAAATAATACTTAAGATCCGTTTGAAAATAAAATAAAAAAATAAAATAAAAACAGTTGTTTTTGTGAAAAATTGAAAAATAAGTTAAAACATGTGGTGATATATCTTCTTACTTTATAAATTTTTCTATGGAGAAATTTTTTTGGTGGTGTAGGAAAAAAAAATTCCATAAAAATTTATGAAATTTGGAAGACATCTACTCATAAAATAAGTATGAAATAGAGAGTATCTTATCACATGCCTCTATTTATTTTTTAACTTTTTATTAAATCAAGTATTTTTGTTTTTGTTTTTTATATTATTATTAAATAGAGTTTTAAATTTACAATAAAAAAATAAAGTTTTATTAGCTACTAATATTTGACTGATAAAATAAGGTAATATTATAACCTTAAGCACCAATATTATTATAATATTTGTACTTATATTGTGGGGCAGTCAACCCAATGTATATATAAATCCACCAAAATTGAAGATAAAAGTCTCACCAACTTCAAGAAATGATGTAGAATTATTTGGGGGGAAAGAGGGAAAAGAAAAGGAAAAAAAGAAGAGAAGCCTTGAACTTCAACCATTTTAATGTCATACTTAGTCTCACTCAAGGTCTCATTTGGTTCACAGAAGAAAAATTAATTCTTTTATCTTTTTCATAGAGGTGGAAAACTAAATTTTTTGTCAAATTTTCTTTTTGTGTTTGGTAAAGTATGAAAAGTATTTATATAAGAGTATTATTGTCTAAAATTTGTGTAATAAATATTTGAAAATCACATGGGAAAATCAATTATATGTGTTTTGAGAGGAATGGTTTTACCCCCTACTTTTCTCTTTCTCAGGAAAGTGTTTCCAGAATTTGTGCTTACCAAACAAAAGAAAGAAACGACTTTCCTTTTCTAAATACTAAAATCCGTGAACCAAACGAGGCCTAAGTGAAAATTCCCGATTATTTATTTAATATATATATATAAATAAGTTTAATAATTTTATGTGAAGCCTTCCGATTCTGGATACATTATTTACCAAAGTCAAATAGTGGCATTCTTATATTATATACCGAAAATCAGGTAAAAGGACTTATGTGATACAATCTTTTCAAAAAAATCAACGAATAATATTTTTTAAAAATAAGAGCGTAGATATCATTAACATTCTAAGATAAGGGCTTGTTTATCAATTGTGTTTTAAAATAAGGGTTTTAACCGAGTACAAACTTGGCTTTGCATTAAATTATGTTGAGTGCAAACTTAACTTTGCAATAAAAAAAATTTAGTACAAATTTGTTTTGCATAATGTGTTTATATTTTTTAACAAGTGTATTCGTATGTTTCATTCATATAACTTTAAAACAAAGTCAAATAAATACAAATACATAATAATATTTTAGAAATACATAGTACAAACTTAACTTTGCATAACTCCAAAAAGATTATTATGTACATTTTATTAATAAATAAGTTTTGAATATATAGTTTGTTAAAATTATTTTAAAGTACCGTTAATTAAATACTTATTTATAATAATATACTAAAAAACATGCAGTACAAACTTGATTTTGCATGATTCCATAAACAAAATACAATTTAAAAGTTTATTGCAAAGTTAACTTTGCAATCATTTTAAAATTTGGTCAAATATAGGCCATTAATTTAAAAAAATATTATTCTCTAATTCTTTTGCATAATTTTTTTTCCATACAAGCCCTATTTTTCAATGTCCCGTTGGAACTGACTATATCAATTTGTCGACAAGCATAGACTAAGGCCTCGTTTGTTTCACGGATTTGAGCACTTAGGAAATAAAATTCGTTCTTTTCCTTTATTTGATAAATACAAATTTCAAAAACACTTTTCTGAAAGAAGAAAAAGTATGGAGTAAAGTCATTACTCTCAAAACTCAAGAGATTGATTTTTTCTTGTGACTTTCTAGCATTTATTACAAAAAATTTGGGCAATAATACCCATACTTAAATACTTTTCATACTTTACCAAACATAAGAACGAAAGTTTGATAAAAACTTTAGTTTCTCATTTTTATAAAAAAGATAAAAAAAAATTAATTTTTCTTCCATAAATCAAACCAAGCCTAAAGGGTACATTGTAGTTGCCGTTATTGATCCAGAGTCACAAAGCTAGACCAGCTAGCTCCGGTCAATATATAGCAAGAATTGAGATCAAGAATATATGTAGGGTATTTCCAATTTCTTCTACTAATAGGCCCGCCAAATTTGAATGACGGGCCAACGATTATATTTAAACGTGATTCTTTAATACAAGCCTTCACTTATAAATTTTTATTTGTCTATTTACAAATTATTATGCATCTGTAGAATAATATAGAGCATTTGCTAAAGGTCAACCATACACAAGAGCCTTTTTTTTTAATAAAAACAAATAATTTAATATTAAAAGACTCTCTCTCTCTCTCTCTCTCTCAAAGTACAACCAATCACTTTCTCTTTCACCACTTTCTCTCCATCTCTTCATTAGGCTAAGATATTGTAATTTTGAGTAATTGGCTTCGGAGATTTATAATTTTGTTTTACAAAAAGTTTTAGATGTTTCAATTTTGCAATTATGATATACAATTTTTATTTTATCAAATATTTGTCAAGGTATACAAGCTGTTATTATTACTATTATTTTTTATTGAAAAAATAAAAACTTTATGGTTTAATTGTTTTTGTTTCAAATTTATAAAAAAAATCATAATACTTGAATTAACGAAGCCCACTATTTGGTTAAAATAAGCGAAAATTTTAAAATTTTAGTGACAAAAAATTTGTTACATTTTGTCTTTTAAAAATTTCGACTTAAAATTCTATGTTGTGACTTGTGAGGCGTTATTTTTCAAATTTCGACTTAAAACAAGTGATATTGAATTCATGTTAGTTTTTAAATTCTACATACAAGACAAACAAACACGGCAAATTGCAATTGAAAGAATTTTAAATGATGAAATTTTAAGTTCTATTATTTACAATTTCAATGGATTTCAGAATTATTTCATCCAAACAGAGGGTAAGTGTACGTACTTTGACTTTTAGTTAAGCGTTGTCAAAATTTTAAATAATAATTCTTGAGAGATACAATCTAGGACATGCATTGAGGACACAATAATACATTACCAGCCAGTACATTAATTAACCGTAAACTTTGTATATATTTTATTCAAGATGAATTTAGTTAACTACCAATGTATTAATGATATGTCACTGTGTCCCTTAAATGCCTCTATGACATGTATCTCATAAAGGTATTTGATTTTAAAAGAAGAGGGTCACATTGAAAATTGGAGAAAAGAGAAGGTGCAAGAGTGAATATTAATAAGATAGAGTAAAAACTAAGTGCATGTGTTTGGGTTGGGACCCATGAAGTAATTTATGCACTCTTTATATTTTCCTAATAAAAGGAAAAAAATATTAGATACTCCTTACAAAGAAGAATCATAATAAATGTATGACATTTTACCATAACAAATAACTATAATTTTTTTGACAATTAAAAACTATATCGTTTAAAACACCAAATTGATTATATTGTACACAAAATAACTACGGAGAAAATTAGGAAAGATATAAAAAGCAATAAATAGAGGAAAATCAAAAATAGAAAAACCGATGAAAGAAATTAAGGGTTAATTTAGGTTGTCCTTTTGAAATTCATTTTGGACTAAATAGCATTTCTTTTAAAAAAATTATTCTTTTTTTTTACTTTACTTTCACGGTAAACAAAAAATACTCAATTTCTCTCATATTAAATTAACAAGACATGTTACATTGAATCTGTTTTTCTTTATATAAGTACCATTTAATATTATAGAGGGGGAAATTAAACCAGGAGGGGAAAAGGAGGTGGGTATTCTTAATATTTGAAACTGTTAATTTATATATGTACAAGTATATATCTTTGAGTTCACTTTTGACAATGGTCAGCACATTAGTATTAGAAAATGAAAATTAGACTTTCAATTTGATTCAAGAGAGTATAAATTGTATGTTAGGTGAATTTTAAATTTCTTAATTATATAGCATTTGTAAAAATCAATATAGTTTGGAATTCATTTTAAAAACATTACAAATCCACTATTTTTTTTGTAAAAGATCTCAATTAATGCTTTCGATATTATACTTATCAATATGTATAATTTTTAAATTTATCTTAACAAGCATTGCAGTTAAATATATTGAGAAATACTTTCCATCTATAAATTTTTTTTCATGTGCAGTTGGTTTGCATCAATATATTTTTAAAAATAATGTAAAATAAAACATAGACTCACAACTAAATCAACCATTACTTTTACATTCAATTTTGTTCAATGGAGTATAGTTCGAGACTTAAACAGTTGAATTTTTTTCACTAAACTTGGTGGAGGTGATATTTATAATGAGTAAATCATTTACACAAAATTTAATCTAGAAGTAAGTAAGATGATTTTTTTAAATTTTTATGGTCGAAAATGAACATATGTATTGAAATTTTATTTCACCTAATTCTGGTTTGAATTTCTTGATGAAATTTTAACACACGTCGAATTAGGTTTAGACTTCGCAGGTTAAGTTTGAGCTTATACATAATTGAAGGTATGTTTAAGTGGTGGCTTATATCGAATTTTGCTATTAATATCAAATGTCCAAAAATATCACTCAAATGACTTAAATTTAAGACAAATGTTTGAGTTTGGATTCCATAAGAAAAACACAACATAAAGTAGGTTGATAGTGACATATGCATGGATATATATATATATAGTGTACTAAAAAACAAATATCAATTTAGTCAGTTAAGTTAAAATTAGTCCTTGGAACTAAGGGGTTGAATCATCCTATGGTTAAAAACTTGATTACTTTATCATCGAGCTCATAACAGGCGACCTAACTCCCTATCTATCTATCTATGAGGAAGTGACTTTCTCCCCCTCTTTGCTCTTAATGTGCTTTATTTAATTGGGTTTTCTCTTACTTTCACGAGCGTTTCTTTATTTCTTAAAAAAGTGTCCGCTTATCTTGTGACATCCGGAATCCCGTTAAGATGTTTAGATCTTTGAGACACAGTTAATCACCGTGCCGTATCTAAAAGGCAGGTGAATTTTTTTTATAAATTAAAACATTGTTGAAAATAAATCATACAATATTGCCTCATTTTGAAAAATCTGGGATGCGGAGTCCATAAAGTCAATAAACCAACTTGTGAGAATTAAAACCGTTTTCATACATATCATATCCACATCCAAACAAGTAATAAAACTACTCAACTGTTTCAAAATAGTTTATACAAATTTTCTTGAATTACAAATTTAACATTAGACATCCAACTTGGTTCTTAAACAAAAAGTTATTACAAATATATATTACACCAAGAGCACAAAATAATTATACAATCTAAGTCCTTCTTGTAAAGGACTACAAAAAGGGTAATGGACATCATAGGCTTCTAAAGAATTATATAACGCGCCACCCACGATACCTAACCAGTAAAACTGTTGCAAAGAGGGAATGAGCTAAATCCAGGCTCAGTGGGAACTATATAAGTTTGTATAAAAGAGTACAACTAGTAATACGAAGGCGTGTGCAATTCATGTAGAAAGTAAGTAGTGTAGTATATGAAAATATTACAGTACAAACCGCACACATGCATGCTGAACCCCACTAAGATTCCTATCCAAGACACCAAAAGCTATATAATTCTACTAGTCATTATTGCCCCTAAGTTTCATAGATATGACGCTTTACGGTTCACGTTCCTCGAGGGATTAATGATTTATAATTTTTATTTTCGATTACCAGCTTCCTATGGTTCATCATACTAAGGTAAACTTTACTCCCATAAAATGGATCAATGCTGTATAGTCTACACTTATGCAATCCAACAACTAATTAATATATAAAGGTTGTAACACCCCCCGCATTAATCTACAGGACAACACCTGTAATTAAGACCTGGAGTGCTACTAACCCATTTTCGATTGACTAAAATAGGTATATATATATAATTGCACAAAGAAAATCCAAACAGTAATATCATGTGTGTCAAAAAACAGCTTTATAATCATACTGATGATGATAGTACTGTGCACAAACATACAAATGTACATATAAGCTGATTGTGCTGTACCAAAACACACATACATACATACAACCATTACACAAATCACTAAGTAAAGTTAAAATAATATACAATACTTCGGGCTTGCCGTGGCTTCCCAAGAAAACATATAAATGACAAAAATGAGTCCGTATCAGAGTTACTAACACGTCCCTGATCCCGTTGCGTCCATGTCCTCTTTGGACTCCTGAATATCTGTATAGTTTTGAAAAACGGAGTGAGTATATCGCTTAGTATGGGAAAGTAAAAAGGGAACAACTTTGAAAATATTTCTTGATTCGTTACTTTAAACAAAGTAAACATTTTCATAATACAATTCAAATATTATTTGTAACTTATCATAATTTCACAAAACCATGAATGCTCATGGTAATGCAAGTTACCTCCCTTGTGTCAACCGTTACGTCGAATCACCAGAATAAAGATGAGCCGAGATAGAAAATGATATGAATCTGCCTGCCCAAGACCATAGTCGGTCCTTATCAGGAGATATAATTGGACCGAATCGTAATTGTAACAATAACTTTGGGCCTGACCGCCCCGCCAGAAGATCAATCCTTGAATCTTAGATCGAGGATGAGAAATACGTAGAAATCTCTTTCTTTCTCTCTCTAGAATCCTCCGGAACCCTCTAGAGGTGTGTGGAAGAGTTTGGGTCAAAATTTGGGTGAAAAATGACTAAAAATAGCTTTAAAACGTGTTTAAATTGGTGGAAAAATTTAACTGGCGGACTGGTATGCCAAATATTGAATACCGGTTCGCGGAGCACAAATTTTTCAAAAATTTGGTGCCGGACCAGTATGCCAAAAACGCCATACTGGTACACGCTGTAAATTTTGGGTTCTGGAGCACTATTTTTATTTCGGCCATAACTTTTCGCTCGAAACTTCGATTGAGGTGATCTTTATGTCCACGAAAAGGTAATTCAAAGATATACAACTTTCTAAGAGAAAGTTTTCCCAAATTTTGGATAGATAATTTCCAAAAATTCACCGAAGACAGCGCTCTACCAAAGCGCTACCAAATGACCAGAATTTACTAACCGACCTACTTCGCAGGCTATTTTGACCAACATGGAGTGTGAATTAGCTTTTGGACAAAACACGAAAGTTGTATAATTATACAAATCTTAGACACCCACATGAATGAATTCTTAATCGGATAAGTAATGAAGAAATTACGATAGCCCAAAGTTAGCTAAATTAATGAATTGCGAAGAACCAAAACTTCCTATGTAGCAACAAAAATTGATTCGAACCACCCGAATCACCAAACGATTATTCACATGAGTATAAATAAGTTAATATAATTCAATTTAAAACAAATTAAAGTATAGGGTAATACAAAGGGAATGTCAATAACTCTAAGACAAGTGTTTATAATTTTCCTTTTAATTATGATTCATTATGAACTTCATACTTGGCTACTAATAGCCATAATTCTAAATGAAACCGTCAAGTGTTATGCATGTAGGTATCCACCTATTATACTTACGGCCATCAATGATCTCACTCAATATTAATACACAATACCCAAGCACCTAATTATTATATTGAATAAGATTACTACTTTAATTATTAATCTCTTATGTTCATTATGATCCGTACATATCACTTATTCACAAATAGGTATGTATACATAATTTGTCTCATCATAGTCCAATATAATAATATAGGCTAGAGATATGATATGTTAATAACAACAACAATATAACAAGCACATAAGCACCAATCCGTCATATATCTAGTATAGTGCCCTAGTTTCACCCCGAAGAACCTCAAGCTCTAAACTAATCATGTTTCATCCAAGTGAGGGACTCGCTCAGGGATTTGGTCCTAACAAGTAAATCATTTAGAGTACACCCACGTGGGTCATTTTCTCGGGAATTACCTTTTAAATAGTTAAATAGTATGACACCTATACAAGCCAACTACATCATTAAGATGGAACTAAAATGGGAGATATACACCTCGTAAGGTGAGTATCTAATAGTAGTGCCACTGCTTCCTGGGATACACGATCCTGTTAGTAGAGCCACATGAAACTACTCCGCTAGTCGGGGAAGCTTACAAGCCCCAGGACTCTTGAATTATTCCTCACCCGTGGGAAGGAAAAATACCTCGAGTGGGCTCTTCTTCGAGGGATTTTAAACACTAGATATAATTACCTATTATTTTTTCGTGCACGGTTTAGAGACTTTCACTTAGGGACTGCAGTCTTGTATCGAGCTGCATTGTACTGCAAGTGTGCTCATAACCAGCCCATATGTGTGATCACTTCAATAATATATAAAAACAATCATCAATATATATAAAGCCCACACAACCAATCGCACATATGTAGTCAATACACATAACAGGTACGCAGTATCCATAATCTCATTGTTAAGCCGTTATTCATGCTTTATGGTCAATTTATCCATTACTTGTCCTTTAAGTCTTAGAACATATATTATGTGTATAATTAAGGCCTTACAAGTATCTCTCATGTTTAAATGTCCTTCTAGCAAAGCTAAGTGTGTTTACGCACATATCAGGTGTAATTACTGTACAAAAGTTTAATACCACTACTACCATGGTAACCAATACCCTACTAATTTAGGTTATGACATATCTTGGGTGCATTTTCTAGTACTATATTAAGCATAATATATCACCTCAACTATGTGTACACACTAGCATATCTAAAACTAGTTAAGACCAGTGTACGCATTTGAGGATTTACTTGCTAGAACCTCATATATAGCCATGCGTGTGTATATACTTGTTTGATCACGTATATTAAGTGATTCTAAGGCATAATCCATCATCAATTAAAGGTTTATCTACCCAAACCCTCATGCATGCAATCAAACCCTAGGTTTTCTTAAAAACCCCTAATTTGTACCAAAACATTACATGTAACACATAAATAGAAAATATATCTAATACAATTGTTCCCACCTCAAATAAAGAGAATCCACAAGTTTAGAGTGTTGATGATGGCTTGATTAGCTCCCTTACAAGCTCTCCCAAGCTTTAATAGAGGAATGAAGGTGAAGAAGATGATGAATGTGTACCAATCTTGACCAACCCTTGAATCAACAAGTAAAATCCCTCATAAAACTTTAAAAATTGCATATAATCTTTATAAATGAGCTCTCCAGTGTGTTTAGGGATAGAATGCTCAAAATGGTGGTGTCTGGTGGTGTTAAATAGGTTGTAAACTAGGTCAAAACACTTAAAAATACGATTTTGACTTTTCTAATGCAAGGTAGTCGACTACTTTATGTCAATGTAGTCGATTACATGCCTCTGGAGGGCTGGCCTTTCCTGCACTAACTGTTTTGCCATATACTTAATTCGCACTCACTTTTGGCCACCGGAGAGTGAGAATTTGGTCTTGGCCAAAACATGAAAGTTGTAAATAATTGAATTACTTTTCCAATGGCATAAATAGGGAACCATTTAGACATTAGATGAAGAAGTTTATGGCCAAAATATTGTAACTGTGTCCAAAAAACCTATAATAAGGCTTTAGTTGCGCTAGTTCTCCCGGACTCAATCCATTGCCTTGCACTAGTTCTTTCGAACTCAATCCAAATTAACAAGTGAGGTATTACATATCTCCCCTTAATACATTGCATTTAATCGTATATTAGGTTTTTTCTTTTTCTCACATGCATTTTTTATTTCTCAATTTACTGCTAGAGCATTTTTATCTCAATTAGAAACGTTTTGTGTTGCAATTATGATTCTAATCAAAGTGTCTTGCTCTTTGAGAGTTTTTTGGACTAGACATCTGTTAAAAACCTTATTGAATAATTGTACATACTAGAATTTTCCAGATCTAATAGGTATGGATTCTCTTGTGGCTTTTGGATTTTTATATCAGTTGAAAATAGATGATTAAGTTAAAATATTGAATTTTTATATATATTTAGATGGCTTAATATGCATAAATTTGATTTTAATTATCTTAAATTGTTAATATTTGAGTTTTAATCATGAGATAGGATAATATGTTTGTTTCTATTGCATTTTACCCCTTTTATACGTTAAAAATGAACAAGAACATAATTCAGAAGCAAATTCTCTTGAAATTAGTCATTGCCAGTCAAATTCAAAGCTAAATTGAGTTCAAGAAGTGAACCGAAAGCAAATCCCAAGCTCAAGCATGAAGGGAGTGGGTGGAAGAGACTAAGAGAAACCGATAATCATCCCAAGCAAAGAAAAATTCATTTGAATCAATTCAGAAAATTTTAGGTTGAAAAAGAGATCCACCGCGTGCAATGCCTATATTCCAGCCAATTCTAGTATTTATCTGTACATAATTTGAAGAAAACTCCATAAATAGAACTTGTAAAGCTCTGAGTTAGCTATGCGTAGGCAAAAATCTTGTATCAATCGAAGTTCGGAGAGCAAAGTTATGGCCAAAATATGAACAATGTATCGAAGGAATAGATTTTAGCGCTAATGAATAAGATAATTGAAGGTGCAAGAAATTATTGAATGTGATCGTAACCTAGATGGTCAGCGTGACAAGTTCTTTCCTTGTGGTCTTGGGTTCAATTCCCATGCCAAAGCAATCATCATCACCACAGCCAACAACCAACCGTGTGCCCCCTCTCTCTCTATTATTTATTTATTTAAATTTTTTGTTCTACACATTAAGGGTTCGTTTTGTACCGCTTCTACTAGTTTTATTTGTTTTTAATTCGAAGTTAGAGACGAAGGATTCAAGTACATAATGGAAGATTAATTTTTAGATTTAATTATTAGTTTACGCGCGCACTTCAATCTAAAGTTCTTAATTGATTTACTGCAATGTTAATTTATCGCATATAATTTATATGCTTAGATTATTAATTACTTTTTCTTTTTTAATTTATAAATAATATACGCTGTTTTATTTGTTAATTTTATCGTCTATGAATTTATTAGATATGTTTAGCTAGTTCGTTAGTTAGAGATGCGTAAGGAGCGGGTATGCCGACGCGATAATTTTTCGAACCCGAATTCAATTATAATTATTTTTTATAGGTTAATAGGTCATTATAAATCTGATTTTTTATTAAATTACTATCCTAGTATGCTAATCACATATTTTTATAATAAATTTAATAAAATCTTTTCGACAAAAGAACCAAACTAGTTTGAATCGTTATTTTTGCGCTAAACCCTAACTAGTTGACTTAGAGAGCGGTCTATACTCTGTAAATTAATTGGTTATGTATTTTTTTAGATTTCAAACTAGAGTGCACTATTTTCGGTATTAGTTTTAATCCTTACTTTTTGATACCGAAATCGTCAATTTTGTATTTTTACCGTCCGTTTTAGTTCGAATTGATTTCAATCATGTTTTAAGCTATTTGAATTAAATTGTGATTTTTACTTAATATTTCTAAACTCACTTTTAATAAAATATTTTGTAGTGTCAAGTACTACTTCACTTTAATAAACAAGTGTTTTCGGTAAAATTAAGTAATGCGAATTGATTCCATAATTAGTATTGGTATGTATAGGTCATGTCACACATGAATTATTACGAAAAACACAAGTTTATGAGATCAATTAGCTCGTGGATAGTAGGCTAATTTTTAAAAGAAAATTAATTAGAATAGGATTCCCGGTCCACCAAATTGCCCGTTGTGTTGCTCGAAACTTATGGATACCTCTAGCGCTTTTTATTCTTAATTTTAGTTAAACTTTTTCACGCTTTTAATTAATTTAGTACGCTGTTTTTAATGTTTATTTTATTTTGCTTTATTCCGTGTTCTTGTTATGCTCGTTTCATTTAGGATAGTAATGTTTCGCTACCTTTAAGATTAGTTTTAGTTGTATGTTTTATTTAGTTTTATCGCCATTAGTTATTTTATTATCAATTTACATTCCATTCTCTTCATATTTCATCTTTTCTATATTTTTCTCATATTCTTCTTAAAAAAGACTTTCCTAACTCAAAGAACTACCCTCGTCCCCATAGATCGACCTCTTACTTACTGAGTATTTATTACTTGACCGACCACATGCACTTGGGTGTAATAACTCGCGTTGTTTTCGCTGAGTCAATAGAGCACTAGGAAATCTAATATTAGCCATCTTATAAATGTTTTATTAAAGCTTCAATTACTGATTTTAAAAGTTAAAATTTTTCCAAACTAAATAGTTACATCTTTAGGATGTTTCTCATATCAAAATTCTTACAATTGCAACCCATATTTAATGTCAGGTGCACATGTAGTGACTTCTTAGTTCCCAGCGATTGAAAGGATGAGGTTTCATATTCTAGGTAAAACCAACTTTGCTCAAAACAAATTTCAATATATAATAGATTGTAATTTGTCCTCCATTTTTTATCATATATTTGGGTTTTCAGCCATATTATAACTAACCAATTCAATTAGCCATATATAGATATGGATCGATGCAAGATATTTTCCTATATTTTCAACAATTTATTTCCCCTGGTACTATTTTGTTGATTTCACTCTTTCAGTTTCTTTATTGCTTTATAGATTCAATTATATTATCCTCTCCTGCTATAAAGAAAAGCTTCAGCAAAAGGTATACATATATATTGTTGTCTCCTTACATGTTCAATTGGATGCTTAAATGAATGTACACAACATGTTCGATTGATTGCTACTTGTTACCTTGTTAACATTAACGAGTTTGGTAAGTTTTAGCAAAAGAACTAAAATTGTATGATTATTTGACAAGAATTATGAGTACATGAATTTACCAGTTTAGAATTCTAAGGAATGCAAAAACAAAAAGAAAGTAACATCTTCCATGACACATTTAAAGCAACGATGACAATATTATCCTTCTTCTCGAGCTATAATAGATATTTGAATCTGTTTGTTGCACCAAACTTCAACTTGTTTTATTCTTTCTTCGATTAAATTGTTTTTTTTTTGTTGTATTGAAGTGAAGTTTCTTTTTGTTTATGTTATCGAACAACTTGCTCTTATGGCACTCGCATGTTGCACATTATGTATTTGGTAACATGCCTCAAAGAAGGTGCCTAATCATATACTTTTTTATCCATTCGTTCGTTATTAATATAAGTTTTGGCAATATCATTGATCTATTTTAATATGTTGTGGCATCCAAAATCAAGAGAAGTATATCCTAACTTTACATGAAAAATGTAATTGTGGTGGTTATGATGGCTACTTGTAGATAAAGTTGCCTCAAATTTTACTTTATGAAACTTATCGTTATTATGCAAACATGGTGACAACAAAAAAAATCATCAAGAAGGAAGGCGTGGCTTAACTTACTTTTAGGCCTCGTTTGGTTCACGGATTTTGGCATTCGGAAAAGGAAAGTCATTCATTTCCTTTGTTTGGTAACCACAAATTTCGGAAAGGCTTTCCGATAGATAGGAAAATAGAGGGTAAAGCTATTCCACTCAAAGGGCATAGGATTCATTTTCCCCTCTAATTTCCCAACATTCATTACAAAAAATTTGAATATTAATATCCCTACCCAAATATGCTATTACCAAATTTACCCATTAATCTCTTTGGTGTACTTTTGAATTTTTATGATGTTATTTTTTACTTTAAAATATAAGGTTATTATTGATATATTTTTACTTTCCTTTCCTGTACCAACCAAACATCGAAAAGGAAATGAAATGGTATTTCCTAAATACTTTCCATGCTTTACCAAACACAAGAAAAGAAACTTGACAGAAAATTTAGTTTCCCACTTCTATGGGAAAGACAGCGAAATCGATTTCCTTTCCGTGAACCAAACGAGGCCTTAGATCAAACCAGTACACTATAGTTCCTTTTATATGTATATATAAAAAAAGAACTCATCATTATTATTATATATCTATGGACAGTCAATACATATATATTTATATATTATATATAATAGATACACAAGTATTATATATAAAAATAATGAAAGTAAATATATGTATATATAAAAATACATACAGACGTATTATATATATAGGGAGCATATCTCATACGGATTACTATTCACGGACCATCCGTACGGATTGGTCCGTTTGGCACGCTTACCGATGGAATTTTTCGATGAAATTTGGTGGGGATGTTCTTCAATGTGTGTAGAACATCTCCACCAAATTTCATCGAAAAATTCAATCGGGAAGTGGGTTAACTACATGATTGAAAAATATTGGATTTTATATATCTATTTTTGGACCAATATTTTTCAATCATGTAGTTAACCCACTTCCCGATTGAATTTTTCGATGAAATTTGGTGGAGATGTTCTACACACATTGAAGAACATCCCCACCAAATTTCATCGAAAAATTCCATCGGAAAGCATGCCAAACGGACCAATCCGTATGGATGGTCCGTGAACAGTAATCCGCATGAGATATTTGCCCTATATATATATATATGTATCTTATGTTTATGTACAATATTTATTTTTATGGACTTTGGTCGTCACCCCCAATTCCAGCTACTATTGTCCACAGTCGCCATCTCTTATTAGAGCTCTGGCGACCATTGCTAAAGTCTAGTGAGGTCGTCACTAGAGCTTCGCCATTAGGCATTGTGGCAGGAGGTTCAAATGAATTTTACAAACTAGCCAAACAAACAAATTTTGAATTATAATAGAATTTCAAATGAAAACTACATACGATCAAAACAATAGCATTATAATTCTATGATTTAAAGTGTGTATCTTTGATGATTTTAATAGAATTTTAAAACTGTGTAATTAAACTCACCCTAAAGAAAATTGAATTGAGTTATAGTTCATGTATCTTTGATGATTTTGTATTGCAGATTATGTAGCAATATATAATGTCCGTTCTTAATTAAGAATTAAAAGGGGTACGTACTTTTTACTCTTATATTGCTTGCCTATTCTTGGTTACGTTATGTTCTTTGGTTTTGGCGAAAGCTTATATGATATTTGTTATTTGCAGGTTCGCTTTTTACAATTGCAAATCATTAACAATAGATAATCATACTTTTATCGGAAGCATTATTCTTCTACAAAATATTGTAGCAGAAATGCCTCTTTAACTTTAAACGCCAGTCCTACAAAATATTGTAAACTGCATTGAAAATATGTGATAATTATGTTCAACATGCCCTTTTCTTCCTTCATTGTTATTTTATTGTATGTATCTTTTGATACTTTCTATATTAAGGAAATTGGCATTACTTCTGTGTATTTATCCTATATTCTTCTTATTTCTTGAGTCCTACTTTGGATAGCATGTTTCGATTAGTAGTCCAGGATTCATCAATAATTGAATCCTACAAAGTTATTTGTTGTTGGATATGCTGAATGTTGTCATGAATTTGGAACTTGAAAAGAAGTATGAGAAAATGAAACTAAAATTGTTATTTCTTCTTCTTCTTCTTCTTCTTCTTCTTCTTCTTCTTTGTTATTATTTTACAAATTCACACCGATTTTATTTTATGACTTTTTTTTATTTTGCATATTTGTTGATGTTTCTATTTCTCATTAATGATATTGCCTTTTAAAACACGCATTTTTCTAATATGCCCACGATCGTGTGGGTTATAAGCTAGTTACTTATTATTATTATTATTATTATCTTTGTAGAGAAAACTCAAACTTTAAAATGGATTTTTTTTTAAAGAAATCTTTATTGCAAAATTTTACGATGAATGTTTTGAACAAATTAAGTTCCATCTACATATAGAATAACCGAAAATCCTCAAAGATAAATAATTTGATAAAATTTCATTTTGCATGATTATTGGTGGTTTCCATTTATATAAATCTTTATAAGTGATGGCAGATTTCTGACCAGAACTTTTTTTTTTCCCTTTGATACATTTTTCCCCATCCTTTTATTTAAACGGTTAAATGCACTTGATTGAAGGCATTATCATCCAAAAGGAAAGAACATATATATATATATGCATACTTGTCATAGTAAAATTATGTAGCAACCTGATCGAATTTATAGAGATTATAGGAAGGATTTATCACTGTAGCTCCCTAATCTAATCTAATATGCATTTTGATTTGCGTTAATTGGATTGCAGTGTTTAAGACCCAAATCCTATTCCCCAGAATCGTATTAAAAGAAAAAGAAGAAATTAAAAACCCTACTACTACGTACGTACTATCAATCACCTAATTCAAATTTATCGATCGCTCGCTTCCTCCCTCCGATTCAGATTCATTCTCCTTCCACCTTAATTACGGCCGGCAATTTGATGAAGAAGATGACGGTGGGCCAGCAGCGAAAGGCAATGAAGAAACTGAATTTGTCGCCGTTGTTTGTGTGGCATAAGAAGACAGAGAAGCAGAAGAAGATAGCCACCCAGTGTGAAACCACCGAGAAGAAGAAGAAGAAGAGGCTGCTGAGAGAAGAATTCCAAACACTTAAGAAGAAAAGAGAGGAAAGCATAGCTAATAGGTCTGTTTTTCTTCTTCAAAAATCAAGCGAACGTGAAGAAGAAATTATTAGAAGTAGCAGCGGCAGCAGCAGCAGCTTAAACCAAAACGTAAACCTAATGAACAGTGACTTCGAAAAGAGAGAGAAAGATTTCGACTTTCATCAAATCAAACTTGGGGCTGAGATTAGACTGCGTGAAGGCCGTCCAAAGGTCATTGACAAACTATTATTTATCATAATCCATCATCCTCAACTCAATACTAATTTTCATGATATCGAAGAAATTATTGAAGGTTGTGAGAAATTACAACTTTGCGAGCAAATAAAATTGCTCATAGAGTTAGACACACCAACCCATAAACAGTACTGGGAGGCAGTTTTAATTATTTGTGAATGGCACCTAGCTGAATGTCAGCAAAAGGAACAAGCCCGGCTGCATTCAGGTATTGAACTAGATGTTAAGAATCTCTTGCAATCAAAAACCTATCTTGAATTGGAAGAATTAAAAACCGACATCGACTCACAGATGCGCTCTGGTACCGCCAAGGTTGTCGAGTATTGGGAAGCTGTTCTTAAGCATCTCCGCTTCTACATGGCCATGGCTTTTATCAAGGAGGAAATCTGCCTATGTGATGCTGGAAGTAGAATGGATGTTGTTCGAGCTCTTTCTTTAGAGCCCACGTTGTGTAAAGAAGATATTATCAATCCACTGGCAACACAAGAACAAGAGCAAGGGGCTGCTGCTGGATTACATTCCCCGCAGCTGTTGCATTGTCACGATGAATATGAAGTTCATGACCCTATAGAGGACATGGCTATATTGGAACAAAAGCGTATCGCCATGATGAAAGAACAAGAATCAAAAGCTGATGTAGTTTTCCTTGATTCCAAGGTCTACTGGTGGCATGACAAGTACAGGCCTAGAAAGCCCAAGTATTACAATAGCGTTCACACTGGGAATGGATGGAACAGATACAACCGAGTTCACTATGATCGTGGCAACCCACCACCAAAGATGGTGCTAGGATACAAGTTCAATATATTATATCCCGATCGTCTTGAAAAAACTACAGCTCCTGTTTTCACCGCAGAAAAGGATGGAGAGAGGCCCAAGACTTGCATCTTAAGGTTCCATGCTGGTCCGCCGTACAAGGATATCGTGTTCCGGATTGTTAACAAAGAGTGGGAATATTCTCGCAAGAAAGGGTTCAAGTGCACGTTTGAACGAGGTATTCTGCAATTACATTTCAACTTCAAGCAATGCGGGTACCGCCGGTGATTACTTTTAAGCGTGCTATTTGCAGTTCAGCTATGTCTGCTTGTACAACTTTTAACCATTTGGAATTTTCTGTGACCATATTTTATGTTATGATTATGATGCAAAGCCTGTCCAATGGTCTTGTTGCTTTTGCCCAGTGTTGTGCTATTACAAATCTATAATTTTCTGTTACCATGTTCTATATTAAGACGCAAAGCTTGTTTAATCAATGTATATTATTTGTAGATCGAGCCGGCCCTGGGGCTGGGCAGGTAGGGCGACCATCCAGAGCTCCAAAGTGAAGAGGGACACCAACTTTTTTTATATGTGCATATATATGTTAAAAAGAATTAATTAATAAGGTATCTTTGCAAGGAAACAATTGCAATTTTTCTATATATATTTGAGTTCTATTTTGATGCAGCAGAGTTCGTTTTATTGGATAATGATGAATTGAGAAGATCTTGCATAAATCTTGAAAATGCTTTAAAAGTTGCTGATGTTTCTGGTGTTAATGTAAATTGTTTATATTCAGAATGACAAGTATTGCAATTAATGTTACCAAGTGAATAATACGAAACAAATCAACTATGAACATCTATTAAAATTATAGAGTTTGCACAAGATACGGAGTTTTTTCATGTGATGCTTATTTATAAACTACTTTTGACTTTACCTTTGACTGTGGTATCTATAGAATGGAGTTTTTTCAAATTAAAACTATTAAATCCTTACTTACGAACCACTATGAGTCAAAATAGATTGAATGGATTAGCAATTTTATATATTGAAAATGACATCTCAGAACATCTTGATTGTGGAAATATAATTGATGATTTTGCTGCTCAAAATACAAGAAGTCATTTTAAGTGATTGTTTTGATCAAAATTTTATTGTTACTTTTATTTTGTAGGTACGTTTTAGCATATGGTATTGTTTTGGAGCATCTAAAAACTTTCTGGAAGATGAAATACACATTCGTTGTATTAGTTTTGATATTATGTAAACTCGTATATTTTGACATGAAACTTGTAAACACTTTGAATTCTTAATCGTAATGTGTTTATTTTGACATGAAAATTGTAAACACTTTGAATTTTTAATTGTAAATTTGTAATGTGATTTTGGTGAAATTAAACTCTTTTCATTGAAATAAAACAATTTATTTTTTTAATATAAAAAATTTACATATTTATTTAAAGGCGGCATCATTTTAGAATTTCACCCCTGGCCTATAAAAGGCATTCTCTTTACTTTAAATATATATAGATTTAAAACTCACCAAAATCGAATCCAAGATGCTTGTATAGGTCCACAAACAGGACAGTCAAAAGGATACACAAGAACCCATTTTGTAATGAATTAGACTAAAAGTAAGAGAGGAAGAAAGAAGAGCTAGAACGTAAAGCAAGCGACCAAAAGATTAGGGTAAATAATTTTGCTTTGGCTAGCTTTTGCTTTAGGACGCTGGAGAAAAGAAACATACAACTTCAAAACCAACTCAAATTTCAGTCAATGAAAATCTTAAACAAGGAGCAAATTAAGTTATGTCTCCTTCAAAATTCTTCACAATTTTCTGAAATGAACAAATATGAGACTATGAGAGAGTAACAAATATGACACAGAGAATCACAGGCAAAGCTCAAGTTTATAAAAGATGACTCGACCAAATTAACAACTAGCTGTTACAAATCTTCTTCTTCTAGGCACTAATAAATCTCGGGTGCGATACGTATTTTTTGTTTGAGAGAAAATCTCAAGACAGGACCAGTAATCAAGGTTGAATGTGCAGTATGCTTCAGGCCAGTGTAACAAATTCACAATTTTAATTAGTTGACTGCCAATCTTTCCGAATATCAAAGCTATAGTTGATCTCCAAGTAACATTTGTTGTCATCATCAAGAAACTGTAAACACAGAAATAAGGTAAGACAGATGAGATTAATTAGGATTAAAATTCAATTAGGCTAACCTCCCAGCCCTATAATCCAAATTGAGCTTCACATGAATGCCTTATTCACATTTTATTTTTGATGAGCAAGAATATAGCTAGTTGCAAATGAGGCAAAATTAATTGTCCAATTTGAATTTGTAGGATGTGGCAGAGACATTATTTAGTGTCAATTGACATTTTCAAGAAAAACTGTGGAGCCATCAATGGAGAAAAAGTAACAAAATTGAAACCAACCCACAGAAAGAAAAGTTGTGGGTTATGCTTTTCTTATCCATAATCATGAAAGGACAGAAAGTGGTCCCTAATACATACTCAACTCAGCTCAGATTGAGTTATTGCAGCACATGTAAAAGAACAAAAGAAGAAAACTATATTCATTGGCAATGCAGTACCCCAACCCCACCATTCAATAGAAATACAAGCACACCGTTAAAGCTCTCTCTGGTAAGTAGAGAGGAATTAATAAATTTGTTGGTTTGCCAATAATTGTTACAATCACAAGCACGTCGTAGCAATAACAAATTAGTTGAAGAGAGTTTACCTTTGTTTTAGCTGAGTATGTTCCTCTAGCAAACATGCCGGAAGGAGTAGTCTCTTCCGGCATTTCATGTGTATAAGGTTCTTGTTGAGGACTGAATGTTCCAATCATTTCTTTTGTGCTGTCCACTGTAAAATGAAGTTTCATGTAAGATATAACAACTATTTCCACTACATCAATCTCAATTCTTTCATGTAAGAATTGGACACATCACACACGCCTGGAAGAGAGAGGTCAGTAGCTTACCCTTGACACCAGTTTTCCAAACTGTGTTCCTGTATTTGAGGCCAGATACAATGTTATTGCTGACCTGGAAGGTGAATTGTAGGCTGTAACGGCAACCTTCCTTCAACGTAAACCACGAGCCTTTTGGATTTCCAGACTCAGGGAGTGGAAGAAATATATCGGCTCTACCCGGGGACTTAATTGCAAGGCTCAAAATCTTAACCTCTGGATCTAGAGTCTCTACAACGTTCAGCCAGTGATTTATACAAATAAATAATGTCAGTGCAATGCTTAGCTTTTCCATTAAAAACCACAGCCTATTGATTTATACTCAAATGACTTTTCTTCTACTATTATATTAAAGGAATTCTGCAGTTGGTGAAAACAATCATATTGATATTTGGATAATAGATATATATATATACACTAACCCACCATTTGCGATCTTTCACTATTGCATAATTAAGAACATAATATCTACTCTTGAATTTCAGACCAACAGCCACTCCAAGCGAAATCATTTCAAGCTTAACTTCACATTTAAAATACATAAATAAAAAAATAAAAAAGGGGGGCATTTTAAGCGAAATCATTTGTTCAATCGAACAACCAAATAAATTAGAACACATAAAAAGAAAATCTAGATACACACACTGGAGGGTTGGATATTGAAAGAATTTATGTGAATTCATGGGTACAGTTCCCAAGAAAGATATAACAATAAGAAACAGTGAACATTGCTACTGAACCCAAAAAATATGTCAAAAATTTAGATTTGTGTCACCATCCAAATATTAATTTACAGACAATATCAAGCGTACGTTAATGGTGATGAATTCCATATTAAGAAAGAAAGAAATAGAACTACCTCCAACAGAGTTGATATCCACACTTCCAAGAAGTTGTTCTTTCCACCTCGTCAAGCTCTCATCATCCTAAAATTCTCAAAATGTTTAAAATCAAATCTAGCAATGTTGTTTTGATAATACTAAATTGGGAACAGAGTCATGCCAATTGCCAAGAACATAATAAAGAAATAGGATATTATGCAAAATCAAACCTTATCCTTCTCAAACTGCTCTTTGAGAGTGCATTGAGGCCCCAATTGTACTTGGATCTTGCCCTCAACATCTTCTTCATCGTCACTCGTCTCTCTGTTTATCTTATTTTCTTCTCCTGATTCACCACCAACCTTAGACTCTTCCCCTCCTATACTTCTATTATTATTTTTAGCCTCCCCTTCACCACCTCCCTCCTTATTTTCATCCAACCCCATGCTTTTGGAACTTGAAACAACTCCAACCGCCAAAGACATCAACAACAACAACTCCTCATTCAACACTAGAAAAAATTGAACTCACATTCATTCACCCAATGTAATGTGATGCAATACAATAAGGAGAACAACAAAGGAGAAAAGAACACAAAGATGAAACAAATACACGCTAGAAATCAAGAATCTCCCTTATAAAGAAACAAGAGAATATGGGTGAAGCGGAAGCCCCAATTGGAAAGATTTATTATTATTATTATTATAGTCAGAGAGAGAGAGAGTGTATTTTAATAGAAGAGTGACCTGGGTCAAAGAATCCAAGAAGAAGATTAAAGAAACCAAAAGGAAGAATACCCACAAAAGAATAAACCTTGTAAAAGGAGAAAAGAAAAGAGAGGAGAGAGAGAGAGAGGGAAAATTTAGAGGGTGGGGTTGATGAAATGGTCTTGTGGTGATCCGGTATTGTGAGTGAGGGAGGAAAATAAATGAAGGGAAAATGGGAAATGAAGAGAGGTGAGATGAGATCGTGAGGGTCACTACTTAGTGCACTAGCTTCCATGAATAAGAATAATACCACCACGATTCGAGGAGACTTTTGAACACATGAGCCATGCCAGCCTAGCTAATTAGGATTATTGGGTCGATAATTTATAGATACCCATGCCTCCCCCCCCGGACCTGTTTTTTCATGATTGAATTGAATTGGTTTAACATTTTTACATTCCTCCCCTCATCCTCTTCTATTGTGTATCTCAATTCAACCCTTACCTTCACGACACGGCGATGGTTGTTACTTTCAGCCTTTGAGGCTCACGTGATTCAATTCTCACTACGGATGATCGACCACTTACGAGTGCGAATGCAAGTAGCGTTGAGAGAATTTTTGATTAAATATTTTTTTTATTGAAACAAAATTGAGAACATTTATATTGTACACGTTTCACCGGTGACAGCCACGTTCTAAAAGTAAAAAGAAAATATAATACTTTTTAAGGGTGTTTTTGTGCTAATAGGAAAGATTCAAGTGTATCTATTGTGTCTTTCATAATCAATATATGTCTTTTATTATGCAGATAATCGTCACAATAATATGAATGTCAAATTTGTGTAACGAGTTCATTGAATTTTAGATGTCATGTTCATATTTATGTCCATGTTTCATAATTCCTTTGATCCAATGTGAATTTGTGTTAAAGTGTCACACATGTTGAGTAAATATATGTATGATTGGGGTTTAAGAGTAAGAAAATTATTTAGTAGGAAAATTACAATAAAGTATATAGTTAAGAGTGATAGACATGTTAAAGTCTCACACATGTTGAATAAGTATATGTATGATTGGGCTTTAAGAGTAAGAAAATTACAATAAAGTATGGTTAAAAAATTAGGTAACACTATGATGTCGGAATTTTTCAAGATTGACTCTAATAATTTCAATCAATAAGTTATTAAGAATAAAACTTAAATTAGGTACAACTATGATGTCTTAATTTTTCAAGATTGACTCTAATAATTTCAACCAACCAGTTATGAAGAATAAAACTTAAATTAGTTACCACTATGATGTCTGAATTTTTCTAAATTGACTCTAATAATTTCAATCAATCAGTTATGAAGAATAAAACTTGAATAAATTAATTTTATCAATAAAACACTTAATTTAAAATATTTAAAAATAAAAACTTTTAATTGAAGCTTTGGTTTCTTCTTGTTTTTCCACGTTGACCAAGGCATATTGGTTTGAATAGTTTCTAAGGTTGGAGTTACTCATGGAAGAGGACGTATGTTTCTAGAGATTACTTTCTTAGTTCGATCTAGATTTGGGATTTCTTTGCAATTTCTCCTCGTTAAGTTTCTCCAGATCTATTAGTAGGGTCTGTTTGTCTCATTTTGTTCTTGGTATGTTCTTGTTGTTATGTTTCTCAAAATCCATTAGTAGGATATGTTTGTTTCTTTTTGTTCTCGGTATGTGCTTGTTCTTGGTGTTGTAGTTGCGGCTTTGACTTTTTCTAATGTCAAATAAAAGAAAAAAAAAATTAAGACTATAAATGATACTTGCTAATTTTAGGTGGCGTTTATTTTCTAGTCTGAATCTAAATGTTGAATCTGAAAACTAAAAACTTGTCATAAAGTTTGAAAAATTGAATCCAAAAAATCTGTTTATTTTATTTTTGAATGTCACAACTAAAAATGTGTTATTTGTTTGAATATATCAAATCTAAATCCTAAATAAATGTTATTTAAATAATTTTGCCTTTATTATAAAAATTAATACATCTAGAAAAAAGGGGACAAAAGATATATTTTATCTTTTTAAAACTTAAGTGTTTAGACTTCAAATAAAAGAAATTCATAATTTTTAAGAAACAAATTAAGTAATCAAATATAACTTTTTAAACTCACCAAATATATTTTAAATCTCTAAAATTTAATGGACCGCACATTTAAATTAAATTTTAGAGGTGCATACAACCGATGCGTTAAATAATAATGCCTAAAATCTTAGATACGGTTTGAACATGTCCCTCGTGAAATGATACGGGGGGCCCACTTGTGATTTTTCTTTTGTAAAGAAACAAAATTATAGGGCTGGGAAAAAAAAACCAGGAACCGGGGAACCGATAAGAACCGAACCGATAAAAGCCGGTTCGGTTCGGTTCTTGAAAATATGTTACTAGTTTTAACGGTTCGGTTCTTATTAAAGAATTAACGGTTCGGTTCTTGGTTCTTCATATTTTGTATCCGTAAGAACCGTTAAGGAACCATTATCTCAATTTATAATTTTACATATATATATATATATATATTATATATATATATATATAATTATTATATAATATAATATGTACTTAATTGATAATAATAAAAGAAATCTAACAAAACACATAAAACAATCCCCTCAGGAGACAAGGCCTCAGTCTCCACTTTCTTTTCTTTTGCCCGAAAGAAACCCTAGCCCCAACTCTCAGCCGCCGTCGACTTCGCTGTCTCAACTCCGTCTCAGCCCCGTTCCTATGTACCCGTCTCACCATCGACGACTTCTCAGCCCCAATCCCGTCACAGGTACTCGTCTCTATATCTCTCTTTATCTATCTCCGCCTCTCTATCTATCTATATTTATCTCCGTCGCTGCGCTCTCTCTATTTATCTCCGTCACAGCTCTCTCTCTCTATTTATCTTGTATCAGTGTATCACTATCTACTCCATTTTCGAGCTTTCATTGTTTATTTCTTTTTCTTTTTTTAAATCTGCCTTATGTTCCGGGTTCCCCTAAATTTTAGGATTACTTGTTGCTTTGGTATGCTGGAAGAGTTACTTTCCTTTTCCTTTTTCTCCATCTGATCTATTTAGTAATTACGAGTAAACTGATTAATTATAAGCATGGCTCTGTTTGGGTTACTTCCTTTGTTTGGGTGAAGAAGAATAACATTATTATTTATTCTCAATCATCCGGTGCTTCTCAGAAAAACAAAAAATAAAAAAAGTCCAGTGCTGCTTTTTTTCCATAATTTTTTTTGTCTAGATTTTGTCATTATATTAGGACTTCTCTTAATTATTATTTCATTCTCTTTCCTTTTCTCTAACCTGCACGATTATCATCTTTAGTTAAGATGTACACATTTTTTTAGGCAAGGAATTACATTAAACGATTAATCATTTTAATATTACTTTAATTAAAATAATTCTGATTTTCTGATGTTCATTATAGTTAAAAATATGACATACAAATAATAAGTAGTCTTAATTAGTAGTTGGTTAAAAAACATAGTTATATTTTAATAATTTTGATTTCTGAATTTAAAAACAGTTTACTATACAGATAATAAGAATATCGTATAGCTACATATATACTTAAAAGTACATAAATTTAAGGAAAATGTGAAAGAATGAGATTTCCAACTTATTTTCCAACTTAAAAGTACATAAAAACAGCTTACTATATACATAATAAGAATATCATTACATTACTAAACTTATTTTCCAACTTCCAAATACAAATGGATATGTTCTGCTGTTATTTTAATGTACTAATCAATTAGAGTGAATAATCATGTTAACCTTCACATTTAGCGGGTTAATAAATCTAAACATGATAAATGTGGCTATTAAAAATTAGGTGGCCAGTGGCCTCACATTTTCCTCTTCAGTTGAGGCATTGATTTGTCTACAAAATTGGTTGAAGTCAGACTCAATTACAAACCTAGGGTATTCTCCTACCCCCGAGGAAATGGAGTGGTTAGAAAACACTGAACAAGGTACTTCACCACTTTTAAAATTCAATGTAATTTAAATACCAATCAATAGATAATTCATAATTTCATTTGAATTGGAAAATTAGTTGTTTACTTGTTTTATTGATTGGCTAATGTAGAGTTTGAGCAAGAAGAGAAAGAAGAAAGAGAAAAGAAGGAGAAACAAAAAGAAGAGAAGAAAAGTAAAGTAGCAAAGGGAAGTAAAGGGTCTGACGCCGGAAATGCCTCAAAAACTTAATGTCTTAATTTGAAGTTGCATGAATTAATTCTATGTTATTGCTTTTGAAGACTTGAACTATTGAACATGTGTATGTTTTGAAGACTTGACTTGAAGTTTGAATTTTACTTGTTGGACTGCCTACTGTTGAACATGTGTATGTTTTGAAGACTTGACTTGAAGTTTGAATTTTACTTGTTTTATTGATTAGCTAATTTATAGGATTTATATGTGATTATTTGCTTACCAGCTATTGGGAATTTATAGGTGATATTTGCTTACCAGCTACTGCCTACTGAGAATTTATTGGTGATTATTTGCTTACCAGTAGCTACTGGGATAGTTCAAATTTCAGTCAAATTGTTAACGGTTCTTCACTGAAGAACCGGTTTATAAACGGTTCTTAAATAGATATTGGTTCCTAATTATTATTCGGTTAATTTAAGTTTTGCGGTTAATTTTTAATAACGGTTTTTTTTTTGTTAATGGTTAACCAATAACCTCAAGGAACCGAACCGTTATAACCGGTTCGGTTCTTAAACGGTTCTTCACTAAAATATAGTTGGAACCGAACCGTTATAATATTAACAGTTCTTCAAACGGTTCTTCGTAAAATTACTAAGAACCGAACCGGTCCCACCCCTACAAAATTATCCGTGGATTGAAGTTGAATTCTTGCTCCAACATTTTCAATAGCGTCTCTCCACAGAAAAATCGAGTTATGGTAAAGATAATGCTTCTGTCCAAAAAAAGAATAAAAAATTCCTAACTTCTAAGCAACATTTCTTTTCCATGTTATTGTTTTCTTTGACAGTAAACTCTTTCCTAAACACTTTCAATATTTTATTTCGTAATTTGACACAATCTTAATCTTAATCTGGGGTTGATTCAATTAACGACCAAAAACGGTCCCTGAATGTTGTTCTCGATTGCTAATATATCAATTATGTCAACTAATTGATTTGATAGTTAAATTTTTGTATATTATTATGGTTTCGTTTGATCATTGATGATAACATAAAAATAAATAAAAATATTTGATTTGTGTAAGAAGATAAAAAATAAGTTGAGATGCATCCTCATTTTTATGAGTAAATATCATCTTCTTTCATTATTTCTTGTGAAAAAAAAATTCTTTTTTAACCAACCAAAAATTAATAATTGGGTGATTTAGACTTTGGGTGCCGTTTGTTCATGCATATTAGACGTTGTGTGTCAAAGTTTTGCATAATAGGTGTTTTGGTTCCGTTTTGGACAAAATCCTTTAGTCAACGTAGTCAACCATTAGCTCGGTTAATTATTAACCCAATTTACCCATTTTACCCATAAAAAAAGATAAAATATATTGCTCTTGCTTAGAGTATAAAGGAAAAAATAAACTATTATTTTTACTTGAATGAAAATTTTAAAATGGGTAAACCAAACATGATTCTTTTTTAAAAAAAAGCATCCAAAAATATTTTATTAAAACCCAACTAAACAATACGTGACGCCTACTGTTTGTTAGTAATTTTAACATTTTAAAATATTTTAATACTTTTATGATACTATTCTAACCAAAGAAAAAATTCTGAGCATATATAATGTAATATTTTTGTTTATTTAATTAAAGTGGATGTACTTATTAATTTAGTGGATTTTTTAATATTAAATCACTAATAAAATAGTATTTATAAAATTAAATTAATAATATTTTTTTGTCAATCTATTCACACTGCGGATTAATATAGTGGGCAATGCGGATTAATTTAGCAAAGCATATTAGTTGCAGATATTGCATATAGAAGTAAAATCACCCTAATTTTTTTAGCAATAGAAATACTTATGTTTGGTACACTATTTTAAAAAAAAATACTTAAAAATTTCATAATTCTATTTTATTATCTTTTCGAAATTGGTTTTTCCTTACTTCTAATTTTTTGAATTTTTTTTACTTATTAAAGGTGTATTGTTAGATGTGAAATAAGTTTTAAATATTAAATTTTAAAACTTAAACCAAACATAATTTTTTAATATAAATTAAAAAATAATTTTATAAAGCCGAACCAAACGGACCTCTAAGTTTCTGGTTCAAGCATTAATTGTTTTAAATAGAATATTTATCATTTTCTCAATATATATTTAATATAAGAGAAATGTTATTGTACTTCTGAGTTTTTTCGGATTTATATGATTTTGATTTATATGATTTTCTTTTCAATATCATATAATCCTTTATGTCTTTTGGATATGACTTGATATTTGTGCTTGGTGATTTATCTATATTTTGACGTATTCTCGTAACTTTTTAAGTGGATGATGCACATTGTATGATTATATATAAAAAGAACATTAAAAAAATATTAATCTATTAACCATATTCTAGTCGTACTGTGTCTTCATTTTTAAAATTTGCCGTCTTCACATGTACTTACAATACCCGATATGACATATGTGTTCCTGTGTCTGCAGTGGCGGACCTATGTTGGGGTCCGTCTCCTGAAATTTTGGAATTTTTTTTTACCCATATTTGATATTAATTTATTTATACATATAATGTATGTGCTATTATAATATATAATTTAAGCAGATATATTTAACACTAAGGTAAGTTGGTCTCATAGTTAGGATTAAAAATAACATTATTTAAACACTAGTTCAAATAAATAGCAACTTTTACATTTTTTTTATTTAAGTGAAGTCCATAGACTTTAATTTACCCAAATAAAATTACTAGTTTTAATATTAATATAAGAGAGATGTTACTATTTGACCTATAATAGTAGCATTTATATGTCAAAATTTATTCCTTAAAAGGTATAAGAATTATACCTAACATTATCTATGAATTCAAACATAGTCCAAAAATATTTTCGAAAGAAGGCAATAGTGAAAATATGCGGTCTTTCTATATAATAAGTACATAATCAGCTATGGCTTCTAGGCTTGACAGTGCCATGTGTAGCTCTGATTGGTTTGATTGTTGGCAATCAGTCAGTTGCACTGCTCTTAACAGAATTGCTTCATACCATACTCCTCTCTTGTTTCATTCTAATAATGAGACAGTTAATGGCCCTAAGCCATTCAGATTTTCTTCTGCCTGGATTCTGCATTTTTCTTTTGATGAGGTGGTTACCAAAGCCTGGGCTAAAGAGGTTCCAGCAACTTGTCCTATGGTCATCATGCAATTAAAATTGAAGCAACTCAAACAAGATTTGAAAATTTGGAATTCTGAAGTTTTTGGTGATGTTAATGTTAAAGTCAAACAAGCCAATGACCAACTTCAACAAATCCATGAGCAAATAGAGTCTGCTGGCCACTCTAATGCATTGGATATATTGGAAACTGAGGCATAGGCTAATTTAATGCAAGCTCTTCATATTCAATAAAGGTTTTGGAAATAGAAGGCTAGAATCAATTGGCTCAAGGATGGGGACAAAAACACTACTTTCTTCCATAGAATTGCTAGACAAAGATGGGCTTCTAATAAAATTGTTTCTCTTAAACATGAAGGCAGAACCTTGCAAGATCCCTCACAGCTCAAAAATCATATAGTCAGCTACTTCCAAAGTATGTACAACTCTCATACTCAGACTCATGACTACTCGTTGGTTCATGAAGTCATTCCTCAATTGGTCACTGATTTTGACAATGATATGTTATGTGCTATTCCTTCTGATGAAGAAATCAAAAGAGCAGTTTTTTCTCTGAAACCCCAACTCTGCCCCTGGCCCTGATGGTTTCTCTGGTTCTCTGTACCACAACTGTTGGCATATTGTGGGAGCATGTGTTTGCAAAGCCATTAAATCCTTCTTTTTGAATGGCTGGATTCTCCCTGGATTTAACTCTAATTTCATAACTCTTATCCCCAAAACCCCCAGTGCTGATACCATTACCAACTTCAGACCCATTGCCCTTGCTAATTTCATATTTAAGATTATTCCCAAAATCCTAAGTGAAAGGTTAGCTACCATAGCCCCCAACCTCATCTCTTATCAGCAAAATGGTTTCATTAAAGGGAGACATATTCACAATTCCATTGGGGTGACATCTGAATGCTTCAACATGCTGGATAGGAAAAACATTGATGGTAACATTGCCATTAAAATTGATATTGCTAAGGCCTTTGACACCCTTGATTTGGGTTTTCTTTTGGAAGTTCTTCAAACTTTTGGCTTCAGCAATATTTTCATCAAATGGATATCCTGTCTTCTTCAATCTGCCAAACTGTCTATTCTTGTTAATGGCACTCCCTGTGGTTTCTTCAATTGCTCAAGGGGTGTTAGACAGGGAGACCCTCTGAGCCTCATTCTTTTCTGTTTGGCTGAGGAAGTGCTAAGCAGATACATAAGTAAGTTAGCCAATGAGGGAGCTCTCAAGCCTATATCCTCTCCCAAAAGCTGTGATGCCCCCACACACTCCCTCTAAGCAGATGATGTAATGATTTTTTGCAGAGGTGATAAGAAAAATTTGATGATCATTCAAAAAAAATTGACTGATTATGCTAAGGTTTCTAGCCAGAACATCAATTATCAAAAGAGTCAAATTTACTTTGGTAAATATGCTATGCAAAGAAAATCTGCTATTACCTCTTTGTTAGGAATGACTGCTGGTTCATCCCCCTTTTGCTATCTTGGTGTGCCTATTTTTAAAGGCAAACCAAAGACTAGCCACCTTCAACCTATTGCTGACAAAATCAGGATCAAATTGGAAGGATGGAAAGGAAAAATTATGTCTTTTGCTGGCAGAGCTGAGCTTATAAAATCTGTGGCTGTGCCTATGCTTCTTCACTCTTTTATGGTGTACTCTTGGCCAGCAAAACTCTCAAAAACAGTGAATACTTGGCTGAGGAACTTCTTATGGTCTGGTGAGATTTACACCAGAAAATTGGTGACTGCCAGTTGGCACTCCATTTGCAAGCCCAAGCTCCATGGGGGGTTAGGTATGAGAGATACTAAACTGTTGAACATGGCTGGTCTCCTCAAACACACATGGGATATCCTTCACTCTAACAGCCAATGGAGCAATCTTGTGAAGAAGAGATTCAATATTATGAACATCAGTGCCCCCAATACTTACAAAGTGTCCTCTTTGTGGCCTGGTTTCAAACATGCTCTGTAAGTTATCAAAGCCCAAGCTAGATGGGTGGTAGGCAATGGAAATACTATAAATATATGGGAGGACATGTGGTTACCTTCCTCCCCTATTACCTGTCCTCCTGCTCTTCTCCAAAAAAGCAATAATGTAAGTAGCTTCATCTTTGACAGGAAATGGTATGTGCCATCATGGTTCAAGCATCAATTTCCTTTCTTGGTTAATGAAATCACCCAAATTCAGTTACCTTCCAAAAGCAAGGGTGATAGATTGATATGGCCACACACTCCAAAAGGTTCTTTATCTTTTAAAAATGCCTACTTGTTTATATGCAACAGCAATCAGGTTCATTGGACCTCCCAAATCTGGAAAACATTCATACCTCCTAGAATCTCTTGCCACACCTGGAAAATCCTACAAAACAAAGTCCCAACTCAAGATAACTTGCAGAAAAGATGCATGGTCATTGTGTCTAGGTGTGAGATATGCCTATCCAACTGTGATAGTGTGGAACATGTTTTCCTCAAGTGTCCCTATGCCATCTCTTTGTGGAATTGGTTGTTTGATACATTTCAAATAACCATTTATGTCCCTCAAAATATTTTAATTCTTTGGAAAGCTATTTGCACAGTCAAGCTAAGTCCTCAATTACACAATCTTTGGATATGTGGCTGCCTTCTTACCTTTCACCTGATCTGGGAGTCTAAAAACATGGCTATTTTTTACCTCAAAAGGCCTGTTATTTCTAGAACCATACACCATTTAAAAGGATGGCTCAAGGAGCTCTCTCAATTCATGAAGGGCTGCATGCAAAACTGTGTGAAAGACTTGTCTATCCTTCATAAACTGGGTGTTAAAGGTCAATGCCAATCTGCTCTAAAAATTGTGGAAATCACCTGGTCTCCCCCTCACCTTAGTTAGGGCCAAAGTTAACATAGATGGCATGGCTCTTGGCACCCCTGGAAGAGCTGCCATTGGTGGTATATTCAGGAACTACAGGGGCTTTTCTAAAGGCAGTTTCTGCAAGTACATAGGCATACATAATGCCTTTTTTGCTGAACTTGAAGCATTCATCACTGCTGTGGATATTGCTTGGTCCAAGAATTGGAAGAAAGTTTGGTTTGAATTAGACTCCATGACAGTTGTTAAATGCACTCAGAATGCTACTTTTAATCCTCCTTGGCAACTGTTAAACAAATGGTCCAATTGCCAAACTCAACTCAAAAGTATGCAACATCATATTTCTCACATCTTCAGGGAAGGAAACAAAGCTGCTGATATGTTGTCAAAACTGGGATTAAAGGAACCAAATCTAAAATGGTGGAACTCTCACCCAGCTCAAGTTGACTACATTCTTGCTAATGAATATGCTGCTCTCCCCAATTACAGATTTAAGTGACTGTCATAATTTTCTCTGCATTGGTCCCTTGTTTTCTGCGATGATCTCACCAATGTTGCCTGCTACTATCAGCAGAAGTGCTGCTACATTCTCTGCCGTATTAATACATGTTTTCTGTTCATTGGAAAGTATTTTCTTTTTTGCTCTGCTGCTTTTTAAAGCCTTCATGTTTTGGCCTTTTTTCCTTTGGTTTTCTTTTATGGTTTTATTTATGGTTTTGAAGAGGTTTGATGAATTGGGTAGTGGACTTTTTGGCTCTTCTCAAAGTCCATTAACCAATTTTCTTTTTTCTTTTATGGTGTACTTTTTATTGTTTTGGCTATGGAGATGGCCCTCTGTATTTCCCACCTATTTTCTTTATTAATGTAGCTCTCTATGGCCCTCTTTGGGCATAGAGATTTAAAAAAAAAGTACATCCCCAGGTGACGAGAAGGGTCAAGGATATGAACTTTGTTTTTTCAGTTACCTTTAAAGCATATACCAACCATTATGAGTTTTTTAAGGAGGAAGGACACTTGTATCACAATTTTAAATAAGTTATATGTGTCATATTTTTACTTAAGTGTTAAAATAGTAGTATATAAGTAGTGCCGGTCTTGAATTTTTCAGAGCCTAGGGTAAAAGCAAAAACTAGGACCCTATATATATTTAAACATAGTAGTGAACTCACTTTTATTTTTTAACCAAGATCTAACTTGTTCAAATTAACTACAAATTTAACATTCAAGCCAAATATATTGTATTGATTCAAACTTCAATATATAAAAATTTAGAATAAAAGACTAGTATATAAACAAAATCTTCAGTTGAGTTATCAATTCCTACAAATTCTTCAACATGATTTTGCTACTCAGATCCATTGACTAAATCTTCAGTTGAGTTATCAAGTGAACTATTTGTTTGGTTTTGAAAATTTTTATCCAAAGCTCCCTTTTGAGATTGAGCTAATTCTTCTTTCTGTCTTTTTCTTTTTTGATTTCCAGATAGGTGTTTCTTTAGTCTTTAATTTTTCTTTTTAATATATGAAATCAGTTATTAGTTATAATAATCTAATACAATACTTACTAAAAAAAATTTGGGCCCCCCTAAATAATGGGCCAAGGGCGGTCACACTTAGTGCCCCCCTTCAGGGCCGGGCCTGTACATAAGCAGAGAGAGAAAATAAATATTATCTAATATATTAAGAGAGAAAGTGTAAAAATATAAAAAAAGTAAGAAAGTTAAAGAGAAAAAGCAAGACAAGGAAACACCCAAACGCTTAACAATGTGATGTTTAGGATGATAAAGGCCATTCCCTCGCCATAATAGCACCACCTAGTTTAATAATGGGTCGACTCACAAGAAATGCAGTTAGCTTGCCACAATATGAGTGAATGAAAGTGTTGTAAGTGGTAGTTGGTGGGCAAGAAGCTTATTGGCCTTCCTACTGCACACAAGAAGATGTGAGACAACTCAAATTCCAGCTTGCACATATATGGTAGCTTCTTATTATTCACTCTTCAAGTGGCTGAAGCTTCTGTTTAGAAACTTATTTTAACTCAACTTTATCAATAACATATACTTCGGAACAATATTTTATCCCACATTTCTTAAACATTTTGTGTGACGACTCAAATCTCGTTTGAACTTTAGACCTCCGAGACCCGGATAATTACGATGCCGTATGCGACGGCAGGTTTAAAGTGTATAATTTAAACTTATTTAAATAGTAAATTACATATAAAGCCTCATTTAAGAAAAAATTTGGCATGTGAAATCCATAAAGTTAAATAAATCTGAACCTATAAATTGATAAAATAAATTTTATTTCTCGAATTTAAACTCCACATTTATAGCATAAATATCCATATAAAATCACGAATGTTCCTACAATACAAATCCTCCACCGAGGTCCCAATTTTAATTAAAAAGTTTTACATCATCTACAATGAATTATACATTAAAACAAATAGAATGTTAAATATACTAAGTGTCTGAAAATACATATAGCACATAAAACACAAGTCGTCCACGGACGGCTACTAGTATCTAAGGTATATCAAAGGTATCTAAACTCTGCATACGCGCCATCCCACGGAAGTGCCTAGTTTGAAATATGGGAGTGAGACAAATACGGGTTCCATGAGAACTATAAGATTTTGTGTATTAAAATACACGTAGATATCCACACACATCGTGCTGTAATGAAAATTGTAAAATAACTCTTTAGTATCAAAGTTCATATATTTAGATATAATTATTTACATATATGAAATATTACACCAAGTTTCTATCCACCAAAGATGGGCGTCTAAGCTACTCTGTAAAGCCAACTTGTCCCAATGGACCAAAATATATTTAAAAAACAAATATGCACGCTATGCACATAACATGAATCTCAACCCCAAAATAGGAAACTCATATATTCAATTGCCTATAAAAATATCAACAATAGGTTTAATAATAAAATACGTATCTCCAAGATATAAGTAATAATAATATCATCGATAAATATAATCATAAAATAAACGTAGATACTAATCTTTTAACCCACTATCTTATTTCATATTGAATATCTAGGATTTTTTTAATTGTGCACAACTATCATGATCTAAGCCCCAAAGGCTGGGTCTCCCTATGAATCACCTAAATGTAAGCCCCAAGGCTAATAATTCATATATGGTATACAACCTCTAAGGTTAGGTCCCCGTATGAACCAAGGTAGGTAGCCACCAAGGCTAAATCCCCTCGCGGACCATTAATGTCTAAAATACTGAAATGTTAAATAACCTCAACCATATAAATCGTCAAACTACAATTTGCTGCGAATAATCTTAAAATGCCAATTATAAATACCACAAGTCAATCAGGCTACCAATAGCCATGGAAAGCACTATTATCATAAAATTATATATTGTATACATATAAAATTGTATAGTTAACTTTCATCATATTTTATATATATAAAATATTTATCCATAAGGTTTAATACATAAACCAAGTATATATATTTAACATACCCTTAAACCATATATATATATATATATATCAAATCATATATTTTTTATGTTCGTCATATAGTAATATTAGTATTGTACTTAAGCTAGGTTCGTAAGTTTGTTAACTAGTGGCTAAGTTAAGAAATTTATCTAATAGTTTCACCAATTAAGGAGTTTTACAATAATTCATCAAATTAGCACCGAGCCAAGTATAATTCATAATTTATACCACTTAAATTCAATATAAACCACCCCATATGGTTTTCGTACATTTTTAAAGTCAAAAGTACATTAAAAACCTGCCCCAGCATAATTATAAACTATCGAGTTTCTAACAAATCTCACAAAGAATCAACTAGTAACTTAAGTACAACAATAATATTATACACATGAGTAATCATAGTCAAAACATACTTTAAAGCCATTAATATATCAATTATATATACGTATTGTCGATATCATATCCGTTTATATGGGTTTCGTATCAATCTTAATAGATGTCAACATATAAAGGGGGATTCTTGTGAAACCATCAAATTAAACTTAAATAAAACACAAATCAACCAAAAGAATCAAAGAAAAACAACCCATTCCCATACACAAGACAAATTTTGAAATTATATAAAAAGGCCTCAATTTTGGTTGGATTCGAAAAATGCAACACATAATAATTTGAAAAAGAGTTTGAGTACTAGTGTTCTCACCTTATTGAAGTTAGATCCTCGAGTATTAAACATTGAATCGATTAACCAAGAGTTTCCCCCAAAAGCTTGAAACCTTGGTCATGGATGATTAAAAGGATGGAGAAGTTTATGATGATGATTCTTCTCAAATTCTTATAAAATCCTGAATTAATTGAAGTAATACATAAAGAATATTAAAAAATCTCATATCTATTTAGAGCTCTTTAAAAGTGTTGTGGTTGTGTGTATGGTCGAATGGGGGTGTTTAGGGGTGACAAATCTAATATCAAAACCATAAAAATACGATTTTGATCAGATATGGGCGCATCAGCCGACTGATGGGCCTATTGTTGTTATTTTTAACAGTTCAACTACTTCATTCCCAGTTTTAACTACTAAGGGTGAGAATTAGGTATAAGCCAAAACATGAAAGTGTTAGATAATTGAATTACCTTTCCAATTGCGCAAACGAGGACTTATTTGGACCTCGGATGAATAAGTTATGGCTTTCTTACGCCATGAATGTCACTTTTCAATAAATGCAATTTAGGTGGTGAATTTTTGAATTTTGCTCCAACCACCCCAAATAGGTTACAATATAATAGGCGGAAGAATTAATGTATAAATGGAGTGTGGAATATATCTAAACCACTCAAATACCACCTGAACCCAAACTTGCCTCCCGAAGAGATGATTTTTCATAAATGGGAATTATAAAGGGAATTAGCAAGAAAATCACATAATGTGTGTTATAGTTTGTGTCTTTGTACGCCAAATTTACCTATTTATACTACTTTACCAGCCAGATTTACCTATTTATACTACCTTACCTTTCCATACCATTATGAAATATATGTATTTTTGTTTTTATGCATGATATAGTAAAATTATGAGTTTTTGTAATATTAGATCAAATTATTATCTTTTGTTCTAAAGACGACCTAAGGCCAACAAAAATAGAAAAAAACTACATCAGTAAATCAGTTACTTCCAGTCGGGGATCCTTAAAAACTACCACGTGTCCGTTTTGGTGATGATCAATTTTTTACGTAACATGCAATTGCATTGGCTTCCCTTGGAATATATTTAATGCAACATGTTTAAAGCATTCAAATAAGTCTTCTACAATCATATATATCGCATTAACATATGGGTTGCCTTTCTCATTGTCTTATAGCTAGCAAGTGATAATATTAAAATCTGTTTCCATAATAAGTTTTTTAATGAGTCTTTCCCAGGCAAGCTCAAGACTAACTTTTAACACTTTAAGCTAAGTTTCAGCCACCAAAGCACTTCCAATTCTAGCTGAGAACCCTAATTTCCAATGATCTTCCTTGACTTTTATAGTTCCACCAATAGCGGCACAATTGAAATCTCTGTGTTTATGCTAGGTTCAATTTAAGCTAGCCTAAATTAGGGGGAGACCATTTGCACAATATCTGATCATCGCCAACAATATTATGAATGAAAGAAAGACTCATTTCCAGGGCCTTTTTTTAGTAACATCAATAAAAGTTTGAGTATGCATAACTTCTCTATCAAATACTCATAGATTCATTCCTTTCCACAATTGTTATATCATAGCAAATAAAACGTATCCCTATGGAATTCCAGGCCATATTCTTGATTTAAATATTCAATTCCTAATGTTTTCCATAAACCAATCCTTTTTTGATGAGTTAAAGAAATCAACTATATTAACACTCAAGTATAAATTCCATAATTCCGTTACTTTTTTACAATATCCCACTAATCCAGTTTATTATTCAATCTATTAATGTCATCTTGTTATATTTTTTTAAATGTATTTATGAATTCCCCTATTTTATAAAAACAAAACTTATCTCGTGAAAATTTGGTTGTCCCTATTTTACGATTAAATAGGAAAGCGATTCTGAACATTTTTTTATACAAAGCAAGAATAACACAATTATTTTATACAAAATATTTTTTTCATTTAGAGATAATGGGCTCTAAGGTCTCGCTCTGTAATATTTTATGACATTAAGGACGAACTCATGTTTAATAAAGGAAAGCATTACAAATTTTATAATTTGGTTTTACAATAAGGATACTTTTCATAATATTAATTTATTTTAAGAAAAATGATAAATGTTGATGGACAAATATACCTCTATATTATCTTGCTTCCATGCTTGCAAAACAATGTACACATCTCGTAGTATAAAAGTTGTAACGAAAGATCTACGATAACGTTCTCGTAACTATCGCCGAATTCATCTATGCAGTACAAAAGAAAATGGAATGAAGGTAATGGAAGGAGTATATAGTGCAAAAGTTTATTGTGTATCATCATAACCATGACAATTACTCATATCCTATTGTTATATGAAGGATCTTTATTTTTCGTTTTTCTTTCCGCACTTGAAGTTTGATATGATTTTAGGAAGGAGTGGTTTATACTTAATTTGTTGGAAAGAATAGCATTTAATCCACTTCACCTCTTGGGGGTCAACTGAGCAGCAACTATAACTTTGATTTTTGACAGAGGGTGACAAGACATGCATCCCGAGTGTAAGAGAAAAGGGAAAATGACAACTGCTAGTAAGCCAATGATCAATTGCTAATGACTCTATTTAACATGGTTTGTGCAATAAATGATTTATTTTAATGTAGTGATGTTCAATTTCATCTCTCTTCAATTTTTTTCTTGTAGATTTGAAAAGAGAAAATAGAGGATTAGGGATTTTGAGTATTAAGATTTGGGTGGTAGTGGAGGTGTTTGGGGAGAAAGAAAATGGAGTATTGAGATATGTGTTCATCTGTAGTGTTAAAACCTTTTTAGCACTATTATAGTGTTGTACAATTGGTCATAAAACTGTTTTAGCACCATGTGATTAATTAATTTGGGCAAAAATAGTGTTAAATCTGTTTTATCACAATTGAATTTTGTTATTCTTTGTTTTCTATTGGTATCAAATATGTTTTAGTACCATGTAAATAGTTACTATGTTCTAGATAATTGATGCTAAATTTGTTTTAGCACTTGGATGTGTAGCATTGGATGGGTATCAAATATGTTTTAGCATCTTCAATTTAGTTATTTGTGTTTACATTTAGTGCAAAAACCTTTTAGCACCATTTTAATGTTGAACAATTTGTACTAAAACTGTTTTAACACCATGTGACTAGTTACTTTGGAAAAAAATGGTATTAAATATGTTTTAGCACATTTGAATTTCTTTATTCTTTGTTTTCTATTGGTGCTAAATATGTTTTAGCACCATGTAAAAAGTTACTATATTATACAGAATTTGTGCTAAATCTGTTTTAGCACTATTCTAGTGTTGGACAATTGGTACTAATTTTTTTAATACCATATGATTAGTTACTTTGGATAAAAATAGTGTTAAATATGTTTTAGTACCATGTAAATAATTAGTATATTCTAGAGAATTGGTGTCGATGATCGACTGTTGTGGATTTTGAATTGTTTTTATTGAGATTGGTTCTAACTTTTTTTTTGGAGACATGAGATGTTATATTTAGGATTATTGTGTTATTAGTTAAATAAGGAAGGGATATTAGTGTCTTTTTCTTACGGTGTTCTCAATTTGCTATGCTAATTTATAATGAGTTTTTGCAATTATATTATTATTAAAATAGACCCTTATACTTAATTACCTTTTTTATTTATACAAATTATAATTTTATAGCATTTATAATAAAACAATTTCGTTAACTATATTTATACGGGTCAAATCTAGAATCCTCGTGTTATTATTTATGTATATATCAATCCCGCTACTCCAAACAATTTTTATGGAATACATATTCAAATTTCGATAACTATATTTATACTAGGTATTGCTTGTGTCGAACGGCACGGCAACATAAAAAAAATTAACAATTAAAAATAGAAAAATTGAGCAAAACTTAATATTTAAACAACATGCAACCTAAAACATATATTTAGAAAACTGTATACGCAACATATTTAATTGTTAAGCGCCGAAGGGGAGGAGTTTGTTAAAGCCGAACTCGAGATACCAAAAGATATATTGGACTCGACCAGATTAATGTGATTTTTAATTGAAAAACTCGAATTTAGTCCCGCTTTACCACTTCATTAAAGTTGTGTTGAATTAATTTGTCATCACTAATCATTCACTAATATATACAAAAATTAATATTTGAAAAAATTAATATATCCCATTATTATTACAATGACATTATATATTTATAAAATTTTAATTATAAACATATGGTACTATTAGTAGCAATGTTAGTTTACAAAAGTAATGTGCTCTAAAAAAATATTTAAATTTGTAAAAGATTAAACATTTTCAAAGAAGGAAAGGTTGTGCCATTTACCATCCCTATTCATTCACCTTATATATAACAACATTACATATTTTCAAATTTTAATTGTAAATATATGGTATCATTGGTAGTAACATTGGTTTACAAAAGTAATATATATTTTAAATAAAATAAAATAAAATAAACTATTTAAGTTTGTAAAAGATTAAATAAAAACATATATCTTTTTATATTTTTAAACTAAAAGAAGAATTATGTTAGAACTGCATTTGAAACAAATAAATTGAGTGAAGTGATTTGAATGTAGGTAAATGAAAAAAAAATATGTTTAAAGAGAGAAAAGTGGATTACAATAGGTTTTTTTTTTCTTTTTCCTTTAATACATAATTTTATAGGCATTGATTAGTAAATTTTAAATATGAAAATTTTAATCATTTCTAACTTTTGTATTTAAAGTTAATGTATTTTAAAAATAAATTAATGAGAGAGAAAAGTAGGAGAGAGAGTAGATTGGTAAAATAAGAAAGAGAAAATTATTGACTTACTTGATTTAATATTTTGAAAACACATCTAATGATCCAAAAATTATCTTATTTGTTGTAACTAAATGTGAGATATGAATTTAATAAATTAATGATATAATATTTCTTTCCCTCATAATATAGATATATTTATCCGTATCAAATCTAAAATCTTCGTATTATTATTTGGGTAATTTTATTTCTATCTGCAAGATTTTGCAGTTTATCCACCCTTAATTTATGTTAACATTGAAATAAACTTCTCAAAACTTTCTTATAAAATTTAAGAAGTATATCCACCAATTAATAATCCTTTTAAATGTATTTACTTTGAAAATTAGTTTCCTAATTAGAATATACTTCCTTAATAATATATTTTCTTAATTTGTTAAAAGGTATATTGATACAAGAATTATAGATTCATTATTCATCAAAAATACACAACATTACAAAACTAGGCGGAATTAATTTATATTATTACATCATAATACTAACAAATAAATTTTTTCAACAAACGAGTTTACTATATTATTTTTATTTTTTCTATACAATGAGGGCTCTAAATAAATAAAAATAAAGAAAAATTGGAACTTAAGAAATTAAAAAAGAATTAGTAGCTGAAAGCAACAAATATCGTTTCCTTCAATCTCAATCCTTTTAAGTCAAAGAAAGAATATTCAATTATAATATATGTTTGTTTTCTTGTTTGCCATGATAAATATGTAATTAAAGTTATAATTTTAATTTACCTCTAGGTAGGAACTAAATTTTATAGAAGTATTACAAATGTTTCAAACTATGTTTACTATTTAATTATTATTCTACGACTAATGTGAATTATTGTATAATCTCAATTATAAAAACAAATGTGAATCATAGACTATAGTCTAATCTCGAGTCAGAAAAATAGATATAATTAACAATAAATTATATATGTTAGAAATATCGTTTTATTATACAATTTATGTTTACTTTTTGATATATTATATGACGGTGGATAGAAGTAAAAATTTGGTGAATAATTTATAATTGAATTAAAAAGAATCATTATTTTATAAAAATTAAAAATTTGGTGAATAATTTATAATTGAATTAAAAAGAATCATTATTTTATAAAAATTATGCCAATATTGATTTTTGTAAGTTTATCCAACAACGTGGTTAAACTTAGTGGGCAATATAGATTATCTCAATAAAACCCAAAAAGAGGGATATATTGACAAATTTCGTGAATAGAAATAAAATCACATGTGTTAATTACTAATCAAATTGATTAGGTTGTTTAATTTTTTTTTATTGTTGAAATTTAAATTTTGAATTATTTGATTTTTTATATTTTAGTAATTAATTAAGTTGTTAGAAGTTATTTGATTGTTTAAATTTAAATTTCAAATTTGATTTTATAGATATTAGTTTGTAGCAAGATTTTAAAAGTTTAGATTAGTTTAATAATCAATTAGATGATAGTAACATTATAGGAATAATAACAATATAAATTAGTTTTGTAGCTATATTAATTTAATTTTAATTATTTATCCGTAAAAGTTTGTATTTTAAACAAAACTTTGGATCTTAAAGTATTGGTATAAAAGTTGTGTCCTTAAATAGATAGAGAAAGGAATATTCGTCCTTAAAACTAATTGTCCCTATTTTTATTTATTTAATTAAAGTGGATGTACTTATTAATCTAGTGGATTTTTTAATATTAAATCATTAATAAAATAATATTTATAAAATTAAATCAATAATATTTTTTGTCAGTCTATCCACATTCGTGGATTAATTTTGTAAGCAACGCGGATTAACAGTCCGTTTGGATTAAAGGGGAGGGACGAAAAGGAAATAGTTAATTAGGAAGGGAAGGAATATAATAGAATGAAAATAAATGAGTTTAATTTTATTGTTATTTGAATAGCTAAAGATAGAAAAGAATGGAATGAAAATAAATCTTGTTTGGATAGAAAGAAGAAAAGAAAGGAAATGAATATGATTTAATATATTATTAACAAATCAAGGTTAAATTTGAAAAAACGTGAAAAAATCATTAAAAATATTTTATTTTCTTCCCAATCCTCCCAATATTGGAAGAAAATAAAATAAAAGAATAGAGGGAATTGGCATTCATCCCTCCATTTCCTCTCCACTCATTCTTATAAATCTATCAAAACGAATAAAATACAATTTTTCATCCTTTTCTCCTTTCCTTTCCTTCTTATTCCCTCAATCCAAATAGACTGTAACTTAATGATGCTAATTAACTGTAAGATATCGTGGATAGAAATAAAATTATCTTTATTATTTATGTGTATATTAATCCCACTACTACAAATAATTTTTATGGAATACCTATTTTACCCTCATTTCCCGGCAATTATACTGGGAAGATAAAGGACATATTTTAGTCTTTCGAAAATTTCAGAAAATAAATAGGCAGAAGGGTAGTCTGGTCATTTGTGTATTATTTAGAAGAGCCACAGAGAGAGAGAGGAAAGAGAAAGAGACAGAGTGAATAGGGAGATAGAGAGAGAAAGAAAGAAAGAAGCAGAGAGAGATAGACAGAGAGAGAGACAGAGGGAGAAGGAACGGTTCAAGTGAGCTAGGGTCGGTTAATTTAATTTTTTAATTTTTATTTATTTTTTTGCCGTTAATATATGTAGTAGGCAAAAATACCATAACCATGGTGTCTGACCAAGAAATAGCAAGAGGGGTAGAGACCTTACTCCGTCAATCAGATCCTAACGCCGTTACCACCCTTAACGGCGTCGTCGATCAGCTCGGTGCGAGGCTAGGGTTAAACCTATCTCACAAGGCCGATTTCATCAGGGACCAGATCAACCTCCTTCTCCGATCCCAGCCACAGCCCCTCCCCCCAAAAGACCATTTTGCCCTCCAACACCAACATCACCCCCAATTTCAGCCCCAATTTCATCCACATTTTGCCCTTCAGCAGCTTCAGCAGCAGCAGCAGCAGTTTCAGCTGCAGCAGCAGCAGCAACAGCAACAACACATCCACCACCACCAGCAGGATGAGCTCGGCTTCCGCCACCCTACGCCACCGGAACCGACACAGTTGCGGCAGGTGCAGCGACCACCGCCTTTGAAAGTCGAGCCAAATGTTGTTCAGGATGCAACAGCTGCTAATTCCTCGGAAACGCCAAAAGACTGGTACTTTTTCCCCACTATATCTCTCTTTAGATTTGAGGTTAAGTTTTTGGTCCGTTTTAGGGTTAGGGTCGAATACATGGAGTGCAAGTTCAATAAAAGGCGGAGCACTACTAACTTAGAGGTAAAAGTTGGGGATAATGTCATACCACAAGTCACTCGGTTTAAGTATCTTGGATCCATTATACAAGAAGATGGGGAGATAGAGGGAGATGTAAATCACCGGATTCAAGCAGGATGGTTGAAATGGAGGAAAGCTTCGGGTGTGTTATGTGATAAAAAGGTACCACTCAAGTTAAAAGGAAAATTCTATCGTACCGCGGTTAGACCAGCAATGTTGTATGGGACTGAGTGTTGGGCGGTCAAAAGCCAACACGAGAATAAACTAAGTGTAGCTGAGATGAGAATGTTGAGATGGATGAGTGGCAAGACTATGAAAGATAAGATCAGGAATGTTACCATCAGAGAGGGAGTTGGGGTGGCACATATTACAGAAAAGATGGTTGAATCTCGACTTAGATGGTTTGGGCATGTATGGAGGAGACCTGCAGATGCCATGGTTAGGAGAGTTGATCATATGGAGGGAAGCCTAGTTGTTAGAGGCAGAGGAAGACCTAGAAAAACTATAGGTGAAACTATTAAGAAGGATTTAGAGGCGAATGGTTTCACTAGAGATATGATTCACGACAGACCACTATGGCGTCGTTTGATCCATGTAGCCGACCCCACCTAGTGGGATAAAGGCTTGTTGTTGTTGTTGTTGTTTAGGGTTAGGGTCACAAGTTGGTCTTGAATGTTGTGTGTTAATAATAATAATAATAATAATAATAATTTAAGTGAGTTTGTTTTAAAATTGAGGTTCTCAATGCAGGCTTTTGCTATTTTTACTTTTGTTCTAGTGTTCTATGTTTCCGGTTTTTTACATGAGGTTTATTATTTGGGTATAATGCCAAGGATTGCTTTTAGAGAACTATCAAATAAACGGGTATATTTTTGGGGCTCATTGATTATTTAACAAAATTTTCCCAAATCTATGCAATCCTAGACGGAGTAGAAATAGACTAATTATTCATGTAGCTGATCTGCTTCCAACTAATTGGGATAGAGCTTTGTTAAGTTGAGTGGTGTACAAGCTTCTGCTCAAATCAAATCAACTAGACTTTGTCCCAACTACTTGGGTCGGCTAGATGTATCCACTTTGGCATTCTACTTTGTCTAGAGTAAGCTTTTCAACCAATTCAAAGTAAGTATTATTTAAAGACCATAAAATGAGGTATTTGGCCATGGCCGTGTTTCCAGTAGTTCGTTGCCTTTAGATATTATATTGTTATACATATTTGCCACTGGAACTGTGTTGAAAGGTTAAATGTTATGTCTACTTCCGTGTATGACTTTGGGAGACTACCTAGTTTATGTTGAAGACGCTAAAAGGGATAAAGGGAATCTACTATGATAGAGGCATATAGAACCTAGATTACAGTAATGGTAAGTGATTTCATGCTGGTTGTAGGTGTTACAAGGACTATAAACAACCAGAAAGACTGTTTAGGTATTGTGGTAGTTGAAAAGATGTGATGGCGAATGTTTAATTGAAGTTTATGTCCCAAGAAAGAGCTGAATGACGAAAACCGGTTTAACCTACCTCAAGCAAGTTGTGTCCTTATGTGGTCATGCTTGCCTTGAAGGCTTAAATTATGGGATATTCATTTCTTTCTCAATACTTTTGCATTTCCTATTTAGATATGCTTGCCTTTTTCTTGTGATCTATATTGCTCGAAGATGTTTGAACGTGGTCTGCCCTGATGTGTCTGTAAATTATCATTTTCTTCCAGTGCTCCTGTTAAAGCCAAAAGAAAAGGCGGTCCAGGAGGTTTAACCAAAGTATGTGGTGTTTCACCAGAACTTCAAGCCGTTGTTGGCGAGCCATTGTTACCAAGGACTGAGGTTCTGATGATTTTTCTCTTCACTACTATTTTCTAAGTTTATTGTAATTATTATTGTATGGGTTACTAATGTCTGCACTTTTATCACGGTCCAGATTGTGAAGCAGCTTTGGGCATACATTAGGAAGAATAATCTGCAAGATCCAAGTAACAAGAGAAAGATAATCTGTGATGATGCCTTGCGTGTGGTCTTTGAAACAGATTGCACTGATATGTTCAAGATGAATAAGCTGCTTGCTAAACATATTATCCGACTTGAACCTACAAGTATGTAGGGGAGAGAGAGGAGGGGGGGGGGGTCAACATTTGACATATTTGGCTTATAATTCCTTTTACTTCAACCTCCTTTCATTTTAAATGTTTTGCAGAAGAACCAAGTCAAGCTAAGAGGGTGAAGGTAGATGTTGAGTCAGCAACTGAAAGTACTGAATCTGTACTACCTCCGGTGATGATATCGGATGCCCTTGCTAATTTCTTTGGAACTGGAGAAAGGGAGATGCTCCAATCAGAGGCTTTCAGACGCATTTGGGAGTACATTAAAGTCAACCATTTGGAGGTAGGCAGCCATCTGTAAAATTCTGTGCTCTTTATTTGATGTTTAGTAATAATGGTACGTTTAGTCTCTGTTCCTTTGCACTGATATATGTTATTATAAATAGAATACCTTATTATCCTTCTTCATTTTGGTCTGAGGTTCCAATAGAAGATAACCAGTAGGCCACTTGTGATTGCTTAAGGCTGCATTTGATTCTGCTGGCATTTTATACAGTACTTGCTCATTTTTGAACTTCCCTTGTGGAAATGCGTATGGGTTATCCCCTTAATTTATTTTTGTTCATTCCTAGTAAGCTTTAGAGGGCACTTGTTTTCGTTTTTATATGCACAACATATTTGTAATATTTTTCTATATATTTTTTAGCAGTGGTTTATCATTCTTCCAGAACTCTAGCTTAAGGGAAGTAATGTTGTATGATTTATAACTTCTCTGCTTTTGTTGTTTTTCATAGGATCCTCCGAATTCGATGGCTATAATATGTGATCCAAAGCTCAAGGAGCTTTTTGGATGTGAAAGCATTTCGGCTTTGGGGATATCAGAGATGTTGGCACGCCATCATCTATACAAGCAATGATGTGGACGGGTTAGTATAAATTCACTTGATATAATACTCTGTGTGTCTGAGCATGTGGATTCCAAAAATTGTAAAACTGATGTATCTTGTATACTATCATTTATATTTTTCATCCTTTCTCCAATTGATATTCTATTAATTTTCTCTTGCATATAAGAACACCACAAGAATATGGAGGAGTAACTAAACCAAGAAATGGTCACAGTAAGGTTGGTAATGGAAGGAGGTGTGCATGGGCTCGGCCTGCACCATATTCTATATATGACAAGAGGATTTGTGGTTCTCCAAGCCTGCCTAGGCCCACATTGTTCTTATGTTTTCAATCGCAAGCCTTCTATCCACGACACTACAAGATATCAATGCTTGCCCATCAACTTATACAAATTAATTTTACTAACAATTGTATGCAAATCCCGACATGTAGCATTTACGATGAATATACCAGTATATTGTCATGAAAAAGATAATACCTTTTCTTTGCAAATAAAATAAAAGAATAAAACCATACAGATAATTATATCATCTACTTGACTACTTCAAACTCAAAACACAAGTTCGTTGACTCTAGATAATCCTTTCTCATTGCTCAGTATACACTTCACTCCTTCCAAATTGTACAGACGGAAAAGGAAAGGAACACATTTCTGCTGTGTTGCCATCCATAATGAACCTAGGTACTTTAATCTGTGTGAAAACCTTTCTGCATCCTCAAGTTTATCTTCAAAATCCATTTCCTTTTGAACTGCATCACCCAAACATAGCTATGAGTCTATGACAATATACAAGACTCATCATATCAGAAACGAGATCTCTGGATTTCATTGTTGATAACTTGATATCTTCCTCCCTGAGTATTACATGTGATGAGTTGCACAATAGAGTACGGATCAGCCCGTAATGAAGGTGAATAAAATTGAATTTACCAGTTTATTGGCATCATCAGGCACCAGTTCATGTTCCAATATTCATCCCGTGAACTATGAGCTGTTTGGCCAGTTATTGATATCCGTAAATGCTGCTGCTGTCTGCTTATTCTGTTCAAAATATTCACTATATTCAGCCAGTTAGGTGGATTGTCCGTACCTTATTTAATACATTTATTTATTTTCACATTTGTTGATTTACTTGTAATTTTTAGATTTTTTCGAAGTAACGATGATTTTTGGTGCATACTGGACTGCCTTCTGTTGTCACCAGCAAATGTTTTTTCTTTTTTCCAGGTCAAGACATGAGCTTGTACTGAGTCAATGACTGAACTCTTATATATGTTGTATATATCTTGCAGGTATAGAGGGATATTGCCATCGACTTGTTTATGATGAAAGATACCTCTGTAAAGCTGCCGTTGTTTTTATCGTTTTTAATGTTTTTAGTTGATTGACATGGTTAGATGTTATGATGTTACTGACAAAACTTGGACAAGTAAGCTGTGGACGGTATATGTAACCCTGGGGGCTTTATGGGTATGAAATATTTTGTTGTAATTATGCAAGGGTCCTTATTTAGATTTCAATGGTTTATTACCACTTGGAAATGCCTTTTCCCTCTTTGAAAATGGACAGAAGGTATGCCCAACCTTATGGGGTATTGTAGGTTATTTTGACATCCTAGTCCTAGGTGTGGTTTATGTGAGACCTGTTCCTTTGCTCAATCTAATATAGTTGTTTCATCTTTCAAATTCACATTCTACTTGTATTTTCTTGTGTTTTGAGTGGAATCAATACAGTTGAAGCTTATTCACCCTCCCTTTGTTGAATCCGTTAGTAACATTTTGTTTTCTTTACAGTATTGAGATCAATCCAAAACCTGTTTTACTTGGATTGTTACTGTTTTAATGTCCTTATTCTTACTTTTTATGCAACATATCTACCAACAAAGATGCTTACGTTTCTAGAGCAACTGGAAAATGTTTCATATTTTTATGTTTAAGAGAAAGGTCCCAAATGTTTAGGAAAAGTTAAACTCAATCACCATTGTGAGATTTTTTCATATGGGTTATGTCTTGAAAATATGTTATTTGTGAGTGGTGGGCTAGTTTGGACGGAAAATACGCCTTCCTGAGTCCGGGGGTGACCAGGTTTGAGTCTTTATTTGATGAATCAGAAAAAAAGAGAAGGCATTATTTATTAACACATCTCAAAAAAGGAAAACCCAACTCTTTACGTTGGGACGGTGGTAATACATGTTATTAGCACTAAAAGGGAAGCTATTTAACACTTTCAACTGCCATTTAGTGTAGCATTTTGTTGGATCCTTTTATGCAACTGTTGAAAGTTTTGAAAAATCAAACACTCAGTTCCACAGAAAAAAAAAAAAAAAAAACCAAACCAATATCGAACACTTTTAGCAGTGAGTTCTGTTATCTTTATTGAATGTCAAGATAACCTAGGTCTTGGGGTTGGGGGTAGGAGTTGTCCAACCACGCTAGCCCGCACTCCATGCAAGGTTGGACATATACTAGTCTTACCACCAGAACACTTATTTTGAATTTTATACTTGTGGATTACCTTAGAACCAATTAATCCAAGGAGAGCATTAAACAGAACAGTAGTGCTGCCATGAAGAGGAAATAGAATAAAATATAAACAGCCTTTTTCCTCCGAGCCTTGAAAATTGCTTTGGAACCCATTTTGTCCACTGCATTCAAAATGAATCCCATAATTTTCTGCCCAAAAAGAAAAAAGGGGTTACAATGCGAAGGAGAGATTCAATGGAACTAGCTATCAAGAAATTAATGCTCACCAATCTAAGGGGTTCAACATAAAGGAGTGGTTCAATGAACATCTCCACATTCCTGAAATATACAAAAATAACATTTTTAATATTGTTATACACAATTTAGATATTTCAAGTGTGCTAGTAGTCTGCAAGAATATGTCGCTGAAAACTAGTGAAAATGTTACGTTTACAATGAGATGGAGAATGATCCAAGTAGCTTACTTTAATTTAATCAAATTCACTTTTTCTTCCTTACTTACCTTATATACAGCTTCCCTTGGTAGATATGGCAGATGTGGAAGCTAAAACCCTTTCCCAGAGCAAAATGTGTATTTTTCCATTCTGCAGAAAAGGCCAAAAACATATATAGATGATTAACTAAAGAGGAATTCCACCCTCAAATTTCAACTTCAAATACCAGAATTTCACTTTTTCAAGATATGAGGGAAAAACCTAGTCTCCAAGAAACTCCAACATTAATTCCATCACTCAATATGGGTTGCACCACAAACTCAATGTTATTTCCTAATTTTCTCATTAGAAAGGAGAAGAAATCCATTACTTGCTGCAATGTAGAAGCCACCTTAGATTAATTAGACAAAACCATCCACAATGTATCCCAAAAATCAAGTGAACGAGGCACATAAATTTGTGGCGATTGACGATGTTAGTTAAATGGAACCCAAGAAAAATAGCAAAATGGGAGTAACAAATTGAATATGTTCAGTATATGCAGTTGAGTTCTTCAACGTACCTTCTTCCCATTGAAGGATTGAAATGCTGAGAAAAAGTTGCATACGCATCGACATTCTTCTGCAATAACATCAGACAGTTCATTGAGGTTTCTGTTCTCAATGGCTGTATAAAGCCTTAGAACTGCTTCCAAAGCTCTGTGGTCTTCATGGTTTGATCCCGAGTCTTTGGCACCAAACGCCACGAGTGATGATCCTCTCTGCTTCGAGAAGTAGCTCTTGTAATAAACTTGGTAAGAATGGGCAACATTAGAAACATATAATGTTGGAGATGAACGACAGCTATTAATGTTTGATTTTAAGTTTATAAGAGGGTTATACAAATATCTAGGCTGAGAGATCAATGGGAAGGAATTTGACAACATATGAGAGGTAGAGAAAGAGGTTAAACCCATTTGAAGATTCGGAGCAAATGATGTTTGTTTGGCGGAATATAAAAAGAAAACAAGTTGATAGTTGATGTACATATATAAAGGAATGAAGCAAACCTTAGACCAATTGCAAGCTAGGGATCTTTTCTTAAAACTATTTGCATGTTGGCAAATCAACCTATTAGAAGCCAAACATTTTGATCATGACATGAAAAGGCATGTTTTTATAAATCTAAATGTTACAAATTTTATGAGTTAACTCAAATTGAGTGGAGCCTTGGTTTGTTTGATGAGTGAAGTTTGTTGTGGACGAGGATTACATTATCAGCAGTCCAAGGACTTTGAATTGATGCATTTATTAGGGAACCAAAAAGTAAAAGGAAAATGCAGGTAAAAGCTAAAGATACCAAACTTCCATTCGCAGATGACTATGGGCGGCAATGAAGTGTTTTTGCGAATAATATTTTTGTAAATTAAAAATAATACATAAAAATATATTTATTAAAAAATAAAAATGCATCACGAGAGCATTCTTATGGATGGGTTCTCGCATTTTATTTTGTTTAGGTCTAAATAAAATAATTTAAAAAATTAAAGGTAAGAATTTTTGGTTTTTAGAAGTACGGGCCCTTCATTGGTGGATAAAGCCCACCCAGTTAAGCAGAGACGGCAAGCGTCTGATCTGAATTCTGAAAGATTTATTATTGTGCAAAGTCAGAACGAGGGGGTGATTGAGAATTTCAATTGAATGGCGGAAGATTTGGTATTGGACAAAGCGATAAGAGACTGGGTACTGATACCACTGTCAGTGGTGATGGTTCTCATCGGTGTCCTTCGATATTTCGTCTCTAAGCTCATGCGTTCCTCCTCTCAATCACCCGATCCCAAGATTATTAAGGAGGGGTGTGTCTTCTCTCTCTCTTTCTATATATATATATATATGTATACTAAGTTATTTAGTTAAATTTGTAATATACTTGATTAACATCATTGTGCAGTTTTTATATATCTCTATCTTGTATGTATGTATGTTGTTGGTATTCAGGCAGGTTATAATTAGGGCTAGAAATTTACGGGCCGGTGCCAATTTTATTCCTTCCAAGTCCTTTCTTGCTCGAAGGCTCTATTTCAGCAATGAGGTTTTTCTTTTTTGCTTTTCATTCATTCAACTGATAAAGGAATGTCTTTTTATGCTACCTGAAGTTAATATTATTGTTTTAATGCAAAAAAAAATCTCTCTCTATCTGCGCGTTTTTGGCACTTACCTTCAGTCTATGCTAGCAATTGATCTTTACTATGATCTCATTTATTGCTGTTTGGTGTTAGTTATGAGTAGCTTCAGCCTTGTTGTAGCATATTTTACCTGGTGGTTCTGTATCATTCAACGAGGTCAATGAGTTGATCAACTCTTTGTTGTATTAGTAGCAGTCCAAGAGGTTTATTTTATTTGTACTTAAATCCCCACTTTGCCCTCTTGGAGCAACTTCCCCATAATTTTTCTTTTTGGGTAGACCGGCGGTAGTCCAAGAGATTTATCAACACCTGAAACCCCACGAACCCACCCAATAGGAGTAGCCGAGTAGGCTAGTTCCATCACTTGCATCAAAGAAGAAGAAGAAGAAGAAATTCCCTCATGAGGGATGGGAATGCTTTCGATCTTCACCATCTGTACAAGAAGTTAGAAATTATATTTTTTATGAATATTTGTAGTCTTTGGGGCAGTTTTCTTTTTGGTACACTTCGAGGGGGAAAATTGAAAGTTTGCAGTTGGCTATGCCCACTTATCCTAGATCACTTATTTTGATGAACAATTTTGCCTTTTGCAGTGGATGTAAAGTAAAACCTTAGATTAAGTCTTGATCCAATTTTACTTTAAGAAAGCGGTGTGGTGTTTTCTAGATGATATTGCGGAATAAATTGTCACTGCAATAACAATCAAAATAAGCATTCAATCACACAACACCAACACCAACACCAAGATCTACGAAGGTATCCCTAAAATTGTAGGACTAATCCTCTTGGCGATCACCCTAAACATCCACTAGAGTTGAGAGTTTTACAGTCGGAACTTACAACGTGAGATATAAGCTTACACGTGTCGATCTGCTCTTCAAACTCGCCTTGCACGTCCTCCATCGCATCCTTCGACCGGTTTGGCAACAACCGCTGTTGTCTCAATAATGCTCCAATGTTACGCCTTCTACAAGCTCTACTGCTAGCGGCGCTTTAGCATACCAGTACAGACTGGATGTGTGTACCGGTACGCTTGACTATTCATTCCTGAGAAATTCTCTGCCATTCAGCGTTCTGGTATTGAAACTTAAATGTGTATACCGGTATACACATTTAAGTTTCAATACCAGAATGCTAGGCTTGAATTCCTTAAGAAATTTCTCTGGTAGTTGGCGTGCCAGTATACACATTTAAGCTTCAATACCTATATGCCTGGCCAACACAAGAATGATGATTTACCACTAAGTATAGATTTACACATTTAAGCTTCAATAACTGTACTCGAATAAATGCATTCAACACCAAGCATTCTAAACAAAAACTTGATTTTCAAAACCTTTTTAGATAAATCCATTTAAAAGTTTCACCACTAAGGAATTAACTCAAGTCCACCTAATCGAACTTAAACCTGTTATCCCAATGTATGCAGATTCTGATTTCCCGGATAACGGTGCTTGAATTCCATTGCAATACTTCAACTGATGTTTACTTAGACTCATGATTACAATTGAAATTAAGCGTTTGTTCACGGAATAAAGCCAACTAAACGTAGTCTTTATAACGCAGACTTTGCAAAAATTAGAAGGCTTTTGACGTAGAGGAGCTTTTATCTTAGGAGTTTATTCTTTTTGATATGTTAAGCTTGCTTAATTTTTTATTTTGAGAAACCTGTTGCTTTCTTGTTTCCGTTACTCTGTTTACACCTTTGTTTATGCTTGTTGAAGTCCTTGGAGTAAAACTAGCCTTTAGATGAAAATTTGTAGCTTAATAATGCTGCACTGATACGATGAAGTAACATTGTACATGAATTTGCAGGAAAATGGGTTACTTTATGTTCCTAAGGGCCAGGCGCAGAATCCACAGGCCCAAATGTTATCTGATCCAAACATGGCCATGGATATGATGAAGAAGAATCTTTCAATGATCATACCTCAGGCACTTCTTTGCATAGTTAATTACTTTCTTTTGGCGATGTTATCCGATTGGAATATGACCTTCTAATTTGTTTTTCCCTCTTGGGCAGACTCTTACTTTTGCATGGGTTAACTTCTTCTTCTCTGGGTTTGTAGCAGGTTTAGCTGTTCCTTTACTTCTTTCCTTCGAGATATTCCAGACATATTTTTGTTTCCCCGTTGGCCATTTCTCCAAAAATTTAGTACACATGCTAATAGTTTTTTATTCAAAAGGATATGGTTATTAGCTGTCCAAATGAGTCCTCTTGCACTCCGATATGATCTTTAGTGACACTGACACTTTTATTGTATTTTAGATTTTTAGGGACATTTGTGATGGATTTTGGAGTGCTAGAGGACTTGTTTGGAGTCCAACAGCCAAAGAAAATTGCGTTTTTTCTTTTTTTAACTATCCTCAAACACAAAAAAATATTATATTGATTGATACGTCTTAATAAATACTGATGTTATAGGAATCTGGATGCCTAATTTGTTTCTCCAGCGAAGATACCATTTCCGCTGACTCAGAGGTTTAGGTCAATGTTACAGATTGGTATTGACTTGAGTACAGTCGATGTCAGTTATGTTAGCAGTCGCTCATGGTATCTGTCCACCTTCTTCACGAACAAGAAGTTCTTACCTTTCAATTATGTGTCTTTGTATCTTTATTAACTTTTGAGGGGGAGTTTTTCTGCTGTTGGGGTGGTTGAGTCTCAGTCCTTTCCAACCCAGTGGTCCTAGTGCCCTGACCCATCCCTCAATCTATCCAATTTTGTGTCTTAAGTTTAGTTTTTGAGTCTTTTATTGGCTGAATGTTTCTGATGGTTAATTGTTCTTTTCTTTGTCAGGTATTTCCTAAATCTGTTTGTGTTAAGGGGATTATTTAGTCTCATTTTGGGAGAAGAAAATGGTTAGTATATTACATGAAATTCTAAATTAATTCTGAATGCATGTTGAGCGTTGTTTCGTACATGTGAAAGAAAGTGTGGTTGGGACTACTTACCAACTTGAATATTCAAATCTCATGTGAAATTAACGAGATGTCATGTTGCAGCTACTGATGATACACAGCGTATGATGCAAATGAGTGGATTTGGCTTTTGATACTTCCAAGGTAAAATGTTTGCACTTTAGTGGGATAGCTATGTCCTATATATCACGTCTGTGTTAACTGTGGTTCCAGTAATCGTAATTCTTTGTTTGTTACATTGTATTCGTCAGAGTTTGGGTGCAGAGAAAGACGGTCTAGACATAGTTCAGCATGACTGGGCCCTACTCAAGTTTGAGCAGCGGGCTGAAGCAGCACTGAGAAGACTCGATGCCTGAGGAACAATATTTAGCAGCGTGATTTCATTCACGCTGGTAATGTACTGTACCATTCTCCCACATTGTTTACTTGTTGGTGCAATATATATCCAGTCTCCCCTTTAAGTTGGCCCAAGATTTCAACACCGGGATAGAAACCTGTGAATACTTAGGTTGTAGTTTTCAGTTTATTACATTTTGTCCTTCACTCTTGCTAAATCGTTGGAGAAAATTTTTGCTGTGTGTTTGTAATAAGTGAACTTGAATTTTGCAGCATTCAAGTGTAGTAGTTTGCCGTCTTTGTTCTATTAACGCACAAGGATATACATGATTTGAAATGATGGTAGGTCAAGTGATTGAAGGTATATATATTCAATTACAAAATTTGGGACGTTGGGAGTAAATCGGAGCACGAATAGGTGATGGAGGGATAGTAAGTGAATACAAACATAATATTAACAAAATAAGTATGATAAGAAACTCGAGGATTATGTAAATGATGAAGGAGAGATTGGTTAGTGTTTGATCAGCTTGGATATAAAAGATTTGACTTATTTTTAGTCTATATTCCATATTGATGCAAATCAACTGAACATAAAGACTTTAAGTTCAAAGTTTCCAATGAAATAAATTTTCGACTAAGCAAACAATGCCTGCTGTCTCCCCCTTACCGAACAACTCCTAACTCCACCTATGGGGTATGGAAAACCCAACACTAGATTCATATTCTCATGCTTTGCCATTTTACATTCAACCACATTAAGAAACAACTTTTTTTTTTTTTTTATCTTCTTTTTTTCTTTTTGAACTTTTGAAAGAAGAAAAGGACGAGGGAAATCCTCAAAGAGGAACACGGACTTGGGAATGAGAATAATCAACATGAAGCTTAGCACAAATCACTTTGCATTAGACAATATAACGCTTTAGATTATTTTAGCATATTTTAATGTTTTTGTCTCTCTTCAATAGTTGTAAGCACGGGCATACCTTTTTTTTTTTTTTTGAAATGGTTAACGAATAAACACGCACAGGTTCAGAGACCCAACACGTTCTTTACTAAAACTGGTAATTTTAGTAAGGCACGGAATAAGCATGGGCATACTTATTATTATTGATAAATAAAAGATAGATATTTTTCATAGTTAAGTGATTACTGTATATCAGTTCAGAGATATGGCAACCGTTTTGGATTTTCAAAATTTATAATTTTTATGTCCTTGGCATCCCTTAATAAATTACATTTATACTGCTAATAAGGCTTTTAACCTTGAATTCTGGAAATATGCGGACGGCGGTGACTATATAAATCTTTCTTTTGAATTTATATATTTTTTTTAATTTCAAGGCGAGTGGGTGATTTAATAATTAACCTTTTGCTTTAGGCATTAAAAGAAAGAATCAGCGGAAACAACGGATCTTTTGAAGGTTGATTGATCGATACTAATTTACATTGATGAATGTACACCCACTAAATGCATACAAAGACACTTTTACAACGGTCTAGTCTAGGTTCATTCTAAAGTGAATATCAAAATAAATAAAAAAGACGTTCTTGTCCATGGACTTGGTAATTAGTGTTGAAGAAAAATGAGATAAATTGAATCCAGAATTTAAGCCACAAGTAAAAAATACGAGTTCTTGGCTAACTTTTATTATTAAAACATAAATTATATATAATAATATTACACTTACTAATGATTATTTATATTAAATATATTAATGAGTTATATATTTTCAAAATGTGCTATTCATAAACACACTAAATATAATTATTTAATTAATAAAACCAATAACAATATTATTTTCCAATTTAATAATGTCACAGAATGTAATTTGTAATTTGTTTGTGGCATACAATATGGAGAGGCGCGGACATAATCAGGGCGTATGACTGGGATCCAGCGTGGCATACATGGGTTTTTGGCAGAGTGGGTCCCAAGTCACGAGCGTACCACCTCACCTGGGAAAGCATCTAAAACTGGGACCCACAGAAAAAGGTTTCTTAACCTTTTAATTTGATTTGATTTAAGGTGAGTGGATGCTTTTGGACGGTCGTGATCTCAACTTGGTTAAGTGGGTCCCAAGTTGGGCACCGACCCTCTGGCTTTTGGCTCATGTTCATGTTTGCACATCTCAGTGTACAAATATATATATATATATATATATCTATTTTTGACCAGTAATACAACAGTATTGTACGTAAAAGGTGATTTTGTCGATTATTATTAAAGTAATATAAAATTTTAAAAATATATATTATAATTTTAAAAAAAATTGTATTCTAATAGATACTATTTTGACAATATCATGCAATTAACAAATAGGCGCGCTTCTCTTTTTGCTAATTTAATTGAAAAAATGTGTTAGACCTCTATAAGTAGGGCTCTCACATTGATCATATTTTATCACCTCCCCACTCTGAGAAAGTCTCTTTGCTTCCCATATCCCACAGTTTTCAAGTTCAGTAATTTAACCACATTCAACTTCCTTTTCTATTCCCCAATGGCCACTGTTGAGGTAAATGAATCAATAACCTAGCTATCTGCTACTTTTAATAATCTGATCTATTATTAATTCATTTCAACACTAATAAAGCAAGCTTGTTATTCTGTTGCGCGCATGCATCTACTGAAGTTGATGGCGATCAAAAACTAAGAATTAACCCTTTTAATTAGCAAATTAAAGGAGTAATACTAATCCATGCCATTTCGCACCTTTTATTTCAAGAGCTAGCAATTAATATATGCTTTACTAGCTTGCTAGGTATTCTTACCGCCTATTAATACCAGCACATATTACATGAGTTGTACTTTCACAAAATATACAATAAAAGTATAACTCATGTAATACACTCCCGGAAGAAAAGGCATTAAGAATCGTAGGTAAGAAAATTATTTTTCTTATTATAAATATTAAGTCTCTCAATTAAATTTAAAGTTTATATTTGACATTCACATATTTTATGTAAAGGTATTTTTAACGGTCTCAATCTAATCAATAACTAAGAATTAAACGCGATTACTGTGCGCAATTTGTCTTCTTAGTTAAAGGAAACTGAACCATTCATCCAGGACGTTCCAAATAAGGATAGTAGAGTCAAAGTTTAGATAGGAAATTAAATCCCAAAAAGGAACAATGGACTCTTTTTAATTTATTTATTTTTGTTTTAAGATGGAAAATTGGATCTTGTACGTATATATGTTGTAGGTAGAATCAGCTGCTCCAGCCGCAGTAGTGCCAGAGAATGCTACAACAACTGAGGCTGAGGTGAAGACAAAGCAGGAGGAGGCAGTAGTGGATACACCACCAGCCGCAGCCGCAGCCCCCCTGTCCTCGAACCGGTGACTAAGAAAGAAACAATTGAAGCAGTTGCACCAACAGAGGAGCTGGTAACTGCTGTAGCTGAAGCTGAAGTTAAGCCAAAGGAAGCTGAAGCTGAAACTGAAGAGGAACCAGTACTAGTAGAGGATAAGAAAGCTGAAGAAGTAGAGAAATTAGCTGAAGAGCTTGCTGTTGAAGAGACGAAAGAAGAGACTGCTGCTCCATTAGTGCTCCCAGCTTCAGCTCCAGCTCCAGAGATGGAATCTGTTAGCAAAGAAGAGAAGGCAGCTGAAGTAGTCGAACAAGTTCCGGTTGATGATGAGTAGAATACATATATATATATATATATATTTATATCAACTATGTTGAGAGACTAGCTAGCTATCTAGCTAGGAATTAAGTTGATGGAACAATTAATTAATATATATTTATATTTATATATATATATATATAGGGAGAGAGAGAGAGAGAGAGAGAGAGCGCTTGCTTTTTATGGTTTGCATGTCAAAGTTGGTCTACTACTACTTTTATATATAGTTTTATTAAATTGTGTGACATACATACTATAATCTGATTTAGATATGTTTTTTGGAATTGTTCCTTTTGTTAATTTTCCAAAATTACGTACTTCCCTCGGCTCCCCTAAATTTAATTTATTTTATTGTCTTCACAAACCTCAAGTGCATATTGAGATATATAAAATATATGCTAGAATATTACTACGGTTGAGGGAAATAAAAAGTTTGATTCGTGTAGTGCATTAATGTTTATAATAACATAATTAATCATCAATTTTATAAAGTGTACTCTCAATTTAAAACCCATTATATAAGAAAAACTTGGAAATCTTTAGTTTGTAGTACCATATATAGGTGGCATATTTTGTCAATGTGAGATATATCAACTGCTACATCTTGAAAACACGTTTTAATTATAGGTGTTTTTGGTTTTAGTCAGGGTGGAAATTGGGGGAGACTCAAACCGAAACCAATTTCTGAATCATCAAGTCATAGACCCAAACCAAACTTTTCAGTTAGATTTAGTTTCGACAATGGCAAAGTCAAAAAAATATATAAGGTGTGCAAAGATTTTATATCAAAGATGTTTAGTTACTTCTATAAATAGAAGGACGGACCATTATACACAATGTATACATAAATAAATAAATAAAGGTTCAACTTGCATTTTCCTGCACTTCATACAAAACTATTTCACAAAAGAATCAAGCAAATATTAAGTAAGGTAGTCAATAGAAATATATATATATATATATATTAAGGTGGGCAAACTTTGAACTTATTATACTTTTACCCTATTATTTTGAAAAATAAAATTTTTGATACCTCTTTTTGTTTTTTTAGCAAAGAAGAAGGTGGGAAGCTGCCCACCATGGCCCTGCTACTGGGTTTCATTTCAGGTTGATTTAGTTTTTATATATATCTTTTTAAAAATAAATAAATTTTAAGGCAACATTAAATTTTGATTATACTTTGTAATTTTCATCCCTCACTACTTTACCACTAGTAATACATGAAAGTATTTTCATATAAGATGTAAAATAAATAGAGGTGACAATCAATATAGTAAAATTCGAAACTAACTAAAATCAATCTTAAAAAAATTGGTTTTGGTTTCACACATTTAAACATTAAAAACCGAAAATAACGAAATCAAAAATACCAACTTTCTTTGGGTTGGTTTTGGTTTTAATATTTCAAAAATCGAAATACATAAAATACTCAACCAAATATACCAAAAATTAGAATACCGAAAACATTGAACCAAAAATACCCAAAATAAGGGTAAATAATATATTTAAATATATTATGTAAGAAAATGTATATATTGTTATAAAAATATAGAATATCTTTGGCTTTATATTATGTGTATATAATTTTAAATTTTATTCATAGAATGTTATATATGTGATAACATATATATATATATATATATATATATATCTAAAGAGATTTGAGATATTATATAATATAGTTATCTTCTAATTTTTTAAATTTGTATTTCGTTGGTTCAAAATTTTGTATATTTTTTACACTGTCTAAGTTGTGAAGTCATTATAAACCATACATAAAGATGTGAAATAATATAACTGCATTCTTTGCATTGAAAAAAAAAGTGTTAAAAATAAAATTAACTATATATATATCAAAAAGTCAAAATAGGTAAAAAACCGAAAGTAGAAATACAAAAAAAGGAAAAAAAAGAAAAAAGCTGAAAATTTCAAAAAAAACATGGTATTGTTTTAGTTTCGTGTTTTTAAAAAACGAAACTGAAATTACCGAACAATATGGCTTTACTTTTGGTATAGGCCAATTACTAAACCAAACTGACTAATTCACACACCTAAAATAAAATGCACTTGTTGAACGATAAGTTCGATCCCTCTATAAACTACCATCTTATAGAAAACAAGTAATGAATGACGTGGCAAACTTTTATTAAGTCCAAGGAGTACTTTGTGAAAATTTATAAAAACAGAGGGATGTGTTTGTGTGGAAACGGCCAAGTTAAAACGTTAATAGTGTATGAGAGAAAAAGAATATAACACTGTTTTTTAATGGCCAACCCCAAATCGAACTTTTATGGTTTTGGGGAGGTTTTAGATTTATTTCGGTTCGGTTCTTAAGGGATTGATTCAATTCAGTCGATTGATTTTTGGATTCGTGACAACTCTCCTAGTTTGAACGCAGCTGGAGCAGTGGCTGCTCTGTACGAAGGATCAACTAGTCTTCTGATTCATATAGCTCAAGATTTGGCTTGTATGTTGGGAAGGCTTTCTTAATTTGTCCAACTCCATTTCCACGTTGTGCACCTATCTATCTATCTATCGCTGCCAACTTCGCAATTAAGTTAGGGTTGTACCAAATTAAGTTTGGGCTTTTTAATTGAATCGATATGGCCTCCGCTTTTGACCCAATTGCAATTGTAGATCGAACTTCTGACTCTTAATTGGCCAGAATGACAAAATTCCCTGAGAGGCAAATACGCCACCTTCTAGGGTCAACCCAAAATGGGTGAATTTCCCACAACAGTCAAGAGACAAACTAGGATCCGGGATTATATTCTCTCTCCTATGAAGTAATATAAGATTTCGAGAAACAGTTAAACCAATTTATGCAGGGAAACTTCCTCCCTTCAGGAATTCTTTATTTAATATATATATATACTAATATAAACAACTGACTCAAAAAACAAGACAGAAATTACAATCTTTTTCCATCATCAAAGAGAACATAGTAAAAATAGCACCTCCTTACACAAGTCTAATAATAAAAACAGACAAATTATCCCTATAATCTGTACAAAGGCTGAGTACAAATCCTTTTATGTGCAGTCAAAGTCCTTTTGTCTCCAAAATTGCTGATGTAAAAAGTCTTATATATTTCATCACCAAGTACCAAAGCTGCAGCCAACATGCTCTTGAGTGATAAGGCGAAGACGATCTTGCATGACCGCCATTGATGGATAAGGAGGGAAACACAGCCTATAGAAGCATGTGTGAGATGAAGGCAGCCTATCGCATGTCTCTGTCGACTTGTATATGTAAAGCCTAGATGCCAAACCCCCAAAACCTTCTATTGGTAGATACTTCACTGACGTCCAAAAGAAGAGAAGTACCTTCCTCTGCTCCACTGACATTTCTCCAACAATCTGTGCAACAAGGGCAGCTTATGCGTAAAATAAACTATTTTGTGAATAAATCAAGATTCGAAACTTATTTTCCAGAGTTCCAACATTATCTTATTTACTTACCAGGCGTGGTGTGATTGGCTAATAACACCTTGACTACGTTTCATCGATTACCCTTGCAGGATAACATATATATAATATTGGCTCCATCTCCTCTTTACTTTCTTATTAAGACTGTTTGGATGGTTGCAAAGGCATGTCCGCATTCTAGGTTAGTGTTAATAAAACTACTATTACAGTATTGTTCAAAATATTTAAAGTAAGAGTGGAACATCGAGAACCACTGACATGACCCAAGAACAAAACAAATTTAACCAAAAAAATTAAAAAAATTCAATAATGGTGGCTGAATTGCGACATGTTCAATTCCTGACAGTCAAATTCCATTTTTTAACCTCCTCTGTCATAAAAACTAAATCTGTATCCTATATGCTATCACTGTCCTGAAATTTAGAGGGTCGTATTGCATATAGCAACTCCTACAAGCCCCATAGCCCAAGGAGTGGTGAATAGACATATTGAGTGGCCATTAACATGTTGAATCCAGATCCAGCCATCACAAGCAAATCTTTATACTATAGTGGCTAGCTAGTACGGGTGCGTAGCCATGAAAGCCCCCTTCAAATTAACTAATTCCGCCAGCACACTTGGTGACCCCAGTCGAACTAAATTCTCAAGTAATTGATGCAATCTAGAGATTGCCACCAGGCAAGGGCATCACCAAACAAAATAACGAGACAATTTACAGTGGAACTTCTGGCTCCAGCGGCTATACCAGATGCCCAAGCCATTTTTGCTCGCGGTAGCAACCTTTCTACCACTGAGCCGAATTGTTCGCATCAAACTGCATAGATTACATTTACTTATGAAAACCTCAAATATATTTAGATGATTCCTTGGGCATGAGCTACAAGCATTCAGCTCCCAGCCTAATGCTTGCAAGAAGCATTCATGCATGGTTTCCCTAAACCCGCATGCCTCAGTGACAACAGCAACGCTGCATCTCCAGAAAGAGCCTATGGATTTGCAAGTCAGCTGTCATTCAGATTGGCTTCGCATCATCGAATGTATCATTCTTTCTAGTATGAGATCACAATTTTTCTTTAGTCATCAACTAAAACTATATCATACATCAACGCCTACATCACAAAATTACTCTCATCCATATCCAACCAGTTTCACTACTTACAAATGCAGGTTCAAATTTGATCCTGCAACAAACCAACATTGTTCCATGTTCAGTTGCCTCCTATCAGATCATTCCTACGCGTTTATGAACCCAAACATCTAATGGCAACTCTTTTCTCTCCAAAACCAAATCATAATGAATCAATAGAGATCTATCTCATGCTTTATCCAATATAGACGTATCAATACATACATAAAAGTGTGTGTGCGTGTATAGAGAGCGAGGGGTCTCCCTTTTTTCTGGTGTATCTACTTTCTTACCCCTATTATCTTATATATTATGTATCTACTTCAGGTAAGTTTTCTTTTCTTATAAACAGACTACTCGAGGTTAATTTCACAAATAAAGCCAACAGTATGATTTTCCAATTTTGAGAATCCTAATGCAACAATGTTTGAACTTTGATGCACGCTCGATGCTACATTTATTTTTTTTGATAACCATGGGTATCGGGGCCCCATCCCCATTAATATACACATAATGTCTCCCCTCACTGACAAAAAAAGAAGGTGCTGATACTTTGTTAGGCAATAACATCATGTCGAAATAAATACAGACAAAACAAAAGGTGAACACTTGTCCACATCATCCAGAATGAAATTTCTTAGTAGAGTACTTTTAATATGATGGGCAATATACCAGAGAAGAACATACCTTCCAGAACCAAAATATTTGAGGATCAGTTTCTTTGTAGCCATTGTATTCAGTATGAGCCTTCCAATCTTCAACAGAGATGGCACTTTCACTCCCATGGAGCATCCAATCAAGATCTTCGAGCTCTAAGCTTTGGAAAAAAGACTTCCGGAGGCTTGTGGTACTAATGACATCAGTAAAACCTTGGGCAAAATGAACTACCTGCTCAGAAATAGATGTGACAAAACGATGTTCAATAAGAAGATCGACATACTCTTTCCTATTTTTACTATTCACAGCAATGCTTCTCCCATCATTACAAAGCTCCACAACTTTTCTGGTTCCTAATTCTTCGACTTCACGGACAAATGTTAGACCTAGAGCATCTTGATCTACTGTCTCAGGGTCCATCTCCAATATTTGCTTGCAGCTACTATACAAGTATGGATCTGCGTCCCTTATATCTTCCAAAGAAACTGACATTCCGGCTAATTGCAAGAAAAACACGCGATCAAAGACAATGCCAACTTGCACTTTATGCATCAAGGCTAGGGCAATAACCCTGCCAGAGAAGCTAAAATACTCAAGGTGCAAGGGATCCACCTTCGATGCTGTAAACAAAAGAAAATGTAAAAAGAAAAAGAGAAGGCATTATTGGTTTTGTAGAGTGCACGAATACAAAAGCTGATACAGGAAAAATTTATTGAATGCCTGAAAAAAATAACCAAAGACTATAATCACAGTTTACTGAAGACAGGCGCAAATGCCCAAGTACTCACTCAAAAAAAGGATGGAATGTATTAGTATCGGAGAGATTTGGAACAGAGCCAGGGGTTATGTGGATTGTGCTTCAATGGCATGGTTCACCACTGTTGGTTCCCTAAATCAACATTTCCCTAATTACAATACTTCAACTCATTCTCAACAGAGGATATCTAGATGGAAATTTGACAAAACAAAAAAGGCCACTATGCTGAGAGTAATACAAAAGGAAGACCAAAGAAAAGTGAGATATAGAGGGTAAAAGAATGCTTTTAATTCTTTGTACATTATTGTTTACACAAGGGAAAAAAGTGGAGACTGAAGTTGAAACTTAACCCAATCTAGGGAGTTACACCTTGTCACACTGTCACAGCCGAGGTCCCATCAAATCTCTTTCCATTTTGTCTGATTCAAGCAAAGATATTGTTGTCCAAAGACTAAAATATTTAAGACGATTAATGCCACTTCCCATTTTCTTTTGCAAGTAAACCAACAGACAAACAGGGATTTTAAAAAACATCCTTTCCCCTTTTTAAAAATTTAAACTTGAGTTTGCATAAAGAGTTTTTTTTATTTCTTAAGCTCCTGCTGGCTTTAGTAAGGCCATCTTGAATGGGACTATCTCAGAGGGTGCTTGTCTATGTTAGGCAAGCACATGGAAAAGATCATATCCATTGGGGTTGGTTTTTTTTCCTATGAAATGATGTGAAAAGAGTAAAATATAGACATTAACCATGAGCATCTACATGGAGAGAAATTACGCATAAACGACATGACACCCTAATAACCAACACTTTCATCATTTTTTTGTCTATAACATTTTTCCTTTCTTTTTTTCAGGGGGATTGGGGGGCCGTGGGTGCGACCACACAGTAAGAATTACAGTAGGAAATATAGGAATAGGTGAAAGTAACTACAATCTACAGTCTCAGGTGTTTTGCTTTAGATGGACAAAGGTAATTGCAACTAATAATAGGGACTTAGGGAGTAAAAAATGCATTAGTCTAGGGGTTGAAGCAAAGCGGGGAAGATTGTAGCAATGATAGAAAGAAATTACCAGATATGTTGCACTATGTCAAGATACAGCGCAGGTATCATACTTCATCTTAAAGGTATAATCATATCCATAATAATATATATCACATTCAACCACAAAGGGGTCTAAGAAAGACTGAGATGCTAAGAAGCACAGATTTGTAGCAGGTACAGCACAACAAAAGATATGACAACAGGTTCAAAAAGAGGGTGATATAAGGATACACTAGAGATGGTTAAATAAAATACGCTAGAACTCATGGCAGTCTCGATATTTATCCAATAATATAAAAAATGTTTAATAATTACCATAAGAAGGTACAGTAGCCTAATGGTTAAGATCCTCGCATATCTTCCAAAAGGTCTCACTTCAACTCTTCACCCGGTGATTTTTCTCATAAACAAATCAAATAAGGACATTCTAAACATTGAAGGTGCATACCACGAACTCTTGCTCACACTTACATATATAACTTACTTTTATTGCATATCTATAAACATAAATCATTATGAAGAAATATCAAAAACACATTTCAAACAAAATAATCAATTTTAATGAAGCCTTAACTAGTTTCCATTGTAATTCATCATAACTCCAATTTACACGGAAAAAAAAAATAACCTTGTTAAACAAAGTAACTGCAGTAGTGCATGACGGATCAAATTTACAAGAAGCAGGTCACAATTGAGAGAGTTATGTATGTAATACAATCAGCCCATGGACTCTCAAATTCATACAAGAATGTTCTTCAAATGAATCTTGATTCAGAACGTATTGTCAGGACTTCAATAAAATAAATTCAAGATTTCTCGCAAAAGGAATATTTTTCTATTAAGTAGAAGGTGAGGAATCAGTAAATTCAAGTTTTAAAATTACTAAAACATTACCTCAGCACAATATAATGCCAACCAATTACGAACTTTAAGTTGCTAGGAAAGGTCAAATTTTTAGTTTGTAAGCAAGTATGATATTCATGCTTGACTAATGAAGCTGAAAGAGCTTAACAAAAAACTTCAGAAATGATGAACTAGTAAACTGTACATCAGGTTCTCAGGCTCCAAATGAATGGCCATGAACAAAGGGTTCTGTGCATATATGAAGCCAAAGTTCTTCATTGGCATAGAGAATTTGCTGAAAAGTTCCTAAAAGCCTCCCAAGTCAACTGGAGCAAGATTTCAATAAGAAAGATCCTCAAGTTGGCAGACAAATCTGAAAGTCTCATCCATGCGGTCAGAGAACTTTGCCGCACTAAGCATGAGAAAAGCCCGACGCAATGACAACGAAAGACAAACAATTGTCATGTTTTGATATCCAAAAGGGCCAAGAAACCCAAGGGATTGCCACAGCAGTAAAGACGAATTTGGGACTGTGTGAGTAGGCGCACGGTCTCAGGTTCGATTCCCCGCTGCGTGAAACCTTTCTTGGGCCATTGGGGGTGCCTCCCGGTCAAGCAACCAGGGCCTCGTGGGATTAGAGGGGGTGTGGGGCCCCAATACCCATGATTATCAGAAAAAAAAAAAAGGGCCAAGAAAACCTGCGCTACAGTGAATACAAGTACCTTCCACAAAGTACGGGGCAAATAAAAGTAACAGCAGATGACACTGATATTATATAAAATGAATAAAAAAAGATCATTGCTTGTCTAAATAGTGCATTAAGGAGCCGCATAAGAAATTTCTTCTGAGTCTAGAGTAATCATTTACACTCAGCAGCATTGCGCAAGCACGAGGTATAGCAGCATTTCAAGCACAAATAGAATTTGGACACCATACCACATCCTCATGTATCTTGAATCAGGATCCACTGGCTCAAAGTTGTCTAAAGGAAATTGTATCTCCCCAACAATAACAAAAGCCAAATAGTACCAAAAGCAGAACTTTTTATCTGTGAAAGATAATTTGACAATATGCATGTTTTACAAACTTTCACGCTTTGGGTTTGAACATATGGCCAAAACAAAATCAAAAACAGTTCAGCCAAGAGGTGCCATAGTGGACATGTAATGACGTAGGTCAAAGTACGGAAACCAATGGCACAAAGACTCAAGTTAGCCCTTAACAGTTCTACTAGGACTAGCCTAAATAACTAGAACATAATAATACCCAAACAAATCTAATTTGAGTAAAATACATATACACTATAAAACCCCAATTTTCTAGGATTACATCAACTACTCCCAATAGAAGAATTTCAAAATATGAAATTATATTGATAATAGATGTGTTACAAAGGTGGTTATAAATAGGACACAGACCTAAACGGCTAAACCTAATATAACAATATAGTAAATAAAAGAAAGGGAGATTCAATAATTAAAATCTACAGCCAAAAACAAATTTAAAAAAAAAACCTAATTTCCAACCCCAATTTAGTTCCAACACAAGTCAATTGTTGTTGTAATTGTCCAAAAACCAATGTTATCTGTTTGAATCTCGTCACCACAGAACCTTGCCTTCTGTGTCACTATCCAACCATTTCACCCCGCAGTTATAAAGGTTATTACTGGTGAACCAAAACGCCTTGGTGTCATCCAACAAAACTGGAGGAAGCAAGTACAGTATTATTACATCAAGAGGAAAGTGCATTCTAGTTTAACTCCCCATATCCTATATATATATGATATGTCTGCTCTTCCATATTATACTACCTAAAGAAGATACCATACATACAAACCCAAAATTTCTATTCCTTTGTGCCACATCCTAATTTCAAACTTTATCTGTATATTCACATTCCAGCAATACACCAATGTAAGAAAGCTTAGTCTTTTTAACCCGATATACACGCAAGTATAAAATCAAATGTAGCTCAAGCAAAATTTGAAAGGTTACCTGGATTAGGAAAGAACCTTCTCCGATCATTTGGGCAAGCTACAAAGAGGGCATTTTGAGGATTGAATATTGCTTGGCATACCAAGAAAAACCACTCTCTCAATACGCCAGGACCCGTAGCTTCCTCATTTTTGAATTCCAAAAATAAACCACCCCGCAACGCGTCAGGGTCTGCATGTGCAATATACTCATACGATTCAGCCAACAATTGCGACCTATCAATTAGCATCTCGTGAAGTTCCTCATACTCATCTTTCACTTCAGGAAGCATCATCATTGCCAAATGCCTCCTAGATTCAAAATTAGTCACATCCTTATGCTTAAGAATCCATCCATGATCATCAGTTCTCTTAGCATACTTAGTAATAAGATAAGATACCGAAACCTTTTTATGCCTCAACTTGGTCCAAAATTCTTCTTCAGCACCTTGATAAAGTTTAGAGATATTATTCAATTCTTTCAAGATAGCAAGATACTCGCACCATCCAACATGAAGAATTTCATCGTCCCCTTTCTGTTTTACAGCCATGCACTCCTCCATTCTCTGGAGGCACTGTTCCATTTTTTCCAACAAGTCAGTGAAAATGGCATGGAGAAATTTGATCTCTTCGCAGTAACAAGTAACATTGTAGCTACCATCACAAAAAGGCATTGTGATCGGGCTTCCAAAACCCACCTGCTCCACTATTGTAGTTCTCAAGGGGAGCAAGAATGATGCAAAATCGTGGACATCACTTGTGGAAGGCCCCACACTCGTGATTGATTCAATACTCGAGTCTAAATCATGGGATAACTTAGCTGCAAGCTCACTAACAAATGGGAAAATCTCTTGAACCGCAATGAGTGGCTTATTACCATCACCACTCCTCAATCCCCGCCCACTACCAATATGTTCCACTATAGACCCAAGACTATTCCGGCATAAAATATACAACGGGTCGTCATGAGAAGCTCTGCCGAGCAACTTACAAAATTCTAAGACTATAGGTGCACACTGCGCGTGTATAGGTTTAGGTAACACATTTCGACTGGAATTGATAAATTGCCTAATGGATTCATCAGCACATTTCTTATTACGTTCGTTGGTCGACATGTATAGCATAACCAAAGCTGCGGGTGCACAGGAAGACATAAAAATCTGAAGATGCCCAGCCGCTTGCTCAGTGTCATTTGTGTCATTTATAGGTGTCATCGTCAAAAACTCCGTTAACATTGATTTAACGCACTTCTTCAAAGGTAATGGTTCACCCCTACACATCCTGCAAATTAACGAAACCATTTCATCTATCACTTGCCAAGCTTGAGGATGCTCCGTACTCCGCATACGACCTACTAATTGGAGCCCAGCATCATTCTGAACACAACACTCCGCTAGGGATTGCTCGAGCTGTAACTGTTTCCCTCGATAAATTAGTCTTTGCTCTACCAAAGGAATCCCCGTAATTGTTTGTATACGCTCGTGTATGGATTTGACAGTATCATGAGAATGAGCATGGAGAACAAGGGTATTACCTCCGGATATCATCCTTACGAAGAATTGGAGTGTGGATAGTGAGCGAGTCAAGTTGCGGTGGGCCGAGGAAGAGCAAACGGCCGATCGGGCATCGGAAACCCTAGGTTCGATGGGAGGGTGCTGCTGCTGCTGCTGAGGTGGAGGAATCTGATTGGTGGAGGAATTGACGGCGTGAGGTTGATCATCTTTCTTCATCCTGACGGAGACTAAGTCAGAGGAGAAATCGTCGTCGTCGGTGGGGCCATAATCGTCCAATTTGCGCTTGATGCGTTGATGGACGCAGTCGATTGAAGAGTCGACGAGAGACATTGAGGGTGGGACTTGGGGTAGATTATGGTAGGCATGATGAATCCATGGTTGTTGAATCGGAAAGACAACAAGACAAAACCCTAAGTAAGATGAAAAGCGAAGGAAGGGAAGGGGACTGAGTTTTAGAGAGGGGGGGACGGTGTGAACTGATGAGAGAGGAAGAATGGGAAAATTACAAAGATGGTGACACATTAAACACTATAAATTACTTTATTACATAAATCATCCCTAAAGTTTAGTATTTATCTCACTTTGATTCATAAAATTCTAAGACGCTCAATATTCATCCTAAAATTTCATCCTTGTCTCACTTTGCACCAAAGACAACTCTTTTAAAAAAGTGGACAGAGTAAGACAACTACTCACAATATGACCTTCTAAAATTTACCTTGTTTCACTTTAGTCTATGAAGTTTCAAAGCTGCTCAATTTTTATCTAGAAACTCATCTCACTTTACCCCAAAAATTGACAAACCGTAAAAAAGTTGACATATGATCACTATATGACCTTTAAAGAGTGGTAAAACATGAAACCAACATTTTATCCCTAAACTAAATGAAAGCCTTTAATATGCATACAAGTTTTAAGAGAAAAACATAATATGCAATAGGGAGAGCCCCTGCCCATATGTTCGTAAAAATATTTCAAGAAAATGACACCTTTTTCATGCTTAGATTTTAACAAAAATTTGGAAAATTACACGAGGAATACGATTTCATATTCGAGTAGTTCAAAAAATTTATAAGCAACGATGAAAAGACGCACATCATATTATTCTTCCAATCTCATTTCTTACCCAACCCATCTTCACACCTTACCTAATTCAAAACCCTATACTACATCTTTGTTCACAAACCCATAATCTTCATCTCCCCCTCTATCATTCCCCTCATTCATCTTCCACTTCTCTCTCATCTACCTCAAATTAGATCTCATCAAGTCCTTCATCTTCTAGTTTGCCTTTTTTCCTCCTCAGTCCCTTTACAACTTCCTTTCTCTTTGCCAACGATGTCCACATTAAACTCGCCCTTCCACTCATCCAATATTCACCACCCACATAAAGAAACCCTAAAACCATTGATTCAAATAAAAAAAGGTTAATAGAGATCAAAATCTCAAAAATAGGACGATTTAGGTTTTTATTTGATCCCAATTGTTGCCAATAATACGATGAAGGTAGAAAAAAGTTCAAATCTAGATTTTGATCAAAATTAGGGATATATGCTTTAATTTAATTATAGTTGTTGTCAATAAGACAGTGAAAGTGAAAATAGTTAAGATCTATATTCATATCGAGATACTAGGATGAATCTAATGTTATTAGTGATGAGAAAGGGTGCAACAAAACACATACAAAATTGTTGAAGAAGTAGTGGTAAAATATCCAGTATCAAAAGTGCAAGTTTGGTTACTTCTTTTGCCCTTCTTAGAGAATCATATAATTGTACATGGCACATTATATCCACATTTTTAGCAAATCATCCACTTTTAGGGTAAAGTGAGATGCATGTGAAACTTCTGGACGAAAAATGAGCAATTTTGGAAATTCATGGACCAAAGTGAGCTAAATGGTAAACTTTTGAAGGTGGTGAGCACATGGTATATTCCATCAACTTTTTAAGTAGGCCATTCAATTTGGACAAAGAAAGACACATGTGAAACTTCTGAATGAAAATTAAGCATTTTAATTTTTTATGGAACAATGTGAGACAAGTGGTAACTAAGGGTGATTTATGTAATTAACTATATTTTATAAGCTTATCAAACATTTTAATTATTTCATATAATTTGTTCCGCAAAACCCTGATTAACAGAACTATTTTCTTTTCTTTAATCAGGAATTAATGTTTATACAAGTGAACAATCCGCGTGATACATGGACGTGTTACATAAAATGATTAATTATAAAGTACAAATAATTGAAAAAAAATTATTAAAATATTCAACTTCAAGTAGCTATATTTTCACAAAAAAATCAAATAAAATTAAGAGCATTTCTATCTGTGTAATTAAAATTGTAAAAATATTTAATTTTAAGAATATGACTTAAAAGAAAGCTCCCAAATCGATGTACTAAATATAATCTAAATGAGATTATTTTAAAATATAAGGAGTATACAACTTAACTTATCCTTTCATATCTTCAAAAACATAAAGGGATACGTAAAGATAGGTAAAATTAAGTAATGAAGAAAACACAAAGCTAAATGAAAATTAAAAGTAGCATAATAAATATATGTATTAAATATTTACATGTATTATAAATACTCCTAATACCTTTATAATACTATATAGTAATAGATTAGTGTAATATGGCCTTATAGGGTCTGAGGGCAGGCCTTAAGGGAGAGTTGGGCTGGGGAGAGTTATTTAAGTAAGTTGGGGTCTAATAGCTTAGTGTGACTTTCGTCCGTCTTACTCTTACTGGCTTAATATCTCATGTTCAAGCTAGGTTGGTTCTTTAACTTAGCTGGTTAGGTTGAGGGCTTTAATTTTTTTTTCATAAAAAAAAAACGAAGATAAATTATGTGCAGAGATTTTAAACTTAAGTCACTTCATACCACAAATATTAAGGTAAATTGTACTAATCCAAACTATTGTGTGGAGAAAAAATTAGCATTGCAGTTGAACAAGTTAGTGTTAAGTTCATACTTTTAGTTGGCGTGATTCCGAAGCCAAAAGCACTTTTTTCGTTATAATTTTTTAGTCGAATTGAAGATTTGACGATGCGATAATCAACGAAAGCTCGTCGAACTTACCGGATGTATCGTACATAATTCAGGACCTAAGATAAGTTGGTTATATAATTTGATTCAAAATATAGGTGGTGGTTGAGCGTTAAAATCGAAATTAATAGTCTTTTTAGTCAAATTTATTTTTAAAATATTTTTATCGAGTTTTGCTGAAATTCGAGAAGCTTTGTCGACACAAATTAATGAGGAAACTTATTTTTTTCATGTCTAACATGTTTCATAAAGTTACCTCTAAAATTTGAGTCAAATTAAAGTTCAAACCGATTTAATACGACAAAATAAAAGTAAAAAAATTAAAATAGAATATTATTTTTGTTTTTTAACTAGTATGCTACCCCATGTGATGCACGGGTAGTTTTTCTATAATATTGATATTTCTTTACAATTTAATTTTGTATAAGCAATCATTTTTGTTTTTCGTTGTAATGCAAAGCATTGCATGTAGAATCGTAACCATAGAATACGACCCTGATCAAAATGCATCCATTTGTCTCATACACTGTGGATGGTGAGAAGAGATGCATAGAGTCATTCAATTTGTATGCTACATTGAAAACATAAGCTAGATGACGGAACGGGAAAAATTGAGGATGGAGAAGATCATAACATGAGCTATTTTGAATATGTTCTAAAAATTACTTTTATAACATACTATTACTGAAAGTGCTATTCAGGAAAATATTAATTCTGTAAAATTAGTTTTATGAGAAGTATGTATACAGTATGTACTGAGTAAATTAAAACACTTTATATAAAATCTGAAAATATGTCATCCCAACTTTGTGCAATTATCATTTACATTCAATCTCCATGGTTCAATAGTCTATGTTTGCCGTGAAGATTGAAGATCCTGTAAAGGGATTGAAGTTGAAGATAGTGATAGTTAAATATGTGAGATAGCATTTCTAGATTATAGATAGCTTACATTCACAAAAAGAAGTCAATATAGTTTATTTGTATAATTAGTGAAAATAGATTAAATAAATTTACCAAATTCGCCTTATTTGTAAGCACAATCTTAGTTTTGATCATTGAAATTTATGTACTTCATTAAATATTTATTAATAACCTTGCAAAGGAATTGAAGATATTAATGAAAGGAAATATGAAATAGTAACACGGTTTATTGTTGGTTGAAGTGAAATTGTACTTACTAATTGAAGCAAATTTATTTTTTTTGCGTTGTTCGTCATTTCATCCATTTTTCTTGTGGCGTCCTTTTAATTGTTCACCTCAAGCACTGTTGTTTTTTCTTTAATTAAAACTTATATTGTAGTGTCTTCAATTTGTGTTGATTGTTGATCATCCCCGTTCTTTTTGTTCTCGACCCGCGATAAACATAAGAAAGAATAAAGTTGTTATTTTGTTTATAGTTTTGGCGTTTCCAAATTTGTGACAACTTACAATGCTTGAGGTTGTTTCTTTGATTTTTGAGTTAGGAAACCTTAACACCGAATAGTTCTCCGAGCCTAATCTTAAATTGAATCTGTTAAGTTTTAGTTGGAATGGATGTGTTGCCCCCACAATTTTATGTAGAATTTCTGGGACATAGTGCTCAATGTCTTGCATTATTGTCTTGTAATAAGTCTTTTTGTAGTAATCATTTGTAAATATAATTAATTATTGATTATAAGTGACTTATCTCACATTTTGTAGATTGGCGTTGATGTGAAGTTGCGAAACCAGAATTTCTAGTAATTTTTCTGCATAAAATAAAATGACTAAATTACAATGTGTGAGAATAAACCTAATATTTAGACCATGGCTATTTTATGATTTCCAAGGAAATCATTTAAACCACTAATTTTGACTCAAGACAAATAAAAAACATCATGTTAATTTTGTTCTTGCATTCAAAGTTATTCAAATGTTCCTGCAAAATCAGAACAACGCATTCTAAAAATTGGGAAGCATGAGGTAGTAACAAAGCCATTTGAGCAAAATCAATGGCATTTTTTTTTTTAAACTAATTGAAATATTTAAGTAGTTAAATTTTTTAATAAATTTTGATGGCCAAATATTCTTAAAACCATCAATCAATCAGCAAATGAATCTCACAAATTGATCACCTTCATCCTTAAATGCCACTCGACCATTCACAAAAGGTTTACTGTCGAAAAATTTAGGTGGATGTATACTCCAAAGATTATTTAATGAAAATTTTGTAATGCAATTTTCTGTTAATTTATAGAGCTGACAACTTTAATGACCAAATGTTATTGTAGATATATTGCCAAGACTAATAAAAACAACAAAGAGGATATTACGCACCACATCACACTTAGTTACCTGTTGATGGCCAATTATCTTTTACCGGAGTAATAAGTGCAACTTGAATTTGGGGATGGTAGGGACGGGAGAAGGGTTTGAATCCTTATCGTTGTAATTTTTAAAAAAATAGCTACCGATAAGTTCTTATTACTTTTTGCTATAAAAGTTCTTAATGCAACAAAAGTAAGAAAGAAAAAAATGCTTACCAAAGAATACCAAATTTCGTTTCAGAGCTGGATTGTGCTTGAACTTTTCTTGATTGTCCTTCAATCAAAATGAGGAACACCAACCAAAGAAAAAACAAAATTAAAGGAATGTATAAATTAATACTTTTACAAACCCATGTATGCAATACAGGCTATGTTGTTTTAAAAATATCGGTAAATGAAGACAATACTAAACATATTTGTTACTTTTTTCTTTAATTTACATTCAAGGCCATAGTTAATTCATTAGTTTAGTTAGATAAATAAACATTATTGAGAAATTTCTGTACTTGAGAGTCTTTTTTTTCCAGAATTACCCCAACTTTCTCTTTTAGAAAAACATTATAATCATATTAACAACTGAAAATAATTTATTTTTCTTTAAATTAAGCCTTTTAAAATCTCTTTTTCGAAAAATGTAAATAAATATAAAACTCCAGTAAACACAGCCAAGCAAGTCATTAATGATGCATAAGGAAAATGAGTTTATGTGCAAAGAAAAAATATATGTATATCGATGTACCTTCACATGTCTTTCTACTCATTTCTAGATTTTCTATGTCAATAACTCAGACATGCTTTGTGCTACAACATATCCCATGACATATAATTATAATAATTAGTTATTTCTTGGTGCATTTATTTCATTGTCAGCAAATAAAACCTGAAGTCTAGAATCTGAATAGGTAACTTCTGTTTGCTTTCCATCCGAGTGCCCCCTATGAATGCCCAATTATCAGCACAAACTGCAAATTCAGAGGCTTTTTATCTCTAAATCTTGACCGAGATCAAACACAAACAGCAGAAAACTTAGGGTGTGTTCAATAAAAAGAGTTATAAAATGTTTGAAAACATTACTAATTTTTATGAGAAGGTAGAGAAAGAGATTACTGATTTAGACATTTTAGTGAAATGTTCTATTACTTTCTAGACTTTCCATGGAATAAATTTTTTTGAGTAGCAGGTAACAAAATTCTTCCATGGAAAATACGAAAGAGAGGGAGAACATCTCACAAAATCACTCATTTTAATATATATATATACTTATATATATATATATATAAGTTAGTAGTGTTTTTGATAATATTTGAACCTTTTATTAAACAGACCCTCAATAAACTGAACATAGTTTGATGCTTACTTAAATTTCAGACTTTAGAGGTTGCAAACAAACAGCCCTAAATGCAACTGGAATACTATTGCTTACCAGTATTCTTTATAAATAACTTGGAAATTCTTAATTTTTTGGAACACGGTGCAACCAATTGCAGTAAACAGAATCCTTCAAAGGTTTATTTTTTCGTTTTAAGTAAAATTACTATTGTAAGTACATGTGACTATGTTAATCCATATGTAGGTAAAATTTATTAATAAAGGTAGATATTTGTGGTGAGGGTGTGTAAAAGAAATTACACTCATTCTATTAGTCTCCAATTCCTTCTCTACTCTGTTAAATATTTCATTTTCTCTCTATTTCTCTCTAAAATTCTCTCTTTGTCAATATATAGAGAGAAACATATTTAATTTCAACGGTGACAACAATAATGCGAAATGGAAATAGTCTTTACCTTGGATGTAGGAGTAGATTCAGAGGCGCCGAAAGCTGAGACAGGTCCAAAATTATTTTTGCTTTCAAATCCCTAAAATTATCAATGTCAATGCAAAATTAAAATCACAGACAAAGAGATTATGAAGTCAAATAATGAAGTAAATATTTTTACCTTTCACAAACTGCCAAAGATAATGCAAATATGTCTCTTCTTTCATTTATACCAAAGAAAGATATTAATGGAGGTTTATCCATTATTAATATGGTGTTTATTTGGGGAAGGGGAATGATTTGAAATATTGCACAAAGCTAAGAAGGGGAAAGGGTTTCAACTTAAATGAGAGAGATGAAGCATAGGGGAAGGAATGACACATATATGAAATTAAAGAGGGATATTTATTGCAGCTCCATGTGGTGAGACGAAGATAATGGGCACTACTTCTCCCGTTTTATATATATACTACTAGTTTTTTAATCCGTGCAATGCCCGAGCGCATTTATAAATTTATATATATATATATATTAATTTTATTTTTTTTTAATTATGTGTACTCTAAATTAGAGATATATAATTGTTCTTTTCAATTATAAGAGTTCCATAGAAACAACGGAAAGGGACTAAAGGATTGTTACTAAATAATAGCATTAGAAATTTAATGCAAGACTCATGTAAACGAAAGAAAATATTAAAGCCTTGTTAAAATCTAATAATATATCTATAATGCAATAAATATAAATACACGTGATAGCTAAATATAAATAGTATATATATATAAATAATAGTATATATATAAAATCTAATAGTATATATATAGATATAATGCAATAAATATAATTACATGTGGCATATTTATTTAGAGTAACTTTTTAAGTCATGTGTAGACACTTTGTAGTTTTTATTGTTGTTCACGTAATCATATCTTAAAAAATCATGAAATAATTTAATTTAGTAGTTGCATATTTATTTAGAGTAACTTTTTAAGTCTAAATTAAAATCATGATAAAAGATTAAAGGAAAAATATTAAAAGAAGAGAGAAGTTTGAAACAATATGAAGAGATATGCTTGTGGTTGATTCTTATGTCTAAGAAATTAGAATTTTATATATTTTTAATGATAATTGTAAAATAATCATTAATCTTATTATTAAATAAATAGTTACATACATAACAATAATATATTTTAGGACGTACATACTTTTCTATTATTCATTCTCAAATTTAAAAAAAAAATGTTAACACTATACATTTAACAAAATCCAATGCACAATATTAACAATTGTACAATTGCAACCAAAAATTGGAACCACAACCTCAAAAACATGAAAAAGTTTTACATATATGTAGACATACGAATATATATATGCAGACATGCGAATATATATACACACACATATTTTTAAAACTGCCATTTTAGAGGAAAAAAACATACAATTTCTATTTATATTTTAATTGGATTGGACAAAGGTTTTAACATACTCTATTAAATATACATAATAGGTATAAAAGAATAATGGGAACACATAAAATTTAATGATGCAATAATGAGAGATACTTAGTATATTATAGTGAAATGAGAGAATTTTACTATCTATTATATATGATATGATATGATAATATATGATAATAAAAAAAAGGAAAGAGAAAACATTTAATTTTTTAAAAAAAGTCAAAAAGTCAAACTTATGTTAGATCATGTATACCGGGTAGGGTAAATGGCTAAATTTACCCTACCTCACGCCACAGCGGAGGAATTTAGGCAACTAAATTTTGCCATATAGGATAGAGAACGAGTAAATTCACTTTTCTCTTAAATTTTACACTATACGGATGAAGGTCACTCGTATGGCTCATACAAATGCGGTACACCCGTATCAAACATAAAAAAATCCCATACAAGTATGACTCACTCGTATGGGCATTTTCCTCTCTTTTTTTTTGGCACTCATTAGAGAGAGAGACAAAAATAAAAAATAAAAAAAATTTGCTAAAAGAAGCCATACGAGGGTGGCGGCCTCGTATGGTTGAAAACTTTGCCTATTTTTTTTTTTTTTAAGCTTGTACGGGTGAAAGTTTTTTATATGATATTTTTTTTTTCAAAAGAAAAATCATACGACTATCCCTATACTTGTATGACTAATTTTTTTTTTTTTCCTTTTTGCTGTTTGCAAACTTTAAAATTTAAGAAACAATTATTAAATTTAACCTAAATTTTAGCCTCTCTGATAGACATTCGTATTAAGAAAAAGCAGCCGAAACCTGCACATTCCTTAATGGGCCAAGCCCATTGAAAATACTATGCCACGTGTAGCTTTCAAAATAAAGGAAGCAACATGAATTACAACGTGGCCCCGTACGCCAAATGTAAATGCATATCGGTTCGGCAGTAATTTTGGGCTGTAGAATTGAATTCTTCAATTTTAGATCGGTCTACAAATTTTAATGTTTATTAATCCGGCATATAATTTTGGGTACATATTTTTATTATATAATTTTTTTAATATTTTTAATCTATTTCAAATAGAATTTTGATTATATTTTTTTTATAAATATAATTATTAGTTTGAGAAAAAAGAAAAGATTCTAGAGGCAAAGGTAAAAAATATTTAAACGCTATAATCAAATTTTGAGAGTTTTGAGACACCACTTAAATTTTATTTACATGTCATTGGAGATCTTATTATTCTTTAAATCTAAGAACTAAAGTAATGTTTGGTTAATGTTTTGAGTTGAGTTTTTAAGTTGAATTTTTAAAATATGGTGTTTGGTAGAATTTTGGAGTATGTTGAAAAGTGGATTTTGTTTTTTTTTTTTTGAGTTTTTTTCAACCAACTAATAATCTTATAAAAAAATTTCAAAAAATAGTCATAATGGATCTGATTTTATAGATCTCGACGAGTATGTTTTAAATATATATTTTTTATTTAATTTTAAATTTTGAATTTAAAGTTATGGTATTTTAAAAAAAATTAGAGAGAGAAAGTAAAGTGAAATTTTTTTTTGGAAAGTATAAAAGTAGAGTTGATTTTGAGTTGAGATTTTAAAATTTGGAGAAAAGAAAAAGCCACCAAACAAGCCCTAAGGTTTCAAACATTCGTGATCTTACGAGAGTGTTTTCGGTTGCGATTGGATATTGAGTGAACGAAGTAGCTAACTGCGATAAGGCAAATCGCAGACAAAGAGTTAAAGATTGTGATCAAGTGCATAGACGAAAGCAACAGATAAGTCGAAAAAACAAATCATATAACAAGTCAAGTAATATTTCATGCCTTACTTGTACCCTGAAGTAGTGGTGGAGTTAGGATTTTAACCTAGAGGGGGCTTGATTAAAAAAATAGAATTACAACAAATGATAACACCAGAAAATAAAACTGTAAAGGAAAAAAATGCCAAATTTGTTAGTAAATCATCCTTACCGTGTGAGGTTAAAAAGATAGTGCGAATTCAAGCAAGAAATCCAACACGAGAGAGTGATAGAGAGTTGCGAGTATAAACTCTAATTTTTTTTTGTTCTCTTTTGTTTTTCTTTGTAGAATTCTTGTACAGAAGAATGCTATTGTTATTATATTGGCTTTTACTAAAAATAATTACACTTTTATCTCCAAGGTTTTAAGACCTTACAAATTCAACCTTAAACTTTAAAATTTTACATAAAAGTCCATGTATTACTATACTTCTTAAAAAAAAAAGCCAAAATCTAGGTGGGGGCTTAAACCCCCACTTTACCTCCGCCCAGAAGCTGCAACCGGCTTTAAGCCCTTCCCAAGAAAATCATTGCTAAAACTATAATTTAGTATTAAAAACAAGGATTCGAATGTTCTGCTAGGTTGGATTTTTAAATGTCTAATTTAAAACTTACACTTTCTAAAATTTTACAAAAAATATAATCTTTATTTTTTATTCATTTCTTAAAGTTTTTCTGAAATACAGGAAAAAAATAAAAAAAAATTTACTTATTCGAAATTTTAAAAATTGGTGAACAAACACGATTTTTTAAAAAAAAAACTCAAAATATCTTTTAAAAATCTAGTCAAACAACACCGTCTCATCTAAGTCTTATAATTCAATCTTTTTATACATCCATGGATTGCGCAATTATATTTTTTAAGGCCTCATTTGGTTCACGAAAGGAAAATCAATTCTCTTATCTTTTCTATGGAGGTGAGAAACTAAAATTCCTGTAAAGTTTTATTTCTTGTGTTTTGTAAAGTATGGAAAGTATTTAGGTAAGGGTATTATTGTCCAAAATTTTTGTAATAAATGCTATGAATCTCAAGGAAAAATTAGTTCCATAAATTTTTAGGAGAGATGACTTTATCCTTTACTTTCTCCTCTGACGAAAATATTTTTAAAATTTGTACTTACCAAACATAAAAAAAGAAAAACTTTTCTATTTTTTTTTATCAAATCCATAAACCAAACGAGATATAAATTATAACTTTCTATCAAACAAATTCTGAAGTGGGATTGTGAGATCTCGTATTTTTACACCGATAAATTATATATATATATATGGAAAATTTCAAGTAAGGACCTTAACTTAAGCTCCTTATTTACGAATTGGGCCATTTGACACGCTTTTCGATGAAATTTTTTGATGAAATTTGGTGGGGATGTTTTTCATCATGTGTAAAACATCTCCACCAAATTTCATCAAAAAATTCAACCGAAAAGTGGGTTAACTATAAGATTGAAAAATATTGGACATATATATATATATATATATCTATTTCTGAGCCAATATTTTTCAATCATATAGTTAACCCACTTTCTGGTTGAATTTTTTGATGAAATTTGGTGGAGATGTTTTACACATGATAAAAAACATCTCTACCAAATTTGTTCAAAAAAATATATCGGGAAGCGTATCAAATAGCTCGATCTATAAATAAGGACCTTAAGTTAAGGTCTTTATTTAAAATGCATTGTATATATATATATATGTATATGTAGATGGTCTTACGTGGGAATGTGTGAGGTTATAGAAAGTCTGCTCAATAAGTGAGTTAAATGCATATAACACCCTTGAAGTTTACACCGAATTGCACTTCTATCCATGAAGTTTCATTTAGCTCACATAAAAACACAAAGTTAAGATCGGGTTCCATTTTTGTCCACAGTTAGACATTCCGTCAAAAATGTTAACGGAATCCCCCACGTGTGCAGCAAATTCAGGGGTAAAATGGGTAATCCAGCCCTAATCTCCTTTTCCCTCCCCTCTTCCCTCTTCCTACCTATTTTTCTGCCAGAAAAATGATTTTTCCGCCATGGGTATTCTTGGGAGATTTTTCCCAAGTCTCCTCGGTTTGCTCCACTCTCTCTCCCCTGAAATTAACCAATGAAGCTAATTTTTTCACTAAATTCTCACCATCCAAACACTCATCCCCCCAAACCGAATTCAATCAACATCATAGCTAATCTCCCCAGCGATCTCATCATCGAGATTCTCACCCGATTACCCGTCAAAACCCTTTGCAAATTCAGGTGTATCCAAACAATGGCTTTATCTTTTGTCACTCGATAAATCCTTTATCAATCGACACTTTGAATAATCCAAGAAAAACCCTCTTTTACTCTCCTAAAAGTACTCTTTGCGCCAAAAGATGAAGAATGTGAGGTTTACGAGGTGAATATTGAGCTTATCTCCATGGCTGTGGAGGGTAATGTTTTAAACATATTGAAAGCTTCAATTTGCGGTCCAATTTATACTTTTCTTTCTTGTGGGTCACTCGTGGTTCTTTGTTGTACGGATTATGCATATGTTTGCACCAACCCATGAAACACATTTCTTTAAATTCAATGTTTGATATAGATGGTGGGCTGATTTGAAGAAAGAGATCAGACGAAACTAAATCCATGGTTTTCTTAGGAGAAAGTAAATGTGAAAAGAAAGAGAGGAGGGCATGAACAAATTTGGATTGGTAAGGGCATGGGATTTGAAAGGGAAAGGGAGACTAGGGTTGGGTTGGGTTACCCATTTTACCCCTCACATGACGCGCACGTGGGGGATTCCGTTAACATTTTGGACGGAATGTCTAACTGTGGACAAAAATGGAACCCAATTTTAACTTTGTGTTTTTATGTGAGCTAAATGAAACTTCATGGATAGAAGTGCAATTCAGTGTAAACTTTAAGGGTGTTATATGCATTTAACTCTCAATAAGTTGATTGATGTATATTAATATTGGACAAGTGTCCATCATGGAGAGGTGGCAAGTTTTTTGTAAAAACAAAATTAATGGAAGTACATCATGGAGAATCAACGTGGCAATTAATTAGAGTATTGGTGAGCCCATTTGCTATTCTGTTTCACAAAGTTTATAATTAGCTTGTTATTTTTCTTTAAATCATTTCGTAGAACAGGGAGATAGAAAAATGGTAGAGAGCAGCACAGAGTTTAGCTGTGGGGTTTAATTGGTGCAAGGAGAGGAATAATTATGATGGTATTTTTATGGTATTATTTTTAAGGTAAGAGGTTATATTTACCATACTTTTAAATCTTTAGAGTAATTATTTATTATCCTTTGCGTTGTATTTTTTTAAAATTTATTGCGTTGATTAAATTTGTTATACGTTATTTGGCCTCATTGATTAGTATTAAATGATATGTTGTTAGCTAAATTGTCGTTGAACTTATTGGTACATGGTTAAATTTATTCGCCAAAATGCCTAATAAGCCCATCATGTATACCTAGAGAGAGAAGTTTCAATGTGGGCTGGTAAAGGTGAAGGTGGATAACTTTTAACATAACCAAGAGGGATCGGATGGTTGCCTGAGTTTGTTGAATTGGTTGAGGTTGAGAAGATTTTGTTATAAAATATACTGTTGAGATGCTTTCATTCCTGTGTGTTATGTAATGCCACCCTTTATTTTGCTTGGCACAGGTGACTCGAGGAGGAGTTGGATTTGACTAGTGGGTTACGCGTGTTTAGTCCAGATTATTCATTTTTTGACAGTGGGAGAGGAGTGTTATATATTAATTTGTACAGTGGCGAGATTTGTAAATTATATTTTCAAAAATTAATTTGATATATAAATAAAGTTGAATTTTATTTTTATCATGGTTTGGATTTAGCCGGGTCAGGTCGTTACAGGGGTACTTGAAATAGTAAAATTATAGTCACTAGGTTATTGTCTCATGTTATATAAATGCCTAGAGAATTGCCGGAAGTAAACATAAGAAATGAAGAGCCCGTTTGGATATCCTCCAATTTATGAATTGAATAATTTAAAATTGTTTAATTCGCAAATTATTTAATTTGAGTATTTGGTTGTTAAATTTAACTAGTATATAAAGTTATAAACTTGAGTTAATACATAACCATTAAATAAAAAAATGTAAAAACATTGCTGAAATTACATAACTTACAAATATCATACTAGTTCGTGCAGAAAAAATCACATCACAATTTTTTTATTAAAATAAAAAATTTTATAATTTGATAATTTACAATGAAATATTTATGGGGCATTGACCCATAAGTACACCCCAATATAAATATTGTCCACAAACTCCTATCTAGCTAAAAAATGACCACTAACTCATATTGTAAACTCTTAGCCAAAACTACCATTTCCCTCCCAATATTAGATCTCTACTTTATCTCTATTTCCTTCACTTTCTCTTTTAGATCCACTTTCTCTCTCTAAAACCTTTCATCTCTCCCCATTATAAGATTTACATTTTCTCTCTCTCCTCCACTTATTCTCTCTTTCCTCCACCAATAGCACCGAAGCAGTTACGTCAAGCACAGCGATGGAGAATGGAGATGAAGAATGAAAGTTTGTGAAAATCAAATCGAGATAAAGAAATAGTTTGACTATCATCCATGGCACAAAACGAACTAGCGACGATCAGAATTGAAGTTAGAAGATTCAAAAATTATAAAAATGCGAAGATTCGAATCGAAAATCACCAAGCAACGAATCAAACCTAGATAAAGATGAAGTCCGATTTTTCTTCATCTTCACTCTGTAGTTGGATTACTGGAAATTATCATCCAGTAATTCGCAAAACTATAAATGTAAACCTACTCAATGCCAAAAAGAACAATAGTAGAACATCCATTATTCTTCATATTTACTATGTTGTTGGATTACTTAGGCAATAATCCCCGGATTACTTAAAAAAATAAAAGTAGAACATCAGTTATTCTTCATCTTCGCTATGTTGTTGAATTACTGGGAGCAGTAATCCGGATTACTCAAAAAAATAAAAGTAGAATATCAATTCTTCTTCATCTTTGCTCTGTTTTTGGATTACTGGGAATAGTAATCCAAATTTTTCTTCATCCATTCTTCTTTATCTTAGCTCTGTTGTTGGATTATTAGGGGTAATAATCCCTGGATTACTAAAAAAATAGCAAAATATATTTTCTTCTTCATCTTTGCTCTGTTGTTGGATTATTAGGAGCAGTAACCCGGATTACTAGGGCAGTAATTCGGATTACTGGGGGTTGTAATCCGAATTTTCTCCTTCATCCATTCTTTTTGATATTTGCTTTGTTGTTGGATTACTGGGGGCAGTAATTCGGATTGCTAGGGGTATTAATCCTTGAATTACTGGGGGCAGTAATCCGGATTACAATAAAACACAAAAAACAATGAAAAATATGATAAAGAAAATTAAATCGAGATAAAGATGAAACTCAATTATCATCTATCTCACAAATCAAAATGTTCGCAATAGAGATGATGCCCTAAACATCATCTCTCTCAGATCCACTTTTTCTTTCCAAAACCTCCCCTCTCATTTCCCATTACCAAATCTCCACATTCTCTCTCTTTCTCCTTCCTTACTCTCTCTTCTCCACCAGTAGCGCCGGCGCAAGGAACATCGGTGTCAATCACAGTGATGGATAATGGAAATGAAGAATGAAAGTTTGTGAATAATGAAAATTTGTGAAAATCAATAGAGATAATGATCATAAACAAAACCCTTTATCTTGCCCGTGTTTCAAAATCCAATGCCGATTAAAAATTTCTCAGTCCTGCTGAGTAAGAATGGCAATTCAAATTAAGATCCTTTTTACCTATGTTTAAATAAAAGGGTAAAATAGGAATGATATTTTAAAATTGTATTAATGAGAAAAAAGAAGGGGCAATCTTTTGTAATTAGTGTTCAAATTTTATCCTGTTAAGAGTTAATGGGTAAAGGTGGACTGGAAAGTGTATTTATGGGTCATTTTTCCAATATTTATAAATAAGATCATTTACACAACCAAATGAACCAAAGTAAATATTTCATTAGAGTACATTCAAACTTTATGAAAGGAAGAGGTAAATGGCATGCTTATTCTACATTCATGAAAAAAAATAGTTTTATTTTTGATATGTTCAAACTTTATATACCATGTGAATACCTCGCCATTTGTCAAATCAAGCGTATTAAATATATTCTCATTTATTAAAGACAAGTGTAACATAAAAGTGAAAGTCATTTTGATTAGAGGTGGCATCGGTTGATAAACCGTCCCGACACCGCTTCTCCGACCAATAAATTAGCTACAATTAGTAGTGATAATTGGAACCGTACCATTTTGAAATCGTTAATTGCATTGACTTTTGGTTGGCACACATTTAAGATCGATAATATTTCATTCGCCACTTCCACTATTAAAAATTCATTTTCCTTTACCACCATCAATGTATAAGGGTGTTAAGTCTAATTCGAAAACCGGCCGAACGGACCAAACCAATCCATAAAACCCCGATCCGAAAAAAATCAAAATTAAAAACAAGAAAATTGATTCAAAACTGAATAGTTTGGTTAAGGTTTGGGGCTAGCTAGTCCAAAATCTAACCAAACCGAACCGAATTACGTATAAAAAAAATAAAATATGTTAATATATACTCATAGTTAGGGGTGTGCAAAAACCGCAAAAATCGAACCGAATCGGCCTGAATCGGTCGAGCAATTTTTTAAGTTTTACGGTTCGGTTCGGTTAAGAAATCGGACAACCGAAGTAGGTCGGTTCGGTTATTAGTTTTTTGGTGTATAAAACCGACAAAAACCAAATTGAACCAACTAGTATACTTATTACATTTTTATTGGTTTTGTGTATTTAATTAATGAGCTATTTTCTTTAAAATAATATTAGGTTAAATAATTAAAAAGAAATTTCAATAATAATAAATATTTAAGAAGAGAAAATGCACAAATAATCAACAAGAAAATAAGGCCCAAGAGATAGAAAAACATATAAAAAATTTCAAATAATATAAACCTTAGGCCTAAACCCAAAACACTAATTTAGGCCCAAGGTCCAAACCGACCTCCCGAACCGACCGAAACCGAACCGACCCGATCAGTTTTAGCCGCTTTGACGGTTCGGTTCGATTGAAGTTAAGCGTAAAATCAAAAAGTCGGTTCAGTTAACGGTTTAGCCGCTCGGTTCGGTTAACGGTTTAGCCGCTCGGTTCGGTTAACCGAACCGTGCACACCCCTACTCATGGTACATGTTAAGTATTCTATTATACAAAAAGAGAGACTTGTATTATAATATGGTCCTTATTAATTACATTTTTTGACTTAAGAAAAAAAAGTAATTAATGCATGTCCCTATTATTAAATTAATTGCATGATGCTAAGATTTTTTAATTATATCCATGACGAAAAAATATGTATCATCATTTTATTTAATGTGTTTTAATCTTGTAAATGTACAAATAAAATAATAATTAAATAAAAAACATTGTTTATATATGCTTGCTCCTTATTTCTAGAAAACCATGACTTTAATTTGAACATTAATTAATCTTATATTACTATTACTTTATTAGTATTACATTGTTATGTTAAATTCATTTAGAAATATATATATATATATATATATATGTCAAAACTGAATAAAATCAAACCAAAAAGTTTAGTTCGAATTTAGGTTTTGAAAATTTAAAAAATGAAACTGAGAGCCTGTTTGGTTGCTCTCTTGTTTTTTTTTCTCAAAATTTTAAAAACTCAACTCAAAACTAACTCTACTTTCACACTTCTCAAAATTTATTTCACTATACTTTCTCTCTCTATTTTTTTTTTAAAACGCTATAACTTTAAATCCAAAAATCAAAAAATAATAAAAAAATATATATTTGAAACCTACTATCGAGATCTATAAAATAAGATCCATTGTGACTATTTTTTGAAATTTTTTATGCGTTTTTTTCATTGGTTGAAAAAAAAGTCAAACAAAATCAAATTCACTTTTCAACCTAAAAACTCTAACTCAAAACATTCAACCAAACACCAAATTTTTAAAAACTTATCTAGAAAACTTGTCTAGAAACATTTACCAAACACCACCTGTGCTTTTATATTTAGTTTGATTTTGGGCCTCGTTTGGTTCACGGAAAGGAAATTAGTTCCCCTATCTTTCCCATGGAGGTGGGAAAGTAAATTTCCTATCAAATTTCCTTTCTTGTGTTTGGTAAACCATGGAAAGTATTTAGGTAAGAGTATTATTGTCTAAAATTTATGTAATAAATGCTTGGAAATCACATGGGAAAATCAATCCCATATGTTTTGGGAGGAATGATTTTACCCCCTACTTTCCCCTCTCTCGGGAAAGTGTTTCCGGAATTTGTACTTACCAAACAAAAGAAAGGAACGACTTTCCTTTCCCGAGTACTAAAATCCGTGAACCAAACGAGGCCTTGGGGTACCTTAATTTTTACTCTGACAGGAACTGAAAACACCCATATCGATGTTTAAGTACATATCTAAGATACATGTTTAGATCTAGATCTGAAAAGACAAAACTCTATATCTAAAGATACATATTTAGATTTGACGTGAGAAAGAGAAATTTTGGGAAACGAAGATAGAGATTTGTGGAATATATATGATGTGAAAAATGTATAATAACATATTTGAGATTATGGGATTTTGATTAGGGTTTAAGATTTAGTTTAGGGATTTTGATTAGGGTTGAAGATTTAGTTTAGGTTTAAGGATTTTGATTTCGGGAAAGAAAGAAAGAAAGAATGAAACAGGTTTGGCGTGAGAGAGAATAGAGGGGAATGGAGGAATTAAAGGCGATGGAGAATAGAAGGGAATGGCAGAACGACTGTGGAGATATGAGAAACGGATTTGTGTGTTTATGATTTTAATTGTTTGTGTTAAGGAAGAAGTTAGAGGAATTGATTAATTAAGTATTAATTATTAAAAGAAGTAAGTAATTAAGTATAAATTACACCTTCACTGGCTCGAACCAGCACAGCACCATCTCTCACTCACGTAGTCACCACCGATTCGCCACTACGGCACCACCGATTTTGCCTCACTCTCATAACACCTCTTCTCATCAAGCCCTAACCCTCAATCTGCCAGCCCGGTGAACGATGGATCCACTATTGGAGAAGATTTTGGTACCAAATTTTGCTAAATCTTTTGCTGACATTGTTGAGAAAAATCGTTCGGATGCTATTCCTTTGAAGACTCCAAGTGTTTATCGTGGTGAAGCAATAATGTTTTTTTAGTAACGAAGACATTATCAATTTGGCATCCCTTTTCAAATTTGATTTGGTTGGTAAATTCTCACATGGCCAGCCGTCATTGTCAGAGATTAGGGCTGGTTTGGATACGTTTGGCTTGAGATCTGCTTTCTCTGTTTACTTGTTTGATGGTCTGCATATTCTGATGCAGTTTAATAGTGAGGAAGATTATCATTGAATTTGGCTAAAGGAGCAATGGTATGTGCGTCGGTTTCCGATGAGAGTCTTTAAGTGGACTCCAAAATTTTTTGTTGATGCTGAAACTTCGATTGCTCTAGTTTGGGTAAATTTTCATTGCCTTCCTGTTCATTTTTTTCAAAACAAAGTTTATTCTCTATTGCTAGTACGCTAGGGGCACTTATAAATATATATGCTGTTACTGCAAGCTTGGTAAGACCCAGTGTGGCTCGTGTTTTCATTGAGATGGATATTTTGAAGAAGTTCCTAAAACGGATTTGGTTAGGTTGCGGAAATACTGGTTTTTGGCAAAGTGTAGAATATGAAAATATTCTTAAGTTTTGTATTAAGTGTTTGAGGCAAGGTCATAATGTCTCTGAATGTAAAACTGTGAATCATATAAGGAATAAAGGTGTTGAGCCAGAGCATCAAGGTCAGGATATTCAAAGTCAGCTAAACCTAATTGGTAGTGAAGAGCAGGTGATCACAGAGCAAATAATGCAGCAATATGGGCATGTGGGAACTTCGCGTGGTCAAATTCGAATTGATATCAATTATAGTATTAGTGATAAGGAAGATAAATGGCATGAGATTAAAGAAAGGAAGAATATATGGGCAGGGGAATGTAGCAATATGAGAGTGAATGAGGTTCAAGATAGAGTGGAAGCAGTTGTTGTGCAAATTGAGGAGGTTTATGTGGAAGATACTTCTACAGATTCTTGTCGTATTGAAGCTCTAATGTAAGACGTTAAAATGGATGATAAGTCGGTTGCTCAAACTGAAATTATTCGATGGAAAGCTCATATTCCTGTTAGTATGACTCGGTTAAGGCTATCTCCTCATGCCACAGAGAATCCTAGAGTTACTTATGCAAGGTCAAATAAGGAAGATTTACGGATTGCTTTACTTTATGATGGTGCTCTTCTAAATAAGTTAGTAAAACAATTTAATTGTGACTGTGGGAGAAGTAGTGGTGAATGATTAGCCAAGTACTAAAATTGTGAAAGTTCCTAAGAAGAAGAGATGAAGGAAAAATAAAGTTACACGAAATAAAGGGACAATTTCTCAAGCTTTATCTTATCAAACTTCTCAATGATTTATACTCTTTTTTGGAATTTAAGAGGTATTGTTAATACATCCACCATGAAGAGACATAAGCTTTTAATTCATAATAATAATATTTTACTTATCGCCGTGTTGGAGCCAATGGTTAATGAAAGTCAATTTGTTTCTTTTCGTTTTCAGCTTGGTTTTACTAGTGCTTATTGTAACGAGAATAGCAAAATTTGGTTATTTTAGAAGGATAAGCTTGATTGTTCTGTCATTTAGAGTTCTTTACAGACTGTTACTATTTCCTATAAATTCGGATTGTTAGAGAAACAGTTTCTTATTACTGCTATATATGCTAGGTGTTCAAGATAGGAAAGAAAGGTTCTATGGCAGGAAATATAGGGTTTATATTCTACTACTTGTTCTTGGTTGATTGGAGGGGATTTTAATATTTTTAGAGAGGCTACAGAGAGATTGGGGGTGATAGCATTGATTTTACCACTGCTAGTGATTTTAATGATTGTATTTTTAAATGTGGTATAATGGAATTTGATATTGTTGGGAGTAAATATACTTGGTAGCAATCTGGTAGACATATGTGGCAAAAAGTAGATAGATACTTATGTAATTTTATGTGGAAATCTATTTTTTCAGATTGTATTGTGCATCATTTGTGTCAAGAACATTATGATCATGCTCATTTGTTGGGTAAATTTAGGGTAGAACAAAGTAGTGGCAAAGGTTGTTTTAAATTTTAGAATATGTGGTGCACTCATTATCAGTTTTTAAATATAGTTCACTAGAGTTGGGTTGCTCCTCTTACTGGATCTACTCTGTATGTTTTTGCTGAAAAGTTGAAACGCTTAAAGTCTGTGTTGATTATTTGGAATAAAGAACATTTTGGCAATATCTTTCAACAGGTGGAAGAAGCTGAAAATACTTTAAGGGATACTGAGTTTAAAATTGAGAATGATCATTCGGAAGTTGTTGTGGAGGTTTTGAAATCTGCCAAATTAAAATTAAATTATGTTCTTGATATGGATGAGATGTTTTCGAAACAAAGGGCGAAGGTGAAATGGCTTAATGAGGGAGCAAGGAATTCTAAATTCTTTCATGCTGTTGTGTCAATAAAAAAGAAGAAAAATAGAATTTTTAAGATTCAGAATATTAATGGTGAATAGGTTTCTGCTCAAAATGATATTCCTGCTGCTGGTGTTGATTTTTTTAAAAATCAATTCCATTCAACTCAGCAGGTTTATGATTTCCTTTTAATTCAAAAATTAATCCCTCAAGTGGTTATTAGTGCTCAAAATGAGATGCTCACAGTTATGCCGACTGAGGAGGAAGTCTGAAAGGCCATTTTAAGCATGAATTTGAATGGGGCAGCTGGCCCTGATGGCTTTAATGGCCACTTTTATGCTCACAGTTGGAAAATTATTAAAGCTGATTTGTTGAATGTTATTCAGAGCTTCTTTCGAGGTCATATTCTCCCTAAATCATGGACTAATACTCTTATTGTTACTATTCCTAAAGTAGAGCTCCCAAAATCATTTAGTGAAATGTGGCCCATCAGTTTATACAATTACAATGTGAATATTGTCTCAAAGATTCTAGCAGATAGAGTGGCCAATATTCTCCTTTCCCTTATTTATTTAGAGCAAAGCGGCTTTGTCAAATGAAGAAGTATTATGGATAATATTTTGCTGGCGCAGGAGATGATTCACAAAATTGATGCTAATGTGCGAGGTAATAATGTGATTTTAAAGCTTGATATGGCTAAAGCGTATGACATAATCTCTTGGCTTTTCATTCTTAAAATTTTGCGTCAATTTGGTTTTTGTGATATTTTTATAGATCATATTTGAAGAATATTATCTAATTGCTGGTATTCTTTACTTGTTAATAGGAGCGTGGAAGGATTCTTCACTTCTTCGAGGGGGTTAGACAAGGAGATCCTCTTTCTCTTTGTTTATTCATTATTGCTGCAGAAGCGTTGAGTCGGGGAATCATTGCTTTAAATAAGGAGATGAAGTTGATTGCTTATACGAAGCCGAACAAATGTTATATTATTTCTCATTTATCTTTTGCTGATGATATGGTAATTTTCACTAATGGTTCTAAAGGGTCCTTAAAGAATTTAATGAGTTATGAGTTTTCTTTCTCACTATGAGTATGAATCTGGTCAGTTTATTAATAAAGCTAAGATATGCTTTGTGGTGGGGCCCAAAACTAGCACTATCAGGTCTAACAACATTGCTTTTGTTCCTGGATTCCATAAAAATGAATTGACTCTCAATTATTTGGGTTGTGTTTTATTTAATGGTAAAAGGAAAGTTGAGTATTTCTCTTATATCCTAGCTAAATTTGAGAGAGAACTTGATGGTTGGAAGTCCAAGCTTTTTTCTCAAGGGTGAATTATTCTCATTCATCATGTATTGCAAAGCTTACCTCTATATATTATGGCTGCATTTGATCCTCCAAAATCTGTGCTCAACTGATTGGAGAAAATTTGTTGTAATTTTCTTTGGGGAGAGGCTGAAAATAAACACAAATTTCATTGGGTTGCTTGGTCTAAATGTTGTTTTCCAACGTAGGAAAGTGGTATTGGTATACGTAATCTTAATGATTTAAACAAAGCTTTTGCAATGAAACTATGGTGGAGAATTAGAACGGTTGATTCACTTTGGTCTTTGTTTATGAAGAATAAATATGTTTCTAAAGTGCATCATAGTGATGGTACTCGTAGAGGCGGGGAATCTAATACTTGGCTTCGAATGTTTAGGGTTAAAGAGGAGATTGAGGCGCATATGAAATGGTTGGTCGGTAAAGGTAATTTTAATTTTTGGAAAGAATATTAGGTGCTAGATAGCAAGCTTTGTGTTTTAGTGAATTATCCAATTTAATATGCTCATTTAACTGTTGGCGAGGTAGCTCAAAATTTTAATGTTTGGGAGCGTAGTTGTATAGCTGTTTTAGACAATCAAGCAACTATACAACATATTAAGGATCAGTTACAGATGGTGGATGATTGATTTAGCCCAGAAATTGCATTTTTAATCCATTAAACAAGGCTCAATTAGCTTCTAATTACCATCTAAAACTGGAAGTTGCATGTAAATTCAATTTAAGCATGAAAATAAGGTATTGCATTGTATTCCTATGTTGCTAAGCCATTTTGTAGGCCTAAACTAGTTAAGCAACTAAGGTTGTATGCAAGATAGAAGGTTGAAAGCGAAAAAGTGCAAGAAGAATGTCCGAAGAACAAGCCGGTATCTATTCCAAGGCCCGAGGCGAGGAAAACTCCTCAAACTACCTCCAAAGACTAGCAAAAAGAGAATAGTAAGTCCTCAAGCATGAATGAAGTGAATGAAAGTTCCAAGAGTGATCCCAAGAGAAAAGAAGCTCAACCGAATCAATTCCGGAAATTTTCGAGCAAAATCGAGAGCTGCCGTAAAAAGCCCGAAATTCTAGCTGATCAAAGTTTTTTTTAATGGGAATTTGAATAAATCTCTAAAAGTGGAATTTATAGAGAATTAAATTACCTACACGTAGGCAAAAACAGCGCGTCAATTAGAGTTCCGAGCAAAAAATTATTAGAAAAAAAAGAAGCAGCAAAAAAAATATATAAAATATATAAGGATTGATCCCCATTTAAGGATCGATCCCCACACCAGGATCCATCCTCACATGGTGAAGATCGATCCCCATTTCAATTTTTGGCCCATTTTTGATTTTTAACTCTTTTCGACCCGTTTCCTCAAGGATTATCCAACCCATGACCAGAGACACTTGTGGAACATTTAAAAGACCATATATCTCATAATTTAGGGTAAGGAGCAATCATATTACGAGAGAATAAAAAGACTGAGAGCACCATAACTTTCTGGGAGTTTTTGTGATTTTCTGTTGATCGAACCTTGAGTGATTTTTCTTTCTTTTCTTCAAAACAATTGATAGGATAGTTTAATTATCATATTTGAAGGCTATAACATCAATGTATGCTACTATTATTCATCGTTATATCAAGTTATAATTGCAATTGAGGTTCTTCATCTGGGTAAATCCTAGTTTTCTATTTTCTTGCAATTTAATTGGTTTTAATTATTTGTTTGCTTAGATATTTATAGATTAGTTGTTAGGAATCTTATATATTCTGGAATTAACCCTAAAACCTCATTTTAAGGGCTGGTTCTAGGGTTTATAGATCCGTTTTGTCGATTTTTTGGTTTTTCATCAATTTATGCTTATTCCTCGTTCTATATTCAAATAGTTTATCGTTTTTCAATGCTATTCATATGTGATTCATTATTCATCATAAGCAATTTGATTTTTTAAAATTTTTAGGGTTTTAGTCGAATTTCTTATGTTTATGTCCGTTTTGAGTCTATTTACTATTTAAACATAAAATCTTCGTTTTAAATCGGAATTGAGAAATTTCAAAGCCAAAAGTTTTCAAATTTGATTCTCTATGTTATTAGGTATTTGTTTACTGTTATTCATACTTTATATGCTTATATTCTTGTTTAATTTGAATATGTCTAGCTAAATCGTTAGTTAGGGGTTCGTAGTGAAAGATGCGAACTTAATCTTTTAATGTAATCCAATTTATGTTTGAATATGATTTTTTTCATTGGTTATAAATCACCTACTGAATGTATGAGTAGTTTCTTATCTTTCCATGCCTTAAAAATATGTTTCCATAAGTTAGCTCAGAAATTCCATTTGATTAAAAGCCATAAAACTGTCAATTCACAGATTTTCGCACCAAAACCCTAACATAGCTGATTTGAGTACGATCTTTATCCTATAATCAGTTAGATTGGTTTCTCATGTGAATTGGATAATTTGGGACTGTTTTGGTATTTATTCACGTAATTACCGAAAAAGTGCTAGTTTTGACTTTCGGTATTCTTCTTAAGAAGGATTTGATTTGAATCACGTTCAAACATATTCAAAACTTATGAGAATATTAAGCTATTAATTTTTGGGAAGTTTAAGCAACTTGAATTATTTTCGTCACGCACTAGCAATACTAGGTTCTAAATTTACACTTTTTCAAAGTCAAAAAGCTTCACTATCGAATTTTATTGCTCAAATCTAGTCTACATAGTCTTTGTCACATATGGTCTATGATATACTTGTAGTAGCAATACAATTGGATGGTTGGAAGGTCTAGGAGTTGAATCTTAGTGAAAAATCATATTTAAACTTAAATTTGGACTACCCGATTGGACTAGCTCCATACTTCCTAGCTACGAATACCCCTAACATTTATTTTTTGTAAGTTTAAGTTCATTTAATATTCTAATTTATTTAATTATTACGTTGTTTTATCTTATTTATTTATTTGTAGTTAAATTCCATGCTCCCCTAGTGCATTTATGAAGCCTTTTAAGTAGAAAATTTGCGCTTGTGGATTACCTTTAATTTTGCAACCTAGGACTAGATTTGCTTGTAATTTTAGTTTAAGTTAGTTAGTAGTTTAATTTAGTTTCATTTTTCCTCTCATATTCCCTATTTCAATCATTTTTTCTGTTCTTTTCCCTTCTTCCCCTAAGAGAGATAATTAGAAGAAATAAGTTCCTTACATTCCATGTGGTTCGACCTTGGACTTCTCAAGTATACTATAATTTAACCCTTTGCACTAAGGCGTAATACTTCGCACTTTTTGAGCGTAGTCAATTATGCTGTTGATGATTGCTTTGTTTAGAGTGCTAACACTGATGGTAATTTCTCTATAAAATATGCCTGGGAAATTTGCAGGAAGAAATGCAGCTCTCTGGCTCTTAGTAAAATGATATGGCATTCGAGTATTCCATTAAAGTGGTCTTTTTTAACCTGGAAGGCTGTGAGGGGTGGGATTCCTCTTGACTATTGTATTCAGCGTAAGGGCATTAGTTTAGCCTCTAAATGTAATTGTTGTTCAAATCCATCTAGTGAGAGTGTGGATCATGTGTTTGTTTCGAGTGATGTGGCTATAATAGTGTCGGAAGAGATGGAGCATAAGATGAATATCCATAGCAACGATTATTCTTTAAAGCTGAAATTAAATTCGTGGTGGATATTTAAGGGTAAAACTCCTTCTCACAAAATTCTTTTATCTTTAATTTATACTTATGTTTATTGGAAGTTATGGGTGAGCAGAAATAAGGCTAGGTTTGATGGCAAAAAGTAGTCAGTGGATCATATTGTTTCCAATATTAAGGCTGCTTTGCAAGGAATTATGAATCATGGTAAGTTACTTGACAAAAGAAGGACATGGGATGTTGATATTCTTCGTTTCTTTTCTGGGTACATGCCTCATCTTAGGAGTGGCGAATTTCTCATTACCAAATGGATTTGTCCTCTCTCGAGCAGATTAAAACTTAATAGTGATGGGTGTTCTAAAGGGAATCCGGGTAAGAGTGGAGGTGGCAGTATATTGAGAGATGATAATGGCAAAGTATTGTGGGCTCAAAGTGATAGCTATGGTATTATTACAAACATGGTGGCAGAGGCAAAGCTCTACTTCAAGGGCTTCAATTATGTGAATTTAACGGAAACAGTAATATAGATATTGAGGTGGAGTCCAAGATTTTAGTTCACATTCTCTAGCGGCAAAGTCATACTCCATGGTCCATTGCTTATGAGGTGAAGAAGATTCGGCAATTAATGCATGTGTTAAATGTTAGATTGTGGCATACTTACAGGGAGAACAATATGGCAGCTAAATTCATGGCAAATTTGGGGTGTAAGTTAGGAAAAAATATCATGTTCCACAAAAATGAGATTCCTAGGAAACTTAGGGGTATTGTAAGGACCGATGGCTATGAGCTGCCTAGTATTAGGTTGAGCAAACTGTAATTATTTCTTTTTTATTAATAAAATTCAGGGGATTTGCCATTTCGCTTTTGTTTTTTAAAAAGTAAGTAATTAAGTATTTAATTATTTAAGTATATATAAAATATTTATATTTAATTAATTTATCCTCATAACTATCAATGCATTCACATGGCTTAATGCATTTCACATCTATCAAAGTTGGCAGGCATGTGGCTCAATGTATATAAAATGTAACAAATATATAGAAAAATTATTATTATTTTGATAATGTCGATCAGTTCAGTTAAAAACCGGTTCTCTAGATATTAAACTGCCTTCACATCACTGAATCGCCGATCGGTTACCTGAACCGTTTGGTTTTGTCAAAGAACTGATTTATTGGCAAATTGGGCCTGACTGGACGGTTGAAAAGTTGATAGGTCCGTTTTTTTTTTTGTTTTTTTGCCAACCCTAATTTTGACCATATAATTAAAATTGAACTAGACCATTTAGCAGTTTCAAAATTTTCTTTCTCAAACTATCTTTTATATAAATATTTCACATACAACGGGTGTGTTTGATTATAAGTATGGAATTATGGTGAAAATTATTTACATTTTAGGCAATTTAATTTTAGGAAAAAATATTTAAAGGTGTTTGATTGCATTGATTTTATATATGGAAAATATGTACTTTTTTTTCTTGTAATCAGTGGCGGAGCCAGGAATAAATTCCAGGTGGGGCCAATTTTTTTTAAACCAAATCAAACTCAATAATTATGTTTCTAGGCTAAATTTTTACTAAAATACTTCTCCATCCTATTTCGTTATTTTGAAAAAGTTAAAAATGATATACTAAAATTAATTATATATTTTGAAATATTTTTATCAACTCAATATTTAACCTATTATAACCAACAAACGCATATATTAATCTAAATATTAATTTATCAAATAACAATCTAATAAGCAAATTAACCTCAATAATCAAATTTAATATCAATATTTAACAATTTAATAAGCAAATCAACCTCAATAATCAAATTTAATATCAATATTTAACAATCTAAGAAGCAAATCAACCTCAATAACCAAAAAACAAATATATTAACAATTTAAGAAGTAAATCAACATTAAAACACCTAATTCTTAATACTCAAAATTTTAAAATAAAATGTATAAGATTATAAAAAATAAATCTAACCTAAAATACTGGAACAAATGAAGAATGAAGATGAAAAAATCAGCTACTGACTTGGTTTCTACTGTCAAAATAAAATGAAAGCTGTGTTTCAAAAAAAAACTCGACAATGAAAACTGAAAAAGAAAGGGGAGAAACAGCTATAGGTTTCTTTCGTATCATTTAACTTATAACATATATTACGCACTTATACCCTAAACTTATAAAGTTACTTACACAAAAAACCCCGCCCAAAAAATACACATGGAACCCCCTCCCCCCCACCAAGAAAAAAAAACCCAACCTTACTTAACCAATATTACAACACCTACCCTTAACTTATAACCTTAATTGTACACAGCACCTTCACCCAAAATCATATAATGGCCCCTAATCTCTCCCTTCTCACACACAGACCCCCATACTCTCTAAAATTTTACAAAAAAGTCCAGGTGGGGCTAGCCCCACATGGGCCTCACGTGCCTTCGCCCTTACTTGTAATGGTGATATATTTTCAAAATTTTGGTATTTGATTACTTATATTTTACTTATAATTGAACTTTTTGGTCTTTAAGATATTTTTTACCTCATCTAAAACTTATTTTTCTTTGAAGTGGGCTAAAAAAGCAAGTTAATACTTTTTACATAATTTGCTTCTACCAAAGAATTTTGAGGAACTATAATTGCCTAGAAAATTAGGCATTCACACAGCAAAAAAAAAATAGACATTTCATATTTTACCATGTTGGGGGAGAATTTGGGGGACGTTTTAATGGAAAACAAATAAAAAAGTTTACTTGGGAAAGGGTAAGTTATGTTAATCCTATCAAAATCACTAAAATTCGGCTAAGACCATCTCTAATAGTCATTTCTATTCGTAAAAAAATTTATGATAGAAAAAAAAAATATGGTTCAATGGAGATATTTATAACTATTTATATATGAAATGAAATGTGAGATATAAATTTTTAATGTAACTTGTCACATTCTCGTTGGATATATCAAACCCACTAAATTTTCCTCTTCCTAAACAAATGTTAAGAAATAAAGAAATGAAGTACTATTGAAATTCAATTTATTTTTTTATAAAAACTTGCCAATTAAATATAAAAATATTATAAAATAACATTGATATAAAAATAATTTTTTTTATTGGAGATGGCCGAAAAAGTAAAATGGAGAGCGTACAGCCACCAACTACATTATTTTTATTGGCTTAGGTCTCTTTCGTCGACATCTTAACGGTGCCACATGGGAGAACCACCTTGCATCGTCATCGTTGCAACTGCATTATTAATTGATGTTTACAAGTCACTAATTTTTCTCCCTCTAGAATCAATCATGTCATAGGTAAATATTTAGGGTGGTAATATAAACACTTTAAAATATTTTGTTATACTCTTATTTTTATTTAATTTTTTATAGTTATGTAAGATATCTGTTACTTGATGCTTGTGAGTTGAGTATAAGTTTATATATTCGGTTCTTAACAATTGAGTAAGATATTATCAAGTTTATATTCGGTTCTTCACAACCGAGTAATATATACATTACTTAGTTATTAAGAACCAAATAAAAAGTAAGAGTATTTCAAAAAATATTGAGGGTGCCATTATCTCCACCCAAATATTTATGTTTTTCTTTGTTCTTACGAGAGGGTACAATAATAGCATTCAATTCACACACCCCAAAAAGATTTTGTCTCTAAGACGTGGAACTATGAAATATATTTATACTAGGGTATGCCCGTGCCGATGACACTACGGCTTAATTCGTGTAACCACTATGTACCGAAACATGAATAAAAAAACAAATATTTGTTATACAAAAGATGACAGCCAAACCTTACCACCATCACGGAGAGAGATTGATAATTATGTTCCCCATCTTTAAAACTATGTACACCATATAATTGACACCTAAAATCATCGATGTTTTCATTAAATTTAAAGTGCACCTAACAAATTTACTAAACCAAGTTGTATCATAAAAATTGGTTGTAAAACTTTTTAGATTTAACTTTCAAAGCTAATTTATTTTTTGTCTACTAAAGATAACTTGAGTTTTTTTTATATAGAATAAAAGCAAAGTTAACTTAATAAATTATTTACAAACAAAATTATGAAAAAGTTTAAATAACCAATATTTTCATTTAAAAGTATTAGACGAACGATGTAGTTTATAGAAAATATAGATATATGATCGTTCCTATTTAGTCCAAATTAAATCAAAATACCATATTTTTTGCAATACAAATATCTTTAATTTCTTCAATAAAAAGTATAAAACGTTAATAATCTAACAGAATAGCATTTTTAAAAAAAAATTATACTTTTGTTGTTTTATTATTTTAGAGAATACCATTTTTTTAAAGGAAAACAATAACGATAGTTTGTGAATTGTTTGTCTTTTAAGAAATATATTAAATTTGACATTTAGTGCTGGTTTTATCTATTAATATAATCTAATTTAAATAATGGGTGGTATTATTATCAAAATTATATTGTACTCTGGCGAAGACATAATTAATTTAACAATAAGTAAAAATGTAAAGCTAGATAATGGATAAGTGTTGTTGTGAGGTATATTGATTACACCTCAAAAGAAAAAAAACCTTTTAATTTAAAAATTGATGGTGTCAAAATCTAGAACAAATAGTTAACGACCGATCAATCAATGAATAATGGTGAATTAGAGGTTTAATAACGGATTGTAACCGTGAACAGTGATTGTGAACAGTACCACCGTATATGTGAACAATACCACCGTTTATGTGAACAGTGATTGTGAATAGTATCACCGTATATGTGAATAGTGACTGTCAACAGTACCACCGTTTATGTGAACAGTATCACCGTATATGTGAACAGTGACTGTGAACAGTACCACCGTATATGTGAACAGTGAATGTGAACAGTACCGACAGAAACTGATTAAAAATGAAGATGAACACGAGACATTTTTTGTTAAGGTAGGTTCCCCCGGTAGCGCTTATGCTAGTCCGGCAGTACGTCCTCCTTTTGTGTGTGCTTGCTTTGTATTAGCTCAAAGGCAATCAATTTGGATAATAATACAAGCTACCAATCTCTCTCTCTCTCTCTCTCTCTCTTTCTATAATTTCCTTAATTCTATTTATAAGTATAGAATTAGGATTACAAATATTTCAACAGAATAAATAATAAACTGTGTTGGAGAGAGAGCGTATAAGGATTGGTATTTTTTGGGGTATGAAAAGAGAGAGTATAACACCCTCAAAAATTGGCTTGCATTTATATTGCCAATGGTTGTATATCTCTTAGAAGAGATGGATGGATATTGAGAGAGAAAGAAGATATGTTTTTTTGGTGTGTCTTTGAATGGATGAATGAGGGGGTATTTATAGGTAAAAATGAAGGGCAAAAAGGTAATTTTTATGTAATGTATATGATGTGTATGCTTAGGTCACATAGGTAAAAATGAGATTTTACTGGAGGTAAAAAATGGGATTTTATTGGAGGTAAAAATAGGATTTTACTGGAGGTAAAAGTGTTGAATTACCTTTGTAAGTCAATGGTAAAATTAGTATTTAACCCATCAATTGCCCCTATCCTTATCATTTAGCTCGATGAGCTGATTGGTGAGGATATCCTTCAACCCGGGAGCTAGTAGTAGCTCTGAGCTCTGATGTTCGTGATGTCTTAAGCCCAAATCCTTCGTGTCAAAATCGCAGCATCAACATCATACACACATTTTCTTCCCATATGGCGACATCAAAGAGGGATCTAGGGCGGTGTAGTCTAGATACACGAGGGGGCGCTGTATATTTTGACTTTTTAAGAAGACAGCTTTTCGTCTTCGGGATTCTTTCAATGCTAGATGCCTCTTGTCCCCTCTTTCTTGTCATCTCCCTCAAGATCCATCTTCTTCTTATACCTTTTACAGGGGATACCCATGAATAAGGGAAAGTAAATCACAAGTATGCCGAATACCTTCTGTTGTACAGGTTCTTCTTGTGCTGCTTGTACTTATAAACGCAAGAGATGTCAGCCATGGTGTGAATATGCGCAATTTTTTTAAAATGTGATTAGTCGTCAGGATTATCGCACAATCTTCACTGTTTTCGGGGTGAAAAATGTTGCAGATATTTTATAAAATATTCCCGAACATCAATATCTTGAGACTCTCAATTCATTTTTTTTGAAGCCACGGCGAGAATCGAAAATCCCACTAAAGGCTGTACTGCTCTCCTTGCTTCTCTTGAACAGAAGGTGGAAGAGTTACAAGCACGGGTGACGGCATTAGAGGCTCGGTTAGAAGAAGGGTTTCCTGCGTTAACACGTTATGCTCCTTTGCTCCTCCTCGAGGTTCCTTTCGTCGGCAGAAAATAATGCGCCTAATGTTATTCCGTCTGCCGTGAATCTTTCAGAACTTGTTCCTGAAAGTTTTTTAAGGCTCCTTATGTCGGAAGATGGTGTACAGGATATCCTTTCAACTAACACGAATCTTATAGAAAATGGGGCTCTTCTGACTGAAGTGAATTTGCCGTCATTTCTGAATCGGTCCTATGACCAGGCTACCCGATTTTTTATCGCAATCTTCGCTAGATGATTTTTTTACGGATTTTGCCCAAACAACGAGCCCTAACTGGACAGCTTTAGGGGATATTCGCCATGATTTTTCTGATTATTCTTCTTCTAATTTAAGTACTATTTTGAATTTTGATGCTGATGATCTTCGGATTCTTCAGCCTTTTTTTTTATTAGATAAGTTATCTACCCCTTCACTTCCATACTTTTTGTTTACAAAGAAAGGGTCCAACATATATCTGCTTATCATTCAATAGCATACCGTTCAGCTCAGAAAATGTATGCACCTCTAGTGAGGGTTTTGTTCTTTAAACAAGTGTTCCGTAGATATTCCACTTGTAACATCTCCTTTCATCAGTAAATAAACAAGTTTTGTTTTAGAATTTTTTTGTATCTTTTGTGTGCTCTTTTTATGTTTTGTTTTGAGTTGTTGTTGTGAGATTGAACAAGCCATATATAAATGGTTATCCTTTTCCCCCATGCTCAAAGTAAAACAGTAAAGGCAAAAGAGATAAAATAAATCCAGTAAAGATGTCTGTGTTAGAGGTCTTTTGGTAGTTTCCCAGAAGGGACCTGGTGTGCAACATGTTTTTATTGGGTCATTTGTACGTAAGGAATTATTCTTATTTTGGCTAAGTCTATAAGGGTTGTGCCCCCTAGACTTTAAGCAAATTTTATAAGATTCTTTTCGAACGCCAGTTAGACTCCTCATAGTGTAAGTGTGCTCATGTAAGAGAGCTATGCACCAACAAACTGACCTCTTTAATTAGAGGAATTTTTCAGCTCTCAGCAAGTCTGCATTTAGACGTTATATGCTTGGTGGCGGACCTACATGGCAGTAGGAATTTTTTCGAGGTCGTTGATGTATAAAAGAAAAACTTGTGCTTTTTGGTTAAGTCTACAGAAATGTCATGCCTCCTTTTGACTTAAGCAAATTATGACAGCTTTCTCATTTTTTTATACAGCCTCTTCAGCGTATTGTCGACCTCTTTGTGAGAGTTTTGCTTCTTATAAATAATGGTATACCAAAGTAAAATTTCATATATTTTTCTTCGGAGCAAATCATTACAAGATTACAAAGTACTTCGTTCAAGGATAGTATCTCTTGAGGTGCTCTATGTTCCATGGCCTCATGAGCTCCATTCCATCCATGGTTCTTAAGTAGTAGGTACCAGGTCTGCTGACTTTGGTCACCACATATGGACCCTCCCATTTGGCAGCTAGCTTCCCATGTTAAGAAATTTTGGTGGCTAGAATGACTTTTCGAAGCACCAAGTTGCCCACAGTTAGGCTTCGGTACCTGACCCTTTTGTTGTAACTTTTGACCATGTTCCTTTTGTAGGCTTCTTCTTTAATCCGAGCTTGTTCTCTTTTTTCTTCGAGGAGGTCTAAATTAGCTAAAAGTCTTTCGTCATTCCGAGCTGGGTCATGATGGTTGATTCTGTATGTTGCCATTCCCATTTCTACTGGAATCACCGCTTCAGTTCTATAGGTTAAAGAGAAAGGAGTTTCCCCCGTAGGCCCTCGGATCGTAGTCCTGTAAGCCCAAAGAACTGAGGGGAGTTCTTCAGACCAATTTCCCTTAGCATCGTTGAGTTTCTTCTTCAGCGAGTTCAGGAGAGTTCTGTTGGTGACTTCTGCTTGGCCATTTGCTTAGGGATGGACAGGCGAACTGTAGTGATTCTCTATTTCATGATCTTCACAAAAATTTCTGAAGAGATCACAATCAAATTGCTTGCCATTATCAGTGATTAGAATCTTTGGGAGGCCGAAACGATAGATGATATTTCTCCATACAAAGTTTTGAATTTTCATAGTGGTGATGGTGGTCAATGCTTCTGCCTCAACCCATTTGGTGAAGTAGTCAATGGCTACAACTGCGAACTTGGTATGTCCTTTACCCAAGGGAAAATGACCAACAATGTCCATCCCCCACTGAGAAAAAAGCCATGGGCTGCTGACAGGAGTCATGAGCTCTGCTGGGAGCTGTTGGACATTGGAAAACCGTTGGCACTTGTCACACTTCTTTACCAGTTCTTTTGCATCTTGTAGGATGGTTGGCCAAAAGTAACCTTGTTGTCCAACTTTGAGAGTTAAGGAACGAGCTGCCGGGTGCCCGCCACACAACCCCTCATGGATCTCTAATAGGGTCGCCTGAGCTTGATGGGGGTGTAGGCAAAGTAAAAAAGGAAGAACATATCCTCTCTTATACAGGGTTGCTTCTATGACTACATATCTGTTGGAGATATATTTGATCCTTTTGGCCATCTTCTTTTCTTCTGGCAAAACTCCATTTGTGATGTAGTCCAGAATTGGGTCAATCCAGCACTTGCAGACTTGTACTGGGGTTGCATCCACTTCTTCAAGCTCATTGATAGCTTTGCTTTCCAAATATTCAATGTGGACACCACTTGGTGCCTCTGTTGATGAAACTAGCTTGTTCAGGCGGTCTGCCTTGTTATTCTGAGCTCGGGGAACTTTGATGAATACCACGTTTGTAAACTTTCGAGCTACCGTTTGAGTTTTAGCCAGGTAAGCGACCATGTGATCTTTTTTAGCCATGTTGTGGCCCAGTATTTGGCCTACTACAACTGCAGAGTCATTGTAAACTACCATATGTTTTGCCCCCCAATTCTCTAGCAATCCTCAGACCTGCTATGATAGCTTCGTATTCTGCTTCGTTGTTTGATGCCTTGAAAAGGAACTTGAGGGCTATCTCCAATGTGTTAGCCTCAGGAGTGATCAATACTAGACCAGCTCCAGAACCTTGAGAGTTGGAGGCTCCATCTGTGTGGAGTATCCACACTGGGATCTCTGGCATCAGGCCTATTAAGGTTAAGGGCTCGAGGCGCTTGGGTCTACTGTTGACAGTAGCTTTGGAAGTTCGGCAACCTATTCCTCTGTGTAAGTAAACTCGGCTATGAAGTCAGCCACAACCTGCCCTTTGATTGACACCCGTGGTTTGTAACTGATCACAATTGCCCGAGTTCTACAGCCCAGATAGCTAACCTTCCTGACTGATCTGGTTTGTCAAGAATTCGTCGTAGTGGTTGGTCTGTGAGTACATCAATGGCATGGGCCTGAAAGTAGGGCCTCAGTTTCCTAGAAGTGATGAGAAGAGCGTATGCCAATTTTTTCAACCTTGGGTAATTAAGCTCTGCCGCGTGCAGAGCTCGGCTCGTGTAGTAGACAGAGAGTTGCGCCCCCTCTTCGTTTCTCATGAGGGCTGAGCTGACTGCTATTTAAGAAACTGCCAAGTAAAAGCAGAGAATTTCACCCTTCTTTGGAGAACTCCTTAAAGGAGGAGCTCCGAGGTATTGCTTGAGCTGCTGAAAAGAAAACTCACATTCTTCCGTCCACTCAAAGGCCTTTTTCAGAGTTTTGAAGAATGGGTGACATTTGTCAGTAACCTTAGAGATGAACCTGTTAAGGGCTGCCACTCGACCTGCTAAGCTCTGAACTTCCTTTGATTTGGTGGGAGACTTCATGTCAATCAAAGTTTGTATCTTCTCGAGGTTAGCTTCGATTCTCTTTTGTGTTACCATAAAACCCAAAAATTTGCCACCTTTTACCCCAAAAGCACACTTAGTTGGATTGAGGGACATACCATTTTGTCGAAGTATAGAAAAGGCTTCATTGAGGTCGAAAACATGGTTGTAGCCTTGAGGCTCTTGATGAGCATGTCGTCGACGTAGACCTCCATATTTTGGCTTATTTGTTCTTTGAACAGGGAGTTCATCACCCTTTGATAGGTAGCTCCTGCATTCCTCAAACCAAAGGGCATCGTCTTGTAACAGTAGGTCCATTCATTAGTGATGAAAGATGTCTTTTCTTCGTCCTCAGGGGCCATCCTTACCTGATTATATTCAGAATAAGCGTCCATGAAGCTTAACATTTCATGCCCAGTGGTCGCATCCACAAGCTGATCAATCTTCGGGGGCGAAAAGCTGTCTTTTGGACAGGCCTTGTTGAGGTCTTTAAAATTCACACACATCCTTCACTTTTCTCTATGTTTCTTCATAAGTACCATATTGGAAAGCCATTTCGGGTAATGGACCTCCCTAATTAAACCAGCTTGGAGTAATTTTTGGACTTCTTCTTTGGCATTCAGATTCATTTCTGCTGCAAAGTTTCTATTTTTCTGTCTTACTGGCTTGAAAGCCGGATCAGTATTGAGCCTGTGCACCATGACCTCCGGGTTGAGCCCTTTTATGTCATCATGAGACCACGCAAAGACATCAGCGTTAACTCTAAGGCATTAGAAGAGTTCCCGTCTGACCTCCGAGTTGAGTTGGTTGCTGATTTTGAGCACCCTTTCAGGTAGTGAAGGATCCAAAAACAAGTCTTTCAGATCTTTAACGGGCTTTCCCCTGAGCTCTTTTTCTTTATCCCGGGGGTCCAGGGTATCAATTTCCAATCTCTCAGAGGTGGTGGATTCTCCTATATTGTTCACCCCTTTAGTAGTTGTTATCTCGAGCTCTATGGTGGCGATTTTCGTGGTTTTGACTTCTTTCAAGGTTCCGAATTGACAGTGCCTGGCTTCCATTTGGTTACCTCTGACATCTCCGATCCCTTAAAGGGTTGGAAACCTCATGGTTAAACTGCAGGTTGATATGGCAGCTCTGATTTCGTTAAGGGTTCCTCTGCCTATAATAGCATTGTAATGGGGAGCTGAGTCAAGAATTAGGAATTATGCCATGATCGTGACCTGCTTTAGAGCCGTCCCTAGAGTTACCGAAAGCTTGATTACCCCCAAAGACCTTGTCTTTTCCCCAGAGAATCCTACCAATGTGACTGGCGATTGGACCAAGTGTTCTTTAGTGAGACCCATCGCTTTGAAAGCACTGTAGTACATGAGGTTCGAGATCGCTCCTGTGTCGATAAGGATACGATGGACGTTGTGGTTGCTTATCATCGCTGTTACTATTAATGGGTCATTATGGGGGTACTCTACCCCGTTCATATCCGTATCAGTGAAGGTGACTTCAGAAACCTCGTACTTGGCCATCTTTGAGGGCCTCGAAGTGAAGCATTCTGCTTCTGTGCTCGAAAACTTAGCATTCCTGATGTAGGCCTTTCGGGATCTATTGCTGTTTCCAGAGAAGGATGAACCTCCCTTAATCATGAATATTTCTTTGGCGTGCTCCTTCCCATTGGCTTTTGAAGGAACATCTTTTTCTTTTTTTATGTACTGTCAGAGCTGACCTCGCTGGATAAGCTTTTTAATTTCTTCCTTGAGCTTCCAGCAATTATCAGTTTCGTGACCGTGGTCCTTGTGATACCGACAGTACTGGGTAGAGTACCTCTTTCTCTCTAGAGTGCTCATCTTTTTAGGCTTAGGTACCTTTCCTGGTTCTAATTGGGCATAGACCTCACTCAGTGGAGCTGTAAGGAGAGTGAACTTCCGGTGAGCTCTGTCTTCACTAGATCTGAACTTTTCGATATTCTTTTTGTTCTTATTGGTCTCCCTCTCTTGGCCAAAAGAAGGGCTATGTTCCTCCTGGCGCTTGGAAGGGGGCCAGAGAGCAGAAAACCCTGACAGGTTGCGTCCTTGGAGTGTCTCTTCCACCCCAATCTGTTTGTTGACCTCGTCCAGGAGCTCAGACATGGTCTTTGGAGCCATTCTAGCTAAGGTCATTAAGCAGTAGGGAGAGCTTACCCCGTTCATAAATGCAGCTACGGCCACACCTTCATTGAGATCGTTGATCATGAGGCTTTCTTGGTTGAATCGGCAAGTGTAGTCTTTCAGACCTTTGTTCGAACTTTGTTTGATTGTGAAGAGGTGGGTGGAGGTCTTAAACGGCTTTCTAGTCCCCAGGAAGTGAGTTACGAACCTCGTACCAAGCTCGTGCGAGCTCTGAATCGAGCCTGGAGATAGGCTGTTGCACCACATTCGAGCTGCCCCTTGAGAGTTGTGACAAAAGCCCTACATATGATACCATCTGGGACATTCTGGAGCCCCATCATATTTCCAAATTGCTGCCAATAGTCCATCGGATCGGTTAAGCCATCATATGACTCTAGAAGAGGTAATTTGAATCTGTTCGGGACCGCACAGGTCTGGATGTGCGCTGCAAACGGCGATTCAGAATTTCTCACTAGAGTTGCTGCTGAGCTCCCCCCAATGTGGCCTATGGTTTTCATCATTTCGATCAACTGGGTTTTTATTTATGATCTGAGCCTCTGCTCTACTTCTTCAACAGAGCCCTTGTTCGAGATCCTGTCGAACACGGACCCCTGAGGCCTAGCATTAGTCTCCAGAATTGGTGGAATGGGGGTCGACCTCCTCTGCTCACACTTTGTCTTTGAGCCTCTCCTTCAGAGCGTCTTTCTCGAACAACATTAATTTGTGGATTTCTTTTTGGAGATGATGGGGAGCTGTAATAGAGAACTCATTATAAGAATCTCCTTGTTCAGAACTAGATTGGTCGGCATCAAACCCACTGGGCCTGCCTCGACTTCTCCTATACCTCCGGCGGCGTTCCCCCAGCCTTTCAATGGCTGGGATTCGTGCAGGGGCTGGGGGAGCCAGTACAGAAACAGGGGTCGGAGGTAATCCATCTCCTGAACTATACGAAGGGAATTTTCTTTGAGCTATCAATCTGTCAATCTGGACCTGGAGAGCAGTTTGTTGAGCCACTAAGGCTATCAAGGGGTCTGTTTGGGTGTTTTCTGGCTGGGACATGACGAAAGTATGGTTTTTGGCTATTTTGAGAAGCGTGTAACTTTAAGGAAATGTCTTTCCCACAGACGACGCCAAACTGATGGTGTCAAAATCTAGAACAGATAGTTAACGACCGATCAATTAATGAATAATGGTGAATTAGAGGTTTAATAACGGATTGTACCTGTGAACAGTGATTGTGAACAATACCACCGTATATGTGAACAGTACCACCGTTTATGTGAACAGTACCACCGTATATGTGAACAGTGACCGTGAACAGTACCACCGTTTATGTGAACAGTGATTGTGAACAGTATCACCGTATATGTAAACAGTGACTGTGAATAGTACCACCGTATATGTGAACAGTGAATGTGAACAGTACCGACAGAAACTGATTAAAAATGAAGATGAACATGAGACATTTTTTTTTAAGGTAGGTTCTCCCGGTAGCGCTTATGCTAGTCCGGCAGTACGTCCTCCTTTTGTATGTGCTTGCTTTGTATTAGCTCAAAGGCAATCAATTTGGATGATAATACAAGCTACCAATCTCTCTCTCTCTTTCTATAATTTCCTTAATTCTATTTATAAGTATAGAATTAGGATTATAAATATTTCAACAGAATAAATAATAAACTGTGTAGGAGAGAGAGCGTATAAGGATTGGTATTTTTTAGGGTATGAAAAGAGAGAGTATAAGACCTTCGAAAATTGGCTTGTATTTATATTGCCAATGGCTTTATATCTCTTAGAATAGATGGATGGATATTGAGAGAGAAAGAAGATATGTTTTTTTGGTGTATCTTTGGATGGATAAATGAGGAGGTATTTATAGGTAAACAATGAAGGGCAAAAAGGTAATTTTTATGTAATGTATATGATGTGTATGCTTAGGTCACATAGATAAAAATAGAATTTTACTGGAGGTAAAAGTGTTGAATTACCTTTGTAAGTCAATGGTAAAATTAGTATTTAACCCCATCAAAAATTATATAAAAAAACGAAAGTCTAAAATAATTTATTTGTTATGAAAGTAAGAATTCTTTTTTTAAGAAATTTTTACTTAAATCATAATATGAAAGTAACATAAATTTAAAATCACCAAAATGTTAACTTATATAGGTAAAAAAAAATTAATGCATAATTTTATAATAATAATGGATCGTATTTTATAGGTATTCATAAATAGGTTTCAAATATATATTTTTTATTAAAAATATATACTTTGATTAAAAGTTATTATATTTTTAAGTTTAAAGAAAAAAAGGAGAGAGAAATTGGGTTTGTTTTAATTGTGTGTGGGTGGAGTATATTAGTGGATGGAGTACTTTAATCTAAAGGTGTAATGTGAGTAAAAATAAATAAATCAAAGGTGGAGAATGCTTCTTGGAGATAACCACATCCTAGAGTCTAAAATGTGTGTAAGGAAAAATAAATTTATCAAACTAAATCTAGACCATTAGTTAGGTAGAATTTCAAAACCTCTTTAGTCAAAAAAACCTTTCCTTATTATATAAACTAGGGTATGCCCATGCCTCCAGCACTATTAAAAATAATTGTGATAATTGATAGATGAATTACTATTATACATTACTATATATATTGTGACAATCGTAATTAAGTTTCCTTTAACATTAAGGGGTTGGGTTAGCATGGTTTGGTCAAATTCAAGTTGGGAACTAACTAATATGTTTAATAAACGGATCGTGTCGAGTTAATATAGATAACATGATTAACCTGAAATTGACATATTTAAACTCAGTTAGACATGTGAAATAATTCTTATTTATTTGGATAATGATATTAGTACTATAAAAAAAATATTTTAACACTTTAAAATTATCTTTAATGACTAAAAAGTGTCCCAAAAAAATCATATTAAATATCACTAAAAATAATGTTAAATTATTAGAATATTTTTGTGAAGGGCTAACATTATTACATTTATTATGTAACTTACTTTAAAATGCCTATTTGACGCACAATTTAATTATATTAATTTAGTGATATCGAAAAATATAAATATTACATTAATGCTTGACCAGCTGCCGCCATGCACTGCAAACGGGGATTAATCGAGGTGCGTGAAAGCCGGCTCAGATATCCCGTGAGGCAACTCTCGAAGCAAAAAAAAATCATGTTAATTATAAAACTATTAATTTGTATCCCGATTTATACGCAAATATACTTGGCCATCCCCCATCTCTTTCTTGTTCTCCCTTTCTTTCTCCTTGTCTCCGTGTGTAGCACAATCAAATTTTAAAAGTTGATTTTTTAAAAAAAAATAAAGTAAAATTTTAGAATTAGAATTAGGATCTTTAAATTCAAAATCCAAACACACATTAACCTGACATAAAAAAAACTAACTAAAAACCCAGCCATCAAAACCCAAAAAATTTACAACCTCCACCACATCACACTTCTTGATCCCCACCCCACTGTAACTCCACCCATAAAATTCATAAACTTCAATCAATAAATCCATCTTCAACAGAACCGAATAATCCAATTAAATGGCGTCAACAACCACTAAAACAAAGTAAATAGGGAAAATGTAAAGAAAAAAAATGAGCAGGGTAACAATTAGGGGGAGAGTTTTGTGAAGAGAAGAAAATTTTAGAGAGAGAGATAGAAGGGATATCGGTGAAGATTAGGAGAGAGAATTCTATCAAAAAAATGTTCGAACTTTAGAGAAAGTGAGAGTTGGGCTGTAGGTCATAGTGAAAAAATAAACTTCCTTGTATTTGTTAAGCAAACACAAAATTTTAAATTATTGTATTTTCAAATATGTAATTTTTGAATTTTAAAGTTAAATCTAATTCTGCAATCTAAACGCACCGAAAAGAAAATAGGAAACAAATTAAAATGGAAGTAAATTTTGATTAGGAATCTAAATTAAAATGGAATCTAAATTAATAATTTTAATTGGTGGATATACTTCTCAATTTGAAAAAGGGTAATATTATTAAAATTTGTTTAAAATTTTCATAAATTAAGGCTGGATTAATCGTAAGATATTGCGGATAGAAACAAAATCACGCTTGTCATAATACTTATAATCCACTACGGGCTAAGATCGTTACAATATTTATATGATAAGCACATATAATTTATGTGTATGATATCTTTTGAAACATTTCCTTAATCATACTATCAAGAAAAAAATTCCATTATGTACATTGTTTATTAATTGGTTGTCTCTATTATATTAAAATTATTTTACTAAATTATTTGACAGTCACATTATACCTTGCTTTTACATCTCTTTTAAGTCTATTACTAATTCCACTGACATATTATGCATATAATAATTTTACATCTCATGACAGTCATATTACTGATTATTCGTAATATGTCTATTTCTTAAATGGGTTTATGTATGTAAAAATATGAATTATTTGACTTTATTAAAAAATGATTATATTGCATCTAACTATTATAGTTCATTTATGTAAGATTATTGTGTCATTAGAAAATTGCTTATTCTTTGGTTATGTATATTTATGACTTTGCTATGAAACGCAATTTATATTGAATAATAATATGTATGCCGATGTTCCATTTGACTTGAAGTCGATTTTAATTTGAAATGGTTTTTTAATTTGAATTTCAAAATGTAAAATTTATAATAATTATCTTAGTTAATCTATGTTGGGCTAATTTTTAGGAGTCATTTAGAAAACATTAGAAAATCACAAAAAGGAATAAAAATAATAAAAGTGATTTTAAAATATGGAATATCAATTATCCATAATTTTGGGCTGAATACTAATTATGAAAGTGAAGTGGGCTAGATACCAAACAATTCAAAATTTTTGAATAAAGTAGCTTGGATATTATTTTTACACTTAAGAAAAAAGTCACTCATCTAAATAAAAAACGATAACACCTAAATCTCGATAATGCACCACACAAATATAATCCAGATTGACCTATTAACATATCTAGCTACATGATGTTCACACCTTAAGATTAGTTTGATAAAAAAAAAGAGTAAAAAATGATTGGGGAAAAAAAAAAATTACCTACCTATGGCACGAAGTAGGTAGGAATTAACCTCATTCTTTTTTATTCATTATCTCACTCAAAAAATATAACTTACCAAAATTAATTGAAATAAAAATTTACAACATTAATACAAAAATTGATTAAGACAATGTTGTAAGGAACATATTGTAAATTGTTAATTTATTGCATAGCATAAATTATGATTTTTGTATTTATCAAATAAAAATTTATTTTACCCTAAGTAATCGTAAGAGTTTTTAAACTGGATTTTAAAGCATAAAATATAGAAAGAAAGAAAGAAAGAAAGAAAGAAAGAAGATGAAGTAGCTCTTAATTAAGCAAAATAATTGAAAAACTTGAATTGTATTTATGACTTTTGTATTTATCAAATAAAAACTTATTTTACAATGGACTCTCATAAAATTTGTTCTTTATAGTGGTTACATCATTTCCCATGTTCAAGCACCGAATGGTTGACATTCGTTCTAGACATTTAAAGAGATTTAGTATTTGTTTGGTTGAGATTTTAAAACATATTTTTTAGATATATTTTTGGGAAGTGTGAAATTAAGTTGAAAAGTGAATTTAATTTTTGTTGGAGTGTTTTTCAACCAATTCAAAAAAACTCATTAAAAAAATTCAAAAAATAGTCACAATGGTTCTTATTTTATAGATATCGATGAGTAGATTTCAAATATATTTTTTTATCCGATTCCGATTTTTGAATTTAAAATTATGGTGTTTTAAAAAATTTATGAAAGAGAAAGTAAAGTGAAGTAAATTTTGGGAAGTGTAAAGTAAATTTTAAAATCTCAACCAAACACCACCTAATAATTATTGTTAGAGAGAGAATAAAAAAAATAAAAAGATGTTGTATAAGTGAAAAAAATATATTTTCCACCTAGGACAGTGGTTATATCAATTTCCTTGATTTGTATTATAGATACGTTATTTATAGGATCATCTTGTGCATGTATTATTGAATTAATTATTATTTCTAGAAGGGTTAACAAATAGATTTTATTGTAACGTGTAGGTTTTGATTATGAAATGTTAAGTGATATCAGTCTCCCAATTCGAATTTACTAAGCTAATTGGTCTCTTCTAGAGGAGAAGAAGCACCAACTTCAATTCTTACTCATCAATTCCAATCATAATATGCTATTTATTTTATTAGTAATGTTATATTTATCAATATGTATTATATTAATTATATTTTCATAAAATAAAACAAAAATACAACTTATACAATACACTCGATAAAAATAATTAGTATAAAAAACATTTTCCTTATTTTATTTCTCTCGGTTTAATTTAAATGTTTTATTGTGTTACATCTTTTAATGATAAACTTTTTTAAATCCTTTTTCTAAGGCAGGGCAAAATAAAAGAGTTCAGATCAGCAACACGCATATACAATTTTCTAAGGCACAGCAAAATAAAATTTTAATTTAAAACAAAGGCAGCATAAATTAAGGCTTATATATATATATATTATCCACAAAATAAATAATCTAGCTCTTATTCTTAGTAACACGTCATAGACCTTTTTAAATTTTATATTTTTGGACAATCATTATATTTATTAATAAATCACAAAATTTTTTATTTTTATATTTTTAGTTGGTGGCTCAAATTTATTCTTAATTATTTATTTTTTTGATATAATGACTTATGTGTATTGTGATATACTGATAATTTAAAATATAATTATGTTTACTTATATAATTAACTATCTCCTATTTTTTTATTTTTATTTTTGAGATAAACCAACCGATAACATTAACAAACTTAAAAAAGGGTACATCAAAGTTGAAAGATTCTCATTATGGTAGGAGGAATCTTTAAAGGATGATTTTTCAACCACACCATCTACCAAATCTAACTATAGTATGAATTACAACGTTTTCATCTCTTTTAACAAGTTTTCGTCTCTTTTAACAAAAGAAAAAGAATTAATATGACCGATAAGTATGGGCTAGAGAGAGTGTATCAGAAATAATAACCCCATCGTTAATTAATTCATCTGTGTTATACTTTAACATCAAATACACAACCAAATTATCGCTGAATAACATAATTAAGTTTCTAATATTAAATAAATTAGAAAAGAAACATTTAACCGCATATATAGTATCCCAGTCTTTATGGTGCGATTAGAGAAGAAATTAAGGGGCCAATTGACCGGTTTACTAATTGAGATTTTTTATTTTTTTTTCATTAAGATCGAAGTAATCAAGTAAATATAGTTTTATAGAGAATGTGTTGAAGTACGTGTAAGCTAGATGTAACTTCGTGAATATTCTTATAAAATAGTACTCCAATTAGGATGATCAAGCTTTTAACCCCTCCTGTTTTATAATTAAAAATTCTGGGTCAAAGTGTAAGTTTGTGCATCAGCTTAATTCTGTGCTGTATTTGAACCCTAGCTTCGATCTTAGAAAATGAATTGATGATGTTGAACGTATCCAATTTTGGCACACTAGGCATAGGTAAATCGCAATTATGTTAATAAGCGGTATCCGTGGCATCATTATCTTGTGGACAAATAGAAAAATGGGTCCACGCAATTTCAATCATAGACATAAAAAACCAAAGTTGTATAAATAATAATAATAATAATAATACAGAAAATCATTAAAGAAAAAGGTATTTCAAAACTTTAAAGATAATTACAGAAATATATTTATATTTTAGTAGTGAAGTTTCAAGCAAGCTTGATTCGATTCTATTCAATTCGATTCAATCTAATCCAATTTAAATTGTATTTTTTCTTTTTATTAGATTGGATTGAATTTAAAAAATTAAAATCCAATTGGATGGGATTGGTTATTGGTTCATGAAGCCTAAATCGATATAAACCGATTGAGCTGATGTGTTTTTTCTTAAAGATGAGAAGTCTAAATCTTTCTGTATTAATAACTAAAACCCGCACCAAAACCCTTTTAGTGAGACTTGATCTCATGTTTAAGAGGGGTGTCTCTCCAATTAGGTTAATACGTGCACTTGTTCTACATGTGCTTCTTTCTCAACTTGGTAATATGCGGTTATGTACACCTTGAACATGGATGATGATTTTTTTTTTTATTTTTTTTTATTTTAGGTTTTATATATTTTTCAGAGAATCGGCCATTAAATATTAGTTTGATAAATACTAATTTATATATAGAGTAGTATTTTAATACCCTTGCACTTTATTTTGAATTTCGGAAAAATGTTATGTTTGATTGGATTAGGTATTGGAGTCTAGCTAGCTATCCAAACTAACTTAATTTTGAGTCGGTTGAAAAATACAAATAATACGTGTTATATTCCTGATTTTTTGGAAAATGCGCGCCCCAGTGGTATGAGTCTTATCGATCTAACCATATATTAATAAGCCAAGTCCAAAAGAACAACAACATTAAGGAAGCCAAAGAGAAGTTAAATATATATACTCCACTCTTGACTCTACTATTCATGTCATCACAAGAATACAAAAATCAATACACACGTATATAACTTTCAGTACTTGTAACAAAAAGAAGAACGTACTCGATCAGCTGCCTATATTCTCCCTCCAATGGCTCATGAAGTAGCAAATGACCCCAAAACCCCTCTTCTACCACTACTCCATGATTCAATCCATAGCTCACAAAGCTTCAATTCATCAAGTAGTGCGATCAAATCCCTTTTCACACTTAATAATTTTTTCATCCTATTAGGACCATTATTGTGCACCATAATCTGCCTATGTGTCAAATTCGAAAACAACGGTCCAGCGACTACTAGCCGGAATATGTTGGCAGTGCTTTCATGGGTGTTTGCGTGGTGGCTGACGGAGGCTGTGCCGATGCCTATAACCTCCATGTCGCCGCTCTTTCTCTTCCCTCTCTTCGGTATAGCTACTGCCGATGATGTGGCACGGTCTTACATGGATGATGTGATTGCCCTTGTTCTTGGAAGCTTTATTCTGGCTCTGGCTGTTGATCATTATAACATACACAGGAGATTGGCCTTGAATGTGAGTGTCTCTATTATATATATAATACTTCAAATCCTCCTCTCTTTTTGTTTAGTTTTAAATTTTGGTTATGTACAAACCATCTCTTGTTAGATTTATTTTTTTCCTCTCTTTTTTTATTTTTGGTGTAATTGGGTTTTAATTAACACTAACCTTAACTTATCAGAAAAGTGGTCCCTTTTGAAATAAGAGTTTTCCTTTCCTGAACAGACTAACTAGTTTGGCAGCTAGGGATTCTCTTATTAGGCAGGTAGTTAGTATTGCATGATCGATCTTGTTAGGAACTGGATATTGGAGTGGTCCATTTCTATCTCCATCTTTTTATCTCATTTTAAGGATTAGGTTGTCAGCCGTCCCAAATGAGCTAATTATTAAAAAAATATTTTTTATATCCTAGTTACATAATTTTTTATCTTTTTTATATTTTTAAGATTCAAAATTTATGACCCCATATAGATCACAAGATAAATAATGGGGTATCCAATATAGTGTATAGGGAAAATTTCCCATAAGAACCATTCCGTACATATTAGTACTCTTAAGGGGGTGAATAAATGAGTTTTTTCACTATACTTGGTGGAAATGATCTCAATGATTTATGAAGATCTTTACCAAATTTTATCAAAAAATTAAATTGGAAAGTGGGTTAATTGAAAAAATAATATATATATATATACATACATATTTCATCAAAAAACACATTCATTTACTCTCTTAAAATGATCGATTCATACAATATTATACTTAAACTTGGCTCTTATGAGAAATACTTTGATAGTGTATGCATACATATATAGGCAAATGTGTCAGAATTTGTTAATATATTTTAGGAGAAGGTATGAATGGGAGAGTCAATTTCAAGACAAATTGTAAAACTAATTAATTTATCATCTAACTTTTTAGAAATCATCCATGTCAATTTTCACATTATGATATAATGTGAGAGAGAGAGAGAGAGACTTATATGGACGAAGAAGAAACAGATGCATTCATCACTTAACAAGCAATTAAGGAAGATAGAGAGAGAGAGAGTGAGGAAAGCATTGTTTAAAGAGAAATATGAAGTCTCTCGGTGGGTGAGAAGATTTCTAAATGAATTTGTCTTTATAACAAAGATCCTAAAATCTACTACAATCCACAAATAATTAAAAGTTATTAGAGTTTTGAATAGCATAAGATTTAGATAGATGTTTTAAAATTTTAATTGAATACATTAAAATTATAATAGAATTTTTAAAATCTTAATTAAAAATTCATGAATTTTAAAAATTTTAAAAAGTTTCACAGATTCTAAATTAAATACGGCCCTTGACCCAATGGATGATGAAAATCAGATTGACTATATATATATATATATCATTGGTTTATGCTTCTTATTCAATGTTTCTATGATAAATAATATTTCTCTTCACGAGGGCCCTCGTAGAAGCATATCTATATGCTTACGTGGTGAATTGGTTTCAATCATACATGCTTGATAATGGGGATAGAGGATGACAGGTGGGCTTTGGTCCTTTTTTATATGTTTGAAAACATAATTAACAGTATCAAGCAACACCACATAAAAATAAAAATAAAAATAAATAATTTTATATTACAATAGTAAATATTGACCGATAACTAAAGAGCAAAAAAAAAAATTTAATTAAATTCAATCGTTGTAACCAATAAAAAAAATGAATTTTCTAGAGAATTATTAATTTTTTCCCCAGATAACTCTCCTGTTCTGTGGAGACCCGTTGAGTCCACAACTTCTCCTATTGGGGATATGTGCCACCACAGCTTTTGTCAGCATGTGGATGCACAACGTGGCAACTGCCGTGATGATGATGCCCGTCGCCACTGGGATTCTCCAGCGTTTACCTTCCGGTCCCACCCAATCCGACGTCATCGGTAAATTCTGCAAGGCGGTTGTTTTAGGGGTGATATACTCTGCAGCCGTTGGAGGGATGAGCACACTTACTGGTACAGGTGTCAACCTCATACTGGTTGGGATGTGGAAGAGCTATTTTCCAACGGCAAGCCCAATCAGCTTTAACACCTGGTTCTTCTTTGCCTTTCCCTTGGCTTTGTTAATTTTCTTTGCATTGTGGGGTATACTTTGCTTGTTATATTGCCCAAGGGGATCTGGTCAATGTCTCTCTGCTTATTTGGACAAAGCCCATTTGAAGAGGGGAACTTGATTTGTTAGGTAAAATAGTGCCTAATTCCGTTTTTATTTCTTTTTATTTAAATACATGTGTAGACCAAAAAATATAAAAAATTAAATACATGTGACATGACATGACCATTTAACTTCCAAGAGTTTCAATCTGGCACACTCTATTTTTGTTTGTTTATTGATTTTTACTATATATATGGTGTGGGTGAACAGGTCCAATGGCTTTTGCAGAGAAAATGATATTGGCCGTGTTTTCGGTATGTCACCATTGAGTTTTTTTTTTTAATTGAATATTGCCAATCTGTTTAATAGCTTAAACTTTGTGATTTAGTAGCAAAATTAGAAATGGGGACGAGTTTTTTACTCCCGCTACAATTCGATTTTTTGGAAATCTCATTTATTTAACTCCTCTTACATGGTCAAATACTAGATGTATGTGTGCATTGAATGTATTAAAAAAAAAAAAGCAAAACTTAAGAGATGATTTGGTGCAAGTATCACTAGCAAAGTTTGAAATGAGAGTCGGTTTTCCAACCTTCTGCTACAATTTCCCTAACTCCCTCCCTTATGCTTTTTTTCTCCTTAAAGGAGCAAGTAATATTAATTATAAAAGAAAAAGTTAGTATTAGAATTGATTCTAACTCCCTCCCCTATGTTTGAACATTATATATATGGGTGTGTTTGACATGTCGAATTAGAGAGACGGATAGAATTATTTAATCCCATCCAGACGGGATAAAACAATCCCACCTCTTAGGTGGGATTTGTCAATCCCTCTCTCAGTGGGATAAGAAGGTTAAGTGAGATAAATAATCTGCCCGAATATTCAATTCCGACGAACACCAAACATAGGATAAGATAAAATTATTCTATCCCGCCCTTTTATCATGCGTATCAAACGCAGCCTATGTGTCTCTGGGTGTGTTGGCTATATTAAAAAAAATAAAAAATAAATACACGTATGATGAATATTTGTGCAGGTGTTAATAATTTTGTGGATGACAAGAAGCATAACAGATGATATTCCTGGATGGGGATCTTTGTTCATGGGGCGTGCCGGTGATGGTACTGTTAGTGTGAGTATTTGTATGATTTCGTGCTTTTGATGTATTGTACTTTTAAATAAAAGTCCATGTTGCTCATTTTTAAATATGCTTGATTAATGTGTCCATTTCAATATGTATAAATTAATTAAATAGGTGATGATGGCAACATTACTATTCATAATTCCAAACAAAAAGCAACCTGGAGAGAAGTTAATGGACTGGAACAAATGCAAGAAACTACCATGGAACATAATCTTACTACTTGGGGCTGGTTTTGCCATAGCTGATGGAGTCCAGTCTAGTGGTCTTGCTGACATTTTATCAAGATCTCTAGATTTCTTAGAAGACGCACCTTATTTAGCCATTGCCCCGGCTGTGTGTCTTATAAGCGGAACAATCACAGAGTTGATCACGTCAAACAATGCAACCACCACTCTCCTCCTCCCGTTGCTCATCCAAATTGCACAAACTATGGGCGTACACCCTCTTCTCCTTATGGTACCTGGAGCCATTGGGGCGCAATTTGCTTTCTTGCTTCCTACGAGTACCCCTTCGAATATTGTGGGATTCACCACTGGACATATTGATGTCAAAGATATGATCAAGATTGGGCTTCCGCTTAAGATTGCAGGCACTTTAATTTTAACACTTCTAATGCCTACTCTTGGTACGTATTTTTTTTCTTAAAATATCAAGGTTCGATATGTTATATTGCATTTTTGTTTAGATCTTAGAAGATTAATTTTGAAGAGTGTGAGATTATTTAATTAATTACAATTTTCCTTTTCCTGCAGGAGCTCTGGTTTTTAGGACAGATAAACTGCCCCAACAAAACATTGGAAACTATATTAAGTCTTGGGAATTTACTAGCTAACCTTTGGGCATAATCACCGAATAGAAATTATGTACAATATACATACATTTGTATATAAACGTGTTTTAAAATGTTTTCCCCCTATAGCAATTGAGTCGGTTTATTATATATTTTATAGTCCATATGTATGATTAATGAAGATGTTTCATATTGTCTTTCCATGAACTTAATTTGTATAGTTTAATTTATAATAACCTCTCTTAAGTTGAAATAAACTCTCAGCAAATAAATAATAATCATTTTACTTTTACTCATGATATTTTATAAGAATGCTTAAATCTTATCGACATGAATTGTGAATAATGCATATTTTTACTGGCGAGATATAATATATTATATTTTAAAAAGTAAATTCAATTCTTTCTCCAAACAAATGTAAATTCAACTCTTAATTTGTGAAAATTCATAAATAAAAAAATAGGAGTGTGCATGTCAATTGTGGGTGGCTAAAAGCTAGCCAAACTCAGTTTAAGGAGAATCATCCCGATTTGATTGTTTGGCAATTAGAAATTGTAAATGAAGAAGATGAACTATATTAATCAACTTAAAAACAACAAATAAGAATTGTGAGTGTACCATATTTGTTTTGGGTATTTGCTTGAAAGGAGTAATACAACAATAAATTAGGGTTTTTTTTTGGGAAATAAGGAGAATAAGAATGAGTGTAGAAAGTATTGAATTTTGTGTTTTTTCACTGTGGGTTTCCCTTCTTATTTATATGTTATGACATTGTTACATTAGAATTTGTAGGATATGAAAATTACTATAAAAGGTAAACTTTAGCACTATTCGAAGATAACAGTTGGCCTTAACCCTATTTATACTTGTACAAGTGATTATTTTCCATCAATCATCCTCTAGTTTAGTTATGCTCTATTCGTTGGCCGACTAAAATTGGTTGATCTTCCCTGAATTCACACATACTAGTCGATTAACTTTGATAATTAGTTAATGGTTGGTTATCGTGTGAAATATCTTGCTCGACTAGACAATTTCTCATTCGTAATATAAATGGTCCTAAAGGCTTTTAATGGGGTAGAATAATCATTTTACCTTCAGACCAATCACACAAGGACACGTGGCTACCTATGCTGACATGTAAAAGCGTAGCCAGTAGGTCTGCATCCCAGGGCCACTTGTTCAATCGAGTTCATGGAGATGTTAGAATGTTATTTAAATAACTACTAAGTGATAAGCCCTATGAAAAGCTGTTGATCTTAGTGCTCTGTTTTTAGGAGCAAAGCATGAAAGTTCTAATTATGGTCATTGAGTAATATCCATTTAAAAAGTGAGTTTTTGACCTACAAAAATTTATCCAAAAGAAAAAAAATTAAAAGAAAACTATAATAATAAAAATTAAACACTAGAAACTTTCTTTTTTCTCATTTTTCGATGTTAGCATTAATTACCACACATTATAAGCTATTTACGGTAGTATGTTTGGTAAATGAGGGGTAAAATTTTCTTACACATATCTCAACAATTTTGTGTCGCGTATTCCTTTGTCAACTCAATTTGTTGATAGTGGTGGCACTACTACTGATTGCTAGATCCCCATTTCCTTGTAGAAATACAATGATCACTTGTTTCAAATAAAAAATGTCATACACAATTTTATTTCAATAGACATTTCTTTAAAAACATTATGCTAGAGAGGCGAGCAACAATTTGCTAGGCTTACGTAAAATGAAAATAACACTCTTTATGGATTATTTGGTTTTCAATTTTTAAATATTGAACATTTAATTAATCATTTTTCTCAAAAGTAGGTTGTTGTTTTTTTTGTATCAAGATAAATCTTTGAATATTTAGGCTCCGTTTGATAGTAAAATGAAAAATGAAAAGAAAAATAACTAATTTAGATGAGAAAATAAAAAATAAGTTAAGGTATATGGTGAGATTAACTTTTGCTTTTTGCTTTTTTCCATGACAAAAATTTTTTTGAGTGATGGTGGAGAAAATTTTTCTACAAAATGTTAAAGGATGATGGAGTACATATACTCATAAAAATAAGTATGAGGTAGAGAATATTTCACCATATGTCTCAACTTTTTTTTCATATTTTCACTCAAATTAGCTATTTTTAATTTTGTTTTCTATATTGTTATCAAACAGGACTTTAGTGAATAAAGTATTTGTTGTTTATTTTTCTCAAAATAATAATCATTTAAATCGAATTGAACTTATTCCGAAAAAAGAAAACACAATCTATCTACTTTTTCGTAAATTTAACAAGAAAACAAGGGCAACTTCGTAAACTTAAATCTGGCAAGACAAGCGGAGGTCCTCGTTCCCCTGATTTATTTCCAAAACGAGGACCCGTCCCACAACCACCCCCATTAAAACAACCGGCCGCAACCCGCAACAACCACCCCCCGCCCCCAACCCCCCCCAAATCAAGAATTATAAATAAAGCCCCAAAACTTTCCACCCGCCATTCAATTCCAACGCATTCGAAAATGGGTATCAATTCTCAGCCTCTTCTCCTCGTCATCGTGATCCTTCTCTCTTTCTCTCATCTCTTCAACATTTCCGCCGCAGATTTGGGCGGTGGTCGAGTCGGCGGTTGGCAGGCGATTAAGGACCCAAAAGACCCCTACGTGCAAGAGATCGGAAAATTCGCTGTGGATCAAAACAACAAGCAGTCTAAATTGGCACTCAAGTTCCAGGACGTGATTGGGGGCGAGACTCAGGTCGTTGCCGGCACCAATTATCGTCTCCTTATCTTGGCCAAAGACGGCACCGTTTCCAACAGATACGAGGCAGTGGTGTGGGACAGGCCTTGGATGCACTCTAGGAACCTCACTTCCTTTAAACGTGTTTAGTAGTACTAATTTAGCCTCTGGGTAAACTTTTTAATGTAATCTAATTTTCCAATATTAATAAAACCATAAGTAATGGACTATTTTTATTTTTATTTTCAATAAATGATCGATGTCTACATGTGTAAAATTATATATCTCTTATCGATTGTCATTGATTAAATTAAGTTTGGTTTTCTTCTAAAAAGATAAATAAAAAGATGGTTAAGTTTGATATTACTCATAGTAATAAAAATTGAGAATAAAATAAAATAAAATGAAACTTCTGTTCAAAGAAGAGAAATATAGTTGGTTATATTTCTACTATCATCGATTGGGTAGATGTAACAAATTCTGTAATAAATTTGAGTTTCTCCCTCCCTTATAATGAATCACTGATTTATTATGATTTAATTTAGAGGCAATTAGACATAAGGACTTATTCTAATAATAATATAATTATAAAGGACACTTAAAAAGTACCAATGTAAATTAAGGACACTATACAAAAAATACACTAATACCCCTTTTTTTCTAATATCTCACGTCTCATTATGACACTAATATCAACCAGAAGGTGCTAAATGCATTTAGCACCTTCTGGACAATAACCCTAAACAATAACCAAAAAATGTTAAATGCATAACCAGAAGGTGCTAAATGCATATGCATAACCAGAAGGTGCTAAATGCATTTAGCACCTTCTGGACAGCAACTAGAAGGTGCTAAATGCATTTAGCACCTTCTGAACAATAACCAAAAAATGCTAAATGCACAATCAGAATGTGCTAAATGCATTTAGCACCTTCTGAGCACCAACCAGAAGGTGCTAAATGAATTTAGCACCTTCTGAATAATAACCATAAAATGCTAAATGTACAACCAGAAGGTGCTAAATGCATTTAGCACTTTCTGAATAATAACTAGAAAATGCTAAATGCACAACCAGAAGGTGCTAAATACATTTAGCACCTTCTGAACATTAACCAGAAGGTGCTAAATGCATTTAGCACCTTCTGAACAATAACCACAAGATGCTAAATGTACAACCAGAAGGTGCTAAATGCATTTAGCACCTTCTGAACAATAACCAGAAGATGCTCTGGACAACAACCAAAAGGTGCTAAATGCATTTAGCACCTTCTGAGCACCAACCAGAATGTTTAGCACCAATTTGTTTCAGCATGAATAGTGTTAAATCTATTTAGCACCAATCTATTTCAGTACACCAATGGTACTAAATCAGTTTTAGCACCAATAAAAAAAATAAAAAAATTGATGAGATCTTCATCTCTCACACCTCCAATCAAATCCAAATCCTTGTCAAAATAAACATCTTCCTTTGTCTTCTATGTTCTCGAAACCTTCATGAACGCCTTCAATTCATCATCAATTGGACACTCCACCTCAATCTCTTTCAATTTTATCTATGATTTGCCTGCCTTTTCTCCTTTTACCACCAAATTTCGCACAAATTGCAAAGAGAAAAACTAGATCTAAGTAATCATCAAGCCTCTTCCGCCTCCCATTCCCTTCGGTCCTATCGAAGAAACACTTCCCACATAATTTTAAACTCTCTCTCTCTGTGTCTCACATTAGAGATCAAGAGAGAGATACTTTTACAGAAAAAAAGATTTAGAGAGAGAAAGAGAAAGAGAATTCATTAAACGAAGAAGAAGAAGAAGAAGAAGAAGAGATGTTGTTGAAATGTTCATTAGCAGCACCAACAACATACAATGCTTGGTTTATATACAAACGATTTATATTTCTGTAAGAGAGAGAGGAGTGAGGGAGAGGGAATTATATCAGGGTATTTTTGTCCATCAACAATTATCATTTTCCTTAAAATAAATTAATATTATGAAAAGTATCCTTATTGTAAAACCAAATTATGAAATTAGTACTACTTCTCTTTATTAAATATGAGTCTGTCCTTAGAGTTATAAAACATTATGGAACGAGGCCTTATAACCCATTATCTCTTTAATTTACAATAAAAAATAAATAACCTTGTAACCAACCATATATCAAGACTCAGATATATCCCTCCCTTTCTTACTCGGTGGTGAGAAGATTTTTAAATGACCTTGTCTTTATGATAAAGATCCTAAAATCCACGACAATTCACCAATAATTTAAAGTTATTAAAGTTTTGAATACTATAAGATTTAGACGAATATTTTAAAATTTTAATTAAATACATTAAAATTATAATAGAATTTTTAAAATCTTAATCAAAAATTCATGAATTTTAAAAGTTTAAAAAAATTTCACCGATTTTAAATTAAATACAGCCCCTTAACCCATTGGATGATGAAAATCAGATTGACAATATATATATATATATATATGTATATATATCATTGGTTTATGCTTCTTATTCAATGTTTTCTATGATAAACAATATTTCTCTTCACGAGGGCCCTCGTAGAAACACATCCATATGCTTGCGTGGTGAATTAGTTTCAATCATACACACTTGATAATGGGGATAGAGGATGACAGGTGGGTTTTAGTCCTTTCTTATATTTTTGAAAACATAATTAACCGTATCAAGCAACACCATATAAAAGTAAAAATAAATAATTTTATATTGCAATAGTAAATATCGACCGATATCTAAAGAGCAAATTTATTTATTTTTAATTAAATTCAATCGTTGTAACCAATAAAAAAAATGAATTTTCTAGAGAATTATTAATTTTTTTCCCAGATAACTCTCCTGTTCTGTGGAGATCCGTTGAGTCCACAACTTCTCCTATTGGGGATATGTGCCACCACAGCTTTTGTCAGCATGTGGATGCACAACGTGGCAACTACCGTGATGATGATTCCCGTCGCCACTGGGATTCTCCAGCGTTTACCTTCCGGTCCCACCCAATCCGACGTCATCGGTAAATTCTGCAAGGCGGTTGTTTTAGGGGTGATATACTCTGCAGCCGTTGGAGGAATGAGCACACTTACTGGTACAGGTGTCAACCTCATATTGGTTGGGATGTGGAAGAGCTATTTTCCAGCGGCGAGCCCAATCAGCTTTAACACCTGGTTCTTCTTTGCCTTTCCTTGGCTTTGTTAATTTTCTTTGCATTGTGGGGTATGCTTTGCTTGTTATATTGCCCAAGGGGATCTGGTCAAATTCTATCTGCTTATTGGACAAAGTCCATTTGAAGAGGGAGCTTGATTGGTTAGGTAAAATAGTGCCTAATTCCGTTTTTATTTCTTTTTATTTAAATACATGTGTAGACCAAAAAAATATAAAAAATTAAATACGTGTGGCATGACATTACCATTTAACTTCCAAGAGTTTCAATCTGGCGCACCCTATTTTTGTTTGTTTATTGATTTTTATTATATATGGTGTGGGTGAGCAGGTCCAATGGCTTTTGCAGAAAAAATGATATTGACCGTATTTTCTATATGTTATCATTGAGTTTTTTTTTTAATTGAATATTGCCAATCTGTTTAATGACTTAAAGTTTATGATTTGGTAGCAAAGTTAGAAATGGGGACGAGTTTTTTACTCCCTTTAGAATTCGATTTATTGGGAATCTCATTTATTTAACCCCTCTCACATGGTCAAATACTAGATGTATGTGTGTATAGAATGTATTAAAAAAAAAAAACTTAAGAGATGATTTGGTGCAAGTATTACTAGCAAAGTTAGAAATGAGACTGGGTTTTCCAACCTTCTACTACAGTTCGATCCGTTGGAAAATTTGTTTCCCTAACTCCCTCCCTTATGCTTTTTTCCCCTTTAAAGGAGCAAGTAATATTAATTATAAAACAAAAAGTTAGTAATAGAATTGATTCTAACTCCCTCCCCTATGTTTGAACATTATATGTATGGGTGTGTTTGACGTGTCGAATTAGAGAGACGAATATGATTATTTAATCCCATCCAAAAGGGATTATTTAATTCTATCCGGACGGGATAAAACAATCACACTTCTTAGGTGGGATTTTTTAATCCCTCTCTCGATGGGATAAAAAGGTTAAGTGGGATAAATAATCCACCCGAATATCTAATCCCGACGAATACCAAAAATGGGATAAGATAAAATTATTATATCCCGCCCTTTTATCATGCGCATCAAACGCAGCCTATGTGTCTATGAGTCTGTTGGCTATATTAAAAAAAAAAAACTCATGACAAGATTTGTGTATGTGTTAATAATTTTGTGGATGACAAGAAGCATAACAAATGATATTCCTGGATGCATAACATATGATATTCCTGGATGGGGATCTTTGTTTATGGGGCGTGCCGTTGATGGTACTGTTAGTGTGAGTATTTGTATGATTTCGTGCTTTAATGTATTGTACTTTTAAATAAAAGTCCATGTTGCTCATTTTTAAATATGCTTGATTAATTTGTCCATTTCAATTTGTATAAATTAATTAAATACGTGATGATGGCAACATTACTATTCATAATTCCAAACAAGAAGCAACCTCGAGAGAAGTTAATGGACTGGAACAAATGCGAGAAACTACTATGGAACATCATCTTACTACTTGGGGTTGGTTTTGCCATAGCTGATGGAGTCTAGTTTAGTGGGCTCGCGGACATTTTATCAAGATCTCTAGATTTTTTAGAAGACGCACCTTATTTAGCCATTGCCCCGGCTGTGTGTCTTATAAGCGGAACAATCACAGAGTTGATCACGTCAAACAATGCAACCACCACTCCCCTCCTCCCGTTGCTCATCCAAATTGCACAAACTATGCTCGTACACCCTTTTCTCCTTATTGTACTTGGAGCCATTGGGGCGCAATTTGCTTTCTTGCTTCCTACGAGTACCTCTTCGAATATTGTGGGATTCACCACTGGATATATTAATGTCAAATATATGATCAATATTGGGCTTCCCCTTAAGATTGCGGGCATTTTGATTTTAACACTTCTAATGCCTACTCTTGGTACGTATTTTTTTCTTAAAATTTCACGGTTCGATATGTTATATTATATTTTTGTTTAGATCTTAGAAGATTAATTTTGAAGAGTGTGAGATTATTTAATTAATTACAATTTTCTTTTTCCAGCACGAGCTTTGGTTTTTAGGACAGATAAACTGCCCCAACAAAACATTGGAAACTATATTATGTCTTGGGAATATTCTAGTTAACCTTTGGGCATAATCACCGAATAGAAATTATGTACAATATACATATATTTGTATATAAACGTGTTTTGAAATTGTTTTCCCCTATAGCAATTAAGTCAGCTTATTGTATATTTTATAGTCCATATGTATGATTAATTAAGATGTTTCATATTGTCTTTCCCTAAACTAAATTTGTATAGTTTAATTTATAATAGCCTCTCTTAAGTTGAAATAAATTCTCAGCAAATAAATAATAATCGTTTTACTTTTACTAATGATGTTTTATAAAAATGCTTAAATCTTAACAACATGAATTGTGAATAATGCATATTTTTACTTGAAAGATATAATATATTATATTTTAAAAAGTAAATTCAATTATTTCTCCAAACAAATGTAAATTCAACTTTTAATTTGTGAAAATTCATAAATAAAAAAAAGGAGTGTGCATGTAAATTGTGGGTGGCTAAAAGCTAGCCAAACTCAGTTTAAGGAGAACCATCCCGGGTTGATTATTTGGCAATCAGAAATTGTAAATAAAGAAGATGAACTATGTTAATCAACTTAAAAACAACAAATAAGAATTGAGAGTGTAGCATATTTGTTTTGGGTATTTGCTTGAAAGGAGTAATACAACAATAAATTAGGATTTTTGTTTAGGAAGTAATGAGAATGGGAATGTATGAGAATGAGTGTAGAGAATATTGAATTTTGTGTTTTTTCACTGTGGGTTTTTCTTCTTATTTATATGTTATGACATTGTTACATTAGAATTTGTAGGATATGAAAATTACTATAAAAGGTAAACTTTAGCACTATTTGAATATAACAGTTGTCATTAACCATGTTTCTACTTGTACAAGTGATTATTTCCCATCAGTCATCCTCTAGTTCAGTTATGTTATATTCGTTGGCCGACTAAAATTGGTTGATCTTCCCTGAATTCACACATACTAGTCGACTAATTATGATAATCAGTTAATGGTTGGTTATCGTGCGAAATATCTTGCTCGACTGGACAATTTCTCATTCGTAATATAAATGGGCCTAAAGGCTTTTGATGGGGTAGAATAGTCATTTTACCTCCAGACCAATCACATTAGGACACGTGGCTACCTCTACTGACATGTAAAAGCGTAGCCAGCAGGTCTGGATCCCAGGGCCAAGTGTTCAATCGAGTTCATGTAGATGTTAGAGTATTATTTAAATAACTACTAAGTGATAAGCCCTATGAACAGTTGTTCGTCCTAGTGCTATGTTTTTAGGAGCAAAGCATGAGAGTTCTAATTATGGTCATTAACCAATATTCATTTAGAGGTTTTTGACCTACAAAAATTTATCCAAAAGAAAAAAAAAATAAAAGAAAACTATAATAATAAAAATTAAACTCTAGAAACTTTCTTTTCTCTCATTTTTCGATGTTAGCATTAATTACCACACATTATAAGCTATTTACGGTTAGTATGTTTGTTAAATGAAGGGTAAAATTTTGTTACACATATCTCAACGATTTTGTGTCGCGTATTCCTTTGTCAACTCAATTTGTTGATAATGGTGGCACTACTACTGATTGCTAGATACCCATTTCCTTGTAGAAATACAATGATCACTTGTTTCAAATAAAAAATGTCATACACGATTTTATTTCAATATACGTTTCTTTAAAAGCATTATGCTAGATAGGCGGGCAACAATTTGCTAGGCTTACGTAAAATGAAAATAACACTCTTTATGTATTATTTGGTTTTCAATTTTTAAATATTGAACATTTAATTAATCATTTTTCTCAAAAGTAGGTTTTTTTTTGGTATCAAGATAAATCTTTGAATATTTATGCTCCGTTTGATAGTAACATGGAAAATGAAAAGAAAAATAACTAATTTAGATGAGAAAATAAAAAATAAGTTAAGGTATGTGGTGAGATTAACTCTTGCTTTTTGCTTTTTTCTATGACAAAATTTTCTTTGAGTGATGGTGAAGAAAATTTTACTACAAAATATTAAAGGAAGATGGAGAACATATACTCATAAAAATGAGTATAAGATAGAGAGTATTTCACTATATGCCTCAGCTTATTTTTCATTTTTCACTCAAATTAGTTATTTTAAATTTTATTTTGTATATTGTTATCAAACGAAAATTTAGTAAATAAAATATTTGTTGTTTATTTTTCTCAAAATAATAATCATTTAAATCGAATTGAACTTATCTATTTTATAAGGGAAAGAACCATCACATCACCAAATTATCTAATCAATGGTCCACATTAATTTGCAAAAAAGAAGAAAAAATTTGGACCATTAGATGTGTTTTCAACCCATCAAATCAAGAAAGTCAACAACTTTTTATATCTCTTATTCCACCAATTTTAATCTCTTATCTTTTTTCTCTATTTATTTTTATGAAATTCAAAATACATTAAATTTAAAAAGAAATATAAATCCTTTAGATATGTTTTTAAGATATATATCAAATTACCCAATTACATAATACTTTTTATTGTCTTTTTTCACCTTAATATAATAATGAAAATATACAATTTGAAATTTGAGATTCAAAATTTTCTCACTTTTTTCCCTCACAATTTTTTATAAATACAAGAACACTCTTTCTCTCTCACCAAATATATATATATATTCTCTTTTTCTTAAGATTTTCATGGTTAAACATCCATTAAAATACTTGAGATTTTATACTCTTTTTTTTTGTTTACTCTTTTGAAGAATATAATATTTTGTGGTTTACTTTTTTTTAAGAAGGTATATATATGGGTTTATGTAACTCATTTGAATAATGTATATATGGGTGCCCATTTTTTATTAACAATTATTAACTCATTTAGTTAGAAATCGCAGCTTTATTTTATGATATGTATATTTAGTTGAGGATCCGATAATTATTTGTTTTAGTGGCAGCCTACGTTAAGAATGTTGCATATACTTTTGAATTTTTCCCCTTATGTGTGTTGAATATCCATTTTATAGTCAATAGGAATGAGAATAAAAAAGTTTACATGCATGCATGTGAGTTTTATACTTTTTTGATATTCTTGTATAATATTATTTTGTTCGGTTTTTATTCCCCCCCCTCTCTTCATGTATGTGAGTTTTGTTAACCTCCCGTAGCGTTGTCTACCATTTTATCACTCAAGCTAACCATTTTATACTCAAATTAATATACTTTTTCATTTACGATTTAAGATTTGGCAAAAAAACTTGTAAGACCCACCTAATGCAATTCTTATATATGATAGTTTTTTATGTGAATTTAGAAAATTTGACATGTACAATTTGAATATGAAATTTCTTTATTTGTATTTAATATTTGTTTAGTTCACCGTACCGGACGGCACGAGCAATACCTATTTCTGAAAGGGGCAATTAAAAAAAAGGACTTATTAGAGAAAGATTTTCACACTAAGGCCAAGGAATAATTTTTTTTTAAATAAAGGGCCTATTTTTATTTTATTGATAATATGACATGTGTCTTTTTTTTTTATTATAAAATGACATCCCAACCCTTAAAATAAACTAAAAAAATATCAATATGCATTAAAATATGGACTGCAATATGAACTTTGCAGTCTATATTTCACTGCAATATGAACTTTGCAGTCCATATTTCACTGCAATGTGAACTTTGCAGTCGATATTTTTAGTGCAAAGTTCATATTGCAGTCCATATTTTTAGTGCAAAGTTCATATTGCAGTACATATTTCACTGCAATATGAACTTTGCAGTTCATATTTTATTGCAATATGAACTTTGCAGTCCATATTTTTTGTGAAAATTTCATAAAAAGGGGTAATTTAGGTAATACATAACATGTTTTTATTAATTAAATGATATTTAAATTTATTCAAATACATTCATTTAAAATATAAAACAAAATAGGCCTCTTACACTAATTACCAATTAAAAATAGGCCCTTTATTCAAATTACCAATTAAAAATAGGCCCTTCATTCAAAAAAATATTATTCATTGGATTTTTGGTAAAAATCAATGTATAATAAGCCCTTCTACCTAATTTCTAGTTTCTGAAAAAAGAAAACACAATCTATCTACTTTTTCGTAAATTTAACAAGAAAACAAGGGCAACTTCGTAAACTTAAATCTGGTGGGACAAGCGGGGGTCTTCGTTCCCCTGATTTATTTCCAAAACGAGGATCCGTCCCAAAACCACCCCCATTAAAACAACCGGCCGCAACCCGCAACCCCCCAAATCAAGAAATATAAATGAAGCCCCAAAACTTTCCACCCGCCATTCAATTCAATTCAACTCAACGCATTCCAAAATGGGTATCAATTCTCAGCCTCTTATCCTCCTCATCGTGATCCTTCTCTCTTTCTCTCATCTCTTCAACATTTCCGCCGCAGATTTGGGCGGTGGTCGAGTCGGCGGTTGGCAGGCGATTAAGGACCCAAAAGACCCCTACGTGCAAGAGATCGGAAAATTCGCTGTGGATCAAAACAACAAGCAGTCTAAATTGGCACTCAAGTTCCAGGAAGTGATTGGGGGCGAGACTCAGGTCGTTGCCGGCACCAATTATCGTCTCCTTATCTTGGCCAAAGACGGCACCGTTTCCAACAGATACGAGGCAGTGGTGTGGGACAGGCCTTGGATGCACTCTAGGAACCTCACTTCCTTTAAACGTGTTTAGTAGTACTAATTTAGCCTCTGGGTAAACTTTTTAATGTAATCTAATTTTCCAATATTAATAAGACCATAAGTAATGGACTATTTTATTTTATTTTATTTTATATTTTCAATAAATGATCGATGTCTACATGTATAAAATTATATATCTCTTATCTTAGGTACATTGAATTTTTTTTGACAAAAATAAAAATAAAAACAAAAACATTACTCTTAAATATGGGATGTCTAAAAATGAAATGATGATTTGAAAACTGAGATAGATGAGATCAGTAGCGGATGCAACCCTCGGCCAAACATCCCCTGTGAAGGATTTTGAAAATTTTATTACTATCCCTAAAGTTTGAAAATTTCAATAATAGTATCTTATTTGCTCCTTTAGGTTTTTTCTTGTTGGTAAAATTTATAATATTTTAGACTTAAACGTATAAATACAAATTCTAATCTTATATATAATGAGATTTACCATTACAAAATGAGGATAAATAACACTTGACAATTGCAGGTGCTCATTAATTAGCTTATTTTGACTATATTTTCATGGTAATTATTTAAATGTCAATTTTTATTTTTTTATGTACTTGTATTTTGATCCTTCTAAATTTAAAATTCTAAATTTGTCAGAGAAATAAATATAACTATTATAATATATAATGACATTAAATTAGAGAAATGAAAATCTTAATTGTTATGCCTAACTTTTTATGTTAAAGAACTTGGTGGGGGCTGTGCGTGGCCTTTTGATTGTTTGAAATTTTTTCTTGAAATAAAGTTGCATACATGCTTTATGATCGTATCACATGTAGCTTATCTTTCTTTCTTTGGACCACCAATTATTATAGCAAGTAGGGCGGTGGTAAGTGGTAAGTAAAATCCAGGAGGTAAACATGAAATTGATTTTGATGACTTGATTTTTCTTTGGAACACAATTTCCTTTCAAAAATAAAATGCATTATTTATCGATTGTCATTGGTTAAATTAAGTTTGGTTTTCATTTTTTATTTTTTTTTTTTAAAAAAAAAGAGGTTAAGTTTGATATTACTCATAATAATAAAAATTGAAAATAAAATAAAATAAAATGTAACTTCTGTTCAAAGAAGAGAAATATAGTTGGTTATGTTTCTACTATCATCGATTGAGTAGATGTAAACAAATTCTGTAATAAATTTGAGTTCTTCCCACCCTTATAATGAATCACTGATTTATTATGATTTAATTTACAATAAAAAATAAATACCCTTTGTATCCAACCATATATCAATACCCAGATATATCAAATTCGAAATTAGTGGATCCGTGTACCCAAAAGAAATAAATAAAACCGTAAGAAGTGACATGTCTAACAGAAATAATACAGCCAATCTGCCACGAATAGACATGCATGCTACCAAATCCCAATAGTAGCAAATGAGATGCCCATAAAGATTTTTCATTACGATGAAAATGAAACATCCCAATTGAATTGAATATTAAATGAGTGAGAGTAATGGCATGTGAATATGGCGGTGGAAAGTTGTCGAGTCTTGTTTGTATTGAGGCCAAGGGACGTCTTAGATACGATACACCTAATTAAGGTCTAATTCATGCAACAAAATATGCGTTAATAATTGATTAATCACTCCTTTCCAAATTACTGGCTAATATTTTCTACTTATTTTTTTGGTATTAAAATTGATCAAAAGTTAATTCTTTTTTTCTCCCCTTTAATTTGTAAGAGTATAAGCAACGAGATATTTTCTCAATCTAGGATTAGCCGATGCTATCAGGCTCTAAGGGTGGTATCGGTTCGATTATTGAATCGAAATGGTTGGTTTTACAACCGAATCGACCATCTCAATTTATAAACACACATAATTACAATCACATCGAATTGGTCGGTAAATGACCTTCGGTTTAATTGAAACTATTGATCGATTCAGTAAAATGCATACATAAAACCAATAATAAACAATTTATTTCGTTCCATGCATGCGCGCACATATATACCTTAAATATACATCAAACAACAAGCAATACAGCAGATGGGAGAGTGAGGGACAGAGCGAGTGAGGTTTTGTGAATGTGAGTGAGGGACCGAGAGAGTAAGACTTATAGTAAAATCTTATTTCTTTTAAGGTGTGTTTGGCGTACCGAATAAGGAAGTATGATAGAATAAATGACGGATATAATAAGATTCGAAATTAGTCGGATATAAATTACGTGGGATATGATATGATAGGAATCGGTCGAATAAGGATTAAGCGGGAACGAACAAGATAAGGACGAGTCGGAGAAATATTTAATAAACTTTGCAGTTGATGGAGTTCCATATTACAAGTCTAGATATTATATAATACAACTCGCTTTTGTTTTAAAAATACATGTAATTTTAATTGTTGTCCATAAATTTATTTTTTTTGCTATGCGATTATCCTATTTATAAATAAGTTTCTTAGAAAACTTTTCTATGATTTTTTTTTATTGCGTACATACAATATTTACGAACTAAGCATTAAGTACAGTTTCAAATTATAAAGTAATTTTTTACATTTTTTATAAAATTTAAATTTCTAATAAAATATCTTCATTTAATAAAATACCATATTATACGAAAAATGAATTTTATTAGTTGAGTTATTATGATTTTGGGTGGTCGAAATTTTTCATTAATCAATTTAATTATCTAAAGGGCGTAAAGAAGAAGATCGAAATAAAAATAATTAATCAAAAAATTATTTTTATAATTGTTTTGTTATCCGGTAACCACGGGATAAAATAATACCACCTATAGAGGTGGTATAATGTAACACCACTGTCTTAATTAATAGGATAACACGCGCAATTAAGACTTAAAGCGTCATTAACCCACCTTAGTCTAGCTAAAGTAGGTTTAATATAAATAATGAAATAATGAATCCAGATAAGTCACATAACATAGAACAAACTATCATGATACTCATGTAGTGAACGATAATGTAAAACATAAGCACTTCATACATATATATGTGTAATAACTTGATACAAAACATGTAGTCTAACATATACCATAATTTAGGCTACCCATGGCTTTTTATACAAATATATATACAACAAAAGTGAATTCGTATCAGAGTATTCTACTTTGTTCCCGACACCGTTATTTCCTTAGTCTCATTCGTCTCATTGATAACTGAATGTGTTTAATAAAATGTGGTGAGCTCACAGCTCAGAAAAGGGAAAATAATAGGAAATATTATGTTCAAAACATAATAGCAATTTAATAACAGTTCACAGTTTAATTCAAAATCGTTAGTTTACAAACTAATGCATGTATGTGTATATGCAAGTTACCTCCCTGGTGTCAACCATAATACCACGTTACCAAGAGAATGACGAAGCCGGACCAAATCATAATTATAAGAATAAGAGTGGGCTTGACTGCCCCACAAAATCATTCGAACATGATAATAATAGAACATCTTTCGGCCCAGGGAAGATCATCATCACATCATAAAAGAATTGGACCACACGTCCATCAATTTCATATCAATATAATACAAGTGCATTGCCGTTGTCTAGATTTTCAGGTTACCCACCGTTGGCTCTAGATGATCGATGTTTTGCTACCCTCCGGAGGTTTAGAGATTTTTAACCCAAGGGTACCAAGTCCTACTTATTTTCACACCGTCATGCACCAACAATACACATCCCCTTCATCATCGAAGGCCTATAATATAATCATAATGGATTCACCACGGGATCATATCACCTTTCAGAATGTTACAATAAACATAAGAAGCTGCGGCATTACAGATAAGAGATAGTGTAACACCCCCGCCTTAATTTACAAGACAACACTCGTAATTAAAACCTAGGGTGCTACTAACCCATCTTAGATTGACTAAAATGAGTATATATGTAAATGTATAAAGAAATTCAAACAGTAAAATTATGCACGTCAAACAACAACTTCATAATCATATGGATGATGATAGTATTTCACACAAACATATGCATATTCATGTTACATAACCAACTGAGTAACCCAAGTGAATACACTACACTTCGGGCTAATCGTGGCTTCTCGAGAGAACACATGTATGACAATAATGAGTCTGTATTAGAGCCACTAACACGTCCCTGGTCCTGTTGAGTCCATGTCCTTTTTAGACTCTTGAAGAAAAAAACGGGATGAGCATAACGATCAGTAAGGGGATAAAAAGGGAAAAACTTTGAAAACTTATCTTGATTTATTATTGTAAACAAAGTAAACCTTTTCATAATACAATTTAAACATTATTTGTAACTTTTCATAATAATACAAAACAATGCATGCTCGTGCTTATGCATGTTACCTCTCTTGTGTCAACCGTCACATTGAATCACTAGAATACAGATGAGTCAAAATATAAGATAACATGGGTCTGCCCGCCCAAGACCATAGCCGGTCTTAATCAAAAGATATAACTGAATTGAATTAATACCGTAACAGTAACCGTGGGCCTGACCACCCAAAGGAATATATCGCCACCAAAAGATTAATCCGTGAACATTCATGCTGTGGGCCTAACCGCCACCAATAGATATGAGTATCAAGATCATAATATGGGCTCGACCGCCCCCATCAAGATCATAACATGGCATCTCCGTCTCGGGTGAATATTAACAGATGATAATAATTGGACCATAGCCCACAATATCAAATACACAGATCGTTTTCATATTAACCAGAATATTAGTGTATTGTCGTTGTCTAGATTTTTGGACTTCTCACCGCTAGCTCTAGACAGCCGACGACGTGCTGGCCCCCCGAAAGTTTAAGGCTTTTTAACCCAAGGTTTCCATCCCAGTAAGCACTAACTATAATTATTCTCCATCACCAACGGAAGGTCAAACAGATACAGATAATCGTGGGCAACATCCCACCATATAACATAGCCGAGAATATATCCACATACGAATAAAAAACTCCCAAAGATAGATAATCACTTGTTCAAGAATACCACGCGAGCATAGAAAGCCATCCATATCATAGAGACAAGATATAATTCTCCCAAGAGATAATTTATATGCCATATGCCGTAAGAATGCTCCGAACTTGCAACGAGATCATCAAAATGTCGAGTTGACACAATAATAATGCATAACATGTAATTCATGCTCTAAATGTGAACTAGAAACAACATATGCCATATAAACCTCGTCAAAATTCATTCTTGTCCCTTAGTGTATACAAGAATCATTTATTAGTTCATTCATATCAAATTAACGCATATACACCCGAGGGACATCCCGTAGATATCAAATACGATGCGATAATCGAGTTAATATGGCATATCTCGCTTCATATCATGCATAATTCATAGATATCAATTAACATGATTTTTCTTAGTAATCATACTTGCATATCAAAAACAAGGAATATGTGATCTATATTAACATGTATATATAAAATCATTAAATTTTCGGTAAATAAAATCATATTTACGAGTTTAAAAAAAATATAAACCCCTACCTCAATTTGTAGACCAAAAGAGATGAGAAAATATGAGAATCAAAGCTTTGTCCAGCGAAACCCCGAATCTTTCATGTCACCACATTTTTAGAATAGCAAAGCCCCAAATATAAGAAGTTTAAACCTCAACACGCCTGGCCCTAACCTAAGCTTAAGCTCCCATGGTGAAATAATAAGGTAGAAGATGATGAATAATGAATATGAGAGGATTTTGGATGATTCGAAGCTTTAATCTCGGGTCGTGGATGAAAAATAGGCAAAACTCATTTAAGAACCCATCTCTTTCTTTCTTTAGAAGCTTCTAGGTGTGTGTGGGAGGTTTGGGTCGAAAATGAGTGAAAAGGGTGAATAAAACACACTTAAATCAAGTTAAGTCGGTGCATTGTTTCGGATGGCGGACTGGTATGCCAAAAATATAGTATTGATCTGCAGCCAAGATTTTCTCAAAATTTTACACGCCGGACCGGTATGCTAAAAACCCTATACCGATCCACAGTCTAATATTTCTGCAACATTCAAACGTTGGACCGGTCTGCCAAAACCTCCATATTGGTGCACAGGCAAACTTTCTGCCTTGATACCATGTTCTTATTTTGGTCATAATTTCTCGCTCGGTACTCCGATTATGATGATGTTTATATCCCTGGAAAGATAATTCAGAGATTTACAAATTTCAAAAAAAACTTTTCTCTAAATTATGGACCAAAAATTTGAAAAATATATAAATACCACACCATATTCTCTTAAAATAACATAATTCATATTAAAATAAACACAGAGTGCTACAGATATACATCCACATGATATGCCACAAGAACATTCTGAGCTTGTCGAGAGATTTTTAAGATTCCAGTTAACACAATAATAATGCACAAAATGCATAACATGCTAATAAATGAACATGTGAAATAACTTATGCCAAATAGATTTCAACAAGTTTCTATTCATATTCCTTAATCTACATAATTCATCAATTTAATTAATACACAATATCCATACAACAAGAATATCTCATATTAATCAAACAACACATATGTAACAAGGGTAAATGGCATATTTTGCTTCAAATCACATGTTCATGGCTTTACAATTTACAAAACATCATTATCTTCATCATGTTATAATTCTTAAAATAAATACAATGTAAACATGATGATTATCATACAATAAAATTGTATTATCGAAAAAGACAAACCTTTACCTTAAATTATCAAGCCGAAAATAAGAGAAAAGATGATGACTGAAACCCCGTTCAGTGAAATCTCAAAATTCCTACATCAGCACAATCCTCACGTTGCATAGAATAATTTCTCCTAAAATCGAATTATTCCGAGCTTGCCAAGAGATTTTCAAGATTCCAGTTGACACAGTAATGATGCACAAAATACATAACATGCTAATAAATGAACATTTGAAATAACTTATGCCAAATAGATTTCAACAAGTTTCTATTCATATTCCTTGGTATACATAATTCATCAATTTAATCGATACACAATATCCATACAACAAAAATATCTCATATGAATTAAACAACACATATGTAACAAGGGTAAATGGCATATTTTGCTTTAAATCACATATTCATGGCTTTATAATTTATAAAACATCATTATATTCATAATGTTATAATTTTTAAAACAAATACAATGTAAACATGATGATTATCGTACAATAAAATCGTATTATCAGGTTTTGAAAAAAATAAACCCCTACCTTAAATTATCAAGCCGAAAAGAAGAGAAAAGATGATGACCGAAGCCCCGTTCGGTGAAATCCCAAAATTCTTACGTTACCACGATCCTCACGTCACATAAAATAATTTTTCCTAAAATCGAATTGCTTCAAGCTTGCCAAGAGATTTTCAAGATTTTGGTTGATATTGCACAGCAATGATGCATAACATGCTAATAAATGAATATTTAAAATAATTTATATCATATATATTTTAACAAGTCTCTATTCATATTCCTTGGTATACGTAATTCATCAATTTAATCGATACATAATATCCATACAACAAGGAATGTCTCAAATGAATCAAACAACACATATGCATCAAGGGTAAATAGCTTAGTTTGCGTCAAATCACATGTTCATGGCTCTACAATTTACAAAACACATTATCTTCATCATGTTATAATTTTTGAAATAAATACAATTTAAACATGATGATTATCGTACAGTAAAACAAACTGTATTATTGGGTTTTGAAAAAGATAAACCCTTTCCTCAAATTATCAAGCCGAAAATAAGAGAAAAAGATGATTACCAAAACCCCGTTCGGTGAAATTCCAAAATTCCTACGTCACCACGATCCTCACGTCGATTATAACAGTTTCTCCTAAAGCCGAATCTGTAGACACCCCGATCCGTGACCCCCGCAAGAACCCTAACGACCTTCGAGAACTACTGTTTTTAGGTCCGGGACCCACCAAAGCACCCGAAACTACCCTTGGTGGGTTTGTTGGCCAACAAACATATTTTTTAGAGAGATTGTCGCACGACATATCACATTGTCGCGCGACAATCCCTGATATGTCGCGCGACAATCATGTCTTGTCGAGCGACAAACCCCTCTGCACCCGACCAACCACTTTCTGACACATCACAGTGTCAGAACAATCACTGATATGTCGCGCGACAATCCCACTATGTCGCGCGACAATCCCCCTCTGCACCCGACCAACCACTTTCTGACACATCACAGTGTCAGAACCCATCACTTCAGCCGTTTGTCGCGCGACAAACAGAGATGTCGCGCGACACTTGCCTTTTCTGGAGAAATGTCGCGCGACAATCCTCCCCGAGCAGTATAAATAGGCCAACACCCCCAAGGGTTCTAGACGGCAACTTCTCGCCATAATTTCTATACTAAAATTCCTTATTCTCTCTCATATTTTCTAATCTTTAAGCCTTCTCCGGAAGCATCTGCGATAACATTTATTTCCGCAAGAGTCTCGGATCTAATCTTGGCACCCGGTGTGCCACCTTCTAGAGTCAGACCGCTGGAAATATTTCTAAGAGGAAAAACTAATATTCGCCGGAGGTCTTCTCTGCCATATTATATTTTCTCTCTCTTATTCTTATATATATCGTCGGGAAAGTAACTAAAGTCTCTTCTAATAATTAAATAAGATATTTGTATATTAGTTTTATTGTAGTAAGCGAAGTGGCGACATGGTTGTGGTAGATTTCTAACGCGCTCGAAAAACAGGTTTTCATTAGTTATTTCCAGAAAGCAGTAGAATATCAGTAAAAGCATCCAAGTTTTCCAACATAGAATAAACATATAAGACCACTAGAGACCGAAAGGGCGGAATGGGTGCTTAACACCTTCCCAAACCGTAATATAGTTCCCGAACCCTATAGAATCCTGGTTTCGTAGACAAACGTGTAAAGAAAGGCTTATCTGTAGCCTTCCCTCTTACACAATCATTTTGTCCGTTTTCTCGTAAAACGTACTAGCGACTCTGAACGAACCCTCTTGCATCTAGAAATAGGATAGAGGGACTCCCGATATGAATTATCAACACATAGAAGCAAATGGAACAACGGAATCCTTTCCGATGTTTCAGACGCCCACCAACGGGAACGAGAACCCGGGGGTCGCATTTGCGGATTCTCACAGAATCAGATTTCGGAAGCTAAATATAGATGAAATTTAGAGAGAGAAAGTTGAGAAAAATTTGTTGTGCATTTTGGATAAAAATGGTGAAAAGATAAACAAAATAAGGCTTTGGACTTCTATAAAATCATGCAACCGACTCAATAATAGGCAACTGTTCCAACAGGTGCCTGTTTATTCTCAACAGTTACCTCTTTTCAATTGAGTCATTTTTAATCCAGAAATATCTCAAACAATTGTATGTTCCTTATAATAGGCGTATATTTCACCTAAACCTGCAAAAATTTAATATGTGATACACTAAAACCATTTACAAGAAATTTCCACATAAATGCACTAACCAAAACATAATTTACATTAATACAAACACAGGGTGATACATATAGTTTTATCCGGTATTAATGAAATAAAAGGATAATTAATTCAGATTGCAATCATGTCCCATGTTGCACTAAACGTGGGATATGATAAAAATACCCCATCCACCTTTGCACCAAATACAGGATAAAATTTGTTTATCCTATCATTTCTGACAACAAATACTTAATAGAATTAATTAAACAATCCCACCTCTAATCTCGCTCGATAGTGTGTTTGATGCGTCGGATTAAAGAGTCGGATATGATTATTTAATCTCATCCGGATAAGATTATTGACCTAAAGTCTAAATCTTATTTTGATAATAATAATAAATCTGTTGACCTAAGGTCTTAATCTTATTTTGATAATAATAATAAATTAATCATGTGTAATTTAACATATTTCTTGATATAAGTATACAGCTTATTTACTTGGAAAATTCAATAAAAACATGACAATGATCAATCTTTCAGTATTCGATCATTGGACAAGATAAGAAAGATCAAATCTCTCAATGCAAATCATGAAGCACAAAGGATAAAAAAACTATATGAAAAGCTTCAAGGAAAAAGCTTCAAATGAAGATCAATCCGAAGAAAGAAATCAAAGCGTTCGAAGACTCGTTAATTTAGTAATTGAGTGGGTGCTTAAGATTTATGTAAAGTTACTTTATATATCAAATTCTTATAACTCAAACGTATTTATGCATCTTTTAAAGATTGATTCAAACAAGCTTGAAATTGAATTTATTTGAAAAACATCATTTTACAAAGACCAAGTTTCAAAATAAATTCATATTAATTTTAAATGATCATATTTTAAGTTCTAATAAAAATATGTATCTTAGAAACATATTTTTGAGGTTCATAAATCATTAGAATTTTATTTGGAACTAAATTGTTAAATTGCAAAAATATTTTTATTTTATATTTAAAATTCGCTCAATTTTCGCCTAGTTTTGATCTAACGGTAAGATGGAGGCCTTTCCGGACTCCGATCATTTTAAAAATTTTACAGTAATTAGACAACATCTCCTGTCACTTTTGACTAAAATTTGAGCATGATCCAACGGTCTAATTGGGAGAAATTAATAAAACAAATTTAAATTTTTTTGTCAAAACTAGTTGTTGGAAAGTTTGAAAATGTATACCTTGGAGTCAAAACCTTTCTTAATCATCCTCAACGGCCATACGATTTTGCAAGCTATATATATGATGTCTTAGACATGTTTTAACACACTTGAATTATTCTACAAACTCATTTTACATATATACAAAGTTATTCAAGTATTCAATTCATTTCAATGATCATATTCTTCATTTTTGAGCTATATACTTTGATCAATCTTGATAACTCTAGTGTGAGATTTATTTGTAATCTTCAAATACACTTGAGAGTTATTGTATTGGTGTGTATCACTACAAATAATTCATTATTCATTTCAAAAGAGAATTTGTCTATTTGTAGAGCAAGAGAGCATATCTTGTGAGAAGTGTAGTGGGTATAGCTACATTGTGAGTGTTGTGTGCATAGAAACATTTGTATTGAGGTTTGATCTTCACCCGAAGAAGATTGAATAGTGAAAATTCTCGGGAAACTAACCGAGCGCGGACTATGATTTGGTAAACCAAAACCGTGTGGACAAAAAGCCTTGTATTTCAAACTGGTTCAATCTTTCTAAACTCAAGCTCTCTTTTTATTGCTATATTATTGCTTGTATTTTGAGATTGTTTATTTGCTTGTCTTGGGATTGATTACTTTATATTGATTATTTCCTTGATATTGTTGCTTAACTAAGTTACTTTGCTTAAATATTTTAGAAACGTTTGAATTCCGCATTAAAGTTTTTAAAACCCTATTCACCCCCTTCTAGGGTCATTATCTAACCAACAATTGGTATCAAAGGTTGTACTATTATTTTGATTTAACAATCTTAAAGTTTACGATCATGTCTATATATCAAGGAACCGGTTTTTCCGAAAGTCTCTCCACCCATAGACCACCTCTATTTGATGGTAAAAATTATAACTATTGGAAAAGTATAATGAATATACTTTTACAATCTAGTGATTTTGAACAATGGAGAGTTGTACTTGAAGGACCCTATGAAATTACCAAAAAAAATGATAGTGGAAAAATTGTTCCTAAGAAAATGTCCGAGTATGATGAAAATGATATTAAGAAAATTCAATATAATGCTAAAGCCTTAAATGCTTTAAATTATGCATTAAGCATGGATGCATATAAAAAAATTTCTAGTTGTAAAACAGCCAAATTTTTTTTGAATAAACTTGAGGTTACCTACGAAGGAACAACTCAAGTTAAAGACAATAACATAAATATGCTTGTTCATGATTATGAATTATTTAAAATGGAGCCTAATGAATCTATTGCTTCCATGTATAGTAGATTTTCTATTATTACTAATGATTTGGATCTTCTTGGAAAGGTTTATTCTAATGAGTATAAGATAAGAAAAATTCTTAGGATTCTTCCAAAGAAGTGGCGACCGAAAGTGACGGCGATTCAAGAAGTAAAGAATCTCAAAACACTCAGCATGGACGAGCTTTTGGGATCTCTAAAAACTCATGAGAAGAAACTTCAAAGAGAAGAAGAAGCGGATACAAAATCAAAGAAAACTTTAGCTCTCAAAATTATCCAACATAAAAATAATGATGTATCAATAGATGGTGATGAAGACGTGGCGCTTCTATCTAGAAAATTTATAAAATTTCTAACTAAGAAAAAAAATTCTCAAGGAAAGGATAACAAATATCCATCATCCTCTAGAAGAAACAACGATCGGTCAAATTAACAAAGAGGAGAAAATAAATAAATTAAAAATTGTTATCATTACCATGAACCCGGTCATATCAAGTCAAATTGTCCACTTAGAAAGAAGGGAAAAAGGGACAAATGAGATAAAGTATTTAAACAAGTGAAGCATGCACTAAAAGGAACATGGAGTGATTCCGAAAAAGGAGAATTAGATGCCAATTCTAGCGATGAAGAAACGGCCAACCTTTGTCTTATGACAAAAGAAGATGAGGTAAATTCTAGTTATAGCTCATTTAGTGATAATTTTAATGATAATGAAAGTGTGCATAATGAATATGATGGATTATTTACCATGTTTTAAGAATTACATATTAAATTTGAAATTCTTTTAAAAAAATATACAAGTCTCAAGAAAGAAAATTCCATTACTTCTGTCAAATGTGAAACTTTAGAAAAGGAAAATATTGATTTTAAAAAGGAAATCAACTATTTGAAAAAGGGAAAAGAAAATGAGACTTCAAACCTACTTGCACTAGAAAATGAGGATTTGAAAGAAAAAGTAAATGATTTAACTAATAGTCTAACCAAGTTCACAAATGAAAAAGATAACTTAGATAAACTATTGGGAGTACAAATGTGTGTCTTTGATAGAGCCGGTTTGGGTTACAATCAAATCCATAACCAAAAGGATTACAAAAATTTCTTCAAAACATACACACCTCATAATCCTACTAATCTTTGTTCATTTTGTGGAATAAATACTTATAATGCACATTCTTGTTATTACAAAGAAAAAGATTTTACTAAGAGCAAACTTGCTTAGATTGCTAAAGGAACCATTATGTACGCTAACCCCAACGGACCCAACTTATTTTGGGTGCCAAAAGAAAAGTTGCTTGAGATTTTGGTATAGATTTGCATGCGAGCAAAAGCTAGCAAAATAAAATGGTTATTGGATAGTTGTAGCTCGAAACACATGATAGGAGAAACGAAAATTTTCTTGAGTCTCACACCTAAATAAGGAGGCAACGTCACATTTGGAGACAACGCTAAATGCAAAATTATTGGTATAGGTAAAGTTGGTAAGAAATCTTCTTATATTAATATTGTTCTACTTGTTGACGGTTTAAAACATAACTTGCTAGTATTAGTCAATTGTGTGATAAATGTTATGAAGTTATTTTTCAATCCGAATGTTGCATTATTAAAAATATTAATGATAATTATATGTTGTTTGTTGCTTATAGATCTAATAACGTATATACTCTTATATTTGATGGTTTGTCTCAACAAGATGTTAAGGTGGTGTTTGATTGAGATTTTAAAACGTGTTTTTTAGATAAGTTTTTGGGAAGTGTGAAAATAGGTTAAAAAGTAAATTTAATTTTTGTTGGAGTTGTTTTCAACCAATTCAAAAAAATTCATGAAAAAAATTCAAAAAATAGTTATAATAGATCTTATTTTATAGATCTCGATAAGTAGGTTTCAAATATATATATTTTACCTAATTACAATTTTTGAATTTAAAGTTATGGTGCTTTAAAAAATTTATGAGAGAGAAAATAAAGTAAAGTGAATTTTGGGAAGTGTGAAATAAAGTTGACTTTTTGGTATAAATTTTAAAAACTTAGTTATAAAATCTCAACTAAATACCACCTAAATGTTTATCCATGTTGAATGATGTTTCTTGATTATGGCATACAAAATTTGGTCATGCTAATATGGATTTAATTCATAAATTATCTAAGAAAGAATTAGTTAAAGGATTGCCTAAAACTAAATTTGTTAAAGATAAAATTTGTGATGCTTGTCAACTTGGTAAACAACACAAGTCTTCATTTTGCATGTTATTGTAAACTAACAATAATTTTGCAGTCTAAAAATCATTATCTGTCATTTAAAGAAAAGAAGAGAAAAGAATCTGAAGATCATCAGCATCAAAATTCAAAACAGCATCGAGACTAGAAGAAGAGTAATCAACAAAATTATGCTTCATATCTAATAGAGCTGTCCAATCAGGACTCATTGGCTCGGTAACCTCCACACCAGCACCACTTTGAGAAAATTGCGATGAATAACCTTCCAAAGCAGCTTGATAATCTGACAGAGTCGGATATGCCGGCAAACCCACATTAGTTAGAAAAGCACTATGGTCTGAAAGATTTTTGGTAGTCGAAAGAATTTCAGGTGCAATATTTTCTGCTAACGATAGGAGCCCTGTAGAACTTATAGGAGGAACAAAAGAAAAGCATTGGTTAGCGCTAGAAGACTCTCTTAATCGAGCCTCTAATGTTGTCACTCGTGATTGCAAGGCTTCTAATGCTGTCACCCGTGATTGTAACTCTTGTACCTTCTGTTCAAGAGAAACAATGAGCGCAGTACAGCTTTTACTGGGATTCTCGACTCTCGCCTTAGCTTCAAAAAGAAATGAATTGAGAGTCTCAAAATATTGATGTTCAGGAATATTTTGTAAAATATTTGCAACACTATTTACCCCAAAAACGGTGAAGATTGTACGATAATCTTGACGACTAATCACATCCATAAAAATTTATGCATATTCACACCATGGCTGACATTTCTTGCGTCTATAAGTGCAAGCAGCACAAGACGAATATGTACAACGGAAGGTATTCGGCACACTTATGATTTGCTTTCCCTTACTCATGGGTACCTCCTATAAAAGTTATAAGAAGAAAATGGATCTCGAGGAAGACAACAAGAAAGAGGGGACAAGAGGCATCTAGCAATGAAAAGAATCCCGAAAACGAAAAGCTGTCATCCTAAAAAAGTCAAAAATACAGTGCCCCCGCGTGCATCTAGAGTCCACCGCCCTACCACGGTCTAGATCCCTTTTTGATGTTGACATGGGGGGAGAAAATGTGTGTATGATGTTGATGTTGCGGTAAGATTTTTTACAGTGGTAAGATTTTTTATACTGACTTTAAATGTTATGGTAAGATTTTAAATGCTTTTCCACATTCACACTTTTAAAAAGGTTTATTTAAAATATATATATATATATATATATATATATTAGTGTTAGTTTTAAAACTATTTCAAATATTTGCAATATTTTTTAATCGTCATCTTTGCATAAATTGAGGGGGAGCATATTATTTATTTACATTCATATGCTATTTATGCTTGTTATTGCAAACACACATTAATTTATTGTCATCATCAAAAAGGGAGAGATTATTGACCTAAGGTCTTAATCTTATTTTGATAATAATAATAAATTAATCATGTGTAATTTAACATATTTCTTGATATAAGTATACAGTTTATTTACTTGGAAAATTCAAGAAAAACATGACAAGGATCAATCTTTCAGTATTCGATCATTGGACAAGATAAGGAAGATCAAATATCTCAATGCAAATCATGAAGCACAAAGGATAAAAAAACTATATGAAAAGCTTCAAGGAAAAAGCTTCAAATGAAGATCAATCCGAAAAAACAAATCAAAGCGTTCGAAGACTTGTTAATTTAGTAATTGAGTGAGTGCTTAAGATTTATGTAAAGTTATTTTATTGATCAAATTCTTATAGCTCGAACGTATTTATGCATCTTTTAAAGATTGATTCAAACAAGCTTGAAATTGAATTTATTTGAAAAACATCATTTTACAAAGACCGAGTTTCAAAATAAATTCATATTAATTTTAAATGATCATATTTTAAGTTCTAATAAAAATATGTATCTTAGAAACATATCTTTGAGTTTCAAAAATCATTAGAATTTTATTTGGAACTAAATTGTTAAATTGCAAAAATATTTTTATTTTATATTTAAAATTCGCTCAATTTTCGCCCAGTTTTGATCTAACGGTAAGATGGAGGCCTTCCCGGACTCCGATCATTTTGAAATTTTTACAGTAGTTATATAACATCTCTTGTCACTTTTGACTAAAATTTGAGCATGATCCAACAGTCTAATTTGGAGAAATTAACAAAACAAATTTGAATTTTTTGTCAAAACTAGTTGTTGAAAAGTTTGAAAATATATACCTTGAAGCCAAAACCTTTCTTAATCATCCCCAACGGAGATACGGTTTTGCAAGCTATATATATGATATCTTAGACAAACACACTTGAATTATTCTACAAACTCATTTTACATATATACAAAGTTATTCAAGTATTCAATTCATTTCAATGATCATATTCTTCATTTTTGAGCTATATACTTTGATCAATCTTGATAACTCTAGTGTGAGATTTATTTGTAATCTTCAAATACACTTGAGAGTTATTGTATTGGTGTGTATCACTACAAATAATTCATTATTCATTTCAAAAGAGAATTTGTCTATTTGTAGAGCAAGAGAGCATATCTTGTGAGAAGTGTAGTGGGTATAGCTACATTGTGAGTGTTGTGTGCATAGAAACATTTGTATTGAGGTTTGATCTTCACCCGAAGAAGATTGAATAGTGAAAATTCTCGGGAAACTAACCGAGCGCGGACTATGATTTGGTAAACCAAAACCGTGTGGACAAAAAGCCTTGTATTTCAAACTGGTTCAATCTTTCTAAACTCAAGCTCTCTTTTTATTGCTATATTATTGCTTGTATTTTGAGATTGTTTATTTGCTTGTCTTGGGATTGATTATTTTATATTGATTATTTCCTTGATATTGTTGCTTAACTAAGTTACTTTGCTTAAATATTTTAGAAACGTTTGAATTCCGCATTAAAGTTTTTAAAACCCTATTCACCCCCTTCTAGGGTCATTATCTAACCAACAAAATCAATCATGTGTAATTTAACATGTTTCTTGTTAAAAGTATATAGTTCATTTACTTGAAAATTTTAAGAAAAATATGACAAGGATCACTTTTTCATTAGTCGATCATTGGACAAGATAAGGAAGATCAAATCTCTCAATGCAAATTATGAAGTACAAATGATCAAAAGACTATATGAAAAGCTTCAAGAAAAAAGCTTCAAGAAAAAAGCTTCAAATGAAGATTAATCCGAAGAAACAAATCAAAGCATTTGAAGACTCGTTAATTCAGTAATTGAGTGAGTGCTTAAGATTTATGTAAAGTTACTTTTTTGATCAAATCCTTATAGCTCAAACATATTCATTCATATTTTAAAGATTAATTCAAACAAGCTTGAAATTGAATTTATTTAAAAAATATCATTTTACAAAGACTGAATTTCAAAATAAATTCATATTAATTTTAAATGATCATATTTTAAGTTCTAATAAAAATAAGTATCTTAGAAACATATCTTTGAGGTTCAAAAATCATTAGAATTGTATTTGGAACTAAATTGTTAAATTGCAAAAATATTTTTATTTTACATTTAAAATTCGCTCAATTTTTGCACAGTTTTGATTTAACAGTAAGATGGAGGCCTTCCAGAACTCCGATCATTTTGAAATTTTTACATTAGTTATACAACATCTCCTATCACTTTTGACTAAAATTTGAGCATGATCCAACGGTCAAATTAAGAGAAATTATCAAAACAAATTTAAATTTTTTTGTCAAAATTAGCTGTTGTAAAGTTTGAAAATGTATACCTTTGACCAAAAACCTTTCTTAATCATCTCCAACGACCATATGATTTTACAAGCTATAAATATGAGGTCCTAGACATGTTTTAACATACATTGAATCATTCTAATACTCTATTATTCATATATTCAAATATACAAAGATTCGAGAACACATTTTGATCAATCTTTCATCTTTTGAGCTATATATTTTTGATCAATCTTGATAACTCTAGTGTGAGCTTCATTTATAATTTTCAAATACACTTGAGAGTTATTGTATTGGTGTGTATCACCACAAATAATTCATTCTTCATTTCAAAAGAGAGTTTATCTATTTGTAAAGCAATAGAGCATATCTTGTGAGAAGTGTAATGTCTATAACTACATTGTGAGTATTGCGTGCATAACAATATTTGTATTAAGGTTTGATCTTCACCCAAAGAAGATTGAATAGTAAAAATTCTCAGGGAACTAACCGAGCGCGGACGTATGGTTTAAGAAACCGAACCGTGAGGACAAAAAGTCTCGAGCTTCAAATTGATTTAATCTCTCTAAACTCAAGCTCTCTTTTTATTGCTATATTATTACTTATATTTTGAGATTGCTTATTTGCTTGTCTTGTGATTGATTACTTGAAGTTTATTATTTTCTTGATATTGTTGCTTAGCTAAGTTACTTTGCTTAAATATTTTAAAAACGTTTTAATTCCGCATTAAGTTTTTTAAAACCCTATTCACCCCCCTCTAGGGTCATTATCCGACCAACAAAGATAAAATAATCCCACATCTTAAGTGGGATTCGTTAATCCTTTTCTCCACGGGGTAAGAAGCTTTAGTGGGATAAATAATCCTCCCAAATATGGATTCCTGATAAACACCAAACATGGGATAGGATAAAGTTATCCTATCCCATATTCTTATCCTGTACATCAAACACGGCTTGTAGTAAATTGGATATTGGCATTAACAAAACCGGTATCGTACCGAATTTGGTCGATGAAATTTAGGTTCGGTGTGGTCGGTTTCAATTTGTAATTTTAAAACATCACTCTACCGAACTCAATGAATGTTTACAACAATTCTTATAAATCACCCATAAAGAAAAAATGTTGACAACGAAATTCAATTAAAAAAAAAATCATGGAGTAAAAAACTTAATACATAATTTCATTATTTAGTTAGCAATATGGTAAATATACACTTCAAAGTTCCAACATGTCACATATTTTAATTTCTTTTTTTAATGATTATTAATTTTTGTTTTTATTATTTGTGTTCATTATACTGAGCCATTTTTGTTTGTCGTACCATGCTTATGGATGGCAATGGATCGGATTTAGGGTAGGTTTTGCCAAACCCGAACCCAACCTAGTCTTATACTTGCCGCCTCAAACCCGATGCAAGTTTATAAATATAAAACCAAAACCAAAACCCTCCCTGACTCGAATAAGAATGAAGTTCAACAAGTTTTGAATGGGAAAACAAAGGAAATAGGAGAAAATTGAATGAATGAGAGAGCCTCAAAACAATATTTACATAAATTAAATGATAATGGACTGTGAGTGAAATGTTATTTTATTTTAGAAGAGTGTGTGCACCTATGGTTTAGTATTGAGCCATGGAAAAGAAAAGAAATACAAATAAGTAGAAAGATGAGACATTATGTCCAGGTAAGAATATTGTGTAGGGCTAGGATTTCTTATATCATGTTAAGTCATTCCAAAGCATAAGGCAAAAAGGGGTATAAATACATATACGGGTCGAGTCGGATTGGATTAAATTGAGTTTTAAAATACTATTCCAAACTCACCCTGATCTGAAAAAAATCAGCCCCAAATCTAACCCATCTCTAATGCACGAATACTCCATATGGGGTTACTATGTCCGTATCCATATCCGATATGTATGAGTAATAAATAGATACTAATTATTTATATTAAAAATGCACGTAAATGAATAAACTATTAAATACATTAAAAAAATTATGAATCAATACTTTAACTTACTTTTAAGGTTAATAGTCATGAATATACTTTTTTTAACTGATGTATGACATTAGTTGTTATCTTTAAGATAATGGAGAAAGACATGAAATGTATGATGATAATTTTTTTGACGGGGTGTGTGAAATATTTAGAGTTAATTAAAATTAAATATCGATTTTATGTTATATATAATTGACAATATTATTCATAAATTATGTAAAACTATTAATTTTTATGTATAATAATATATTATCTATTAATTTTTTTATAGTATATTTTAACCGTATCGTATCATAATTTTTTTTAAAATTTACTGTATTTTTGTATTAATATTATAGGGTAAAAAACACTAAATCCCCCCAAACTATCACTTTTTTGCACTAAACCCCCTATTTTTTAAAAGTGACACTAAACTCCGTTAAACTAGTAGATGTTATCACTTAACCCCAAAAATTACATAAATACCCTTGTACAAAGTTGGGTGATAAACACTAAGGCCTCGTTTGGTTCACGGATTTTAGTACTCGAGAAAGGAAAGTCGTTCTTTTATTTTGTTTGGTAAGCACAAATTTCGAAAATACTTTCCCGAGAAAGGAAAAAGTAGAGGGTAAAACCATTCATCTCAAAACACATGTGATTGATTTTCTCATGTGATTTTCAAGCATTTATTACAAAAATTTTAGACAATAATACCCTTACCTAAATACTTTTCATGTTTTACCAAACACAAGAAAAAAAATTTGATAGAAAATTTAGTTTCCCACATTCATGGGAAAGATAAGAGAATTGATTTCTCTTCCGTAAACCAAACGAGGCTTAAGGGTGTGTTTGGTGTATGTTTGGAGTTGAGTTTTTAAAATATGGTGTTTGGTAGAATTTGGAAGTATGTTGAAAAGTGAATTTGATTTTTATTCTAGAGAGAGAAAGTAAAGTGAAATAAATTTTAGAAAGTGTAAAAGTAGAATTGATTTTGAGTTGAGTTTTTAAAATTTGGGAAAAAAAAAATAGAGACATAGCAAACAGAGGCTAAACCTCCTCAAACTATCACTTTTTGGTACTAAACCATCTTAAACTATCACAACTTGATATTTCACCCCATAATTTATAAAAGGGCATTTATATATTTTTAGAGGTTAAATGATAACATATAATAATTTAGAAAAGTTTAATGGCACTTTTAAAAGATAAAAAAAATTTTAGTGCAAGAAAATTTAATGTTTTTTACTCAATATTATGTCACATGGAATATTCATATCTTATCCGTGCTCCAAAGCATCCCATTCAAATCAAGGTCGCTGGGTTGAACATTTTTGCCATCCAGCCCATCCCTAACTATTTCGTGCGGTTAGAATTTAAAAAGAAGCTAGTTTTTTTAAACGAAAAAAGGAAAAATATTGTAAGTCGCACGTTTTATTCTTAATTTCCTAACAATAAAAAAAAAAACTTCCTTGCATCTCTCTCTCCCCCCATTTCTGACGAGAGAGAGAGAGAGATTGGTATGCATATCAACCCCTAGTATATATATATATATAATTTATTTATTATATAGGTAGATGAGGAGAGGATCTAAGCTTTCTTGAATTAAACAGTGGATCGAATAATTTGCAATTTTGTCTGCGGAGAGACCCGAAATTTGGGGAAGAAATGCAACCCTAGGACTAGGAAAAAGAAAGTCTTTCTTTCCGAGAGAGAGAGAGAGAGAGAGAGAGAGAGAGAAACAATACAAACAGGATAGAGGGAGAGGGAGTAGGGGCAACCAACAATAGGAGTGTGCGTGTCACGCGGAACCTTGGCTGTGGCACGAAGAGCCTCTCCGGTGGTGGTACGGAGACTCTCTTCGTCCGCCGCAGTTGCTGCGTTACCTTCGCCGGAGAATAAGAAGAAGAGCAAGTCGAGGAGGATGAAAGGTCTCTTCAAGTCCAAACCTAAGACCCCGGTTGACCTTGTCCGTCAGACTCGAGCTCTCCTCATCTATGCCGACTCATCCGCCAATTCCTCCGACATTCCCCATAGTAAGCGTGAGGACAAGGTTCGAATTCCATTCGCCTTCCTTTTTGCAAAAGATAGATTGATTCCATTTCTGTCGTTTCAGTATTTTTATGGATCCGAATCAGCTCTGCCTTTTTCCTTTTCGTATTCACAGCTTTTATGATCTTGGTTGATTGCTTGAATATTTATTATATATGAAAAATTGATCTTTTTAAAAAGTAAACACTGATGATAAATTCAGGAAAGAATAGTTGATACTGGGAATCTGCAGATGCTATTTGCGCTTACTTCGCATAAAATTGATCCTTTTTTTTCCTTTTCATTTAATTGTACAATACTGTTTCTTTGGGAGGCCATTTTACCTTCACAGTTTAAAATTTCTTGTATTGGTTATATGCAATTGTATCATTTGGACAGAAACATTTACTGTTATGCCCGCGGATGGAAAAATGTATTTGAGATTGATCTGTTATGCATGGTGCTGCTTTTTCGCAAGGATAATTCTTGTTTTTATGTTTCAATTACCTTCAAAACTTTTAACAAGAATATAGAAAAACTATTGAACTTAGAAATTCAAACAAAAAGAGGAGAAGAAGAAGAAATGAACAGAACTTAGGCACTGCAATTAATGTAGCCGAGGCTGGTGTCTATCATCCACGTGTATCAGTGCGTTTTGTGTAAGAATTTTGAGCATTATGCATGCAATTGGTAGTTATCTTAGCCTATGCTTGCGTAATTATTCGATATTCGAGGCTTATCCATAAAATGGGATTTCACTAATATTTTTCCTTTTTTGGGCGTCTTGCACTATCTTCAGATGTCGGAGTTAGGTAAACTTATCCGGGAGCTAAAGTCAATTCTTTACGGGAACAGTGAATCTGAGCCAGTTTCGGAAGCTTGTGCACAATTGACCCAGGAATTCTTTAAAGAGAACACACTTCGTCTATTAATTATCTGCCTGCCGAAATTGAACTTAGAGGTTGGCATCAACATACTCTCTTACTGACCTCGATGAATTATTGAGATTCTATGTAGTGGTTTGTCGGACATTTTTCATTTTTCTTTTTTGATGGATTTTTCGCTGGACTTTGTTCATTGACTTTCTCTGCAGTTTTATCTAAAATAGATAATGATGTTCTGTTATTCGTTAATTATCTGCGCGCTTGCTTAAAATATCACACCGTATGCAGTCAAAACTTGATTTTTCAATGGCAGTATTATTCTGGCTTTCCCACCATGTTACTTATCATGCCAGGGATCACTTTTTGCAGGCTCGTAAAGATGCCACTCAAGTGGTCGCAAATCTGCAAAGGCAACAAGTTCAGTCTCGGCTGATTGCTTGTGATTACTTGGAAGCAAATATAGACCTTATGGACCTTTTGGTGACAGGGTAAGCTTCTATGGAAGAGCTCTGGGGGGTTGATTTACTTATTTATCCTCTTGGGTGATTCTATTTAAAATTCAGCAGTCTAACTTTTATTGCAATTCTGGTTTCGTTTTTGTGGATTAAGAAATGCCTTTTAGCTTTCAATAAGAAATTGACAGCAATTCTTTTTTTATTATCCACCTGATGTGTGCAGCTGTAATAATAAGATTTTTTTTGTAGCACTTTCAGCTGAGAGCTTTTTTCTTTTTTTTGATCTCCATATTCAACACACTGTTTAGGGCAAATCCCTTTAAGGGACAGTTTGATTGGGGAAGACTACCTCTATTTGTATACCCCATTACTATTTCTTTATAAAATTTCCGCTCTAGTCCTTGACCAGAGTTTTAAAAAAATGAAGTGAGGGTGGTTATATGTAGATGTTCTAACTCATTAAATATTTCATGCTGCACAAGGTTCTGTTTTGCACCATTCTCAAAGCATTCTATAGTTGCTACGTGGATGGTGCATTAGTTACCGCTATGCTCAAACAGCTCCTTTCCTTTTGTTTTTGGGCTATAGAAGATAGAGAGGGTTGTTTTGAGTGTCTCCCTCAAATAACTTTTACTCGCTATAGCATTAATTGACTGCCCCTAATACATGATTGCTGCTTCATTTAGGTATGAGAACACAGACATGGCTTTACATTATGGTGCAATGCTGAGGGAATGCATACGTCATCAGAGTGTTGCAAGGTGAGCCAAAAGGCCCAGTTTGATCCATTTTACGTATTTTGGCTAGACATGAAGCATTGTTTTTGTGATTAATTACAGATGGTAAATTTCAATATGTTTTATGTACCGTTAATGTTTTTAATTTACCTGATTTGATTGACAGGTATCTGTTGGAATCAGATCACGTGAAGAAGTTCTTTGATTATATACAACTTCCAAATTTTGACATTGCTGCTGATGCTGCTGCTACTTTCAAGGTTGAGTCTGCTTGACATAACTTGTGATCAGTGACTTTTTAGGTTCCCCCCCTCCTCTCTCTCTTTCTTTCAGCCCCTTCCTCTGTGTGCATGTGTGTGTCCATTTACCAGCCAATCTGAAAGAGACGTATTTGTGCTTGGCTACAAGATTTTCATTCTTAGACATTAGAGCTATGTGATGCTTTGAGCCACTGATTCAGATTAAAACAATGATTAACTCGGTTTGCTATATCCTCTTTTCTCTCATCGGTTGGAGGGGTTTAATCTCCCAATCTGCTGTTGAATTGTATTATGTTACTATTAGATATTAGTTCCCTATACATGGAGTATGCTCATATTATTATTTATTAGACTTTTCCCACCAGAAGTTCAGCAAATATGGTCATATGTAGAATTTGATGGCCACTTATTTATCCGTCATTGTGCTTACTGTTGTGATATGGCTTTAGCTTACCATTATTTCGATGTATTATTGTTGTTGCACAGGAACTCTTGACAAGGCATAAGTCAACTGTAGCTGAATTTCTTTTGAAAAATTATGACTGGGTAAGTGCATCGTTTTGTTATTCTCTTTATAACTGCTGATGAGATGTCACATGTTAAGCTTGTGGAGAAGAGATTATTCTGTCAACTAGTAGGCTTTAACATCTAATTTTATCGTGTAGATCTCAGAACATAATCTGTAATCTATTTCTCTATAAAATGCCAATAGTGTCCTTGATGAGTGGATGAGGATGGGACTTTCCAAGTTAGCTGGAGGTTGAGTCTTTCCAAGCTATGCCAAGTCTGTGATTGTCCTCGCAAGGGGTTGAGGACTTTTGGGTCAACTTGCAACTGAGGCTGAGGCCTATTTAGACCTGGCTTGCCATTGGTTGGCATTGTGAGTCCAGACCGTGTGCCCCTGTTTAATATTGAACTAATACACCAAAAGCCCCTTGTTTTCTGCTGGTTTTTTTATGATTGCATGAATGTTCCATCATGGCACTTCAACTTTTGCATTACATGCATTTCTTTCACCATCTTGTTAATACTATTATACTAATTACTTTTATATTCTGTTTTGGCCTCTAGTAAGATGAGAAATTGACATTCTGTAAAATATTTCTGGTTTTAGTTTTTCGCAGAGTACAACTCAAAGCTGCTTGAGTCTACCAATTATATCACCAGACGACAAGCTATCAAGGTGTGACAGAGAAATTAGATTTTGTTTTACCTATGTAGGATAATATATATTAGATGAGAGTATGAGACACATGGACAACTGACTGTGCAGAATACTATGAATCCTCTTGCGTCATCTGATTGACCTCCCATAGTGATTTTTTTTTGAGGGGGTGGTGTTGTCTAAATGCACGCTTGGGGATTAGTGAGATGCTCTTCAAACCCGGATACTCCAAGTTATCAAAAAATTGGACATCCTGAGAATGTTGTTTTTATGAATGCCCCCCTTTTGCATAGGAATAGGTCCTTAATTTTGCTCCTTTATGGCCTTCCAATAATCCAATCCCATATAATAGTCAACTCAACGAAGACCTTTGTTCTAAATTCTAATTACTTGGGGGTAGTGGCTAGATGAATCTAGTTTTTCCCTTTTGCCCTATCTAGGTAATGGTATAATAAACCACGAGCTGGAAAAACAGTTCACAATTACGGGTCTTATCAGCTTGATTGTTCTCCAATAGCTTGTGCTTGTGTGGCAGTTCTGCCATTAATATAGAAATTAGAAATAGCTGTAGGAGCTAGCTATATATTGCTAAACTGCCTCTTTTCTTGTACAGCTACTGGGAGATATGTTATTAGATCGTTCGAATTCTGCTGTGATGACGCGATATGTGAGTTCAAGGGATAACCTCAGGATTCTAATGAATCTGCTCAGAGTATGTTGCTCTTCCCGATTTCTTTGATCCTCACGAGACACAAAAAAAGAAAAGAAAAGAAAGAGTTAAATAAATACCTAACGATTGGAGAAAAGACTCAGTTTCTGCAATCTTTCCATATGGTAAGTCTGGATTCTTTCTGTTGGCAGGAGTCAAGCAAGAGCATTCAGATAGAAGCATTTCATGTTTTTAAGGTATCATAATTAGATACAACGTGAGCTTTATATATGTCTACTTAGATGGAATGTTTTAAGGAATTCCCAGAAGGCCGTCTCTAATTGAAAGATGAATTTTTTGCAGTTATTTGCTGCTAATCAGAACAAGCCTGCAGACATTGTTAGCATACTCGTTGCAAATAGAAGCAAGCTTCTGCGTCTCTTTGCTGATTTCAAGACAGATAAAGGTGGGAGGCAACGAAATGCATCTATATTCATTTGTGATAGCGGTTGTGGATGTTTTTATTGTAATTGTTGTTATTATTACTATTTATTAATATATTTATGTTATTGTTTCTTAACCGTTTTGGTTGTGGTGGTGCAGAGGATGAACAGTTTGAAGCAGACAAATCCCAAGTTGTCAAGGAAATTGCTGCTCTTGAACCCAAATAACGTCCCCATGGCAGTGTTGTACGTGCAACCCCAGTTGAATTTTTTCTCCCAATTTTTGTCTGTGAATTAGTAGTGATCATAGTTGCCCCCACCTTATAACACTTATCTTTTTCTCTTTTTCCCTTTCGAATTTCTATATATTTTTACCCTTTATATATATATATATATGTCAGCTCAGTTGCATGTTTAGTGTTGGGTTGGTTTGGTTCAAGAGTTCTACATTAGTAAGTTCAGATATGAAGTTCTTTGATTTGCGTTTGAATCACGAGATGCTAATTCCTTTGGTAAAGGTCATACTTTATGCACGTTACTGATATTTTATTTTATTTTATTTGCGGAAAAAAACGAGAACTTGGGATTATGACAGACAAAAGTTGTAAATTGTAAAATAAGTGGGTGCATGTGCAATGCTACTGGACATGTTTAAAGGCAAGGTCATTATTGGTCAAGCAAACCAATAAAAATGTTTATTTACCGATATCTACATACTATTACGTTAGAAAATCATTCTAGCAATTTTCCCTCTTCTTTCCTTCATCGTTTGTAAGGTCTGTTTTTCTAAAGTTTCCGAATGAAACAAATTCCAAAGGATTCTGCCTCTTTTACATAGAAAAAACTAATGAACGACCCTTTCAAAATTAGCGTTTTTCTTGCTCCAATTTTTCCTTTGCTCCTTCCCAACGTAGTTTACTATTCCTCATTGTAATGTGCCAAATCAGTAGTGCATTTTCTTTACTTTTTTTTTCCCCTTAACAACGAAAGGAAAGACAAAAATTAATTAACCATCTGACTTGAAAAGAGACCAGGGGCACGTGGTACAATCGACCCAATTATTGAAAACCATTAGGCTGCTCTATTACAATTACGCCTAACAAAACAAAATTACAATTACGCCTAACAAAACAAAAAGAGATAGCAAAACGACTAGCAAGAAGCTCAATGTACAAGATAATCGAAGGTACGGCTCAAATAAATAAGTCTGATTATCTCGAGCAATACACACTATTTCTTATTGTAATGTATGCAATCAATAATCCATTTTTTTTCTTTAAATATAATCAATGTAGCTAGAAGTAAGTTTTATGGGGGGAGGGAGAGGTTGTAATGGTTTGATCAAATAATAGAAGATAAAGTGGCATTGCGCGCATTTTGCATGCACAACATTCATATTCTTTCGGAGTTGAGAATGAGAATGAGAATGAGAATATATCCATCCTTCCTTCTTCCTCACCTCACAATTATAGGTTGGAGATGATTGATGGATCAGTTTTCAATTTTACCATAACAACCTTCCTTTCTTCCTAAAACGAGTTGGAGCGAATAAGGAACCCCCGCACATTGGCATATTCCGCGCATATCTTTTCGCCGAGAAGATATTATTACCCTCGACAAGCCACTCTTACTACATAATAATAATAATAATAATAATATATTTAGTAGTTTAGGAACAAGGTTAATTCCTGAGGCAGCCAATTGAATTGAGGGGTATGTTTGTCCTATTAGATTAGATTCGTTTTGTTGCGTGCGTTATTGTTATTGTGGTACGTGAATAAGCAAAAGTTACATAACTCAGAAACATACTTACTGTATATTTTATATTATATTATATAGAGTAAAGATAATATGTATTTTAAAGACACATATTTAACACTTAAATATAAAAGAAATAAAAATTCAACATATATTTAATATTACACTAATTTTCATACAAACTTTAATTTTTTTTTATAATTAGATGTTTAACATGTGTCGTTATATTTATAACTACCCTACTATATATATATATATATATAGAGAGAGAGAGACAGACAGACAGACGGACACACGTACACAAATTATCTCTCTCTTTCTATTTCTCTCTTCATCGTCAATTCATTCGTCATCATACAACCTGAAAATGCCAGAATCTGGTAGGATATTATTGGCAATCTCTCCCTTCCCCTCTAAATTATACATGTAAAATTTCCTGTAATTAAAGAAAATGAATTGTTCTGTCGATTATTTTAGATTCACTCGCGGAGTTCCTCGCCATTGCGGTTGATGCTGCTAAGAGTGCTGGAGAGGTTATAAATCAAATCTGGATATCAACCCCCCCTCCCTTTTTTTTTATGTCAATTTTAGTTTCATTTCATTTCTCCTAACAATTTTCCGAATTCATGCTATGCAGATAATCCGTAAAGGATTCTACCAAACCAAGCATGTGGAGCATAAAGGCCAGGTATCATCTCCATCTTTTCTACAATCTCTTTCCTTTTTTTTTTTATGCATTCACACGTGAACAAATTTCAGTTGTATAACTTTTGGTTTCGTTTGAGTAATACGAATACATAAGATAGGATGGATACAGTTTAATGTGCTATGAGGTAGCTAAATTAGATTAGATCTAAAGGCAAATGCATTTTCTGTGAGGGAGTGAGAACTAAGTTCTAATGAGATTTTTTCCCAAGTTCTGAAAAGAAAGAACTTATCACAATTTCAAAATGCATTCCCCATTCCAAATCAAGAATCATGTTTTGCCTTCCACAAATTTTAAGAACAACACTAATTTGATCATCTTGAATGGTCAAGAATAAAGCTTATTTTTATCGTGAGATCTGGTCTATTGATTACGTTTTGGAAAGGAAACATCACCCTTTATTTGTGAAGGAGGGAGTACTAGTTACAATAATAATGAGACCTCATTAGCTGAAAATGTTGATTAGATATCTTCATTGCCAATTGTTATCTGTCTCAACGTATGCCGCAAAAACTACAAAACAACCATGAAAAAAATATTTGTTTACCAATTGCCAAATCTAAATACAAAATAAAACCAAATTTCACCCACATGGGTATACTTTCTATATAAATGAGGTGTTTGTTCTGAATGATGATTATTAAAATTGTAGGGTTTACTTTTATATATAAACTTGAATTGGGTGCAGTTTTATAAAATTGCATTATGTTATAATTTAGATTTAGATTTAGATCCAGCTGGATGGTTTATAGATGCCCTCTGAGAAAATGACAGAGACTGGTTAACTGCCTAACAATTGGAAAATACGGTGGTCTGTCTAGTAATGAAACAAATAATGTTTTAAAACAACAGTTTTACCTTGACTAGAATCTCCTACCACCTCAAATCATTGTTCAACTTTTAAATGATCGTTACTACACCTATCACTTATCGGATAAAGAAGTGCTGAAATGTTTTTGAACCAAACTAATCTTAATTTGAGAATGTTTAAGTTGAGAGAGGCAACTGTTGATCAATTATGGAAATACACAAAATTACAACACTATGCAAGTATTTCATTCTTCATATGTATACACCATACAAGATGTAACACTAAATACATCTTATATGCTTTCTTTGTTCCCAATGCAGGTGGATTTAGTCACTGAAACGGACAAAGCATGTGAAGAGCTCATATTCAATCATCTCAAGCAACATCTCCCTAATCACAAGGTTCACTCCATTTTTTCCCTAAACTATATATGTTAGAAGAGTTGTAAGGGTTGATGTTTTTCATCATATTTATAATTTTCACTATGTTTTAGTTCATTGGTGAAGAAACTACTGCTGCTTGTGGTGCAACAGAGTTGACAGATGAACCGACATGGATAGTAGATCCTCTAGATGGGACAACTAACTTTGTGCATGGGTAATTACTGAATTATTGATTAAAATTTTCATATTACAAAAAAAATTCCAGATTGTACATTTATTTAATCTAATTGATTGCTGTTGTAAACCAACACCTGTAGGTTTCCCTTTGTGTGTGTTTCTATTGGTCTTACAATTGGAAAGGTCCCGACTGTTGGTGTTGTTTACAACCCAATTATGGACGAGGTGAGAAAACTAATACTTTGACACTGTAATTAATCAATGGGATTTTGGTAGCGTGGAGCATCCCTGTGCGTAGAGATTATTTCTTTGCAATTAATCAAGCAATTCACCATTTGCTTTCTCTTTTCTACTTCTTCCCCATGTCTGGTATAACCATATTTATAAGTTGGATATTCGAGTTTCTATGTAATTGCACATTGAAAATCTAAACTAGTGAATTAAGAAGTTGGTTATACAATATACAGCTTTTTACTGGCGTACATGGAAAAGGTGCTTTTCTGAATGGAAATCCCATCAGAGGTAAGTTCATTTTTCTTTCTACTATGCCCTTTTCTGTTGCATATTCCTGCTACAAATATCATGGTGCTATCTTTTCTAATTTTGCAGTGTCGTCTCAATCTGAACTTGTGAAGTCCCTCCTTTGTACAGAGGTACTAAAATAGTTCATTCTGTGGGATTTAGATGCAGTAACTGTAAAATACCACTCTTCTACGTGGTGCAATAACTGTCAATATTAGCGGTTTTCTTTCTGCAGTTACTGTTTTATTAAAAGAGTATGTTTGGACAATAAACTGAAAGAAACAAACAAAAAAAAAAGAAAAGATAACAAGTTTAGTATCTCATTTGCTCCGAAATTCATCAGCAAATATGCTATGCGAAACTCCCAAAAACAGACAAAAATATTATATCCTTGGGAATAATGTGTTGTGACGTTTAGGGTTCAGACAGCCAAAATGACCAGGATGTTATTTTTTTTTGGGGAACTATATTGTTATTCATGTTTGGTTAATTAGTCTCATTTAATGTGTGTTTATGTTTCAATTAAGTATTTCATTGCAACCATTTTTATCTGACAACTACATGTCGACATCCACAAGCATTGACGGTGGAAGATACTTCAAAGCACTTATAAATAACTTTTTCCTAGCAAACGTTCAAATTTCTGAATTTTTCCCCTATACAAATTGAACTAGAAATAAATACTAGTGTCATCTCCAGACTTCTTATTCCATCATACCTTAAACATCAAATATATTGGGTCTGTGCTTTCTGTTGTGCGGGTGTCATACCGCTTTACAATGTGAGCTTTCTACTGTGTCGTTATGCTATCAAATAGAAGGAACAATTTTATCAGAAAATTTTCAAACCACGTACTTTGCTCCCACCTATGAATCTATATCATGTGGATCTTTACATTTATTCATATATAATTAACACCTTTTTAACTCAGAGGAACCCTAAATGACTGAAAACTGAAACAGAATAAGGCATACCTTTTTAACATTACTAATTGGAAGCTAATCAATTTTTATCTGATTGAGACCTAGGCTGGAACCAAGCGCGACAAGTTGACCTTGGATGCCACTACAAATAGAATTAATAGCCTACTTTTCAAGGTAATAAAATCTTAACTTGCTGTGGAAGCTAGGACTAATGTTCGATTAAAAAATATATTAAAAAAGAAGAAGTTACAAGACATGATCAATAGTACCGGTTTCTCATGTTATCAGGTGAGATCCATTCGGATGAGTGGCTCATGTGCATTGAACCTCTGCGGGATTGCATGTGGAAGACTTGATCTCTTCTACGAACAAGGATTCGGGGGCCCATGGTATTCTCTTGTTTTGAATAATAGTAAACTGAAGTATGACATGCTACATTGCTTACAAAGTTCTCTTTTCTGATCAGGGATGTGGCAGGTGGTGCTGTGATTATTGTAGAAGCTGGAGGAGTTTTGTTTGATCCGTAAGAACCTATATTATTTATGCTATGATTTCTTGTTTTCTCTAAAAGGGTGTTTGATTGCATTCCATATTTTTATATGGTTTTTGACTAAATTAAAATTTCATGTACAACTTGCTTTATCCTTTTTTTTTTCTTTTTTGTGGCATTCAAAACCACCTCCCATAGTAAAAAATTCCATGGAAAGAGCTTTAGTGTTGAGCAATTCCAAACAACTCAATTATTTTCTGTGTGAACTAAACGAAAGCATCATAAATGCCTTGGTACATAACATGAAATGTAGTGCGGTTGTTTGTCTGATAAGGCGGTATTTATTGCATCAATTTTTTGATAATGAAGTTTGACCATTCATACATAATTTTTTCAAAGAGTTTGCTTATGGGAAAATTGTGGTGGTTGTTTTGCATCAGGTCCGGTAAAGAATTTGATATTACCGCTCAGCGTATAGCAGCTACAAACCCGCTCCTCAAGGATGCCTTTATTGAGGCTTTGCAACAATCAGCGTGAGAAAACTATTATACGGTTACTAGAAATGTTTCAACTATACCGCTAAGTCACTTCTTACTTCTGCGATGCATCAAACTAGGTTGCGTTGTCTCCATGACAAGGGTTTTACCATTAGCTGAGAGGTCTAGTTGGTTTTAACGATTGAAGTTTCCCTTAGTGTGTAATAATAGCCTTAAGAAGTGTCCGTATTTGTAAAATCCAACTCTAGTTAATTGCTACTAAGAAAATTTGATACTCTCTGGAACCAATTTATGTATGATCGATTTGCAAGGCTTTTGGAAATACTTTGTATTTCATATACAGAAGTGCCATTTGTTTTATTTACATTGCTGCTAAGTTGGATACATTACTGTCTTTTCTACTTTTATATATTATAATTTTCATCATTTGTCCAATTAATAGTCCATAGAGGAAGAATTATTTTTCTCCCATTCGGCATTGAAAACTTTCTTCAAGATTTTTGTTTAAAATTGGATTATTACGGTGTGTAAATTTATTCATAAATTTAGTGAAACAACATTTAGTTGAAATAGGTGAAAGTACTTCCCCACATAGTATTATCTTCATATCTTTACCTTGGTGATAAATAGCCAAGCAGGTCCTAAAACATTCAGAGTATGATATGAAACGTATCAGAAACAAAAGCACAAGGCTGTTCAAGCACAAAAAATTCCAAAAAGTACGAGAAAAAAATAGATCTAAGCCTGTACTCCTCCAATGATAGATAGGGAGCACTGCTGTAAATAAATATAAATGAAGAAATGAAGCAACAGCTAAAACCTCCCATTCGTCCTAGCATCGTAGCCATTATTAAAACCACGTGTCCTATTCATGCCATGTGGCATCTTTTCTTCTTCAATTGCAGCCTGCTTCTTCCTCCTCACTACTAAATACCACGTATAAGCTTCCAAAAACACAGCAATGATTGCCAAAACGACAATAATGGCAGTGTATCCTTGCTGCCATTTTTTCTCTGGGTTCAATATGTCAAATCCTTTGAATATATTGACTATGCTAAGGATGATAACTGTGTACCCAACCGAGTGGTGGTATATATTCCAAAATAATCTGTATTTGTGGTCTTTTTGCGGCCTTATAAGCAAAGCAAACACCTGTAAATACATACCAAAGATTTAGCTATCCTATGAACATAATACAAATATAGAGTAAGCCTCAACTTACACCGAATTTAGAACAAGTGTATACATATGTGTATGTACGTATTCTGGGGTTACCTGGAGGGTCCCGAGACAGAAGAGACCAATGCCGATGGACCTGTGGGAGGTGTATTGAATTCCTGGAGACTGAGAACCAAGTTGAAGACCAGTTGCCCAACCAGCAATCCCTATGATGTAGGCCGAGGTTTGGCAAATAACATGAAGGTAAAACCATGCAGGGTCGGCTGATTTAAACACCTTCAAATACCTTGCTGTCAATGCACCAACAGGCATCATAATTCCCCAACTAACCACATTCACCACCCCATGTATCTGAAATTATTTCATCCAAATTAATATAGTGAGATTATACATACATACACACACATATATAACACGAATACACGATATTATGAAACAAAACATCACAACATCGACCATTACTTACATTTCGTTTAGTAATTTTAGAATTTGTTGGTCCTTTACCACTACCGCTGCCGCCTCCTGTACTTCCGGAATTTCCTGAAAGAAGATTAAATAAGCCCATGGATTGAACGTTAGGACCAGAGGTTTCATGCATCCCAAGCTTATCGTCAGATGTAACTGGTCCGCTTTGCCATATTTGGTTCAAAGTAGTGGTGGTGTTCTGAAGCTGCAAAGTAGCAAAAATGATCATCTCCCCATTTGAAAACGTTGCTGTTAAATCCGAGACCGGGAAACTCAAATCTCCTTCTTTCAACTCGGTTTGGTAATCTGCCACGGGCGATGTGTAGGCTTTCATAGTTCCATTAGATAGTTGGAAAGCGATGAGTGCTTGCGATCCAGACATGAGTAGAGATGTTGGATTGATTGCCCATGAAACCCATTTCGATGGATCAACTTGGGTTTGTCTATAGGCAATTTGGACAGTTCCCGAAGAAGGGTCATATGTCCAGTGAAGAAAAGAGTTCAAATATGGGAGATCAGTGCATAAACTGAAGACCTTATTACTTGCAAAGGCGTAACTGCCACATGATGATTGAGCAGTGGAAGAAAAAAACACAGAAATCAGGACACTAGAAAAAAGCACAAGTCTTAAAGTTGCACCCATCTCATGAGTTGATCTCTTTGTTGTTTACAATCTGCTTGCGCGCTTACTACTATTCTGATATGAGAGGTTTGTGCTTGTTTTGTGTGTGTGTGTGTGTGTCACAGAGAGAGAGAGAGAGAGAATTGTATTTAGCGTTTGAGGAGGGAGGGGAGAAGATTGTGAAGAGAGGGAAATGCATGGAGTGAGGTAATTATAGGTGAATGAATAGTGGGAAAGGGGGGTGGTTAGGCAGGCAGTTTGGAGTGGAAGGTTCTGTTTGTGTAAAGAGGGATATTAGTAATAATAATATTTGGGAAGATGGTAGTTGTAAAGCTCTAAAACTGCTTTTCCTTTTCTCTGTTTAATTAGGACTCAACAACCAGCCCTTTAAACACCTGCCCCCCTTCTCTAACTTCACCTGCAATGTACGAAACCACAGTTTCCAATGCTTTTCACTAAAACTACTTACAATAAAAATATCATGAATTATAAACTTAATTTTGTTCCTTCTTCAGATTGTTTCTTTAAAAATTCTTTTAGCATATTCACTGATTAACTGAAAATTTTCAATTGCGCGTGCAAAACAGTGGGATCAGTTAATTTAACTTTGCGCGTGAGTGCAAGTTAATTCAGTTAATCAGATGAAGTGAAAATGGAGACTTTATGGGAAATGGTCGTCCGGCGCCGGCAGCTGAAAACAAGAGAAGACTCAACACAAAAGTAACAAAAATCACTACATTCTTCAATAAACCAAAAAGCATCATTTGACTCTCAGAGAGTTACAAGTTGACCTGCAATTTTAACATGACCCCTTTAGTACTATGTATGAAGTTCAAATACGATTTTAATGAGCTCAAGAAATTAACAAAATTGACTGGTAACATAAGTAAGTGCAACAGTATTCTGTTCATGTTCAACTTTAACTACGTTTTTTTTTTTTTTGGGTTGTTGTATAACAAATTTAACCATACATGAATCAACTTAAACGACGGAGTTAATAGATTAAATGGTGCATGCCCTATAAGTGATCAATATACTTTGTGATTCATCATTTATTATGTTAATTTGGTCAATTAATGAATGAATCGATGCATTATACTTTTTGATCAATCCTCACTACGTCAATACAATTGCGGTGCCAAAAAATTAATAGAAAATGGTGTTATGGTTGCAACTACTATTACTATTACTTGTTCGGGAAAGAGTGGGAGACCGGATGAGTTGGGTTTGGCGTAAATAAATAAATATAAATATAGTGCATGAAACATGAATTGGTGGAACAGAAGCAAGTTAGTAAGTTCAGCTTGGTCAAACCCAAACCCAAACCCAAAGCCAACCGGCGTGGCAAGTAGTTCCAAAATCAATGGGATCATCCACGTAGGACATATATATATATATATATATATATATAAAGTCTTAATGAGAGGAAGGAGGCCGTATATTCCAAAAATACCATCTACGCCACCGCCACTACCCAAAATAATTTGTCCTTTACTGATGCCGTCTTTGTCCCCTGGGCGTACAAAGTGAGACTTTGGGTTGTGTGTATTATTAGATTAATAATAATAAGTTAATTGTTTGTATTTGGCTGATAATTACTATATATATATATGTATATTAATTAATTTGTGTCCATCCATCTCCAGTTATACGGTACACAGCGACAACCTTCAAATAATCTTTGCCAAGAATTTTATTAATTATTATACAAATTATCCTGTGATATTGTTGAGACTATCAATTTCATATTAAAAAAATAGATTATCACAAAGCAATATATAAAATTTAGAGGCTAGTCAATGATTTTGGGTTAGATGCTCCGAAATCTAACTTGGTATCAAGGGACAGATCTCCGCCGTTAGGATTTTCTTAGATTGACTTCATCGCTAAAAAAATAACCATCATCTTCGTTTATCCATCATGAGTTTATGTTATTTTGTTTTTATTTAAACGACCTCCAAATATTGCCAAAGCTATACTAAAAAAATCTTCTCTTTGAGACGATTAATTCAGCATTTGAATAATCCTGATTGGAGATCCACGCGCCCTCACGCGTCACCACAATCCTCGGTTTTTCGATTGTCTAGATCTACATTTATAGAAGTCCTAAAATTTTGAGACAGCTCACAGTTAATCCCGCTGCGTATTATCATGGGTAATGCAATTGACTCATAGGTCCAGAAGATTAAGGTGTTTATTCGAAGTTCGGAATGAGTCTTTTTTGGAGGTACCAAGCTCAATGGTATTAATTTTCCTACAACATCTATTACATGTCGAGGTAAAATTGGTACGACTTTAAAGGTTTCTCATTTTGTTAATTATGATACTTGGATTATTGATTCTGACGCATCTGATCATATTACTTATGATAAATCTTACTTTACTAAGTTATTTCCCCCACCAATATCTTATGTTACCAATGCAAATGGTGAAGTTTTTCATGTATTAGAAATATGGTCAGTTCATATTACCCCAACTTTAGAACTTCATAATATTTTATATGTTCCTACTTTATCTCATCACTTATTATACGTTCTTCAATTGAAATACTGAATCCCAATGTTCAGCAATTTTTTATCCTATGTATGTGTTATTTCCGGACCTTCTTATCAGGGAAGTAATTGAAAGGGGTATCTGAGGGGCAGATTGTTTAATCTCGATCAGATATATGCCAAGGAGAAACTAGGAGCATCGTCCCGCGCCTTTTTGATTTCGAATTTTGACAAATTAAGTAATGGCATCCATCGTTTGGTACTATGAAAAAAACTATGCCTATGTTGTTTTAGCCAAGAGTTACCGTGCTACTTATTCTCCCAGTATGTCTGATAAAAGTACTCTCCCTGTTGAGTTGATTCATTCTAATGTCTGGGGGTCCTCTAGAGAGTCCACTAGTTATTGTATGCGGTACTTTGTATTATTCATTAATGATTGTACAAGATGTCATGGATAGTTCTTCTAAATACCGAAAATGAAGTCTTTTCAGCCTTTTAAGCTTTTCGTAATCTAATTCACATACAATATAATAGCACCACTAAAATCCTTTGATCTGATAATAGGGGGAATATGTTAATAATGCCTTTAGCGAATTTCTTCAAACACATGATACTGTTCACCAAACCACGTGTCAACAAACACCATAACAAAATGGAGTCTCTAAATAAGAAAATCGTCACTTGCTTGATATGGCTTGTGCCCTCTTTTTTTTGCTCATATGCCTACGTACCTTTGGGGTGATGCTGTAGCAGCTTCCGCCTACCTCATTAATTGTCTTATGTCTAGTGTCTTTCAGGAAAAAATTTCACTTAAAGTGTTTGCATCTCATGTGTTGTTACCTTCTGTAGGTCGAAAAATACCCTAGAGGAGATGTGAATAGGGTTTTTAAAACTTAATCGGATTTTTAAAAATATTTGATGTCTTTATTTATCAAGCAATCAAGAACAAAGTTAATTCCAAACACAATGAATAAATAACACAATATAATAGAGCAAGAGATAAAAAGATTGAACCGATCGAAGTCGAAAGATTTTTTGTCCACATGGTTCGACTTGTTCCCTTACTCCGCGCTCGGTTAGTTCCCTGAGAATTTCCACTATAACCGATCTCCTTCCGGGTGAAGATCAAACCTCTACAAGTGTATTCTTCTCACACACTCTTACAAGTATTGAAACACCCTCAATACTCTCACAAGAAATCCCTCTTGCTATTCTATGAGATACACCTCTCACAAATATGATTTGAATAAATTTTGGTGGCTAACACCAATGTACAATATCTCTCTTGTGTATAACAAAATACAAATGAAGCTCACACTAAGAGATATCAATATTGATCAATGAATATAAGCTCAAAGAATGAAGAGATTGATCAACGCCTTAGCTATAATACTTGAATAATAAGAATATATGAAAAATGGTTTTGTATGATTATTCAAGTTATTAAAAATGAGTCTTAGAACTCATATTTATAGCTTGCAAAATCATATGGCCGTTGGGGATGATTAAGAAAGGTTTTGGCTCCAAGGTATACATTTTCAAACTTTCCAACAGCTAGTTTTGACAAAAAATTCAATTTTTTTTTTGTTAATTTCTCCCAATTAGACAGTTGGATCATGCTCAAATTTTTGTCAAAAGTGCCAAGAGATGTTGTCTAACTACTGTAAAAATTTCAAAATGATCGGAGTTCGAGAAGGCCTCCATCTTACTGTTAGATCAAAACTGGGCAAAAATTGAGCGAATTTTAAATGTAAAATAAAAATATTTTTGCAATTTAACAATTTAGTTCCAAATAAAATTCTAATGATTTTTGAACTTTAAAGATATGTTTCTAAAATACCTATTTTTATTAGAACTTAAAATATGATCATTTAAAATTAATATGAATTTATTTTGAAACTCGGTCTTTGTAAAATGATGTTTTTCAAATAAATTCAATTTATAGCTAGTTTGAATCAATCTTTAAAAGATGCATGAATATGTTTGAACTATAGGGATTTGATCAATAAAGTAACTTTACATAAAATACATAAAATCTAAGCACTCACTCAATTTAATGATAATTCGAGTCTTCGTAATACTTGATTGTCTTGTGCGTATCTTTACTTGATTGATGATCTTGATTCTTTCTTGGTTTTGATTCTTTGTGAAGCACATGGAGATCATTTCTTGTGAGTGAAAGCATTTGTGGAGCTTTGTGTGAGAGTTTGACTATATCGGTTTGACGACACACTTGGTTGGAAAAGATATCGGCTAATGGCTATCATCATTGGAACAACCGAGTTAAATAACACTATATTAACTTATTGTAATTATCAAAATAAGATTAATTGACTTTAAGGTCAACACCTTCGGTTCATAATCTCCCGGCTCATATTTTTTGCTATATTCCCTTTGTTCATGTCCCTAAAACTCAGAGGTTCAAGTTAGATGCCCGAGCGATTAAGTGTGTGTTTGTCAGCTATGAGGGATCTTAGAAGGGGTACAAGTGTTATCATCAACCTAGTCGAAAGTATTATGTCATTATGCATGTTAATTTCTTCGAGGACATGAGTTATTTCTCCTTACCCGACTTTGTTCTTCAGGGGGATAATTCATATTTTGAAGAACTAACTCGTAGTGAGGATAAAGTTGAGGTTCCAGTCTCAGTTGAGAAGCTTAACCCATCAAATCTTTAAGTTTACTCGAAAACATAAATTCCAGATGACAATCAGGCTTAGACACTAGAACTTCAAATCACATCTGCCCCTATTGCTTATACCTTCGATCCAAAACTCCTTGGTGCTAAAGGTCACTCATTTGAGGTATGTCCACCCACAAGTACTAATAGTAATGAGTCTAATGTTGGATAATATATATTACTTAGTCGGTCAACCCGTGGTTAACCAGCCAAAAGATATGAACCTACCCTTCATGTAAAATCAAAGTATCCAATTACAAATTACATCTCCATTACTAGATTGTTTAAGTCATATGAGTCATTTGTGAATCAAATTTTTATTGTATTAGTTCATAACAAAGTCCAGGATGCCTTGGATGATCTTAAGTGGAGGAGAGCAATGGAGGAAGAGAAGGAGGCGTTGCAGAAAAATAATACTTGGCAACTTGTTTTCCTGCCACAAGGCAAAAAGACTGTGGTTGTCGTTGGGTGTTTACCATAAAGCACAATACGGATCATTCTGTAAATCGATATAAGCTTGACTTGTAGCCCAAGGATTCACTCAAACATATGGCATATACTACCATGAGACTTTTGCTCTTGTGGAAAAAATGCACACTATTTAGGTCTTAGTATCATTTGTTGCAAATTTTAACTGTCATCTTCGACAGTTTGATGTCAAAAACGCATTTCTCTAAAAAGAGTTAATTAAGGAAGTTTATATGGCTCTTCCACCAGGGTATGGGGCAGCCTCTCCTGGTTTTGTTTGTAAATTGAGAAATTCCTTTATGGGCTCAAACAGTCACCCGTGCTTAGTTTGGAAGGTTTTCACAGTTTATGAAGAAGGTGGGTTATAGATAAAATAACTCAAACCATATTTTGTTTATCAAGCATCAACAAGGGAAGATAACAACTTTAATTATTTACGTTAATAACATGGTATCAGAGGCATAGATCCCCGTTGTTAGGGTTCATCTAGATCGACTTCGTAGTTTAAAAGCGGCCGTCTTCATCTTACGACACAGGGCGGGCTCCATGTCACCCAATATAAACAATCCATGTGTTAAGCTAAAAAATTATGCCACACGTGAGAGGGCACGTTGAGACTATCAATCCCACATCAGAAAAATAAATCATCACAAAGTAATATATAAGATTTAGGGGTTACTCAACTCATTGCCAATTGGTTTTGGGTGGATGCTCCGAAATATAATTGATATAATATAATATGAGATATCAAAATAAAGTCAAGATTGTTGTACTAAGTAGTATCATTCGTTCACATAAATGCTGTAAAAAGGTAAAAATTTAATTTAGGTTGATAGGAGGGAACTGAATCTGATTTAATGATGGATTGGGATTGGGATTGGTCCTGCTGTCGTTCAGTTTTATTTATTTATTTATTTTTCCAAGAGAATCGGACCCCACTCCCACTAATCTCATAGGTCCTAGTTGCTTAATCGAGATACGTCTTCAGTGGCCCAAAAAAGGTTTTACACAACGAAAAATCCAACCCGAGATCGTGCGCTTACCCACACAATCCTAAGTTCGTCATTATCGCTGTGGCTACCTCTTGGGTTTTGTCCAACCTTAGGTTATAGGAGCTTTGGATTGTACCATCTACTCCTCATTCACATAATTAAACACGAGCATTGTAATAATAAGTTTAAAAAGTTAAATAGATCGACTAGTTGTTCATTCTTCATTCTTCATATATATATATATATATATTTATCTTATTACGTTAAAAAAGAAAAATTACTTTGACCCATCCATCTTTAGATAAGTTGTTCGTATTTACTACTTTACTCTTTAAAGGAGTTAGATCCAGTTGCTTTATCCGGTATTGGAATAATAAAATATTTTTGATAATTCCATTCTTTGTTCAAAATGAAAGTTGTTATTTCATCCTTTTTGCAATTTTCAAAAATTTTAGTCTCAATTACTAGATACACACGTAATTCAAATTAAAAGAGAATGGAGGAGGGAATGTGGAACTTAGATCATGGACTTGTTTAATACTGGAGAAATTTTTGATTGCTCTCCCAAGCTATCTTGTAAGTATAATGGACTTTTTCTATATTATTATTTAACAAAGCCTTAGGTGGCATTTTATAAAAAAACTAAAAATTAAATTGAAAAAAACTGTTTATTCAATTCTGAAAATTGTATCCGAAAAAATGTTATTTGTTTGAATATAAAACATTTGAAAACTAATTTTGTTTAGTATGATAATTTTGCCCTTATTAATTTATTTGGATCATATGATTCTAAAATGTACGAGGGTAAAATAGGTATTTTGCACTTTTTAAAATTAAATTTTTAGTTTTAAGTGATGAATTTACTACTTCAAACTTTAGATGAAAATTTCCAGTTTTAAGTGGAGAAAATTAAGTTGGCAATTAATTTTTTTTGTTAACAAACAAATTTAAAATCACGTAAATCTGAAAATTTCAAGGCCCTGTTTGGTTAGGCTTTTAAAAATACTTAAATTTTTTTTTTAAAAAAAAATCTTGTTTGGTACATGTTTAAAATTTCATTTCACGTTTCCTAAAACCAAATTTACATTACTTTTTTCTCTCATAAGACTTAAAAAAATTTGTAACACCATAACTTTAAATCTAAAATTTGGAATTAGATAATATATATATATTTGAAATCTATTCATTGAGATCTATACAATAAGGTCCCTTATGACTATTTTATGAGTTTTTTTCCATGTGTTTTATTTTCTCTTGTGAGTTTTAGTTTTTTGTACCAAACACAAATCAAAATTAAAAATCTTCTTTTCAAAACTCAATAAATTTTAAAATTTTAACTTAAAACACCAATAAAACGAGCCCTAAGTTTTCAGATTTAAGTGGTGTTATCAAAGAACACCTTAGTTTTAGAAAAAAATGGGATTTTCTTAAAGAGCAAGTGCCACTCTCTTTCTCTTAAATGACACTTGTTTGAATTAATTAGTTTATATGATAATTTTTTAATTAATGACAAAATATTAATAATTATATTATTTTAATTAATTATGTTGAATTCCAATACTACCATTCTTAAAGATAAATACAAGAAAATAAATATACAAATAAATTTGAAATTAAATCAATTAAAATAAAATCAAACTAATTCAAACGAATTCAAACACATATCACAAGAAAATAAATAAAAGAATTATTCAAAAAAAAGTCAAAGGATGTAAATATCTTAAATTAACTAGACATAATATGAGACTTAAGTTGCAAATGTGTGCGAATCACAATTACCCCATAATAGCAAGTAGACATATTAATTTATGTTTTTCTAATTAATTTTTTGGCAGACATAATAATTTGCATATTTTTAATTTTCTGTCAGACATATTAAGTTATATCTTTTAAATTTTTTGCTAAACATATAAAGTTACATTTTTTTTTCAATTTTTTAGTAGACATATTAAGTTATATTTTTTCAGTTTTCTGGTAGATATGAGTATTGTACCTTATATATAATATGCCCATGCGCATAGAAGCTACCTCTTTCTCCATGGCAGCTACCTCCCTTCTCATTTTCTTTGTCTCAACATCCATTGCCTTAGTTAAAGTATATACTTTTTTTGCTAACATCTCAATGGCAAAACTAGAAATTTAAATAGGGACGAACTAGTAGCAAAGCTCTTTGTTCTCATGTTACAATTTTAGGTATACTTATTTGAAGAGTATGAAATTGTAAAACAACAATTAGTTTTAGCAATAAATTACATTAAAGTTCATATGTTTTATAAATATTATTAATAATTACTCCTAATCTAAGACCTAGCACACAAGAAAATTAACCATTTTATTTATTTCTTAACTAAAATTATGTAAGTTACTATTTAAAAAACAAAAAAGTATTTTGCCTTAACGCACCCATAAATTAGTAACTAAAGCCATACAAGTTTTAAAAATCGAAGTTTTTTTATTTTAATCTTACTATGTTCCTTCAAGCCCAATTAAGTGTATACTTTCTTCTTTTGAAACATCTTAAACATTACGTACTATATCTCATGATAATAAAATATCTTGGGTGCAACTAAATTGAAAAAAAAGAAAAAGAAAAGTTGAAACATCACCACGGTTTAATACTTGAGAACCCAATTTCCTTCGATTTAATCTTTCTTTAAAATGAGAACAATAACACATCTTAATTTGAGAAGGTTCTTAATTGAGAAGTAGAAAGAATTTTAAATAAAAAGAAATATATTCCAACCCATATTCCTGCCAATATGATCTTAGTGAGAATGATGTAATAATGGAAATATTACAGTAAATATACAAGTGAAACATATACTTCTATAAAGAAGTAGATTGAGAATTTCAAAAGAAAAGAAAGTAAAAGATTTGGTGTTGGACAATAAAATGGAATTAAAATTACACCTACTAGTGGTAATATAACTCAATATTTGAACTGGGCTATACCTGTTTAGCCTTGCCATTGCATTTGAAGAACAAAAATTGAGACCAATTCCACTACACCAAAAATTGGAATTTGTCACAGTCAGCAATTGTAATCTTGGCAACTGCACGGGATAAACACATTTGTCACAATCGAGAACCATGACAGTTCCGATAGAAAAGTATTATGGTCATTGATCGTGAAAAAGTGTAAAACATTTATTACTCACTTTTGTCATAGTTATTTGTTACGGTTATGGACCGTGACAATTATAAAATTAAATTCAATTTTTTTTAAAAAAAATCTGAAAACCATAGTGTTATATATATATGAAGTACACAAGATTATATATTTATTTTTAGTCTTTATTTATTTATTTATTAGGGTTTAGGAGGAAACATACATTAAGTATTTTTTTTAACCCCACTAATTATTGACCGGTTGCAATAAAAAAAATTATTATAAACAAAAAAATGAAACTCTTTGCAAGTGATAAATTATTGGAAAACACCAATAAATTAAACATAGAGATGTTGGATAAACGTCAATTAAAATGTAATTCCAAGAGGTTGTCTTACCAAACATAAAACAATTTGTAAAAGACTATCCTAGAAAATGTTGTATATATACTAGTTTTGAATGATATAATTAATTTGGAGTATGTAGGGGAGAGGCTTGAAAATTTGACTTGGACATCCTTGGTTCAAGTCTTGTTGGCTATAGTCTTTGGAAAATTGTTACCGCGTAAAGCATGATGCATGATTATCCTCATTCCTTCTTCTAATTTTCATGGGTCATATTGGGCTTTGATATAAATCGTAAATTGTTATTTTTTAAAAAAGTATTATTCAACTGAGATTTGTGAGTTTGAATGTCATTCTATTTCAACTGTAATATTATTTTAAAAAGTTTTGTTAAAGACTACAATAATGGTGAGACAATAAAAAGTGGTTTGACAAAAGGTAGTTATTTATTATTTATATTGTATATTTTTTGCAGCATCTTTTACATACATATCTATTACATAATAGTAAAATGGAGGAAGTTCCTCCATAATTACTGCATTAATTATCATAAATTTAGTACATTAATTATGTCATTAATTATCGTAAATAATTTCTTCCTTTATTTAATAATTGTTAGCATTTTTCATCTTCCTCATTATTATTTTTAATGTTGCGATCCTTCCCTTCCATAAATCAAAAGTTTGTAGTATAATATTCATCTATTACATAATAGTAAAACGGAGAAAGTTCCTCCATAATTACTACATTAATTATGCCATTAATTATCATAAATTTAATTTCTTCCTTTAATTAATTAATTGTTAGCTATTTTTCATTTTTCTCCTCTTCTTATTATTTTTAATGCTGCAATCATTCCATTCCACAAATCAAAAGTTTGAAATATAATATTCACATTAAATGTAGTAATTTAATTGTATAATTTGATTTTTTGGTTTCTCCTAACATTACTTATTTATTTCCCAAAGTCACCATTAAAAATGCAATATTGAACATATAAATAAGATATTTATAATAAGTTTGTAGGGTAATTAATGTTTGTGTTAATACTCTTGATTAATTCAAGTTTGAGTATCCATAAATAGTTCTAATATAATAATACATTTTTTGTATTAATAAGTTGGTCCCATTTCATTTCATTGCCAACCACCATTTCTTTCCTCTCTTACGATCCTTTTCTTTTGGCTAATTAAATGCAATTTCAATGCCAAGTTGGAGTAATTGGGCGTATTAATGAGAAAGCCATTTATATATACTCAAAAATAAAAAGAAAATAAAAAAGCGAAATAACTTATATCCATCTTGCATCATTGTACTACATCAAATTAATTAGATCATTTCTACTTTTATTTTTATATTTGCTATTTCCTTACCTTAATTATAAGGTTATCTATATTGTCAAAACAATTAATTTTTACCCAGAGCAAACTAGTACTTTAGAGAATTGTACCACACTACTATATATTTTTAAAGTTCTCCATTGCTTTGGCAATAATAATAATAATTGCCCTTGTTAAAATAAATTGTAATTATCCTTGTGCACTGCCAGAAAATTTGGAAGCCATGATCGATTATGGCTTTGCCCATAATCGATCATGGGCTTGGGACTTTTTCATTCAGCACTTTTTACAAGCCATGAGCTTGCATTTGGTCAAATCTTTAAAGGCCATTGTATCTCATGCCTATAAACACATAGAAAAACAACAAAAGCACACCTTGCGGGGCGATATTAGATACAAAACTTGCTAAGGCACTAATCTCGAGATGAGAAGATAATTAGGCAGAATTAGCGTAACAAACGTGTCAAACGACTTCGAGAAAGACCTTATGCATGACAATATTATGCGTTTATCATTGTTATTTCAACATGAATCTGCCTTTTTGTTAAAAAATATCTCTCTTAATTTGTTTGATAAGCTTTCTCATTTTCAAAATCAAATATATCCCATGGGCACCTTGCAAACAACCTATCTAGTCAGGATAAATATAGTGGGTTAGCTACTATACAAAAATAAATATTGATTTTTTGTGAGTTTATTACTATACAGAGATAAATATATTATTTTACTCAATCACATTGTAGAAACATGTAGCAAACTTACAAATTTAAAATACGGTGGGGATAGTTACTTAATATGAGAAAAGGTGCAATTATATGATCAAAAACAAACTTCCCAGTTTTTATTCAACTCTCAAGTATCAATTTATAATTTATGAATTATTTATTATTTACAAGTTATTTTTGCTGTTTCATTTTATATTATGATAAAATATGCTTTATTTTTTTAGTTTAAAACTATCGAACATAATTAAAACCAATAAGACTATCATTTTTCTAAATACTTTAAACAAATGAGCCATGATCGAGTTAAGGTAGTAGGCTTAGAAGAAAAAACAATTAAATCCATGCAGCTCATAATAAAAGAGAAAAAACTTTTTTTTTACAAGGGAAAAAACAGTTTATACAATCAACATGTTAGTCAAACTTTTGGTTAGTTGCTGATCTGTTTTTTCAACTCTCAAGTATTTTATATTTATGCAAGTGCTGTGATACTTTATTTTTCTATAACATAGCAACCTAATTTAATATCTACTAAAACTAAATAAAAATACAGCCCCTTCTTACCAAAGAAGTGCCACGTGTCGCGTTCCTAACAATTAAGCATTTATATCCCATTTACTCCTCATCTTCTTTCATTTAATGCGGCTTTTGAATTTCCTGGTCCACTTTAAACTCTTTTTGAAGAAGTTTATTACTCCATCCGTCTCACAAAGATAGACTCCATTTTTTTTCACATAGATTAAAAAATTTCATTTAATGTAATTGGAACCATAATTTTTTTTTATATTTTTCCTATTATACCCTCATTTATTCTACTATAATAAATACATTGAATTAGAAGATGAACATACATTTTTTATCTTTCCTATAGGAAATGAGTATTTATTAGGTAAAGTTAACTATTTTGGAGTTGATAACAATGTAATTAAATAAGGGTACATTAGGAAAAAGAAAATTTTAGTACATTTTTTAAAAGGCAAGTGGAACTATAATTTGAAACAGACAAAAAAGGAATAGTGAACTATTTTTATGGGACGAATAGAGTATTTGATTTGCTTATCGAACATCCATCCGTGCATTGCACGGGTTTACATCTAGTATATATATATATGGTGTACGTTCTTTGTTGCCCACTTAATTTAAAGTAATTAAGTGGTGTCTTTCTTTCTAGCCAATGCCTTCACATGCCTTAATGACCATTAATTCCTCCTCTCAACGCTGAAAAATGTACGCTATCTGAAAAATTAATTAATGAATAATCAGAAAAATTATAAAGGTTAAATAAATATGTGAACATGTCCTTAAATATCTTTAAATTCATGTGTATATCTTGAATTAATCTCGACAATATATTTTATTCATGAGTATATATGTTTCTCAAAGCTGACTAAAACTGTGGACTTAACTAGTATTATTTTGACCATCAAACTTTAAAACGAACTATTTTGACTATCAACTTTTGAAGTGAGTTTTAATACGTCTACTCCATCCAATTTGGATTTTAATTTGACAAAATGTTGCCATGTGCGAGCCACAAGACATCATTTAAGGATTTTTTTTGGTCAAAATACAACAAAAGCCCTTTAAATTTGTCAAAACACTCTCTCAAACTACTCATGCCAAAATGCTTCATATACTGTGTATAAAAACCCAATGAAAAAAATCCTTAAATAAAGTTAAGTGCCTTGCACATGGATTCGTGGATTATAAGCATAAGGAAATGAAGATGAAAGGACAAACATGGTAATTTAAGCACAGTTTAAATTGGTCAAATATAAAGCAATAATATAGTTTGAATCAATATATACAAATTATGCAGTCCCAAAATCATGTAATTAAGCACCATAATTTCCTCACAAGAACTAGGTAAAAAGTTGTTAATTTCCTCATTGGAATTAGGTAATAAAATAGTTTCAAGATTTCCTTTCTTTTCTGTACTCTTCTATTTTGTTCTCTGTCACACTCACACAAATAAGTGGGAGACCCCACGTTTAACTCCAAACCAGTGGCGCCATCCACTACTATTTATTCATTTTTCCAGTCAACACAAAATTCCAATTCTCAACATATCCCAATATATATTGTTCCCCAGATGAACCAGCACAGTTGTTTTTTTTTTAAAAAAAATAGAAAAATAAACTAAAATAAAAAGATAGCAAAATCCAGAAATACCTCTCCAATACCAAAATAAGCACCGGTGATAATGATAACTTTCTCCTCCATATCTTCAATGAAGAAAGTATTGTAGAGCTTCTTATATGTGTTTATGAAGCACATACGAAATCATATTTGAATGCCCCCAAAAACATCCAAATAAAAACCACCAATTACAGATCTAAAAATCAACCGAAAGCGGGGTGAGTGGTTCCAAAATTAGGTATTTATTAACATTTAAACTCTATTAACACAATTAAAAGTAAGATTCAATACCACACTGAAGAGCTTACTTGATTTGAATAGAGTGAGAGAGATGAATAGCACGTGATAGGTGTGGTGCACCGACGGCGAGAGAGAGAGCGTGGACAATGGTGGGGCAAAGTGGTGTGCAGAACGGTGGCGAGATAGTGGGAGCATGTGAATTGCGGCTTGGGGGAGAAGGGAGCAAAAGTGAGATAATGCATGATATTAAGGTTTCTTAATAACCTTATAGAGAAAAAAAAGGAAGCAAACGACGTCATATCATAGTCATTAACACTAAAGTTATTTAGGAGATATATTTGCCACAGTCAATTACCGTGTGACAAAATGTGATATCAATTGTGAAAAGTCCTTTTTGTCACGGTCAATGACTGTTACAATTATATCACAGTCAACAACCGTGACAAATTGCCGCTTATATAATGTGACAAATCTCTGTTTTTTGTGTAGTTCTGCAAACACTCAACAAACAAGATCATATGTTAAGAGAATTGTAACATCAAGGGGAAAATAAATAAACCTCTATAACATCATCATTGTCTTTAAGGCTTAATTTTTTTTCATGTTCAGCTTTCCTTAGGGCAATAACCTTTTTTTGCAGCATATATCATACAATAACCCTGGTGCACGATTCTCCATTTCAACTAGTGGGGGAGTCATTGGGTTTTGTCAAATGGATCCCCTTTCCAATCATTTTTATCTGCCTCACAAGATTGGTGGAGACTAAAATTGGCACTTACATTAAAAAGGATTTTACCCTATCTAATGATCGAGTACCACCATCAAATGACTTTGATGTTCCTTTTACATGCTTCAACATTGTACTAGTGTTAGATAATCTAAACTGAAATTATGGTGATTGCTTGGATAAAAAGCCATCTGAGATAAATTTCGAGATACTATTAGCTCTAACTAGGGATTAGCGGCATAAATGACCATTAATTACTTGGATTCCTACCATCTGGTGCAAAAGCATAGCTACAGTGTGACAACGGGGTGCGCACCCACCCTTGACGATTTAGAAATTTTAAAAAATAAAAATAAAATAAGAATTTACATGCATAAATTTATAGTTGAGGGTATGTAATTGTAAGAAATAAAAGTTGAGGGGTATTTTAAGAATTGAAATACACTTAAATGAGGAGAGAGATCCCGAGACTTCACTATCCCCCTTTATTTTCCCGTTCTTTTCTCCACTGTTTCTCTTTTTTTCTTCCACTCCGTTTCACTCCACTCTCCATGATTCCGTCCAGCGACGTCCCATCCACAGCATCGACTAGCGACCACCCACGCACTCAGCCACTCATCATCGACCAAGCCACCAAGGTTAGTGCTTCTCTATTTGATTCATTTAAATGTGTGAAAATTAGGGTTTCAACTTCTAATGCCAAGAAACTTGAACTTCTAATGCCAAGAAAATTAATTTTTCATTCTAAGGTGAAAATTAGGCTCTAGATGCCAAGAAATCGAGTTTGTGTTAGAAAAGTCAATTAGTTTGATTTTTTCTCTTTAATCATATTTTATATTTGTTCGTATATGTATAAATGAAGTGTTTTATATTGATGATTTTAGTATATTATTAGGCTAATTTTATATTAGTCTAATAAAGTAATAAATAATTTCTTTAGTTAATTGTGAATACTGTGAGTGATACAAACATAGTTAATTGTGTATTTCTTGAATAATTGCATAATTTTTTATTATTAGACTATTTATTTAATTGTATATTAATTGTTTAATTGATTTAGGTATAATTATTAGTTATTAATTTAATAAATTTTGAATTTATAGGGCTGATTTTAGAATGAAGAAGTATTATGGAAAAATAGGAACAAGTTCCTCCTCCAGTCCTCACAATGTGGGCGCGAGTCCATTGATAAAAGTTGTCATTCAACGTTTTCAAAATATGAAGTCTCGGAGAGAATTGTTGTACGTAATTTTTTTTTTATTTTAGTACTTTTGTTAATGTAGGAATTTCAAATTTATATTATTACTATTTTGACTTTTGAGTTTATTCAAATTGTGCACCTTCGACTTCGAAGTCCTGGCTACGCGCCTATGCAATTGATCTGGTGTGCTGCGAATGCCAGTGTTGGACGTTTATCTTCTTGTTTGATTTTTGTGTGATATTTATTTGAATTAGTTTGAATTTATTTTCATTGATTTAATTTCAAATTTGATTGTATATTTATTTTCTTATATTTATCTTTAAGAATGGTAGTGTTAGAATTCAACTTAACTAATTGAAATAATAAAAAAAATAATATTTTGCCCTTGATTAAAAAGTTGTCATTTAAACTAGTAATTTTAAACATATGTCCTTTATTATAACAACCATTTATATAATGTCATTTATTATTATTTTCTATATATAAAAAAATGATATTCTATACGGACCCTTTAAAGTAGAGTTACTAAATTTGAACTATTAGGCTCCATTTAATAACAATATGAAAAATAAAAAAAAAATAACTAATTTACGTGAGAAGATGGAAAATAAGTTGAGGGATGTGGTGAGATTAACTCTTGCTTTTTGACTTCTTCCATGTAAAAAATTTCTTTAGGTGGTGGTGAAGAAATTTTTTCCACAAAACATAAAAAATGATGGAGGACATACACTCATAAAAATGAGTATAAGCCTCAACTTATTTTTCATCTTCTCACCTAAATTAATTATTTTTATTTTTATTTTTCATGTTACTATCAAACGGGGCCTAAATTCAATTTACACATCTCAAATTTTGAGTTCTCACAACAGGATTTCACTTTCCAAATTAATGTACTCGATCATTTAAATGGATGGATAACATAATTAATTTTAACATGAAACTTTATTGCGAGCTTAACGGCTCTTTGCTGCATGCAATAACTATGATGCCATTTTTATACATGTAAGTCCAAGTCGTATTCAAACACATAGACACACAAAATAAACTAACACAACAAATAGAAACATAAATTATTATAATTATTGTATTAAATATTTTCTAATAAATTTCATTAGCCCCGGGACAATTTGAGTGATTGCACTGAATAGAAAAATGGAGAGATATAAAAATATTTGGGATTTAATTTGTGTGACTTTTTTTGATGTGCCTATATCAAAAGACCTTGCTTTATCTGCCATTAAATAAAAAAGGAATTAGTGTAATCGAAAAAAATTAAGAATCCTTTTTTGTTGAATATAAGAAGAAAATTAGATTTTTAATTTGGAACGAGAAAAAGTTTAAATATAAGAAAAAAAATTAGATTTTAAATTAATGTGGCAAGAAATAAGTATATATAGAGTCGTGGAATGAAATGGTTGGTACTTTCTATCATAGGTTATGGCGGGTACTTATCTAAATTAAGACATTTTTAGGCTTTAAGTTGCTGATTTAACATTTTAATTATATTTATAAGAAACTAAAAAGATCAATTGTTCATGATATAAAATATTCACCATGGTGTATGCATTTATTTCATAATAAACTACACCACACTATTAAATACCACAATTTAGTAAGAATATCAAGTGTTTATTTTATTAATTATCGTATATATAGTTAATATAATAATATTTGATGAATCATTGTTCTTAATACAACAAAAATGTGCAAAAATTAAGAAATATATTGTGTATATCTATGGTGAAAAGTACTTACCATTCATCGTTGCATATTGTGTGCATTGTTGATGAGAGATGTGGCCAAAGAGAGACTGAATGCAAGGATATGATTGGATTAGGAAAATAGTTGCTTCTACTCAAAATTGAATTATGAATTCGGAGAAGACGCTATCTAAAGAGTGAGTGGGTGGGAGGGGCAGTAAAATTATATTTAAGGTACACTACCAATATTGTGAATTATCATATCTTAATTAGCTATGTAAATTATCAAGATAATATTGAGAATTTTCATCTTCTAGCCAGTTAAATTGTGAATATTCTTCTAGTCTTCATTAATATAAACTATCCAGAATTTACTTATTTATTGACAATTATAAAAATATTTGACCATCAGATCAATTGAATTGGATAAATCACATGCACAAAAAAATGGAGAAATTCATATGGGGGTCTGAAGGGTTCTAAAGCCCCCAACATATTGCTAGATAATATTAATATTTTTTTAAATAGCAATAAGATGGAGTGATTGAAAAAAAGATGGACATAAATATTTTTCATGTAAAATTATCCGTCTAAATTTTTTATTATTTTTTTTCTTGTTTATTATGAATTAGATAATTAGTTTAGGACAAATCTAGAATTTGGATGGGTTTGAAATACGAGAATATCTATCAATGTTTATCTGTCGTTATAATGTAAACAATAACTATGCTATAAAAACTCGTTAGATTAGATGATCCAACAAATGGGGATAAATCCATCATTTTATTTAATAATGACTTTTTTTTAAATATCATAAATTTAGCATTTAATCTAAATAAATTCAAAAAAATAAAATTTGTTTTTTAATAAACATGTACTATTTAAAGTTAAAGGAGTCGAGGTTTATTCACTCACTGTATCAGAATTTACAGTAGCATTAATTAATTTATTATTAATTAAATGCCTTACCAATTAGGTGACTTAATTTACTAATTAGCATTTTATTTAATAATGACCTTTGGTAAATAGTCAAACATTCAAAATTCTATACTGACTGAGGCCTAAGAAAAAAAAGAAGAAGATAAATAAATAAATAAATATATGAGAGTTGCAGAGGGAAACAAGTTAAAAATTAACAAATTCAACCGGATATTAGTGATTTTAGCTTTTACCGGATAAGATTACGATATTTGATAAGATTATTATACAAGGGAATTAATTAAGATTAACCAAGCGAAGCGCAGCGCGGAATGAAATGTAATCCATAAATTAATTAAGGCCCACTTATTAAGGTGGTTCTTGATGAACCTATTTTGACCTACTAACTTCAATTCAATTCAATTCAATTCATTCTCTTTTCCATCTCTCATATTATTTTATTGGATGTTTTTAAATACACTCACATAATTAGTCTTCTCATATAGCATGTAAATATTTTCTTTTCATCCTATCAAATCTTTAAAAAATTTTGCACTTTACCCTAGTGATTGAGTGAGTTTACTTAAACAATGTAAAGACGATAAAGTTTTGTCGCTAAAAGTAAAAACATTAAATAATATTAAAATTTTCATCAATATAAGACATAATAAACAAAATTTACATTGTTCTTAAATAAATTTCATTAAAAATTCCGTCTAAATAGCAGCTCTGAAAATACAAAATATTAATTATGATAAATACAATTTTAGCAATTATATGATATTTCATATAATATTTTATTATTCATTACTCTTCAATAGTTATTATTCATATTTTAAATTTGTTTACAAATTTTATTTTTATCAAATAAGTAAATATAGGTCTTAATTCACTGTATCAAAAATATTAAAAGATCAAAAGCTCTGTTCCATATATATATTGTAGTATGTATGACATACAAAAGAAATTTAAAATATTCACTTCGTTTCCAATTAAATTTAGATCATCCTTTAATTTTTAAGCATTTTGAAAAAAATTATTAGTTGTTTTCAACACAATTATTAATAAAAAAAATTTAATTGTTTTTTTTACAATATAAAAATTTAAACATTAATTATAATTAAATAAAAGCCCAAAAAAGCCCTTAAGCTCTTCTTTTTTTTCTTTATTAACTTTTTTTTATACATACGTAAATTATCTCTCTTTCTCTCTATCTCTATCTAAAACGTACATGTGAGCGATATGGATCAATAATTTAGGTTAGATTGCAAAGACTCGGTGGAACCGTTGAAGTTAATTAATTAATTAACAAAAGTAATAATTAAGTCTTATACTATATAAATATGTCTTAATTCACTACATCAAAAATATTAGTAGATCATTTTTATTTTTATCAAAACTATTAGAAGAAATACAACGGAGAAAAAAAAACCTCACGGAAAAAAAAGTGATTAGTGATGAATTTTTTCGGGTATTCTTAAATGTAGTCACAAAATCCGTCTTCTCACTCCGGGTGTTCTTAAATGATTTTTTAACGACTTAAAAACACTTTTTTCTTTCATTTTAAGAAATGTTATCTTTTGTGAAAAAGGAAAAAAATGAATTGAAAAAATAAAATAGTTTTCATAAAAGTAAATCATTTATTAAAATATTATGTTACTTTCAATTTATAAGATATTTAATTTTTTGGAGAATTAAAAAAACGATTTCCTTACAAAATATTAAAAGGATAGAGATTTTCTCACCAAACTATTTCTTTTTTCAATATTTTTTTATGAGTAATTTTAAGAATTTAAATATTGAAACAATAAAAGCACGATATACAATATATATATATATATATATATTATTTATGACATATTAGGCACATGTTAAGACAAACATTTTTTTAACTTTGACATTGCATAATTTAACGTGAATTTTAATGAGCTCTACATGCATGCATAAATAAAAAGATTGAATAAATAAAAAAAATTATTAAAAACGTAATCGTGCCGGAGCAAATAAAAATAAAAGTATAGCACTTAAAATAAAAGTGTGAGGATATTTATTATAAGTTTACATTTATGAGATATTTGTAATTAAGTGAAAATAGGAGATATTTGTTTGTTGGAAAAAATGAAGTTTTTTAATTAATTTTTAAAATTTTAAGTGGGTGAAAAAGATAATTTAGTGGCGATTTTTTTAAAGTATAGAAAGCGAGGTAACAAAAAGGGTTTTACGCTATATTTTAGGTTTAGATTAACATAACTTTGACTTTTGGTAGGGTGAAAAGACTGGATTATGTGAGTGCATTTAAGAGCACCCTATTTATTTATTTATTACCCTTCCTTTACAGAGTTTCATAGGAACTCTCAAAAAAGCGAAGAAGAGTCCAAGTGGTATTAAGATTACCTTCAATTCTTTGTTGTTTTTAAGATTGGATTGGATTGAAATACAAAATTCTTATTTATATATATATATATCGACATGAGAAGAGAAGAGAAGAAAAGAAGAAGAAAGGGTGAAGTCAATTATTAAGAGTAGTAGAATCACATGCAGCAGATAGAGAGGAGCAAAGGAAGGAGGAGGACTTGATTTAATTAGGTATTATTTAATATCATTTTACTTTATAAATTCATGCATGGAAGCATTATTTTATTTTTCTACAAAATCCGTTTTGAAAATAAGATATATATGAATGGAATTAATTAAACGTTTTGCTTACACTACTACTTTTGAAAGCAAAACGTTTGTTTGTTTGTTTTTGTATGGGATTAGACAGATGGTTATATTGTTGATGTTACTGCATGCTACTAAACAGATTAAAGTCTTCATTTTTATTTTTATTTTTATTTTATTTGTTGAATAACATCGTCAGTGTTCTTTTCTGATTTTTCCAAGGCATATATAATATAATATAATATAATATAATAGATGGGAGTTTTCCATTGTCTCCGTCTTCTGCAGAATATATGCATGTATTTAGGGAATGTAAACTATGATCTTGATTTATTGCTACCCTTTCTTTGCATTTTGGATTTTTGGTCATTATCTATCTATTCCAATAGATTCCAATAGAGACAGTACCCCCCCCCCCCCCGCCCGCCCCCCGCCGAAAACAAAAAAAAAAATTCCCGTAAGTATAACTAATACTACCATTCTTTACTTCCGGAGAAGACTCCAATAAAAATGTGTGGTTCAAATTCAATTTAATTATAACTTTTAAAATACATAACATTTCTCATAACTAGAACTCGTAGGCGTAGCACAGCAAACTTAATGCTTGTAGCACATTGACTCAATTGGTGCATGGTAATTTGTAATACTATGTAGACACGTTTTGTTGTGCCTCTCGCACTCACCACCCCTTGTTGCATCCTTGTGGAAATGGTGGTCGCACTTGAGTTCGAGCCCCAAAAGGTTCTTGGGAGTGTTAAACCTAGGCTTCACCTCCACTCTTACTTGACTTTATTATTACTTAATTTTAATATCCTAGAAAATCACAAAATAGTAGCACTTAAAGTCAGTCCTATGTTTTGGGTTCCTGAAAAAAAATTAACCAGGGACTCATTAGCGTAATAGTTCGCAGCAGTTCTAGTGTGATGTTAAGTCTCGTGGTTTTCGACCAAACAAACGAGCACTGAATTAATGTCCTGCCTTTAGACCACGCGGCGTAAGTGCACAAAAGGATAGATTTTGTGGCTAATAAATTTGACCTTTTAATAGCTTGTGAGCAAATATTAACACATTGTTAAATCAATGAATTGCAGAAAGATTCTTTTATCTTAACAAGAAGCTGTGGAAACATAGAGAGAGAGAGAGAGAGAGATAAGTGTATATGGACGGGCCTGGAGGTCACAAACCAAGTAAAACAGAATTTACAGAATGCTGGAAGACGCCTTATATCATGAGGCTCGCCCTTTCAGCTGGCATTGGAGGCCTCCTCTTTGGTTATGACACTGGTAGTCCATGATTCACTTCTTATTAATTTATTCAACTTATTATTGAATTGGGAATTCTTCCCTTTTACCTATAATTTTGTAATTGATGCGTATGCGTTTTCAAATTTTTTTTTCTCTCCAATAGGTGAAAGGTATTTTATTTTCCAACCACGATCCACCAGACAATGCATAAGCAAACTACTTTTTTGTCTGCAGTGCGAAAAACATATTGTCAAAGGCTATTTTGAGCTTCTATAGTACTTCCTGCGTCTAGAGACCAAAATGTGAAAAACTAAAAATGCCACTGTAATCTGCATTGAGTTCTTTAATAAATCTGAAGAGAAGAATATGAACTCACGTTGTAATATTACATAGTATCCACCGTCAATGCTCTCAATGAATAATGAATTTGCATTTTTGATTTAAGCATATTATTTTTGGTCCAGGTGTTATTTCAGGTGCTCTGCTCTATATTCGGGATGACTTCAAATCTGTTGAGAAGCAGACATGGCTGCAGGTAAGTTTTACGCACAATGAACTCTCGAGATAAAGTGAAAGTGGTTTTGATTAATAATATGGTTTTTGACTGTATTCAATTCCTCCTTAATTGAATGCGAAGGAAACCATTGTGAGCATGGCTGTGGCAGGAGCAATTATTGGTGCAGCATTTGGTGGATGGATGAATGACAAGTATGGCCGCAGGAAATCAATTCTCTTAGCTGACGTCGTTTTCTTTGTTGGCGCCATTATCATGGCTGTTGCTCCTGTTCCTTGGGTTATTATTCTAGGAAGAATATTTGTGGGCCTTGGAGTTGGGATGGCCTCCATGACCTCTCCTCTTTACATTTCAGAAGCTTCTCCCGCCAGAATTAGAGGAGCATTAGTTAGCACAAACGGTTTACTAATCACGGGAGGCCAATTTTTGTCTTATCTTATCAATTTAGCATTCACCAGGGTATTTGAATAGATTTAGATTCATTAGTTGTTTAAGTTCGTTCTAAGATCGATTTCATTATTACTAAGATTGGGATGCAGTGTTCATAAACTAATTTGTTGACTTGGATCTATGTATTAGGTGCCTGGTACCTGGCGTTGGATGCTAGGGGTTGCCGGACTTCCAGCTCTTGTTCAATTTGTACTCATGTTGTCACTTCCCGAATCTCCGAGATGGCTCTATAGACAGGTAAGTAGTCAATCCACTGAGGGATATCATTTTAAAGCTTTATTTCCTTCTCCATGTGAAGTACAATTATGTTGTGTTTGACTGCTCTCGAAAAATGCATAAGATTTCATATTTTCTTTCTCTAGTCATATTTCATTGCATAATTTTCCAAGAAATTAAATCTATCAATGGTAAAAACTTGCTTTAGCCTTACTTTTCTCTCTTCTAAGAAATCTTAAATCTATTTAGACCAAGCATACCTTAATGTGTTCGAGTGATCTTGGTTGCTCAAATGTCATCTTGATTCGAGTATGAATGCCAAATTCATGATTCATCCAACTAAAAGCTTGTTAATATACACAAATTGGATGGCAAATGTTTGTAACTTAATGTTCGTATCTTAACATAGAATAAGCCACAAGAAGCTAGAGCCATCTTAGAGAAGATATATCCTTCAAATGAAGTTGAAGAAGAATTGAAAGCGTTGGAGTCATCAATTGAAGCCGAAAAGGCTGACGAAGGTTCTATTGGAGATGGCATATTTTCAAAGTTGAAGAATGCTTGGGGCAATGTCATAGTTCGAAGGGGTCTCTATGCCGGCATAACCGTCCAAGTGGCTCAACAATTTGTCGGTATAAACACTGTCATGTACTATAGTCCGACCATCGTTCAGTTGGCTGGATTTGCTTCAAACAAGACAGCTTTAGCTCTCTCTCTGATCACGTCCGGTCTAAATGCTATTGGCTCCATTGTTAGTATGGCTTGTGTTGACAGATTTGGTAGGAGGAAATTGATGATTATCTCCATGTTTGGGATTATTAGTTGCCTTGTGGTGTTATCTGTTCTGTTCTTCGAAGCTTCTACCCATGCACCGCATATCAGTAATTTCGAGTCCACCTACTTTGGCACCAACTCTACATGCTCGAGTTATCTAATGGCTCCGGATGCATCATCTTGGAATTGTATGTCATGCTTGAGAGCGTCTTCTGACTGTGCGTTTTGCGCTAATGGAGCAAACAAAGTAAGTTTTTGTAAATTGTCCTCAATTATCATTTAGTGTTTCTCCCTATATCGAACACGCACTTGTAAATTTTTCATATATTTTCACCTAAATATTTTTACGTTTTACAGATTGACTTTTTGTCCTTTTCTTTGTTATCAGTATCATCCTGGAGCATGTTTGGCTAAAAGTGATGACATAAGAAACACATGCCATGGAGAACAACGTACCTGGTACACTAATGGATGTCCAAGCAAATTTGGGTTTCTTGCAGTTTTGTTCTTAGGACTATACATTATATCGTACTCGCCTGGAATGGGAACTGTACCGTGGATAGTCAACTCTGAGATATACCCGTTGAAATACAGAGGCATTGGGGGAGGCATTGCGGCAGTTTGTAACTGGATTTCCAATTTAATAGTAAGCGAAACATTCTTAACATTGACAGAGGCACTTGGTTCCGCTGGTACATTTCTTCTGTTTGCTGGATTTTCGCTGATTGGAATGGTGGCTATATACTTCGTGGTACCAGAAACCAAAGGATTGTTATTCGAGGAAGTAGAGAAGATGTTGGGGAAAGGTTATAAGCCTAGTTTATTCAATAGTAATAAGAAGGATAGTTCTGCTCCTGCTGTTGATGATTCTGAGCGGCTTAGTCATAAGAAAAAGGACAATTCTCCTGATGTTGATGATTCTGAGCTGCTTAGTCATAAGAAAAAGTACAATTCTCCTGATGTTGATGATTCCGAGCTTGTTAAATAAAGCAGGAGCAGAAGAGTTGCTAGGATTTTGTTTGGTTATATACGTGTATATTTATCGATTTGAAAACTCTAGTCTAGTTCTGTTTACTAGTTGTGAGGATGTTTTATTTAATTTAGCTCCTAATAATAATAATAATCAGTTGTATGCTTAGTTTATTTTGATTTAGCATGATGTTGTTATCACTCATCAGTCCTTGTGACATATGTGGCTGCAAGCACAAGCATAGTCTTTGTTCATTGGTCCCTCAGTTTTTATTCCTTCAATATAAAGAATATATGTCTATCTATTTAATTTATGACTTATTATTGACAGGATTGATTGGATTCAATTCCAGTACAATCTCAACTGATTTAAAAAAGTGTTTGAAAAAAGTGTTTGATCGAATGTATTCCCTTAAATACTTGCTTAGCAATGGTTAAGAAGAAAAAAAAAGATTTACATGGATTAATTTTTAGTGCAAATAGGATCTGCCCCGGTATTTAGTAAAATGGAAGGATACGATATTGTCCACTAGGAGGCCTATTAACAAAATATGGCAGCCATGCTGTGGTTTATTGAAATTTTGAAAAGTAAATCAATACAACATAGCATTTGCCTAGCTAATTTCCTTGCCGTCTCATCTCAACATTCATCAATAATAAAATGGAGGTCGTCGGAATTACAAGTTGTTTAGTTTGGTCCAAATTAGCCAAAGGGACTAGAATGCAACCTAATAAATTTTAACCTAGAAAGAGGAATCTTCACTGAATTTGAATTTGAAAGAAGAAGGCATCAAAAACCCTGGACTGACTGGACTGGAGTGGTTTTAGGACGCCGACAATTGATACCAAACAAAAAAAAATCCTGGAAAACAGCCGACTTAAGGTTTGATATCAAATATGCATACTTGTATGTGATTATGATATCTCAGCCAAAGCCATGGAAAACACATACCTACTCTTGCCAGCTAATGATAATAACGACAAATACTACGACAAAAAAGAGAGAAAGGGGGCATATAATAATGCACCAAACTGGTGTTGCATAATAATAATAATAATAATCTCAATCCTGTTTTTGTGGGGTTGATGGGTCTGTTACCTGGCTACAGTGTATGTGCATCTCATTCACAATTACATGCATGCCCCTAACACCTTTCCCAGTTAATGGATCCTCTTTACACCACACACTCACAGGTGCTTCAGGGACCACCCCCCACCCCAACCCCAACCCCAACCAACATATGCCATAATTATTTTTCATCTTCCCTTTCTTCTCTTAATCTAGTCTTGCTGAAAATATGCATGTGTACAAACATTTACATGATGAGGTCTGTGAAATTCTCTCTCCCCCTTTTTTTCTCAAATGACGGTCGTTTTGCCTGATAAGAAGATTAGTAAAATATGTACAAATCAGTTTACAACACCCGGACCATTGCCCAGATCATTGAATGAACTCTCACACTCCGTAGCCTCCCACCCAATGCTTAGTGTAACTACACCACACCACACCACACCACACCAAGGGCACATACAACAATACGCCCACAACATTAGAATTGTTACATAGTCACTTTACAACAATCCAGTGTATCGTATCATATTTGCACCCCTGCTATTTCAAAAGTGCGTTTCAAATTCGTGGAATCATTCGGACTAGATTTGTTCAGTGAATCGTACTGGAAACATATGCTATCGTATTAGGATAAGAAAAAGGAGGGGAGGAACCCTAAAATAACCCTACAGCACCCACAGTCCATAACTTAACAAAAACCTACTAAAGAGTAATATTTTATTATACACGATAAAGTTGAATATCAAAAATACAACTCTAGCTTGCTTTCTCTGTTTCAACAAAAGTAAAACCAGGCAAAATTAGTAGTGTCCAAAGAATTTGGATCACCCCAGCAAAACGTAAAGGATCATCCTGACCCAAAAACCCACATACAGCGGCTACGGAAACAAGTTTTCCCCCAGAAAAATATTAAACAATGAGGGAAGTGGAAACCCCCAAGAAACAAAAACTAGCCTACAACCATACACCTAGATGGTCAGATTCTTCTACCTGCCTTCTATTACTAATGATTTGTTCACTTCCATCACAAAGCTCTCAAATTTGTCAACCCGCTCTATACAAACCATTAAAACACTTGCTATATACAGCCAAAACCAAATACGCTATAATTCTTGATACAAGAACATATGAAATACTTATCTAAGGAGTTGAAGTGGAAGCTTCTTGCCTTGCTTCTCTCAAATACCCAAGAAGCGTTTCAGCCTGCAATTCAAACCAAACATCATCAAAATTTCAGCCAAAAGTGAACTCCTTTATGTGTAAACGTAAAACATTAGACCTCTACAATAAAAAATTGACTAGGCATGTAATTGATTATCCAAGTTTAAAGTGGTAAAATCACGAACTTAAATTAGTCAGATATCAGATATCAGGCATCAAGATTTCGCTTTCTATGAAAACAATGTAAAGAAAATCAATTGTTTTCCTGGTAAGCCAACAAGCAAATGATATATTCAATCACAGTGCTCTGCAGCAGGTATGTTAATTCACTCGGTTATCATTAGTCACCAAAGTGAGAAACTGTAAAGGTTATCATTAGTCACCAAAGTGAGAAACTGTAAAGGTGACTGGAGCCCTAAAAAAATAGCAAAAATTGATTCACAAAATATACTAAATTGATCAAAAACAGATGCATCAAGTAACAAAGAACACTCACTTTGTGTTTGGCTCGAGCAGTCCCAGACTGGGAAAGCGCAACAAGAGGAGGTATAGCACCTTCCCTAACAAGCAAACCCCTGTTTCTTCCACTATCCGTACACAACTGCAACAGTGTCAACACTGCAAACTCCTTCCCCTTCATTGAACCATCCTCTATGGCCTCAACAAGAGCTGGAATCCCACCTTCCTCCACCATAGCCACCTTCCCCACCTCAATAACTGCCAAACTACTCAACACCACCATCGCCTTCTCCGCCAGCCCTGTCCCCTGCTCCGATACTAACTCCACCAGTGGCTTCACCGCCCCGGCGCTAACCGCCCTCTCCTTATTCACCTTCACCGAACAAAGCTTGTAAAGGGTCGTCAAGGCATCTTTCTTGCCTCTATTGGAGCCATTTATTAACAAGGAAACCAGAGGAGGTATCGCTCCACAGGCTCCGATTGATATCTTGTTGTCATCCACTAACGCTAAGCTCAGCAAAGCACACGCAGCATTTTGCTTGGAGGTTTCGGTGCCGGTTTTGAGAACATAAATTAGAGCTTTTATTGCTCCGGCATGGCTAATGAGTGGCTTATTCTCTTCGTGGAGTGAGAGATTGAGCAAAGCGGTGACCGCGTGTTCCTGCGTCACCGGATCGCTACACCTCAGAAGAGGAATCAATGCAGGAACAGCACCAGATTCTCCGATCAGCGCTCGATTATCCGACCGGTTCTTAGCGAGAAGCCTTAACTTTGCGGCAGCCGATCGCTTCACGGCAACGGAGGAGGACTGGAGGCCGTCGACACAGATCTTGACAGTCGGTTGAAGATCCTCGGGCGAAATACTCTCTATAATCTCAGTAGAAAAGGTGTCTCGCTGTAAAAAACCTTGGCAGGGCTCCGGTTGGATCTCGGGATTTGTATTCCCTGCATCGTTATCGTTTTGTGAATTTGGAACACAGGCGAGTCGCTGTAATTCGCCGGAAATATCGCTGCTACAAGCAGAGAAATCGCTGAAAGCTTGAGAAAGTTGGAGAAAATCGTCTTCGGAAGAGGTGGAGTTGAGCGATTTATTGTTGCGGCAGGCGAGTTCTCCGAGTCGGAGATCGACTACAGAATCGGTTAGGTTTTCGGCAGAATTTTCGGTTACGGAAGCGTTGAAAGAGCAGGTCTGATTGGATTGGAAGATGTTGGAACGGATTGTTCGCATGGAGCGGCCGAGAGGCCTTTGAATTCTGGAAGGAGGAGTGTAATAAGGTCGAGTTAACCGGCCGGAGTTGGAGTAAGAATCTTCCACAGAAACCATGGATACAAAACCAGAATTAAATGAATTAACGACAGATATATTAAATATGTATATATGAATTGGACGGTTGAAGATTAAGAGAGTGATGATAATTTTTGAGAAAATTTCATGGTTGAGAGAGAGAGAGAGAGTGAGTGAGCGAGTGAGCTTGCCTTCCTTTTTTGCCCTGTTATTAAATTAAAAGAATAGATTAATGGGGATTTTATTTTATAGAAAGAAAGAAAGAAAGAGTGAAACTAATTTTGTTTGGTGGGTTGGGCTTTGCTTTCATTCTTTGTTTTCCTATATTGTATATCTTTCTCATCATTCAGTTAAGTTTTTTTAAATAAAAAAATAAAAAAATATTCTTTGTTTTCATCGTGGGTTTACAAATGAATATGATTTCGCCAGCTAGCTTTGGTGTTGGTGTTGGTGTGGGGCTGCTATTATTTATGTGTATGCATCAGTGAATGAATTGATGGTTGAGATTTAAGCTGCGTGTGCGTCTGCGTGTGCGACCCTGCCCTTTTCCCATTGACAACTTTCTGCGATACCACCGTCGGCATGGTATTCCTACGACGTCGTTCCCCTATTTCTACGAGTTTTTTTTTTTTTTTTTTTTTTTTGCATTTCGATTACGTCACCCTTCTAGATGCAGTATTTTTTTGGTTAATTTTTTGTTAAAAATGTCATTAATAACATTCCAGTTTATTTGATTTCAAAAATAAAAATAAAAATTTAAAGTAGTTTCATCAATTTGTTTATTATTTTCGCTCATTTTCTAATGAGGGTTGATCTTTTAAAATATTAGTAATCAAGATCGTTTTATAATATCAAGATTTTTTAAAAAGAAAAGATTTTTACTAATCAATAATCAACAGTAATACTATATACAATTTTGCAAGAAGCTATTGAAAAATAAAACAAATTTTTAATGTTTTGAGCAAAAGTTGCCGTTGCCTACTATATCTAATTCTAATTATCAAACATAGGGTGATGGGATGGTGAAAGATTTTTATTTTTTTTTGGGGTATCGAGCCAAGAGTCAGGTCAGGTCTTAGTCTGTGGGGCTACGACAACTGGTGTCTCATGATCTGCTTTGCTTTGCTTTATTTTCCTCTTTGATTTTCTCCGTCTGATCAATATTTGGCGGTCGGGTCGACTTAGAGATTTTCAGCTTCCACCTCACTATTACACGTTAGAACATCTCTAATGTGTAAAATTAATATATAAAAATATATAAATTTTAATAAATAATTAATATTTAGTTAATAAAAAATTATTTTACACATAAATTATACATACTCTCATTTTTGTTCCAATGATTCATACTCATAATCTTGTATAAAATTATGATTTATCAATTATATAAAAACACATGAAAAATATAATATTCAACATTTTTTATTTATAATTAAATAGTTAAAGTGCGTATTGATTTAAAGATCTTGATGAGTAGAATTCAAATATGCAAGTTTTATTACAAAACATCAACTCTCTGACGCACCCCATCTACTAACTCCTTATGAGGATTGAAAAGAGCGCAACCAACAGCTGCTACCTGCCTCACAGTACACATGATATTTCCTTCCACAGTCTGACCGAGAGGAACTAGACGAAGATGAACCATTAATAGGTGCATAAACAGAAGCAGAATCCACACACTCTTCAAACCAATTCAAAGCTGAGTCAATAATTCTCTGGCTCGACCATTCCAAATTTTCAAAAACCAAGGCATTCCTCGCCTTCCACAGAGCCCAGCAAATTAGAGCTACTTTACTAAAAAACAATCGAGCAATATTGAAAGAATCGCTGTCAGATACCACTGAATCAGCCCATTTGATCACTGACACCATACCATCCGGATTAACATAGACAAAATTAGCACAGGACTTCCAAATTTTAATCGCAAAACTTTAATCGCAAAACCACATCTGAAAAACAAATATTCACCATCTTTAATACCAGACTTGCATCGAGGACAAATAGGAGAAGGACCACATTTACGACTCCAAAGATTTTCTTTAGTAGCCAAAACATTTGAACATAACTTCCACCAAAAAACCCGAACTTTAGGAGGGACCAGCAGGCTCCATACAACTTTCCAGAATTTGCGGGAAGGAAAAAAGGAAGAAGAAGCTAAACTAGAATGAGCGCGGGATAAGTGTTTAACCGCTACCAAGTAGGCTGATTTGACACTAAAGCATCCAGATTTAACTAAATGCCAAACCCATTCATTTTTACCACTCTGACAACTGATAGCAATTTTCTCGATAATATTACAATCACTTGGGATCAAAATAGATCTCAATATCAAAAGATTCCACGAATTAGACCGGGCATCAATAAGATCCGCAACTCTGAGATTTCTAAAGTTGGAATGAGAAGGGGAAGACACAAAAAAATTATTATCAACAGGCAGCCAAGGATTTTTCCACACACGAATAGAAAATCCATTCAAAACTTTAAAACGGACACTTAACTTAAGAACCTCTCTGCCTTTTAAAATGCTGGACCAGAACCAAGACGGATGGCTCCCCCTCTTGGCTTCAAAGAAGAACCAATTAGGAAAATAAATAGTCTTAACAAATTTAACCCAGTAAGAATTAGGGAATTTCAGCAATCTCCATCCTTGTTTAGCCAGAAAAGCCAAATTAAAACATTTAAAGTCCCGAAATCCCAACCCTCCATCAATTTTGGGTTTAGTGCAAACCTCTCATCTCTTCCAATTAATTCTAGAATTATGACTATTCCCTCTCCACCAAACCTTGCGAATCAGCGAGGATAGTTTTTCACATATATACACAGGGAGGGCAAAACAAGCCATAGTATAGGAGGGTATCGCTTGAACCGCTGCTTTGATTAACACCTCTCTCCCTACTTGAGAAAGAAATTTATGTTTCCACCCACTCAACTTGGATGCCGCTTTTTCAATTATGAAATTCAGATCTTTACTTTTTGAACGGCTCCAAAGAGAGGGCAAACCCAAGTACTTTGAATTATTTTCCATTTTAGAAACCCCCAGCCTGGAGCACACCAATTGATAGTCAGCCTTAGACACATTAGCAGATAAGAGGACACTAGACTTAACAAAATTGATCAGTTGCGCCGAGGCCATGCCAAAATCGTTAAGAATAAAAAGTAAACTTTGCAAGTTCGACTCCGAAACAGAAGTAAACAGAATAGAATCATCAGCAAAGAACAAATGAGACAGAACCGGGAAACGTCTATTTAGGTGGATCCCCATCAACTCCTTACGATTAACGGCCGCGCGAATATTATGAGACAACACATCTTGAACTAGTAAAAACAAGTAAGGGGATAACGGGTCCCCTTGCCTTAATCCTCTCTGGGGCTTAAAGTAACAGGAAGGTTCCCCATTAATCAACACACTGAAAGAGACTGTACTGATCATTGAAAAATCAAGTCCACCCATCTTTGGTTGAAACCCATTTTGACCATCACCGCCACCAGAAAATCCCATTCAACTCTATCATAGGCTTTGTTGAGGTCCATTTTAAAAGCCATCTCTTTCCTGGATCCTCTTTTCTTAAGATTAAGATAATGAAAAGCCTCATGAGCCACAATAACACTATCTTGAATGAGTCTCCCCGGAACAAAAGCAGTTTGATTAGGAGAAATGATACTTTTTAGGATAATTTTCAGTCTATTCGCCAGAGATTTAGCAATAATTTTATAACAAAAATTACACAAACTAAAAGGCCGGAATTAAGATATATCATAAGGCTCACTGACCTTGGGAACAAGAGCAATGAAGGTCTTATTGAATTCTTTCAACAGAAATCTCCCTTCGAAAAAACCCCGAGCTACAGTACAAACACTTTGCCCAACCATATTCCAATTATTTTGAAAAAATACCCCAGGGAAGCCATCCAGACCTGGGGCCTTGAGGTCTCCCAATTGAAAAGCAGCCTTTTTAATTTCCTCATCACTCAGCGATCTGCATAGAACCTCATTCATATGATCAGAAACACTACATGGCACTGCTCGTAACACCTCCTCAAAAGCCCTACTACCAGCGTGAGAAAACAGATATTTAAAGAAACTATTCACATGAGCACGAATATTATCATCTTCGACTATCCAACCTGAGAGGCCCTTTAATTTGGAGATTCTATTAATACTTCGCCGCTGCAGAGTGGACGCGTGAAAAAATCTAGTGTTTCTATCGCCAACTTTGAGCCACTTCACTCTAGATCTCTGTTTCCAGTACATTTCTTCCTCTTTTTGGGATTTCTCAATCTGATTAATAAGCTTTTGTTCTTCCTGCCAAAAGGAACCATCCACATTACGGGCCTGGATTTCTCTCAGATCATTATTCAAACAATCCATTTTCTTCCTATTGGTACTCCCGTGGTCCCTACGCCAACTCATAAGTTCTTTCTTACATAAATTCAGTTTCGACACCATTTGAAACATGGGAGATCCATTAACACTACCTTCCCAAACTCTTGAAATAACTTCTTCGCTTCATTCTTGAGTTAACCAATTAGCTTCAAAATGAAAAGGAGTTTTCCTCTTAAAATTCGAGCCCTTGAGTCTAATGATGATTGGATAGTGGTCGGAACCTCTAAATGTTTCATGAAGGCAATCTGCGTTAGGGTAAGCTTGGAACCACTCAACATTAGCAAGCCCTCTGTCTAATCTTTCCTTCACTAGAACACCATCAAATCTTCTGTTCATCCAAGTGAAAACATTACCTTTGAAACCAATATCAAGCATGTGACTATCCGAAAGAAACTCCTGAAGCTTCTTAATTTTATACGGCTGAACTGGATTCCCCCCACTATTTTCCCACGCAGCTCCGATAACATTTAAATCACCCACAATGATTTAAGGATAATTAACATTTACTCCCATATTTCTAAAGTGCGCCCATGTGGATTTCCTGAATTCCGGGTTCGTAGATGCGTAAGTAAAAGAGCATAGAAATGAAGGCTGACCTGAAGCAAAATTGCAATAAGTTGTTATCCCATTAAAGCATTTGTCCCAAATAGATAATTGAACCCCTTCCTTCCACCACAACGCTAAACCTCCAGCATAGCCAACCGAAGGAACATAACAGTAGTAATCAAAACCTACCTCTTTGCGTAATCTTTCCATTTTATCAGTCTTGTTTTTAGTTTCTATGAGAAAAACAATACTCGAACGATAGGATCTGACTAAATCCTTCAGCCGGAGAACCGTCGGGGGTTGTCCCACTACCTGACAGTTCCACACCAGAACTACCATCGCGATTGTGGATGTTTAGGGTCAGCCACCACCACCCGTAAATCGTTTTCCGCTTTCCCAACACTCACCTGAACTTTGCCCTCATCTGGCCGTCTTTTACTATTTGTTATCTCTCTGTCTGTAACCAATTTTCTAGCATCCAACTTCCATTTTCTCCTTTTATGTGTCGCTGTACGCTGGGGCAAACCGGTAGCACAATCTCTCGAAACCTCTAATTATATAAGAGGCGAGCCCAGTTGGTTAAAGTCTTTATCATCATACAGCTTTAATTTTCCTTCCTCACCTCTACGAATTTCCCCCCTCTGTCGGAGTATATTTTCGCTGAATTTCTTTTTCGAATGGATAGTTGAAAGAAATCAGTGGCTAAAGTTGACTCTGTTTGAGGTGAAGCATACAAACCTTGGTCTGGATCTTTAGTCTCAGTCTCACTTTTGGAACGAATTATTTGGAGGGGTTGCATTAACTCATATGGTCTTTCACAGCTCTCATTCTCACTTTTTCCTTCTGCAGTTTCTGTAATAAAATACATTTGTTTAGTTTTTACCAGGCCCAACGAGCTAAAATAATTAGGAGTCCGATTCTTTAGTACACTTCTTTCTGCAGGTAGGCCCAAATCTTTATAGCCCCATACACTTGGGCCCTGTTTGCTATAAATAAGCCCATTTCCCTCAACATTTGTTGCCCTACTATTATTTCCTTCCAGATTTAAGTAATTTTCATCTCCTACCACGTTGGAAACAAACATTTCATTCATTTTCGTTAACGAGCACTTAGAGGAATTACTAATTAGCACCTAGCCTAAAACCATATCTGCCAAATTCTTATCAACGTGAACCTGTCTTATCCCCTCTGTGCCACCCTCAATGCTTTCCTCAGACAAAATCGACGCTGTACTCTTTTCACTAATCCTCCCTTTACCACGCACTTCCCTAACAACCGGTTGATTTTCACGCGCTCCTTCTTCTTCCTTGCTATTTCGCCATTGAAGATAATCTTCAATAGCCTGCCTAGAATATAGGTTCCTTCTCACTGATACCCCTCTCATCCACACCCCATAACCTTCTATTTCACCTTCTACTACTTTTAATTCTTTACAAGAATCCTTCTCATGCCCCAATCTTCCACATGCATAACAAAAGTTTCCCAATCTCTCATAATGAAAAGGCACCCAGGTATAAAGTTCCACTTCACCTGCTAATTTGAAACCCCTTTTCAAAGGCCGACGAACATCCACCAGAATTTTAACTCTGACGAACCAGTGTATTAACAACTATGTCGCCTCCAATCTTTCTATTTCAATAACCCGACATGCGAGTTCTGCTATTTTCCTGATATTCTCTGGTGATCTTTTCACAACAGGGAGATTATGGATTTGCAACCAAAAAATACAGTAATCAAAACAAACTTTGCTTAGAAGTTTTTCAGTATCCCATTTTTTAGTAACAATCGTATTTCCCATCATCCTCTCTGCGTGCACTGTTTTACTCCTTAGGGGTCTAAATGAAGCTGTTATATTTAGTGATTGCAAGGTCCTTATGTTGATTCTCTCATCTGATCTTGAGCCCCCTGGGATATTGTTGCTGTCGTTGCTGAGATCCGGTTTCTGGCAATTGGGAAAGACTGGAAGTGGATTTTTATTTTGAGAGTTTTCAATCGTGTAGCTCACTGGGTGGCTAAGTCTGTAGCTAGGGGATTTATCCCTCCTAATTAGGTTTCTTCCCCTCTCTAGGGAATTTGTTTCTTTGTTCTCTGTGTAGTTTCTTTGTTTTGCTGCTGTCCAAAAAAAAAGTTTTATTACAAAATATATTTTTAATTTTTAATTATACTATTTTAAAATTTTAGTAAAAAGTTGAAGAAAAAAAATAATAAAGTGAATTTGCAAAATGGATGTGTAAAATATACATTTATTTTATACAAAAGATGATGTAACATATTTTACACAACACTATTATAATATAAAAAATTCATACAATGTGTAAATTTCATATAAATTTTATGTGACATAATTTATACATGCCTATTAAAAATGCCCCGGTAACTTGCGATGCGGAGGAGGAAAAATACGCCACGTAACGTTTATTATTATAATCAGCAGGCAACTCACTTAAGCCGTTGTGTCACGGGGCGTCCTTTGATAGCACAAAGGAGGCCGCGTGAGCGACCGTGCTAACCGATAGCCCGGTCGAGTGTGATCGAATTTAATTAACAATCAACGAACAACATGCAACAACAGTAATTTTTAAGAGAGCGTGAGCACAAATTGAGATTACTTCATTGCAAGAAATGAGATTACATGGAAAGCTGTTACAATTCGAAAGAGAGTAAGAGCTTGAAAACAAAGTGCTAAACAACGTGCACTGGTAGGCAACTCGGGTGTGAGGCAAATAGTCTTATCCCCACATATAACCACTTAATGAAAATACCAAAGTCGTAGCAGTGCACGTTGGGTCTTACAAGTTACAAGAAAACTTATACAAAGGAAATGCAATACAATTACAAAGGAAATTCCTAGATCTAATTACATGGAAACAATATTTACATATGAGAAACCTAAACATAATAAAACTAGATGATGCTGGATCGCCTGTTGGGCCGTGCTGCGCTTGGGCGCAAGCACGGTGCTGATGAAGTGTCGTCGGTGTCGGTCACGAGTGCTGTTGGAAGGCACCCCGTGATATCCTCCCCCACCAGAACTGTTGACGCCCTCGACAACTGGTTGAGGTATGCTGTGATCTGGTCCTGGAAGGCCGATAGGTCTGATGCTCTTTCCCAAGTGTTCTCTTCTGGGTCTCTTCCTGCCCATTTGACAAGGAACTCTTAGTGTTGTTTGCGAGAAGCTGTCACAACTCGATCGGCCAGGATGGCTTCCACTGACTGCTTCCCTTCTGCTCTCTGCTTTAGCCCTGGACGACTAGACTCTCCCCGGGATGGATCGGTTGTGTCAGCAAAGTACGGTTTCAGCATGCTGACATGAAATACTGGGTGAACCTTCAGCCAGCTAGGGGGTTTAATCCGATAAGCCACTTTCCCAATTTTCTTCACAATCCTAAGCGGACCCTCATATTTTTGCAGAAGGCGTGGGTCTCGACCCCTCAAGAACTTCCTATCTTGTGGAAGGAGCTTTACCATTATGAGATCTCCTACTTGGAACTCTAACAGTCGCCTTTTCTGATCTGCATACTTCTTCATTCGATGGGTGGCTTTCTCTAGGTGCGAACGAACCAACTCAATATTCTGCTTCCACTCTTCTGAGAAATTACGGGCTCTAGGAGATTTTGAAACTGGCATCGAGTTGGCGGTGTGAGGAAGGATGGGTTGTTGTCCAGTAACAATTTCGAAGGTGCTCTTGCCTGTCCCGGAGTTTTGCTGGGCATTGAAGCACAGTTGAGCCACGTCCAATAACTTGACCCAATTTCGTTGTGTTGCACTAGCAAAATGGTGCAGATATTCCTCAAGCATTGCGTTGTATCTTTCAGTCTGCCCATCGGACTGAGGGTGGTAACTGGAGCTCATACACAGTTTGGAACCGAGAACCTTGAAAAGTTCCTTCCAAAAACTTTCCGTGAATCGTGAGTCCCTATCACTAACAATGCTCCGAGGAATCCCCCAATACTTAACCACATACTTGAAGAATAGTTGTGCAGTCTCCTCTCCTGACGTGTTCTTTGGAACCGTAATAAAAGTGGCATACTTCGAAAAACGATCGACGACCACAAGGATAGTCGTCAAGTCCCCCACTTTGGGCAGACCTGATATGAAATCGAGCGAAACGCTTTCCCAAGGTCGCTCTGGGATGGGTAGAGGTTCCAGTAACCCTGCAGGCTGTCTCCGCTCGATTTTGTCTTGTTGGCAGATCAGGCAAATCCTAACATAGCTCTCCACATCGTCTTCCATTTGAGGCCAGTAGTACCCTTGCTTGAGAAAGGCCAACGTCCTTTCTTGACCAGGGTGTCCCGCCCATAAGGTATCATGGCATTCTCGAATCAAGGTCCGCCTCAACTCCCCTACTCGAGGAATAAAAACTCGATTTCCCTTTGTCGAGATGAACCCGTTGTCTAACCAAAACTGCCGTGTCTTCCCCTTCTCGATCATTTTCAATAGTTGGGTAGAAACAGGATCTTGCGGTAGCGCATTCTTGATTTTGTTTCGGATTTCGGTAGACACTTGGCTGTCGATTCGAAGAATGGCGTTAAAGAACGCGTTGGACTGTTCGTTGAACTCCACCCTGCGACTCAAAGCATCCGCTACTTTATTGGTCGAACCCGCCTTATACTCCATCCAAAAATTGAATTCAGCTAGTAACTCTTGCCACCTTGCTTGTTTAGAACTCAATTTTGGTTGACTAAGAAAGTGGCTGACCGCAGTGTTATTTGTCTTCACAAGAAATCAAGAACTAAGAAGGTAGTGCCGCCATAACCTCAGACAATGGACAACTGCTAGTAACTCCTTCTCGTGAGCAGAATACCTCCTCTCGGTGTTATTGAGCTTACGACTTTCGTATGCTACCGGGTGGCTCTCCTGCATTAAGACTCATCTGAGGGCAACATCTGATGCATCGGTGTGCACTTCGAACGGTTTGGTCACATCCACTAGAGTAAGAACCGGGTCTTCAAACATAGCCTTCTTTAAAGCATCGAAGGCGGCTTGGCACCCTGTCGGCCAGTTCCAAACTTTTGCCTTCTTTAGTAGTTCGTCTGGGGCAATGCGATACTGGAGTAATCTTTCACGAACTTTCTGTAGTAATTTTCCAGTCCCAGAAAAGAACGGAGTTCCGACACATTGGTGGGTGCTTGCCATTCCTGAATAACCTTGACCTTAATCGGATCCATTTGCACTCTCCCTTGTTCAATGATGTGGCCAAGAAATTTGATACGCTTCTGCGCAAAAGAGCACTTCGACAACTTGATATACAACTCATGTTTTCGAAGTCTCTCAAATACCTTCTTCAGGTGCTCTTCATGTTCTTCCATGTTTTCGCTGTACACAACGATATCATCGAGATAAACAACGACAAAATCATCCAAGTAGTCCCTAAGAACCTGATTCATTAAGGTGCTGAAAGTGGTTGGAGCATTGGTTAGCCCAAATGGCATAACAAGGAATTCATAAGCCCCGTATCTGATGACGCATGTGGTTTTTCCCTTATCTCCTGCTGCAATGCGAACTTGTCAATACCCGGATCTGAGATCGAGCTTAGTGAAAACTTTTGCCCGGCTGAGTTGGTCAAAGCAATCGGCCACAAGAGGGATCGGGTAATTATTCCGAATGGTTACCTTGTTAAGAGTACGGTAGTCGACACACATTCTCAAGGAGCCGTCTTGTTTCTTTTGAAAGAGGACTGGGGCCCCGTACTGCGATTTGACTGGCTGCACTAAACTTGCATCCAATAATTCCTTTAGCTGCTTTTAAATTTCTGCCAGTTCGGGCTGGTACATCCGATAAGCTGCTCGAACTGGAGGCTTAGCACCCGGCACTAGTTCAATCTGGTGGTCCACTTCTCTACGTGGAGATAACTTCTTCGGAAGGTTGTCAGGCATTACATCTCCGAACTCGGTTAACACCCGTCGAATGGATTTCGGCAAGGGTCCTGACGTCTCCTGAATTTCATCCCATTTCAGCGCGGCCACAAAAGTAGGATTGTCATGCTTCAATCCCTTCTTCAGTTGAATTGCAGATAAAAACTTCCCACTACTGGAAGGGGTCATCACCGGGATGACGCAGGGGTTCTTGCCAAGCATCATGAGGCTATTCGTGCTGGGCATGACGCTAGCCTTAGTTTCCCTTAAGAACTCTAACCCCAGGATAACCTTGAAGTCGTCCATTACCACTATTGAGAAGTTGGTTATCCCTTCATAAGGACCCACCTTGACTAACACAGATTTCGCCATTCCAGCGACAGGTTGAGGGGCCGAATTGATGGCCTTCACACAGCCCACTCCTTTCTCCAAAATAAGGCCTAACCGTTCGACTTCAGTACTTGCCAGATAGTTGTGCGTTGCGCCCGTGTCCACCATGGCCTGAATCGGCTTCCCGTTGATTTTGATATCAATATACATTAGACCGTTTCCTTGAGGACTCTTCCCAACACCTGCTCTCCCATTTGGGGTTGGGTCTACCTTCCCTTTCTGTCGATGATCATCCTCTACTGTCACCGCGTTGCAAGAATGCATGAACTGCCTTTGATAAGCACCAAGTAAAGCTCCTTTACACTCTTCGGTTTCTTCCTCAAACTCTGTGTGGTCATTTGGCTGGATACGGAAGGGTTGTCCAGAACCAGATGGTACTTTTGGGAGTATGCCGCCACCTCTAGCAACAAGAGCACTTAAAAGTTGCTTGTCAGGGCAGTTGGCCATGAAATGAGCACCGTAACACAAGTAGCATATTCCGGGGCTGACGGGCTTTTTCCCATTGTTGCCGGTTTGGGAGTTCCCTGTGAACTTGTTCCCATTTTTGTAATTATTTTGCTGGGTAAATGGCCTGGTGGGTGTGTTGCCTCTCCAATCAGGTCTGGCAGGAGAATTCGATTTTCTCTCCCCCGCATTCTTCGTCTGCCCACTTCTTGGGACATTTGTTTTAGGACCGGTGGTGTAATCTTGCAGGCTTTCAGCAGCTGATATGGCTTGAGTTAACGTCTTCACTTGCCTACGATTTAACTCTGTTTTGGCCCACGGTTGTAACCCGATCATGAAGAAGAATAGTCTATCAGCATCATTCATATCGTGGATATCTAGCATGATGATGGTGAACGCATTGACGTACTCCTTGATGCTCCCTGAGTGCTTCGTTTGAAGGAGTTCTTGTCGTGCGTTGTGGGAGGTGTTTTCGGGAAGGAATCGATCACGCAACTCCTTTTTTCAGATCCTCCCAAGTGCTAATCTCGCACTCCCCAGCTTGAACCTCGTTGTACTTGTTCTGCCACCATAATTTGGCATTCCCGGACAAGTACATGGACGCAGAGGATATCTTCTTTTCCTCCTCGTCGACCTTTGTTGCACGGAAATATTGTTCCATGTCAAAAACGAAATTTTCTAATTCCCTAGCATCACGAACACCGGTGAATGCTTTGGGTTCGGGCACTTTTATCTTCGTACGCTCCCCACCCCCAACTGGTGAGTTAGCGACCGCCATCGACAATATCGTCAATTTCTGGGCGAGCTGATCGATTTCAGTTCTCATCTCATCCATCATCATTCCCTGAAGATTTTGGAGGCCTTCCTCTAAATATTGTATGCGGTCGACAAGTGTGGGCGAGCTACCCGATGCATCCCCTGCAGGGATAGTTTTGGTACGTAACTCCAAACTTTGCACACGATCGAGGAGAGAGGGCGTTCCACCCATTTTCTCCAATAGCGAGCCAACATTTCTTTCGAGGGCTTCGATTCTCTGTCCATTGGTTCCCATTGTAACGTAACAGGATACACCAACTGTGTTTCACAAGGCAGCAATCGAAAACAATCCCTCTGATACCAACTGTCACGGGGCGTCCTTTGATGGCACAAAGGAAGCCGCGTGAGCGACCGTGCTAACTGATAGCCCAGTCGAGTGTGATCGAATATAATTAACAATCAACGAACAACATGCAACAACAGTAATTTTTAAGAGAGCGTGAACACAAATTGAGATTACTTCATTGCAAGAAATGAGATTACATGGAAAGCTGTTACAATTCGAAAGAGAGTAAGAGCTTGAAAACAAAGTTCTAAACAACGTGCACTGGTAGGCAACTCGGGTGTGAGGCAGATAGTCTTATCCCCACATATAACCACTTAATGAAAATACCAAAGTTGTAGCAGTGCACGTTGGGTCTTACAAGTTACAAGAAAACTTATACAAAGGAAATGCAATACAATTACAAAGGAAATTCCTAGATCTAATTACATGGAAACAATATTTACATATGAGAAACATAAACATAATAAAACTAGATGACGCTGAATCGCCTGTTGGGCCGTGCTGCGCTCGGGCGCAAGCACGGTGCTGATGAAGTGTCGTCGGTGTCGGTCACGAGTGCTGTTGGAAGGCACCCCGTGACACGTTGGATTGTAGTCAAATTTGGTCGTGGCCCAAAGAGTAGAGTTTACTAGATTTAAAAGGCCCTGGGCCTGTGCCATTGGTTCCTCTCATTTGTGAGAACAAAACTTTGTTACTAGCTTTCTTTCTATTTATTCTAATCATTTTTTAATGTTTTTAAATTTAAATCACATGTATCACTTATACAAACATACGTCTGGCCCAAATTTATTATTATTTTTTAAATAAATTATGTGCTGTCAAAAAGAATAAAATAAAATAAAATGGTCTTTTTTAGCTGCCCTGAATAATAACTATAATTATAGTTATTTTCCCCCCAAAAATTGACATTTCTTTGAGTTATTTCATGCCTTTTAACAGGGTTAGTTTTTCGTTAATTTTATGGCATAAAATGATCGGTTTTTTGTTGGAAGTTAACACAAATTGTAAAATCCCCTATTTTATGAAATTACTTATTTATATTATTATTATTATTATTATTATATATATGTATATATTAGATAAGGAAAGTTAGAGATTTTTTAATGCTATTAATTTTATATGGTTGGTTTATGTACATATTACCTCTTTTGGTGTATTTGTTACCAAAATTATGGTGGGAGTATAATTGTTATTATTATCATTATACTTTTTTTCTTTTATATATAATTCATTTTTTTTTGTTAATTGAATTTGGTGGAATATTCTAGAAATATTTATGTCATCATTTATATTAAGAGAAATTAGGGCCAGATAATGGAGGAAGTATAAAGAAAGAGAGAAAACAAAAAAAGGAGGAGAGGAGAGAAGAGGAAGCTCTGCCGTGACAGCACACAAAAATTAGGGGTATTTTTTTTATAAAGGATAAATTTGTTATTCTCTTTTTAATAAAAAAATAATATTTTTGGAGGATTAATTTTGAGGAAAAAATTATATTTTATTTATTACTTTTGAATTATAAAATATATTCCAGAACTACCCTTATTAAACTCTGTAAGTTTTTATTCCTATAGTTTGTTGTTGACTTCTTTCAAATTTTAAATGCAAATGATAAAATCAAGTTTTAAAATTGAATTTTTGGTGAATCCCTTTGCTAGATTGTAGCTAATTTATTTAAATTATGAGTTTTGAATTTTTTTTTTGAATTAATTTATGTAATTTTAGCTAATTAATTTGTAAAGTATATCTTTAATAAGGGTAGATTATCTAAATTCACATCAAAAAAATAAGAAGCACAAGAGTGCTTGGGACACAGATTCCAAATTGAAACTTATCACAATTAAAAGAAAAATTATCTCCTCTCTAACTCTCACAGAAAAATACCCCAAAAAACATCTCTCTCTCACACAACTGGGCAACAAAATTCCCACCTAAAATATATAATATCTTTCCAGCTACAACCAAAACAAAGCAATGTATCCAACAAATAAATACCCGAGTGCATGCATAGGTAAAAAGAACCATCAACAATCTTATCATTTATCCAAAAAAGATGGTTGCACAATCCAACAAAAAGGGATTCCACATTGCAATGTATCCAACAAAAACAAAATTGCACATATTGCAAATAAGTTCCTTTATGTGCAAAAAATAGGTTCCATAATAGCTCCTTTATGTGCAAGAAATATAACTACAGATTGCACATTCCTCCCTATGTAGAAAAACAATACAATATATATCCAAAAAAAATCTTCTTTTTTGTGCAGAAAAACAAGTACCACATATTTGAACCTAGTATATTAAAAAAAAAACCAATCTAATGTGTGCAAAAAAAAGTAGTAATCCACTAATAAAAGCACTAACACTTAGTCAACCCAAATCTGTGCAAAAGACAAATGCAACCATTGAAGCCGGTTACAAATCAAGCACTCCAGAAGATTGTGTACCAGGTCCATGACTTGAACCTTTAGTACTTGTATTTGCAGCCCTTGGTGCCTTGAATTGATTTTTTTCTTTCCTTACTTAAGAGATTTATTTTTTTATTGATATAAAAATTGTGAGTATTCAAAAATAAGAAGAACTAAATCTAAGCTAGAAAAAAAATAAATTAATAGAAGATGAAACCTAGTTATTATTATTGTTACCAATAAATTATTTTAATTTTAAATGTTCCAAAGGGGTAACTATCATTTCATTCCCCTCAGTAAAAAAGTGCCCCTCTTAATCACCATAATAATTTTTAATAGTTTTGGAGATAGTCATTGAATGCCACTTTATTGGTTTTGGGCAAAAAAAAATTAAAAATTCACCATCACAGTGTCCATGATTATTGGTGGACTCCAGGTTGTGTGGGTGGGGCATTAAATCATCAAAGCAATTTATCATTTTCCTTTAATTATATATGGCTTCAACTCAACCATGGGCAGAAGGTAGTTGTGAGAAAGAGGCGTTAGGGGTATTTTTCTGTGAGAGGTAGAGATGAGAGAATACAATCGGTTTGGATTGGAGAGAAATTTTCTTTTAATTGTGATAAGCTTCAATTTGGAACCTGTGTCCCAAGCATGTGATAGTCATCTATTAAATTGTTTAACGAAAGTTGACAGAAGTTCCAAATTGACACTTTTTTATAGTTGAAGTTCTAATTTGAAAAAAAAAATTGTTTAAGTTCCACATTGAAATAGTGCAATAGTTAAAGTTCCAAATGGGTTAAATACTCAAAAATTTATGATAATATAAACATATCGAAAAAGAAGATTCGTTAATTAAATGTTGTGAAATATATAGCAAAACAACAACATTCAATAATGGGTGAAATTTACATCCATTATGGTAAACCATATGTGACATAATAGCGTCGTGAGACTCATAACTACTAATTGTTGTTACAAATCAAGTAATATGAAACCTAAAAAAAATCATGATCACAAAGTGTAACAGTTTGGTATAATGATTTGACAATAGTTTCAGAAACAAAAGAAAAGAAAAATAAAAACACAATATTCATCAAAGATGGATATTACCTTGCTACCTATACCACTGAATCAATGCATACATCGTTTGTAACTGGAAGGGATCAAAGAATATATATATGTGAATACCCCAATCCACGACTCTCGTGTGAATACTGATTTTCTCATAAAACTGGCATATTGTATTTAATCTTGAGTCATCATGCATATAGAAGACTGATAGGAAAGACTCTAATTTCGGACCCGTTGGGAGTCTACCCCGACCATTGTTGCCTCTTCGCTTACTGCCAACCGTGCGGTTGGCTCCTAGCCACAGCCCCCAACCACACGCCCTAGCCGCACCCCCTGGAGTTGGCTTCTTTTGAAGCATTTTTGGCGGGATTTTCCTTATAAATAGGACCTTTGGGGTCTCATTTGGGAGCATCAACACTCAATAGTATTTTTAATAAGTAGAAACTCTGTCAAAATTATTAGAGAGTCATTTTAGAGAAATTCTGAGAGAGAAAGTTTTAAAGAGAGAATTTCTAGAGAGAGGAAGTCTTAGAAAGAGAAAGTCTAGAGAGAGAAAGGAGCAAACAAGCAGGCTTTTTTCTTCAAGCGCATCAGGTACGTTTGTCTATAACTCTCCTTAATTTCAATGCTGCATTTAAATACTAGTTTTAATACAGAAAATTAGATAACTTGCAAAGAAGTTCACTGCTTTTAAAATAAATCCTTTTTAAACTTTATGAGAAAACTAAAATCCGTTTTGACACGTTTTCAAAACAAAAAAAAATACAAAAATAGTTTCCAAACAAATAAAATTACGAGACTCTGATTTCATTCTACGAATGAATACGTAGGCGCTTGCAAAGCTCGAGTCTAATTTCGAAACACCGTTTTAAATTGAATTTATCTAGAAAGGTCTATTTGAAGACAATTTAAACTACTTGCAAGATATCTAAAATAAGAATTAAATACATGATCCATTAAAAGACCGAAAGGGCGAATTGGGTGCCTAACACCTTCCCAATTCGTAACGTAGTTCCCGAACCCTAGCAAAATATTTTTTCAATCAATCTCTGGTTTCAAACGTATGAAAGATAATTCATTTTCGAATTGTCCTTCATACGATCTTTTGTTTATTTTCTTGTAAAACAAACTGGCGACTCTACAAAACCTGTTTTCATTAAAAGTAAAAAAAAACCGAGAATGAGGATTCCTCTCTCGGGTCGGAGGTCCGGATTCCTATAATATACTGTCTCTTTTGATATAAATATTATGGCATTTGTTGCCTTGCAACATAATACCAAAATTGATATTGGCAATTTTTTTATGGTCCTAGATGATGGGGTAAAATAGTCATTTCACCGTGTGGAGAAACTACAGGAAGACACATGGCTACTTTCGCTGACGAATGAAAATAGAGTTATGAGGCATGGACCTCAAGGTTACGTGTCTAGCTGAACTCGTGAAAATGTTAAAGCGGTGTTTACTCTATATTCGAGGCCATAAGTCTCCAGAGCTCCTTCACCGAGCTAAAGCCAACAGTGTTTAACCACTCTGTCAGAGTGGTTGACAAAGGCATGAAAGACTGCCACTAACTTTGCAGGAGGCACATAACCTCTCTTAACTGCATTTAATGCTCAGGATTAAAAAGATAAACAAGGTCTTTAATTGAGCATACTGCAATGATGGAAGAATAGTTGAAAGCCAACTGCTCTGCACCTGCCAGATGTCTTATTCTTTATCATATACATAAGGAAGTATTTACTTCCTTCAACACCTAAGTTTTTTGCTACAAGACTACATAAAGAATGAAATACAGAAAGAGAGGGTCCAAAAATATATTATAAAGCTCCAATAATAGGGTATTCAAGCTCTAAGAAATTTAGAATTCCTCCAATTGAAGTATTGAGAGATAGGATAGCTAGAGATACAACATTTGTTTATAATTTGAACTTATTCGTTATAATACAAAGCAACCTCGAGCTCCTAATTTTATTCACAAGATGAGGATTAACTCCTATATCCATAAAAGGGCAAACCTCATCTATATATTTTTGACTTGTTCTTTGTCATTTAAATTATTATCCAATTATTTGATTGTGTGGTTAAAAATAAACATGTTCTAGATTTTTACACCAACACTAGATATTATAAGAAATCTTCAAATTAAGAACTTCATTCACCCTCCTCGTCATCATTTTCATTATCTATTTTTAGTACTTTGATTTAACATATTAGTTGATCAAAGATCAACTTAAGGAGGAGTTTATAGAGAGATAAAAAGAGAAAGAGAAATAGCTATATGTTAATATACTTTAAGAGGGTTTTACTTAGAGAAATTTACAACATAAAAGGGTGTTGTAAAAAAATGGTGAAAATTAAAGAAGATGTACCCGTATTGTATAATTTTGGTGTTAGCCAAGAAGAAATTTAAAATCATCAATTGCAACATATATATATTATATATATATATGTATATACATGTGTATATATAAATATATGTAGATAGACAAAAAAAGATGGATTGACCTTTATAGTTGAAACGGTTTTTTCTAACCTTAACACTATTTTCTTTGCTAGCATCACATATATATTTCCATTTTCACGAGGATTGAACTATGTATAAAAAAGGTCTTTGGGATATAAATTTTTTAAGTTTTATAAAGAGCAAGAAAGATTATGTTTAGAGTTTGAAAATTAGAAGCCCAATTTCAATTAGTTTAAAATCATAAAAATATATGCAGTGATGTACTAAAGCTATTTGCCAACGTGCAATTCAGCACAAGTTGGATAATAAGGATATGTTTTACAATGGAAAATAATAAGAATAAGAATATATATATATATATATACACCATTTCTCTCCATATAATAATATGTCTGACAAAACCGAAATTAAAATACATATATTTGTTATGTTTATATTTTTAGTTGGCATGATTCCGATACCAAAAGCACTTTTACCGTTGTAATTGGTTGAGTCGAATTGAAGATTTGAAGATGCGAAAATTAACGGAAGCTTGCCAAGCTTACCGGATGCACTGTAAGAAAATTTTCGACTTAGGGTAAGTTAATTATTTAGTTTGATTCAAAATATAGGTGGTGGTTGAGTGTTAAAAGTTAAATTAAAAATCTTTTAAGTCAAATATATTTTTAAGTATTTTTATCAAGTTTTACCAAAACCCGAGAATTTTAATTATTTTTACAAAGTTTTGCCGAAATTCGAGAAAGCCCGTGGACACAAATTAATAAGAAAAATTGTTTTTTTATGCCTAATATATTCTATAAAGTTATTTATAAAATTTAAGTTGAATTGAAATCTAAACGAATTTAATATAGTGAAATAAAAGAAAAAAATATATAATAAAAATATATAATTTAATATATATATGTTATGTTTCTAGAACAGACCAATTATTACGGATTGGTCATTTTATGACGCCTTTTCGTTATAAAAATATTTGGAGAGAATTTTTTATGATATAAAAACGTCATAAAAAGATATGTTCGTGCGTACTGATCCGCACCTGATCTGATGGTATATACATATAAGAAGTAAAAAGGTAACTTTGAAAAAGTCAAACCTTCTCTTTTAAAAGCATCCACGGCCATTAACCATTAATGCGCCTAGCCCACTCAAAAGCAAGCCACGTGTGTGTTGTTTAAAAAGGGAGATAAGTGTTCGTACTTTGGGTTTAAAGTATCGGCCGAAACCGATCTGAGATGGTCGATACTGAGTTAGAATAGGGGGTGCCGAACCACTATTATGATCCGATACATGGTTCAAAGTATCGCCCGAAACCGATTCGAGATGGCCTATACCGAGTTAAAATAGGGGGTGCCGAACCGCTATTATGACCCGATACGATTAAAATCGCGATATTTCGAAATATCATCGAATATGTTACCGAAATCACGCCGAGTTGCCGATATTTCAGTGATATTGAATAATTGAATAAAGTGACTAAAGTTTGAAAAAAGAAAAAAAAGGTTACTCCATGTTTGAAAAAAAAATGCTGATATTGTTCCAAAATAATTTGTTAATCTTTATTTAATTAAATTGATAACTATTAAAAAAATGTTAATTTGTTCAATTGTTCCAAAGTAATCTATTAATTTTTATTTAATTAAATAGGCTTAATGACCTTAATCCTAAAAAAGAAAAGATGATAAAAAGGAAGAAAAGAAACAAGAAAAATAAACGAAAAAGAAAAAAAATAAAACAAAGAAGAAAGAAAAGAAAAAAAGCAAAAGAATCCTAAGTCAAACATGATATCTTTTTAAATTATTTAAATTATCTTTTTAAATTAAACATAATATTATTAGCATATGCAATGTGATAATAGTAATACTAATATATATTTTTTTACTTATACTTATTTTTATGTAACTGAGTGGTGGTATAACTATGGTGAATCGGCTCCTAACCTTAGGCGCATTGCCATAAGAATCCTAAGTCAAACATGTTCATCTTCTTGTTGTGAAATAAATTGGAGCACGTGGTCAATAATCCATGCAAAACTTCGTAATCGATTAACAATGACAAAGTTGCATAAACTAGTGTATGCGCACTATAATATGCGCCTTAAAATTAAAAATTTGATGTACATGAGTGATGCAGACGATTATTATAACCCAGTCGACCTAAAAAATATATTTGATGATGGTGATATATTGGATGAGTGGGTAAGGGAGAATGAGGTAGGGTTTTAGAATATGATGATTTAGCATGGTTGGATGAGGGTATTGAAAAGAACGAAGAAAAGATGGAGGGTGGTCTCCGTCGTAAGCAACATAAAAAACTTACCGTTTTCTCAAGTGAATGACGATGATGACGACGGAGGGGATGATGATGATAATGCTAATAATGATAGTGGAGGTGGGCTAGGTAGTGGTGCTATACGAGGTACTAATGGTGGTAGTAGAGGTGGTGCTTACAATCCTGATACTGATAACCAACATGATGGTGGTATGTCATGGCGTGGAGATGATAATTATTATGCCACACAAGACAAAGATCACGGATATCGACCTGGAATAAGTGAGCAGCGTAGGCATCTAGCAGATTTAACTAGGTTCCCTAGTTATGATGAGTATTCTAGTGGCTATGATCCTCATTCACAAAGCTATCGTCGCATCGAATGATCAACTACATAACTTGAACTTAGGCCAACACTATTACGGTGGACATGGATACGACTATGATTATGATAGTCGTAGACATATCATATCCAGAGGTGGAATATCTAGTTATGGTTTTGGCATTGCTTATGGAGGTTCTGCACAAGATTATGCTAGTAGTGGGGGATCAAATAATACTATTACTGCTCGTGGTGGTTATTATGGAAGTGGTCGTGGAACGTATCATGATGGATCTTCAAGTAGCAACGATTATCGGGGATTTGGGTATTATCATCATGATGGTCAACTAAATTTTTCTGATTATGGATCATCTAGCCATTCATCTCATCCTTTATCCCACAAGTGCTAATTCACAACCTCCTTTATATCCTCATTCCTCATCACTAGAGTTCTTGAGTAATGATGATAATTATAATTTATATCATTATTCTAGGCCTAATTGAACTTATATTTAAGATATTTGTACTTTATAAGATTGTATTGTTATATATTATTGAATTATGATGTAATATTATATTATCAAGTACGACAGATGATGGTATTTTGATGTAAGATATGTAATTTGTATTAGATAATGTTATTATGCTTATCTAATTGATCCATCTTATTAATCTTATACTTTAAAAAAATTTATATTTTTTTGTAATTTTTTGGGCTTTTTAAATAATAAATCGGTCCATATTGCCGAAATCGAAACCGATACCGATATCCGAGTTGAAAATTGAGTGTCCGAGTTGCGCACCGAAACCGCAACTTTGAACCATGATCCGATATGATTAAAATCGCGGTATTTCGAAATATCAACGATATTTTACCGAAATCACACCGAGTCGCCGATATTTCACTCCGTATTGAATAATTGAATAAAGTGACTAAAGTTTAAAAAAAAAAGTTATTCCATGTTAGACTTTAGAGACTTGAATTGTAAATTGGTATTTATTGAAAAAAAATGTTGATTTATTCCAAAATAATTTGTTAATCTTTGTTTAATTAAATTAGTAACTATTAAAAAAATATTGATTTGTTCAATTGTTCCAAAGTAATTTATTAATCATTGCTTAATTAAATTGGTTTTAATCCTTAAAAAAGAGCAGATTAGAAGAAGGAAAAAAATAAAAAAAAAATAAGCAAGAAAAAAAATAAAGCAAAAGAAGCGTAGGCATCCAGCAGATCTAACTAAGTTCCTTAGTTATGATTAGTATTCTAGTGACTATGATCCTCATTCACAAAGCTATCGGCGCATTGATAATCAATTTCAGAGCTTAAACTTAAGCAACATTATTACGGTGGATATGAATATGACAATGATTATGATAGTCGTAGATATATCATTTCTGGAGACATAATATCTAGTTATGGTTTTGGCACTGGCTATGGAGGTTTTGCACAAATTTATGCTAGTAGTGAGGGATCAAATAATAGTATTGCTGCTTGCGGTGGTTATTATGGAAGTGGTCATGAAACGTATCATGATGGATCTTTAAGTAGCAGCGATTATCGGGGATTTGAATACTATCATCACCATGGTCAATCAAATTTTCTTGGTTATGGGTCATTTAGTCATTCTTCTCATCCTTAACCCACAAGTGCCAATTCCCAACTTCCTTTATATCCTATCACTGAAGTCCTTGAGTAATGATGATAATTATAATCTATATCATTATTCTAGGCCTAACTGAACTTATATTTAAGATATTTGTACTTTATAAGATTGTATTATTATATATTTATTGAATTATGATGTAATATTTTATTACCAAGTGCGACAGATGATTGTATTTTGATGTAAGATATATAATTTGTACTAGATAATGTTATTATGCTTATCTAATTGATCCATCTTATTAATCTCATACTTTAGAATTTTTTCATATTTTTTTTGTAATTTTTTGAGCCTTTTAAATAATAAATCGATCCATATCGCCGAAATCGAAATCGATATCCGATATCCGAATTGAAAATTGAGTGCCCGAGTTGACCTCCGAAACCGCGACTTTGAACCATAGTACACCCATTAACAATGTTTACCGCTTCGACAATATTTTTGTTTATCAGGCTTGAATTTTACTTTTTTGTATTGGTATACATATATATATTTTGCATCGATCTAACGTGTATTTTTCCAAGCACATATTTTTAACGCAATTTTTTTTAATATTTTTAATTTATTTCAAAAAGAATTTTAACTAAATACTTTTTTATAAATATAAGACATTATTTAGGGTTAAAAATATATTATTCTAAAGAGAATTTTAAATTAAAAAATATCAATATGTTATAATCAATTTTTTAGAGTTTTAAAACACCACATAGATTTTATTTACATGCCATAAGAGATCTTATTATTCTTTTAATTTAAGAATTAAGGTTTCAAGCGTTCACAGTCCTTTTAGAGTGTCTTTGGTTACGATTGGAGACGGGGTGAGCAAAGTCACTAACGTGTGATAAGGGAGATCGCAGATAAGGGGTGAAAGATTGTGATTAAGTGCATAGAAGGAGGCAAGGGGTAAGCCAGAAAAAGCGAGAAGCACTACGTGAAATTAGTTGTGATTGGATTCTATGTTCAAGAGATTGACGGGACAATTGCGTAAATTATGGGAAAGCAATTTTTATAAGTCATCAGTTTATAATTCTATTTTGATCATAGTGAAGCATTGTCGGTTAGTTCTAATAATTAGTCTTACGCAAGTAGGGATACCTTGTTACTTTCTTGTGCTGTGGATTGTTTTTGTATGATTTCTTAATTGATATAATTGTTAGAAAATACAACACATGTTTCAACAGTAAAATTAATTAGACCTATGGTTTTAATTTCGCTTATCAAATTTTAAATTATTTTTAATAAAAATCCAAAAATCAACCTAGGCAATACGATTCCTAAGTATTTTCTACAATATTATTACTCTGGATGTGAACAATGACAAGATATAATATGTTTGAAAAAGTTATATATATTCTAAAATAGTTATCAAACCGTATATTGTTGAAACAATATAATTTGATATGTTTGTCAGAAAATTGAAAAAAAATATAACTAAATATGTCCGACATAAAATTGGAAAAACATAACTTACTATGTTTGATAATAAATTGAAAATATGACTCTTAATATGTTTAACTTTAATATATCTACTTGTTATTATAGGAGAATTGTGTCTCAAACGTATTTGCAACTTCAGTCTTATATAAGGGTGTAAACCGATGGGATACAACATATATACCACACTATCTATAATCCTTGTCATTGTTGAAATATGCTATCCAAATCCTTATTAATATCCTTTCAGATAGTAGGCTCAACTATTCTTATCCTTATCCTACCGTATTCATTGGATTCGGATAATTACCATATCCATTTTTCTATATAACTATAAATATATTGTTGAATAATAAAATTCTACCTTCGCCCTCACTCTTGTACAAGGGAAAAGGTCAAAAATGTCAATTTCAAATCGTTGGTCATTTTTACATAAAATTCTCGGTTGTTCAAGAGATTGACTATCTCTCTCTTTATTTATGCAATATTTTTATTTAAGTTGAAGAGTGAGTATTGATTTCTGCTCTCCTTTTTGGAGCGGAGATTCCACATGCAATGCCAGTGATATGGAGAATATGGTTAGGCACTAGGTAGATATGCGATCAGATTGCCAGCACGTCTTTTCTAAATAACTATGCTATGTTTTTCCCTTTTTATTGTACTTCTGCTCCTATATTTTATTAGTGCAAAAATTTAAAGTAATCTTAAAAATATATTTAACTATTTGATTTATTAATTAAGATGAAATCTTTTACAAGCTATAACGCAAGAAGTAAAACGAAATATTTCAAAACTTGTTAAAATAAATAGTTGGATTTTTTAGTAAATCTTGACTTGAAATAACTCAATAATATTCATATTATATTGTAAGATAACCACTATATAAATGCAAATAATAAATACAAATTAAAAATTATTACTATTTAAATTGGGGGTGTTATTTACACCCCCTATATTTGTCACTAATACCCCTTTCATTTTTTTTAACTAAAAATATATCTCAACACCCTTTTTTTGTCACAAACATCCCTTCACTTAACCTTCATTTAACTAATTTACCTAATTGTTATAAACATTAACTTATCCATTTATCCAATTGTTAATAAACTAATATAACATTAACTTAAATAATCAAACTCATCTATCCCATTTCCCCCCTTTATCATTACATACCGCTTGCATCAAGTAAAGAGAGAGAGAGATGTTATCATTTGAGCTCTTAAGATTAAGAAATCACAACCAAATCGAAGTACAAACATGATTGGTGGGTAGTTTGAAGCTTGGATTATAATAAAGAAGACGCATTGTATTTGAGATGGTGGGGAAAAAGAAGATCAAGAGAAATTTAGTGGTGATATTCCACTCCGAGATAAAGCCACAGAAGTATTGTAGTTGTTATTATTGGTATATTAATATGTATATAATCTTTCATTCATCATTCTACATCATTCAAATTAAAACAAACATGTAATCCCTAAAATAAAGTACAAAACGGGTTATGTCCAGGCTTTACTCAGTTTATATAAAGATAATAAGTTAGCTAGAACTCTTTCTAAATAAAATGAGTGTGTACAAACACACTCACCCCATGTGGGACGAGCTTGTGTGATTGCAATTACCTCTCATTAAGCGAGCCTTATTTAGAAAACAATTTAATACATTCAGCACTCCATTGCTTTACGTTAGGTGAGTACTTAACAACACACCTACCCCATGTGGGACGAATGTGTGTGTGAATGCACTCACATCCTCTCATTAGGCAAGTCTAATTTGAAAAACACTCCAGCACACCAAGCACTCCGTTACTTTATGTTAGGCAAGTGTTTAACAGCACACTCACCCCATGTGAGACGAGTCTGTATAAATGCACTTACTTCTCATTAGGCGAGCCTAATTTTAGAAAACACTCCACGTTGAGGACGAAGTCGGAGCCGGTGGATGTACAGTGAGGTCCGACGAAGGTGAAAGTGAGAGACGTGAGAGAGGGGTCTGGTTTGATGTCTTATTCTTTCAATTTTAATTAGAGTTGGTTTTAATTAATCTATTAAGTTTTAATTGGGAGGGGAGTTAATGATTAAATATTGACCTTAGGGCGATGTTTGTGACGAGGGGGTGTAAACAACACCCACTTTAAATTTAATATGGTCTAGCCTTTCATTCTAAATATCATGTATATATGTTGTAAATGCAATTTATGTCATTCTTTTTCTTTTTACTATTTTATAATCCTTTTTTTTGTTTAGTCTAAAAGACTTTGGTAAATTGGGACAGCTTATGAACACCGAACTAAACTTTTTTGATTTTTTTAAAGGTGAAAGAATACAAATGTATATATATAACATATACTAAATTATAATTGATACGGATATCTAGTAAAACGAATATCGACAAATATGGATTATTTAGGTCGAATACTATAATTATTCATATCCTTATCCATTTATTCGGATATTTAAAAACACTATCCAAATCCTCTTTTTCGAATATCCATTCGGATAAGTATCCATAAGATTCGAATTCAAATATAGATCAAATTCAAATTTTTGAATATCTATTTACATCCCTAATCTCATAGTATGTTTGGTTAGTTTGACATGTTTTCTTTTTTTGATTTTTTTTTGAATAATTTTTACGTTATCTTATTGTAATATGTGTTTGAATTTATTTTTATTGATTTAATTTTGAATTTAATTGTATATTTATTATCTTGTATTTATCTTTAAGATGTGTAGTATTATAATTCAACTTAATAAATTAAAATAGTAAAATAATTAACATGTTGTGCTTGATTAAAAAGCTGATCCTTTAATAAAAAAATTGTCATGTAAAAATGATGTCCTTTATTCTAAAACAAGCACATAAATGTCCTTTATAATTATTTTAGAAAAAAAAATTATCGTGGGAGGTGATATAGGATTTTGTTATAAAAGAGAAAGAAAACAAATAAATAGAAGTGCAATCCACGCTTTTTTTTCTTGTTTTCAGGTATGAGAAAAATATCTTATTAAGTTTCTGCTTAGTTTTATATCATTCCAAATTATATTTGTATGAATCTGTGTTTGATGTATATATATGGTCTTGATATCTTGCTATAAATATGATATTTTGATTTGTTTTTTGTTTGTCTCTTATAGATTATTGTTATCCTTGTGTGCACGTTATAAATAAATTTGAATAGAGCTTATGTATTATCGAAGAATTTATTGAGCTGTATTGTTCACCCCCACCCGACTTTGTTTTGCATATATATTATCAATCTTAAGCATTAGAGTTGTGGGATTTATAGCGATTTTATTTATTTTCAAAGATTTGTGTACATTACTCATAATTATTATTTGATTACGGATAATGGGATGTATAGATTCTTTGGCTAATATATATTTAAAAATCTTATGTATTTCTCCTTTGTCATAAATAAAATTTTATTATTTTTTTTAAAATTTATTTAATCGTGACCTGAAAATCGAGTCGTGACACAAATTAGGGGTGTCCATCCGATCCGATCCGATCCGGTCATTTTAAACCATCCGATCTGATCCGATGTCGGTTTTAGGTTTTGGCATCCAATCCAATCCAATACACTTTATAAATCCAATCCAATCCAATCCAATTAAATGTTGGATTGGATCGGTTTTGATCCGATCCGATTAGAAGTTTAAAATAAGATATATTAAATTCTTGAAATGTTTAATGTTGATGTAAAATAAGACGAAAACTACTTGTAAATTAAATAAAATTCATTACAAATAAAGTTCAAGTGTTCAACCAAATAGCTTCAAGTTAAAATGCCTACTATCTAACCAAAAATACATAATTATACCAAGTGACGAACCATACATGATTAAGCTAAATATTAAATAACAAACTAAGATTAAATAATTTCAAAGTGATCCATTGTATATATTAAATTATGCCACCAATGAGGGAGAGACATGTGGCAATTTTAATAATGGATTGGATTGGATTGGATCGGTTCCTAGAACACAACAAACCGGAACCGATCCAATTTTTTTCGGTTTTCAAATTTTGCATCCGATCCAATCCAATCATCCATAAAATCCAAGAAAAATGGATTGGATTGGATTGGATTGGATCGGTTCCTCGGTTTGGATTGGATTCTGGACACCCCTAACGCAAATTATGCTTATTATCTACGGAGTAACTCAACTTATAATCCTAACCTCAAAGAAAAAGTTTCTCAACTTCTTTATTTTAAACGTAATCCTAATTTTATTTATTATTTCTAAATACAAAATTCAACAATTTTCTTTCTCTAAATACAAAATATTTAATTGATTCAGTCATACTGACATTTATATCTTTCATTTTTTACTATATCTTTCTCCCCCTCTCTATTTTTATATATATATATGTATGTATATACACATACTTAGCTAATTTTTGTATACATAAATACCTAAATTTAGTTTCCCTCCTTATACACATACCCATATTTTAACTAATGAAAATGATAACAGGGCACATGTTAAAGCTACTATAAATGAAAATAATAAAATCTTGAATGAGAAGTTGTACCATATTTAATGCATATTGAGAGTTAATTATTTTCAAAAATGAGTACTTAACTGTGCCCTTAAGGCACACGTTAACATAACCCTTTAATTAAAGAATACACCAAAGAATTTGGAGATCTCTGTTGACCAAGAATGTCTTAATCTTAATCTTATTTTGATAATAACAATAAATTAATCACGTGTAGTTTAACATGTTTCTTAAAAAAAGTTTATAATTCACTAACTTGAATATTCAAGAAAAGTATGGATTTTACAAATGAAGCATGCCACATTACAAGGATCATTAAAACTCTATCCAATTAAGTCAATAGAACATTGGACAAGACAAGAAGATTGATCTCTCAATTTCTCTATCAATTTCATACAATTCAATCAAGAACGTCACATACGTTAACAATGCAATTCATGAAGAACAAAGATCAAAGAAATATATGAAAAACTTTAAGGCAAATGATTCAAGTGAAGATTAAATTGAAGAAACAAAATAAAACATTTAAAAACTCGTTAATTCGATAATTGAGTGAGTGCTTATGATTTATATAAAGTTTCTTTATTGATCAATACCTATAGCTCAAACATGTTCATGCATCATTCATAGATTGAATTCAACAAAAAAGTTTGAAATGAATTTCCTTTGAAAACAATATTTTCGTAAACCGATTTTTGTAATAAATTCATAACTAATTCATACAGTTGTTTTATTGATCAAAACCAATTCCAACATGCTTAAAATCATCTTTAGAACACTATATAAGTTTTGGGAAGATTTGTGTTTTGGCTTTTTAAAAGAAGACAGAAGTAATTAGTAGACTACACACTTTTTGTGTGAGTAGACTGCACCATGTAGTCAACTACATGGTCACCAGGTAAATTAACTACATTGCCAAAAACTAGCCGTTGAAAATTTGTTAAATGCCATGTTTTGACCCACAACTCTACAAAATAGCCTCAAACGGCCATAGTTTTTGAAGGGTTATTTATTGGAGGTCTTGGAGACATTTTAATATGCTTGGATCATCATACAAACTAATTATTCATCTATTTACAATATTCAAGAATTCAAACATTTGCATTGATCATATCATTCATTTTTGAGCTAAAATTATTGATAAATCTTGATAACTGAGTGTGAGCTTCATTTGTTTCTTGTAAACACTTTAGTGTATCAGCAAACAACTTTTATTGTCCATTTATGAAAGGATTTCTCATAATTTAGCAAGAAAATTTTCTTGCATTGAGTGTAATGAGAAAAATCACATTTGTTTGAGTATTGTGAGAAAAAGATCACTTGTTGAGTGTAGTGAGAAAGATTACACTTGTAATGAGATTTGATTTTTACCAGTAAGAAAATTATTTAATGGAACTTCTTTAGGGAATTACTCGGGCGCGGACGTATGGTTTAAACAACCGAACCAAGTGAACAAAACGTCTTGGTTTCTTATGGTTCTATCTTTCTAAAACTCAAGTTCTTTACTTATCTTTGTTACTTGATTTTGAGTTTATATTACTTGACATATTTTCTTGACATATAGTTAAATATTTATTGCTTAAGTATTTTTCAAAATAACTTAAATTCCACATTTATTTCCTTAAACCCCTATTCCCCCTTCTAAGGTTATTTTTGACCAACAATCTCGATTTATATATTCGCATACACAAATTTCAAGGAGGAGTTTGCTGGAGTCGAGATCGATGGTGAGGATTTCAGAGGCTCTGAAAGTTGGGTAAAGAATTTATGTTTAGTGATAGATATATAAAATTAGGATTATGGTTCTTGAAGAATTAGATGAAAGTTGAAGATAAAGGTAAAAGTGTTAGACTGCAAAATTTTTGGACGAGTATACATAAAGAGAGTTTGAAGTTTGTGTAAGTGTATATACATATATGTGTATGTATAAATGTAGGTGTGTGTATACGTAGAGAGAAAAATGATTACGCATATATACATATTTAAATCTGGGTTTGTATATGGATGGAGAAATAAAATGAAAACGTTGTTGACATTATACACCATTGCTTTGAATTATCTATAGAATATATTAAATGCATGATTGACTAATTTTTTTGGATAATTGTATATACACCATTGCCTAATATTTTGAATTATCTATACAATATATTAGATATTAGTACGTCTTTTTGAAGTTATAGAGCATTACCTATTTTGTGTTTGGTTTGTAAGTTTTTTTTTTTTTGGATTTGTGATGGAGATGAAGCAATTGAGTATTTTGCATTTATAAAGAGAAAGTTGTGTTTAGAGAGAATAAATGAAATTAGGATTAGAGTTACAATAAAAAAGTTAAGAAGCTTTTCTTTTAAGTTTAGGGTTATAAATTTGAGTTTTCCCATAGATAATAGGTATGATTTGAGTTACCCTCAAGGGCAAATTGGTCATTTTGCGCCAAAAATTTAACGGAATAGTAACCCCCTTTAAATGACGGTGGGATAAATAAAAAGATTATCAAACTAGGAGTAACTAATTGTGGCCATTATTATTCGGGGGTAACTCGGAAAGATTCCATAAAAAGAAAATTAAATACGACTATCGGATAAGAGAAAGCATGAAGGGTGCAAATCTGGTATAAGATAACAAGATAACAAGATAACAAGAATCGTACCTTGTATAACTTTTTAACTTGACAGGTAAGTGCACTTCTCTTATTATTAAAAAGTTATGAGTTCGAAAATTAAAGAGACAGCGAAATTTAATTAATTGAGTATTTTCAGTCATATTCACATATATTACAATTTAAGGATAATTTACAAATATATTAGTACACGAATATATATATGGTGATATAAAAGTGTAATTGTTATCACCCGTTTTATAAATATCTGCTTAACATAACAGACCAATTTTTTATTTGAATTGCTGCAATCGATGGATGATCAGATTCGTTGATTCTAATATTAAATACCATTAGTTTTTAGTGTAATGTTTCTGTAACATCTTGGATTTCTTTTTGTTAAAGATTTAAAAGATTTTGTTTGTCCCTTGCCTAAATAATTAATTTTTGGCGTAGTTAAACGGTTGGACCAACATTGCATGCTTCGTCGCACGTAAACGTTGTCCATGATAGCGATCGGAGGTATTGAGTTTGGGTTTAGTCCAAAAAAGGAAGGGCTAGTGGTGGAGAGAGAAGGGTAGTGGAGATACCGGAGATGACGAATATGGTAGTTGAAGGATTGTTTAACATAAATGCATGTATTTGGAATTGATGACATGAGTACGTACGTGGCACATAATCAACTTCGATCTCTTTATTGACTAATGGAATTTTTTAACAGTGTGCAAAATCAAAAGCTTAAATAATTGAATGGATCATATAATTTAGTGACCAATTTAAAACTATATCAATAATTGAATGGCCTACTCTTACAAAAGCAAATCACGAGCTCTTAAACTCAAAACTAGCTCGATCTTGATCTCTAATTACCAACAATTAAACCCATTTGTAATACTCCGCCCTAGCTGCCTTTACAAAACCAAATCACACCCACCCAGATCTCTTCTCTAGACAACAAAACTAAATTTCATATGAGTAATAATAGAAAGTTGCCGATAGAGGATTCCAATATGAGATAATCAAGTTGAGGATGGGATTGAGTACGTCAACGAGCCCTAACCCTTGGTTCAAATGTTAATCATATCCACCAACAAAAAAGTGTCCTAATTTTTTAAGAACATTTAAAAGAGACGAAAACTAAGCCAACTTTTAACCCCCGAAGGAAACCAAGCTTCCCCTGAAATAACTTTGATTCAAATATGTACACGTAATTTTGTATATATATATATACATATTTTCTTTGGGATATAAGTGACTAATTTATCAGTAAGGCTACTCCCAATTTTGAGTAGGGATGACAACGGATCAGGTTCGGGTTTATAATTTCCATTCCCAACTCCGTTACCAAAAACCATTCCTATCCCCGCCTTCATCCCCAATTCCCCGAATCGGGTAATCCCCATCTCCGTAGGGTATCAGGTCCCTGTGGGGATGCCCTAACAATTTTTTATTTTTTTTATAAAAAAACAAATAAATAAGAAGAAAAGTGAAGTTAGAAATAATATAATGTTATATATAACATATGTACATATATAAATAAAATTATATATATACACAATGTACAATGAAATTTTATATACATATATATTTTATCTAGATATATATATATAAGCACAAAGTAAAAAAAAATCACAAAATTAAGTATATCGGGGCGGAAACTCTCATACCTAAATCCGACCCGAACCCGACTATTTTTTAAAATCCCCAAGATGAATCCGAACCTGTCTCTGATTATTTGTTCTCATACCTGCCCCCATCGGGTTGGAGACCCGCAGGTACCCGAACCTGTGGATATTTTTGCAATCCCTATTTTTGAGAGATAATTATGACAATAATTTTGTTGAAAATATGTATACGTAATTTGAAAGGGATGTAGTTGGGAGTTACAAGGGATCTGAACGTTAGGTGTGGTGGGCTTGAATGCAAGAGGATGATGAACTGACAAATTAATTCAAGTACGCAGGCTCTCTTCCTCAGCTCAATCATGTATATATATATATATATATTGGCATTTCCTCCTGGCCCAAGCAATGGACCGGCCCCGGCAATTGCATTTTGAATTATATATATTTGTATTTGTATTGTCAAGTCCTGCATGCAGCGGGCTTCTTGCATTTAGCGAGATTGTTTTGTACGTTTTAAGGCACTCCCTGCAATCCAATTTTTGATTAAATGATATATATACAACCTGCAGTAGTACAACGTAATTAACAACACTGAGCCCCGGCCCTCCACAACAAAAATAAATTTTTTTTTGTAACTAGCCTTGGTACGAGTACAAGTACGAGCACGTTAACTTAATGCTGTATCTTAATGCTGTATGTGTTCAAAGAACGAAGGTTTTTAGTTTAATTTGACTCCGATCCATCTGCTCAAGATACAACTGTGAAGTGATTTGCATGCTAATTATATTATATTGGTAATTCCTAGCTATTATTCAAGCCAATGAATATAAATTTACAAAATTGAAATTGGAAAAAGAGACGTAAGTACATGTAATTCTAACCTATATATTCTTAAGCAAAAAGCAATATTCTTAGCTTAGTTAATTAATTAGGTCATCTGCCAAACGGTTAATTTGGATTTCTTCACCTACCTATTCCCTATAAGACCTCCTCATATTATCCACTTAATTACTTAGTCTCATACTAAAATAAAACAAATTTAAATTTTTATGTAAAAAGTGAATAATCATTATTAATTGCAAATTAACAAGAAGAAAGTTATTATATTTTAAAAAAAAAGTATAATGTATCGATTGAAAAATCGGTGTAAATACAATGTACTAAAATGTAGTTAATACTAAAATAAAACGAATTTAAAATTTTATGTAAAAGTGAATAATCATTCCTCAACATCAATATTAGCTCTATTATTAATATTTTATAATCTACCAAGAATGTGATAATTTTCAAGCATATATAGCATATTAACACAATTTAAGTAATTTTGAATTTGGATAGTAAAGAAAAATAACATTTTGGACTTCCTTGTTGTCTTTTGTTCCACTATGCAAAATAATATATTTTTTTGTTCAAACACTATGTTATGTTTGATGTACAGAATAATAAGAGGATATGATATGATAAAATTATAATATTCTATGTTTAGTGTTGAACAGGGTAATGTATATTATTTATTCTATAAAGTCTCTTATTCCAACAAAAAAGTGGTAATATTTAACCTTTTTCGAATAAGATTAAATAATCTTATCCAACTTTCATATCCGATGCATAGAACGGACCCTAAAAATATTTGGGCAAAGTAGTAGTTCTGGAATGAGTCCTATAACCTCAACCAACCAAGCTATACTCAGTTAAATCACATATTGATTTTCATAAACTTTGGAATTTATAGTAAGGATAGCACTTCACGTCACATGAGTACTCTAACACTTCAAAACATATATTCAATAGATAAAAATATCCATACCCTTTGCTGATAGCTACCTATATGGCTAAACCAATCTTCTTATTTTATCATAGCATAATACTAAATTAAACAAATTATATTATCTATATTATAAAACACCATTTTTGACTAAAACATTCTCCAAAAAATATAAGATTTTAATGGTTAAAAATACATATGTTATGGTGTGTGTTAGTTCTATACTATTGAATGTGTTTTATAAACATATCAAAATGTCACATCAAAGTTAAAAACTCACACTAGAATATACACATAATAAATTCTCACACACACAAATAATTTTGTCTATATGAAAAATGGTATAACTTAAAATAAAAATTCAAAATTTAATATTTAATATTTAAAATTTACTAATCAAGATCAATTAAACGACATTAATCATGACTATAGAATTATGTAAAAAAATAAATCAAGAAAAAATATTAAGTAATATTTAAGAACGTAACTTTATGTGTTCGTACATTATAGGTCATTTTAATATATCTTTTTAGGAGTATTCACGGTGCATCAGTCAAATTTTTGGACTATTTTCAAATTATACTGACAGGCGTTGTTGGATTATTTTCATTTTTTAAAAAATTATTTTGCCGAGATCAAAATATAATTAAAAGATTCTTTAAAAAATTTAAAACAAGTTGGTCAAATTCGGTCTACTTTTAATTTTTTTTAGCACAAAGATATGTTGAACCTATGTTTTAGTTGTTCAAAATATTAGATTAAACTAGACAATGAGCTCTAGATAAACTGATTAACGTTTATCAATTTAAATTCGTCACATTTTTTTTATCCTATTATTAAATTTTTTTTATTTTATCTTGCTGAATATCACATATATATAACATTATACTTATAAAATTATACATTATTGCAATGATAAATAAAATTATTAATACCATCTTTAATAAAAAATAATAATAAAAAAACATTATAATTGATTGGGCAACCGAAAGTCTTTCTTCCCCGGCCTAAAATACGCTGTCCATCTTAAGCAGCACTCCTTTATTTATTTATTTCTCTCTCCCTCTTTAGCCTCCCCCACTCACTCACTCACTCACTCACTCTCTCCCCTAGTCCTTCAACCTATCTATCTGTCTGTATATCTATCGTGCGCATAATCTATCTACTCAACGAAGAGTCCCCTTTTCTCCTTGAAGAGCGCTTCATTCTATTTTAGTCTTCCACATCTAATCTAACAGATCTTCTAAAGGAGGCGCAACACAGGTACACAAAAATTCGACAAACCCCTATCCTCATCTTGTGTTTACTTGCTTTAATTCGGATCTTGTCGCTATTTAAGTATGTATCATCCATCCTCGTTGATGTTTGCAACCATTTGGGGTATCCTACGTTTTCATTTCTCCCTTTTCTCACTGTTAGGGTATTTAGTGTACCCGACCCCCCCCCCCCCCCCTTTTTTACCTAGATTTAGGAATCTTTGTTTGTATCATTCATTCATTATATATATATATATATATATTTGTAGATGTAATAAGTAGTATTGTCTACATGTATAGAAGCTGTGGTGTGGGTATTTTCACCAGGAAGGATAAACAAACTGCAGCACTCTTGCTTGCCTTGCTTAAAACCATAAAGAAAACTTAGTGCAAGAAATGTACATGCAATCTTTCAAAGTCTACTTTCTTTCTTTCTTTTGGGTAGTTATGCTCCCAAGGTGGCTCTCGAGGGGCCAAGTTTAGTAATAATACCTTTAAGAAAAACCAATGAGGGCAAATTTAGTTTTGATAGCTTTAGTACCAGGGTGAATCACTGTTGTACCTGAAAGGAAATTTTTTCAAGGTATACAAATCAAGCTACATTCTTTTTTTACTTAATTACTTTGGTAAGCTTTTAGCTGTGAGGCTTGCTTGTACTTCCACAATCTACACCAGCTTGAGGGATAGAAGTTAATGTGTAATCTTGGTTTATTTTATCTTTGTTCTTTGTTCATTCTTTTTTCCTTTTTCGTGAATAATCACTATTCTAGTTGTTGCTTGTAATTGTCAAATCGATCTGCAAGACACTAAGACTTCTCGATAATGATGATCTGCATATGGTGGCTGTCTACTTTTTGTTGGTCTTTTTTATGTAACTTCGCTTTGTTTGTTAATAGGATTTTGTTCAATTTTTATGTTCAGTGATCTACGATCGAGGATTCTGATTTGATCATAATTTTGGTAGGGAGAGAGGGGAAGGCCAAATCAAATGATCAACTCAGTGGGTACGTTAATTTTTGATGTCAGTATCTACATCTAGGTTATATCTTTTGAAGTATATGCTCGAACGATACTGTTTGAATTTTACTATCCTCGAGTGCCTGCTTGTTAGGTGGCTTTTTAAGCCTATCTTAATCATTCTATTTATGCAGGCTTTAAGTCAATGACCACATTCTGCAGTTTATACTGATGTTTTTTCTAAGAAACATAAGAAGCTAAATAAATATAATAAGCACTTAAATAAATATAGCAAAATTACATAATAATTGGACTAAAAGTAGTCCATCTCAATAGACAGTGCTTTGATCACCAAGCAAACATTGAAGTTTTATTCTATGTAATCACCCCCCAATCAAAGAGAACAAGACACAGTTATAACTTTTGAAATATTTAGAAAATGAAGCCTACACAGAATAAGTTATGTTTCAGCATCGATTTATATATACTAGGTATAACCAAGCCTGCTGCGGGACTACACGTTTATAGAGAATTACTTGTGTTTATGACACTATCTGCATTATAGACCAGCAACAAAATTTGCAATCATGCCATTAGCAAGGAAACCAACAACAAATTGTGTTTTCTATAGAAATATGTTTTCTGATGCCTTCTTGATTTGCCAGAAACAACACCGAGAATTCTCCCGATAGATTTGCACAAGCGGCAGTGAGAGCCGAAAGGTGGGTGAAAGAAATTACAATTCGGGGAGGAGTTTCTTTACATGTAGATGTATGTACTTGAGACCTTTCTTGCTGCTCTTCCTTCAAGTTCCCTCTTATCATTGCTGTTCTTTTCGTAGTTTCATATATCATTTTGTCACTTTGAATTGGCAAAGTTAGATGTTTCTTAGGAATTAGCTCTTGAAAGGGGGATCTCAATTCTTAAGGATGTATATCAGCAGTAGAATGGTTTTGTAGCGTGTGAGAGGGTCGAAGATGGCTTTTTATTCAGAGGAAGAACAAACTGAGGATTACCTTTTCAAGATTGTATTAGTTGGGGATTCAGCTGTTGGGAAATCAAACTTGCTTGCTAGATTTGCGAGAAATGAGTTTTACCCTAATTCAAAATCAACAATAGGAGTGGAGTTCCAAACACAGAAAATGGAAATCAACGGGAAGGAAGTGAAGGCACAGATATGGGACACAGCTGGTCAAGAACGGTTTAGGGCCGTTACATCAGCTTATTACAGAGGTGCAGTTGGAGCTCTTTTGGTCTATGATGTCAGTAGACGCCAGACTTTTGATAGCATTGAAAGATGGCTTAACGAACTTCATAGTAAGCACCATGATCTATGTATATCTTTGGTCCATTTTGTTAATGATTCTCTCTCTTGTGAACTTACAAGTCAGCATAAAAAAGATATTATGCTGCTATGTGTGTGTATGATTTCTTACATTTCACTTTTTGTTTTTCGGCGTGTTAATGTTGAACAGCTCACTCCGACATGAATGTAGTTACAATACTAGTGGGAAACAAAACTGATCTTAAAGATGCCAGGGAGGTAACAACAGCTGAAGGGAAGACATTGGCAGAGGCACATGGTCTTTTTTTCATGGAAACTTCAGCTCTAGACTCATCCAATGTAACATCAGCATTTCAAACAGTAGTTAGAGAGATATATAACATTCTGAGCCGCAAAGTTATTCAATCTCAAGAGCTAAAGAAACCAGATCCTACTTGGTCAGGAAATGGAAAGACTGTTGTTTTACAGCCTGAAGAAAGCCAAGAAGCAGAGCCAGAACCCAAAAAAGGTTTGTGCTGTTCTTCCTAGAGCTTGCTCTGCAGAGAAATGTTTAAATTTAATCGGAATTTTTTTGCCGGTGAAATTTTCTACATTTCTTGCCCCGCCCGCGCCCCCTCCCCCTCCCCCTCCCACGCTGTCACCATGTAATTTGTTTTTAAGAGCAGAACAGTTTATTATCAAGGTACATTTTTTATCTTCTTTTTTTTCCCCTCGGGTTATATAGGTCAAACTGTATTAGAAAGTGTAAAAATGACCCGAAGAGAAGGTTTTGTTATAATATGAATAGCTTTTGGTGTCTTAGTTTCTATTGTGCCTTGTAATATATTTTCTTCTCTTCAATACGAATGAGTATTGCCTGGGTATTCATTTAAATATACTAATACTAGGAAGCCGTATTTAATTAGGTCTCTTGTTATCTTGTTTGAGAATCGGTTTGCAGCTCAAGTCATAAAAGACTCCCTTGATTCAGATAAATGTCCCTGGTGTTGAAAGTAGAATGATATTCCAAGCTCAAATTCTCATTAGATAATACTTTTTAAATAGAGTATAAATAACAATTTACATAGGATTTACATCAAAACTCAATACGGCCCCATAATGGATAATTATGGCAGTATCTTATCTTAACGATGGAACATAATGTATTTTTCTTTAACACTCTTTCTAAAATAACCCAAGTCGAAGGAAAATAGTACAATGCGATGGATGACCTGTATGTGTTAGACTCCTCTCAATTAAGGAAGTTTGGAAAGCTTGCGCATTCCTGTGCTTTTTACATGGTTTTCAAATATAGCTTTATACATGGTTTTCAAATATAGCTTTAGGCAAATATTTGGTAAACTAATATGCCACATTCTTCTTAAATCTTACTTCATTCACTTAAATCTTGAGGCGAGCCTGTTGTTCCTAATTATAAAAAAACTTGGGAGATATGTGTTTCGTATTATCACCCTTGACGTAACCTAGTTTCATCTATGACCCTCATGTTTGTTTTCACTTTGTGCACTGTTTGCCATGTGGGTAGGGATTAGCACGTTCAGTCCCTTTTGTATTGGGGTTCTTTACACTGTTTGCTTTGCCTTAATTAGCCTAAAGAATTCTCTGTCTCAACGGGCCTGTCATTGTTATTCAAAAAAAATTTCATTATGCCTCTCAGCTACTTGCAATAGGTTGATCAGCTTATTGAATGTTGTGATTTTTTTGTTATCATATTCGAGCTTATACTGGTTTACTAGTATAATTGCTGAAGTAAAAAAAGTGAAAAGAGTTTTCTGGATTATATCATCTTCTATGAAATCTTTTCCACAGAAGTTGAGATGTGCCTTTAGGTGCAATATGTCATTGTTGAAATCATTGACTATTTTATAGTCAAGTAAGCTGATTTCATTCCACTAAACGATCAATTATGGGAGTAAAGTGTCATGATAATTCCCAAAACGTAGATGCCCTATAATTCTTTATGTGTCTTCAACTGAAGGTAGTCTCAATGTAGGTTGGGATTAATGTCTTCTAAAAAACATTAATGCATTTACTTTTACTTTGTTAGACAGTTCTTTATTTGTGGAGTTTTTGAGATCAGTAAGTGTGGCTGAATATTATTTAGCCACAAAAGCAATTTTTACATTAAAAACTCACCAATAGTATTCAAGTGGCCGTGGTCGTGGTACTTTTAAACAAACGACTATACCCGATTTTAAAATTTCCTCTAAGCCAGGATTTAATAACCAAGGATCTTCTTCCAGAAATCCTTTTGCTGGTAAACCACCAGGTTCTCAATCTGGTACTTTTGCTAAAGTCTTAGGTACCCCGGTACCTCCTCATTATAAAAAACCTATACAGGATTTTATTATATATCTCCAGGATTCTGATAAACAATTTTTTACTAATCCTATACACCTGGCGAAGCAGTATTTTGAGTTTGACCAGGAATTCCCTATTTTAAACAGAAAGAAAATGGAATATTATGAAGCAATTCTGATAGAAACTGGATCGGTTGTTATTGATCATATTAATAAAAACCCTAGAACTCGTGGGAAACCAGAGATCCAATTTTCAAAATGTTTTATACAGGAACCTCTCAGCTTAAAGAAGTGGGGAGTAAACCCTAACAGTGTAAATTTCCTTCCCCATTATAAAGAAGAATATACGTATTGGGATTATATTGATGCTTGGAGTAAAGCATTTCTTTATCAAAATTCCTATAACACCCATACATGGTGGTTTAGGTTTGATAGGCTTAAGGAGCCAATTATTGTTTTAAAAGATCTCCCTCATTGGTTTTATAACTGGTTTGTTAAGTTTGGTCCTGAAGAGGATTATTTCCATGAAAAAATCCAACCCATTTATAAAGAGTTTAAGACTGTCCATCCTAAACACCTTGATGACCCAGCTCCTATAAAAAATGCCATTTTAATGCGGTTCCTTGGGCATTACTCTATTCCCTGGATCTTTCAATGGTCTTACACCGTTGGATCCCATAATAACCTCTCCATTCTCACTCGAGATTTATATTATAAGTGGTGGCCTAAATATGAGTTTGAAGAACTCATCCCTCAAATGCACCTTGATTTAAATGCTTACCAAGAATATAATCTTTGGGTAAAAGAAGAAGAGGAAGCTCGTAAAAATGAAGTTTTTATGAACCAAGAATTTAAAATCCCTTCGGCAGCAGCCTTGAAGAAAAAGTTTGTGGATGCTTCTCCGGCAGAAATCAAGGAGAAGATGTTAAAAGCTTTTATCGCCCACTTAGGATTTTTGGATGATGAAACAATGTCCATTTCCTCTAAAGCAACTTCCCGTGCTCCTTCCGTAAATATGGAAGCAGAAAATGATCAAGATGAAGAAAAAGAAGAAAGTGAAGAATATAACGAAAATGAAGACATGGAAAAATATATGGGTATGTCCTGGGCCGATCAAGTGGAGACAGCGACAGCTCTCGATAAAATTAAAAAAGAAAAGTTGGATGAGACTAAAGGAAAAGGGTTAAAGGACGTAGGCCCTTCTGGTTGAATTTCTTGCCCCTCTGTCGTCAATAATTTGATGATACTGTATAACTTTAATAATTAAAGTTTTTGAATTATTGTATTTTACTGTGCGGACTTTATGTTGTTTGAAATCCGCCTTTGATGGTTATATATTGGGTTTTTTGGGGAGTCTGTTCCTCATCTTTTTCTTTGGATTTTTCTCTCTCTCTCTCTCTCTCGAATTGTAAACCTTCTCTCTAAAATTAATAATAATTTAAATTTCCCCATCTCTGTTCTTATTTTCCTTTATTTTTCTTTTATATCCTCTCTTTTATATCCTCCCGTTCTTCTCATTTGGTATCAGAGGATTGGTTCTTGTGGATCGACATCTTAAGTCGCGTTGGATCTTCAGCCAGTTTATAACCAAGGTAAGGCTTTTCATTTGGCTTTCATATCCGTAAAGTCGTTGACAGTCGAGCAAGAATTTTCTTTGTTATTAAGTGATTAAAACGATCTTAATATGTTGACTCGTTCATCATCCGTTATAAACCGTTTTAAATCTAAACCCGTTATTAAAAACAAAGAAGATATAGAATTCAAAGATATAGAAACTACTTTATTGAACTGGAATATCCCTAAAGTTAGTCCAGATAAAATTTATCACACTGGTATGTTTAATCTGTTTTCAACTATGTCAATTAAAACCATTGAGCAAACTATACCTATTGGTGATAATTTTGATGCTATTCAACTTATAACTCCTGAAGAGATAGAGAGATATAAAGATAAATACAAGTATATGCATATCGGACTTGTACAAGTTGCTTTAAAACCTTTGACTGTTGAAGGTCTAAATAATTCATTTTTATTAGCATTACGTGACTGTCGTCATCTTAAATTCAATGATTCCTTATTAGGAGTTGTCCAATCCAATCTATGTAATGGACCTGTATATTTTGATGTCCATCCAAATCTTTCTATAGCTTTATCGGATAGAAATATACTGGATGTTTTAACAATAAATCTACAGTTAAATGGTTATAGCATGAAACCTGGATCTGAACCATTAAATCTTACATATAGAATATATTATAGAGTTATGAATACTTTGAGTCCTCGGGCTCATCTATATGATGCCAAAGATAAAACTATTCTATTAGAAACGAATTTGTTAAAATCTGATGTTGCTATACCCCGAACTATTATGTGGAAGGATATAACTCCTCCATCAACTTGGTTACTTGAAGCAGCTGCTCCTCCAGCACCTGTTGAAAGTAGAAAAGTTGAAGAAATAGTTCAGTTTGCAGATGGTGATGTTATTATAAAATTTGATAATAATAAAACTACTAGATTATCTACTAGTTCTAGACATTCATTTAGAACTACTTCAGAAAATTTTTATACTCCTGCAAATACCCTAGCAAATACTATAGCAAATTCTATTGCTGAATCGTCCAGGCAAAAAGAATTTTATACTCCTGCTACTTCTGTTGTAAACTCTGCCACACAAGCTAATAACTTGGTTTTTGAAGGGATTATAAATTCTAAACAGAATATCCCACATGGTGTGTATCATCCTGCGGCTAGTTCTGGTGAAGGACAGCATAATAAGAATGAGAATGAGCCTGACACTATATCGGAACTTGGAATAAATTTAGCTGATTTAGGTATACACACAAAGTCTGTCAATGTGGTTACTATTTCAGAACCATTTGTATATGATAGAAATGAGATAAATAAAGAATTTTTCCAAGATAAATATTCAGGTTTTAGAAAATGGTATTTTGATTACTATTCTGATAATCAACTTTCTGAGTTTAAAGAGTTATTTTATAATTATATAAATAAAAAAGAACAAATTATTCCTTTCTGTCTATGGTTTTATGAGCATATTATTAAAACTGAGATCGATTTCCCTGCTATAAATGTTTTAGAAACCTTTTATAAAGATTGGAAAGTTGATTCTGGGGTGGTAAGGGCTATCCATCCTCCTCCAGAACATCAGGTTATAAAAATTGGTGAAAAATCTTTAGAAGTTACTTGTTTTGCTCAACCTGGTGTTTCTACTCAGGTTACTATGGATAGAATGATAGGTCAGAGTAATTATATAAATTTTTTTTTACAGACCATTGGAAATCAGCTTATAAGGATAGAGCAAAACATTGATAATATTTGTGACAATACTGTTAAACAAAAGGAAAAAGTCGATTCTAAATCTGAAGTCTCTACTTCTCTTTTAAAACCTGCTATAGAATTATCTAAAGGATTTTCTTTAGGAAAATCTACTTTAAGTCAAGAGATTATTGATGCTTTAAAAGAAAAATTAGATTCTATGGAACTGAAACAGAAAAATATTCTTCCTCTGTCTATAGATGAAAACATTTCTGAAAATGAAATTGACTTTTCTGAAATAAATAAAATTCAAAGTGAATTTATGAATATAAATGAGATAAATTATCCCTCTAAACAAAACCGTGATGTTATCATGCCTCCTGGGAAATATTATTATCCTAGGCCTACACCTATAGATATATTGTTTGAAGAAGAAGCACATATAAATATGTCAAATTTTAGTGCTAAAACTATATATGAATGGACTATAGATGGTTTGTCAGAATATACTATTTTGACCCAGTTACATAGGATGACTATGTATTCTACTGTGTGTAAAGCTGCTGGTAATACTGATAAACAAATTGCTGAATTTATAATTGCTGGTTTTGCTGGCCAACTTCGTGGTTGGTGGGATAATGTTTTAAATGATACTCAAAGAAATGAAATTTTAAATTCAGTTAAAATCGTTCAAATGCTTGTTTCTAAAAATAAACCTGATGGAACTAGTGAGGTTAAGCAAGAGCCTACTACTCAACAAAATGCGGTTTATTCTCTTTTAAATGCTATTATAATTGCTTTTATTGGTGCTCATCCTGAGACATTAGATAAGAGTAAAGATTTGCTTATAAACCTAAAATGCCCTACATTAACACATTTTAGATGGTATAAAGATACATTTTTATCTAAAGTTATGATAAGAACGGATGCTAATGCTGACTTCTGGAAAGAGAAGTTTATAGCTGGTTTACCTACTCTCTTTGCCCAAAAGGTTAAAGATAGAATTATGCGTAAACATGGTGGTACTTCTATACCTTATGCTCAATATACTTATGGCATGCTTATAAGTGAATGTATTCTAGAAGGATTATCATTGTGTAATGATATAAAATTAAAAGCTCAATTAAAAGCACAAAACCTAACTGGTAGAAAAGAAATTGGAGAATTTTGTGACCAATTTGGTTTTGATATAAAAGTCCCGGGGAGACCCCCAACTCGTCGTATTTCTAAACAAAAGAAATCGTATACTAAGCGTAAGCGTAAATCTAAGAAGAAAGACGAATCTACTTCTAAACAAAAATCTTCTTCTAAGAAAACTTCTAAACGTCCACCTAGAAAATCTTCTAATACTAGTTCTATTGTTTGTAAAAAATGTGGTAAAACTGGCCATTATGCAAATAAATGTTGGACTAAAAAGAAATTAAATGAAATTGAGGATGAAGGTTTAAGAAGACAACTTATAAATGTGTTGTTAAATCCTTCTGATGAAGAAGAAAATTCTACTAATAATGAAGCTAGTGATGCTGAATTAAATGATATTGAATATGATGATTATGCTAGTTCTGATTCAGCTAAATCTAATTGTAATTGTAGTGCTCAAACAGATTATTATAAAGCTATTCTTGAAGCCAATGGGTTAAGTATTAATGTCCTTTCTAAAGAAGAACAAAATATTCTTGACAGTATTGATGGTATTGAAGACTCTTCTATAAAGAGAAAAATGATTGAACATTATATCTCTACATTTAAACAACCTGAAAATAATCTCCTTCCTTCTGAGGAGCCTTATTCTCTTAAAAAGGTTTTAGATGATATGAAAGATAATAATAACAATGTAGTTGAAAGAGAATCTTCTATACCTGATCTAAAATTCGAGATAAATAACCTTAAAAAGGAAATACAAGAAATAAAAATTCGTCTTGGAAATCTCGAAGGCTATAATAGGTCTTTTCCTGCTTTAGGGGCTAGTAGTACTTCTAATGTTGCTACTGCAGAAGAAAAACAAAAGCAGAATTATTTACAGCTTATAGAAAAAATAACTTCGCAAAAATGGTATATTGCTATTACTATAGTTGTTGACAAAACCTTTGTTTTAAAGGATATTGCTCTCTTAGATACAGGAGCAGATATAAATTGTATTCGAGAGGGTTTAGTCCCTACTCATTATTTTACTAAAACTACTGAATCGCTAACTGCTGCTAATAAACAAAAACTAAAAATAAAGTTTAAATTATCAAATGCCTATGTTTGTAACCAAGGTCTATGTATTCCTGCCACTTTCTTGCTTGTTAAAGATCTATCACAAAGGATTATATTAGGAACTCCATTTATAAATCTGATAGAACCTTTTACTAAGGATGAAAGAGGGATAGTTACTAAATTTGAGGATACAGATATTATATTTGAATTTATCTCTCCTCCTCAAACGAGAGAAATAAATGAAATTAAAGAACATTTATTTTTTAAAGAAAAACAAATAAATTATTTGCGTAGAGATGTAAAAATATTAAATATTTCATCCCACCTAGATTCTTCTATAGTTAAAACTAGAATAGAAGAAATTACTAAAATAATATCTGATAATCTATGTAATGAACATCCCAATGCTTTCTGGGATAGAAAGCAGCATATAGTCTCGCTTCCTTATGAAAAAGATTTTATAGAGAGTAAAATCCCTACTAAAGCTCGTCCAGCACAAATGAGTGCTGAATTATTAGAATATTGTAAAAAAGAAATAAGTTCTTTGCTTGATAAAAACCTTATTCGTAAAAGTTACTCGCCATGGAGTTGTACAGCATTCTATGTTAATAAAGCTTCTGAAATTGAACGTGGAGCACCCCGTTTAGTTATAAATTATAAACCTTTAAATAAAGCTTTACAGTGGATTAGATACCCTTTACCTAATAAAAAGGATCTCTTAGCTAGGGTTCAAGCAGCCAAAATCTTTTCTAAATTTGACTTAAAATCTGGTTATTGGCAGATTCAGATAAATGAAAAAGATAGATATAAAACTGCTTTTACTGTTCCTTTCGGACATTATGAATGGAATGTAATGCCATTTGGATTAAAGAATGCTCCTTCAGAATTTCAAAACATAATGAATGATATATTTACTCCTTATACTACTTTTACAATTGTTTATATTGATGATATCTTAGTTTTTTCTCAAGATATTGATCAACACTTCAAACATTTAAACATATTAACAAATGTTATTAAAAGAGCTGGATTAGTTCTTTCTGCTAAAAAGATGGTTTTATTTCAAACCAAAATTAAATTTCTAGGACATGATATATGTAATGGTGAAATTATACCAATAAATAGATCTATAGATTTTGCGGATAAATTTCCGGATGTAATACTTGACAAAACCCAATTACAAAGATTTTTGGGTAGTGTCAACTATATAGCTGATTATTATAAAAATTTGGCTATTGATTGTGCCCCTTTATATGAACGCCTTCGTAAAAATCCTCCTCCTTGGAGTGATAGGCATACTAAAGCAGTTCGTATTGTAAAATCTAAGGTTAAACAATTGCCTTGTCTAGCACTGGTTTCTCCTTATAGTTTTAAAATTGTGGAAACAGATGCCTCTGATATACGATATGGAGGAATTCTAAAACAACGTTTCAAAGCCGATTCTAAAGAAATCCTTTCTCGGTTTACTTCTGGGAAATGGAATTCGGCGCAATTAAACTATTCTACCATAAAAAAGGAAATTCTATCTATAGTCTGTTGTATCTCAAAATTTCAAGATGATCTGTTAAATCAAGAATTCTTATTGAGAATTGATTGTAAAGCTGCAAAGGATGTTCTAGAGAAAGATGTAAAAAACATTGCCTCTAAACAAATCTTTGCTAGATGGCAAGCTATACTTTCCATATTTGATTTTAAAATCGAGTTTATAAAAGGAGAGTCAAACTCTTTACCTGACTTTCTGACTCGTGAATTTTTGACAGGTTCTATAAAATGACCTCCTCAGAAGGGGGTAGAGGAAGAGGCGGCAAATTCGAGTCGAGTTGGGTTGGCCATCTTAATAAATAATAGAGAAAATATGAGTTTGAGAATGTACGTACTAGAGCATAGCTGTACATATAAAATATGTATGGCAGGCCAAAATTTAAGTTACTATGTTTTGTTAGGAAAATACAAAGAAAAGGACAACATGAAGGAAAAATAAAGATTCATGAAATTAATTTATAGGGTAAAATTTATTTTTGTAATTAATTTATAGGAAGCTCATATTTTTGTAAATGAGGCAAGCATGGCATAAAAGATTCTGTGTATAACAACTTGAATTTCTAATTTTTAGTAAAGAGAAAATTAATTTAGGATGGAATGTGGACATAAATTCAAATAAATACCTATCTATTCGTGTGTGTATATGTATATGATGTGAACAAATAAAAATTAGAGAGAAAAAGAAATTAATTATTTCAAATATAAATTAACCATGTTTTAGAATTGAAAACAAGTAAACAGCTGGATTCATAAGTAATCTAGCCAAAGGTATGAGGGGGACTTAGCTGTTTTAGAACGAAACGAAAATATGTCATATGAAAATCTTCACACAGAACCAAAAAGCACTTCAAAATCCATTCGCATGAAACCAACAACAAAAATAGGGCCTACTTTTTCTTCTTCTTGATAAAATCCAACTACAAATAGCAAGAAACTTGATAAAGATTGAAAGCTAGGTAGGTTTCCTTGAATTTAAAATTAATTAAGCTTACTCCATTGGCCACGGGTGCGGTCAATCTTCAAACAAAGGGCCTACTTTTTCTTTTTCTTCCCTTTTTTTCGAGATAAATTTACCTTTTTCAAACAAGGAATGAAAGTAGTTCATCTCAATAAAAAAAAAGGAAGAAAGAGTTGGGCGTTTAGGACATTTAATTCACCGGGCTACCACAATAAAGCATTAATTCTCAATAAAGCATGCTGTCAATTTAAATCGCAAGCCGTTAATTCACAATAAAGCATTAATTCTCTTGAAGGTAAAGATGAATATCTTGATTATATATTACCACATCTTTTTTCTTGAAGGTTGAGTAATTACAACAATAAATACTAATTAATTTATCCTATCTTAAGGATGGCACATAATGTATTTTCCTTCAACACCTGGTTGTTTCTCTCACCTTTAAATAAGAATAATTTTTAAACATTTCACTTTTTTTTAGGACAAAAGCTAATATTATTTGATAATAACTAGAGTGTTACGTAGACTCCTAACATATCATAAGAAAGAGTTGCACTTAGAAAATTAGGGGGAATCAAAAAGTGCTTATACATGAAGCTATTGTTTTTTTTTTTCCATAATTTGGTAGTAGATCCGATATTTTATTCATTTATAAGTACGGAAAGCCATTCATGCCATCTCAAATTACTGGGTTTAAGCTCGAATATCCCTTAGAAGCATTTGATGTTCCTTCCTCGCTGCGTTGTTCCTGCTGATCTTATTAAAGACACTGAGAATTGGTTTCAATATGTATGATTGGCATTGTGTTGCTTTGCTGGTTTAAGCCCCTCTCAGAGAGCCCATAATTCTGCTGTAACATTAGCATGGAATCCGATATTTGCCGCAAGACCTGTTATAAATTTTACTTTAATTTGGTGTTTCGAATCATAACACCAATACATGCAATGTTAGTAGAGCTCGATGCAACACCATCTACATTTAATTTTATCATTTTTTTTTGTGGTGGGTGGTTGGGTGTTTCCAATCCAATTTGGTAGGTACTGCTGTTTCCCAATCTGTTTCCTTCCTTCATAGGATTAGCTTGCATAAAACGAGTGTAGTTGTTTTCTATGCTAGCAATAACTTGTGTGTGCTAGTTGTTTGCGAAGATGTAGAAATTAACAATTTAAACAAAAACAAAACCGAGTCTCGTGTTTCACACGATCTCCTTAAAACAATTACACAGCTTCCCGTGGTGCTTTGAGGTTAGTTATGGCGTTTGTCTCTCAGGATGAAATGGTAGAAAGAGTGTCTACCTTAGCACTTTTGGTGTCACTCACGAAACAAACTTTATTTGTGTTTGAACTTGATCACCACCAAACTATTTTAGAGAAGAGAGGATTTCGTGTAGAAGTATGTGCTTTGTTGTGTGGAATGAGGTCTCCAAGGCCTCCAGTTTATACAAGGGGGAGGAGCTCTAGAATTAATTTCCCATTAATCATAAAAAACGTTTTGTGTTAATTGCATTAATTAAACAAAAGCGTTTTTATAATTTAATAAGAATTAATTCAAACGTTTTTTAATCAAAATTAAATTTTGAAATCTTTTAATTAATGGTAGTTCAAAATTTAAAATGGGTGACATTAAGGAAAATAAATGAATTGAAAAACACTTTCTAAGTGCAAAACATGACCCCACGCGGCTGGCTATTTTCGGAGCGATATTCGTGCCCTCACACAAGCCAAGCCTGTGTCAAGCCAAATTCGGTCCGTGATTTTCACCCCCCGCGCCTGGGTGCGCGAGAGAGAGCCTTATATTTCTTAGAAGCTTATGAGCTAGTGAAAGGTTATCCTTTATAAACTCATAAATGTTTTTCCAAAGTTTCAATGTGGGACTAACATTTTCCATTTTATTTTTCATCTCAAGTAGCTCACTTTAGGTGACAATTTCTCATTTACCCCAAATCCGTTTTGAGCAAACAAATACACGATCTCGATGTACTCACAGAGGAGAACACGAATCTATAATTTACTTTCACAACCGAGTGTGAAACCCCATTTAAAATTACCCTCAAAATGGCTAAAAAAATGACTTTAAAACCATTTTTTTTAACACTGGTATTATAGGTTTGTCTCAAAAAATCGCTCCATTCCTTGCTAACTATATATTCCAAAGAACAAAGAGGAGTTTATTCGCTAAAGAATCTAAAGATGCTTGATAAAGAAAGCGCTTAACATGTAGGGCTCGTTTGGTTTGAGTTTTGGAAATGGAATGAGTATATTAGATTTCTAGAAAGCTTTTCTCCTGGCATCTAGGATACATTGCCGATGTTTGGTTTGACTAGGAATTCTTCTTTCCTGAAACATGAAATTACCTATCTATATTTGGTTCAAATGAGAATATGAATGAAATACGTGTGAACTACTAAAATGTTATTCATTTTGTACAATTAAAAGACATATCCTAACAATTTTACAAAGGTAAAACTTAAGTTTTTATTTTTAAGAATTATGAAAAATCGTCGTATGTATTTAACAAAAAAATAATAATAATAAAACAAAATGCTTAAAAACTTTTTTTTTCCTTTTTAAAGAGTATATAAATGAAAACAAATTGTTATCTTGGTAAGTAGAAGGAATATTTTGGTTTTAAGAGAAAATCTTAGAAGAAAATCTAGTAGGGAATACCTAGAGTAATCCTCTATTTTCATTCATTTAAGAGGGAGAACTTTGAAGGAATAATTCATTCTTGGAATAATGCATTCTTAGCCTAAAACTCGAACCAAACATCGGAATCATGTTAAAATGGAATGTAGCATTTCTGAAATAATTTAAAACTCGAACCAAACGAGCCCCCTAACGTAGCCATTGCATATATGTAATTTTGTTCCTGATTTCCTGTAAAGATGTATACAGGAGAAGGAATGATGTGGTGCTTATAAAGTTTTTCTCCCGTGAGTAGATTGCCTTTAATTGTTTGCCATAGAATTTGTTTAATTTTTGGAGCACAAAAGTAGGGTGGTGCTATTACCACCCCCACAATTACTTTCTTCCACTCCCACTCCTAATAACACTCCCATTAACTTATTTTTACTCCCATAAATCTTCAAACCACTCCCACATTCTAATACATATAATTAATGATAATTTTCCTTTAATTAATTAACTAAGTAAGAGTTATAAGACATCAATTTTTTTTCTCTAAAAATTGAATCCCTAAAACTCTCCTCTTTCTCCTGCTCTCCCTCTCACTATCCATCTCTCTATGATGAAGCCCTAAAACTCACTTCCGTCCTCTCCAGCTCGCTCTCCCTCTCCATCTCTCCCTCGCCGCCTCACACCACTCCGACCCTAGCTCCATCGCCACTCCGACCAAAAGTACCTCCACTCTCCTCCCAACTTTTCGTTTTGGGGATTTCTTTCAGAATTTAGTGGTTTTTGTTTTTCCTTCTGCATTTGGTTTATCTGTGTTTGGTTTATTTTGTTGCAATTTTACATTTCACATTTTTGATCTATAGATTTTAGAATAATATGCATTACCAATATGCATTACCGTTAGTTTTTGGTGTCATTGCTTCCAACATCTTCATATTTAATTAGTATAGATGATTGATTTTGGGACAATGACAGCGCTCTCCGAAAGGTCCTAAAATACTAAACAAACAAAATAAAGAATATATAAAACAACTAAAATACTTAAATACCTTAAAAATACCAAACAAAACTGAAATCTAAAATTACAAAAAAAAAAGACCAAGCAGCTCAGTTTTAGTTAAGTGTTTTCAAAATCCTGAAAATAATGAAACTTATGCTTTTGGTATAGGCCAAATACTGACCAAGCCAATTGAAACACATGCAAACTAATTTAAGCACAAGTTCCCTCACCAAACACAAATTAGGAATTCAATGTTTTTTTTGTTGATTCTTTTGAATATGATGTCTTCATATATTTAAGACTTTGATTTCTTTATCGAAAAATAATTAGTGTATCAAATTTTATTATAATATATAAGCTTTTGGTTATTGAACATTAATTTAAGTTGAAAACTATATATGTATTCTTGAAAAAATGTTAATGTTAAATTAGACTTTTAATACAGCACAGAAGAAATATATCTTAAAATAAGTTGATTTTTTCTGGTTTGTTGAAGCAAGGCTTTTGTGTGTGTGTGGGGGGGGGGGGGGGGGGGGACAATAATCCAAATGATATTAGTGTAGGTTTGAACTCAAGCATAATGTAAATATAAATTAGTACATATTTTTATTTTTGGACAAAGAATAAATTAGTACATATTTGAAATTGCCAAATTATCTTTTGTTGCCTCTGAAAAATTCTAGTCCAAGTATAAATGAAATATTATTCATAAAAATATTGAGAAAGGGAAAAAAAAAGAACACTGCATTTGTGTTACCCAAATGAAGAAAACAGAAAAACACAAAATGTGTGAGCCCCATAATAGGGGCCACAGAAGACAAATGGAAAGAGGCCCCAACACATGCATTATGAACAAAATAGAATTATGGGCAAACACACAACTCGTATCTATTACAAAGAAGAGCTACTGCTAACTAATAATCAATTGGTTAGACAATTTGTTTTTTTTGGATCAACATTTGGGGTTGTTCTTTCTGTAGTGTAAGCAACACTTCCAAAATTACATAAGTTATCATCATTTAGCTATTGAGAAACCTCACAATTTTATTTTTTTTAGCTATTTTTCACACGATCTGGATAGTACAATTATTGATTTTTAACAGTTTAACCTTTTCCGAAAAAACTAATTCGACTGATCCCTTTGCACATTACCTTATGCTTTAATTGATATTTTCAGGCATGACACAGAACAGAGCAATGACAGCGTCCGAGAGGTAAATAAAATCAAAAAAACATTGTGTTGTTAGTGCGGCAAAGAAGCATGGAAAAACAAAGAAGCCGGTAACACCAACACCACTCGAAAAGAAGGCAACGACACCAAAGAAAGCCCAAGAACATGATCTTAATGCGACTCCATTAGGCAACACAAGACCTCTAGCAAAAGATAAAGAGAACACATCTGCGACTAAGAGAAGGAAGAATTGGCTTTTTGGATTTCGAGATATTATCTACTTGTTTTAGAACTTTGTGAACTTGTTTAATTTTTGCTAATTGTTAAACTTAACTATGTAATTTTTTGGTTGATGGATATCATATATTCGCTAATTGTTAGTTTAAGTTGATGGATACCATCTTTTTGGTTTGGTTTATAGATATCGGTTGGATATTATCTACTTGTTTTGGTAATATATTACAAGGAGTTGGATATTAGATACTTGTTTTTGTTTATACATCACAAAGCAATTGTTGGATATATGTACTTGTTTTTTGTTATATATCATAAGGCGTTCACTTATTAGTTATATATCACAAGGCGTTCACCTAGTAGTTTTTGGTAATTTTTTAATTACATATCGCCTCTAACAACCGAAGTTCAGACCGACGTATTCCAGTTCATATTTTAGCTATCGGGACCTTACCTCGGCCTCCTAGGACCGAGGTATACTGGTTCATATTTTAGCTCTCGGTTGCTTACCTCGGCCTCTAACAATTGAGTATTTTGGATAATTTTGGCTCCTCATAACCGAAGTTCATCAAACTCCTCAGTCTCCTAGGACCGAGGTATTTTGGTTCATATTTTAGCTCTCGATTGCTTACCTCGGCCTCTAACAATAGAGTATTATGGATAATTTCGGCTCCTTATGGAGAAGTTTATCAAACTCCTTGGTCTACTAGGACCGAGGTATTCTGGTTCATATTTTAGCTCTCGGTTGCTTACCTCGGCCTCTAACAATCGAGTATTTTGGATAATTTTGGCTCTTTATGACCGAAGTTCATAAAACTCCTCGGTATCCTAGAACCGAGGTTGTCTGGAATTTAATTAAATTACCCAAAGAAATTGAATTTAATCAAATTGCTCAAAGAAATCGAATTTAATCAAATTACTAAAAGTTCCTGTCATTCATATACAAAAAAATTACATGTTTAGAACTTCATGAAAAGAAAAAAATTACACCGTTCGAACTTTGTGAACATCAAATAACCACATGAAATAACAAACACTTTATATGCGACATATTTTGCATATTCGCATCAAAAAAAGAATAAATAAATAATCATGGCAAAAAATTACACCGTTCGAACTTTGTGAACATCAAATAACCACATGAAATAACAAACACTTTATATGTGACATATTTTGCATATTCGCATCAAAAAAAGAATAAATAAACAATCATCATCAGGTTTAAGCTCATAAGGTTGTTCACAACGGCCATTCGGGTCAAGACGACTTTCACCATTATCAAGATTACAATCAATGCCATTGAAATATGAATCAATAGGCACAGCTATAATCGTATCCTCGGAACTTTGGCCATCACCACCATCAATATTATTTTTGATTGAATTCGGAGGCTCCAATTCAATTATATGCTCGTTAAACGTGTGAACACATTTTGGATTTTAGGATATTCCTGCAATTGAAGTGAAATCAATTGCTTGAATAAATGAACAATCTCTCCATATTGTAGAATGAAAAGAACAAACATCTTGCACATAAAAAAATCTAGTAAATTTCCACATGACTAATATATAGTTGATATGTATAAAATTGTTTGTTGGCAATGCATTTCTGTTCCTAGAACCGAGTAATATGATTATATTTGGTTCTATATAATTGAGTAATAGTACCATATTCGATTTTGATTGACCAAATGATCATTGTCCTCTTGATGCGCACAAATATGCACACTTAGTTTTTAAAAATCGAGTATATTATTTTAATTGGGTCCTTGGTGAACGAGTTAATACATAAATGTCAGTTCATAAAGACTGAGGTATTTGGATAAGAACATAACCTTTTTAGAATTTTTTGCACTATCTCAGCTCCTACGAGCCGAGTAATAAGAATTTATTCGACCATTAAGGATTGAGAAAAATGATAAATGTCGGTTCTGTAGAACCGAAATATCATTCTCCTTCACGTCTTCATATGACATATTCGGTCACTGAAAACCGAACAAGTGCTACAATTTCGGCCCCCCGTAACCAAAGTAACATGTTCTGATGCTATAATTCGTTTTGCTGGTACAATTTTTTTTTGATATTAACTAAACAAAATAAACATTAAACATTATAAAAACAAACATACCTCTCCTTCATTAGGTTTTTCTACCGTGTCAATCTCCATTTCTCTTTTCTCTAACATTCTCTACAACTTAGGATTTTTTGTGTTGTATCAATGGAGTTTTTGTGGGTTTTATTGGTTTTTGGCGAAATTTTGGTAACTAATATTATTTTAACTGAATATGGAAATAAAAATTGGTTAAAAATGATCAAAAAATTTTGAGGAAAGTGCATTCAATGTGGTGGGGTAAGTTTTTTGAAATGAATTGAATGAGATGTAATGGATTAATTATGCAAGAGATGGGGTGGAAATGAGTTAATGGTTAATTATTAACCATAAGGTAAAAGCTAATGTTAGTAAAACTAGAGAAAGTGGGAGTGGAAGCAAGCAATTGTGTTCTTTTTTTAAGTGGGAGTGGAAGCAAGTAATTGTGGGAGTGGTAATAGCACCACCCCAAAAGTAACCTCCAGAGTCTGTGAAGGAAGTCGAGGGAAAACATTACTTTGGTTTTTGGTAGTAAAGCAGTCATACTTCCATATAGGTGTATCCGAGGTTTGGGGAAATGGCAACATCCCTAAAACAATCCAAACAGTAGGAGAAAACACAAGTTGAGCCCTAGAAAAACAAAAAAAACTATCATCAAAGTCACGTGCCATTAAATTGGCACTCTTATTCTTCTGTCTTGGAAAAAAATGAATTAAGGGGGTCTAAATCTTTTCTTTAAACCTACAAACAAATACTTCATAGTTATAGGGATTTGTCCCCCTAATTTTTATTTTTTTTTAATAAAAAAGTATCACCATCAAATATAAATATGAAAATCATTTTACCTCTGACTCTATATATAATATTAATAAAATTACAAATAGAAAAATAACTATATTTACTAATACAAGTTACATTAAATTAAATTAAATTGTAAAATCTTTAAAATAAACAAATATGCTAATAGTTACTTGTACATATGATAGGTTTAACACTCTCTTTAAATGTTTGGGTTAATTTGGATAATTCTAAAGGATATAGCAGGTATTTTTCAATTTGTTGATCTATTAATAGTAAATTTATAAAAGATGTAGTTTTTTTAAAAAAAATAAAATTGGGTTAAGTTAGCTCAAAGCTGGATTTAAATAAAATTTTCCATCTTCATTTAATGGTTAGATGGAAGTAATTTATGTAATTTTCATTGGTCGAAAGAATCATATTTATGTAATAGGCTAACATAACAAAGCAGGGGAATTTGCTGATATTTTATGAAAAGAAAAAGGTTTTGTAAATATTCTATCGTTAGTTGTTTGGACATTTTAATGAGTTGGAATTTGAATTGTGGATAAGTTATATATATATATATATATATATGCTATCTATCTTGGTGGTCCTATTTTAATCAAACATTTATTTATTTATTCATTTTAGAAAACAAACCACACCTAAGACTATCTATTCATTTTATTTATTCATTTGAAGTTATGACGTCACACACAAAAGGAACTTCAATTTACCACTTGAACAGATACAATAATTTATCATAAAAATGTTACCACTTAAACAAACCCTTTTCTGGTGTCTCTATTCAATTATTAAAATATCCTCCCCATTCTCTTTCCTTATTTCTTATCAAGGATAATTTAGTAAATTAATTTTTTTTAAATCATACTTTTAAATATCATATAGTTACAACTCGTTAAGTCAGATTAATTTGGATTGGAACAAATTCCAGTCTAAGTAGGGGTGGCAATTCATTTTTTTTGTCATGTTTGGGCCTGAGATAACATGGCATGTCGTTATATTATTTTTACGAAATACAAACAAAACTTACCAAATACATAATGATGGTGTCAAAATCTAGAACAGATAATTAACGACCGATCAATCAATGAATAATGGTGAATTAGAGGTCTAATAATGGATTATAACTGTGAACAGTGATTGTGAACAGTACCACCGTATATATGAATAGTGATTGTGAACAGTACCACCGTATATGTGAACAGTAATTGTGAACAATATCGACATAAACTGATTAAAAATGAAGATGAACATGACACAAAGGATTTACGTAGAAAACCCTCATTTGACCAATCAATAAGTGAATATCGATGAATAAAAAATAAATGCAACGCAATGATGAACACGTGACATTTTTTATTAAGGTAGATTCCCCTGGTAGCGCTTATGTTAGTCCGGCAGTACGTCTTCCTTTTGTGTGTGCTTGCTTCGTATTAGCTCAAATGCAATCGATTTAGATGATAATACAATCTACTAATATCTTTCTCTATAATTTTCTTAATTATATTTATAAGTATAGAATTAGGATTACAAATATTTTAACAGAATAAATAATAAATTGTGTAGGAGAGAGAGTGTATAAGGGTTGTTGGTATTTTTTGGGGTATGAAAAGAGAGAATATAAGACCCTCGAAAATTGGCTTGTATTTGTATTGCCAATGGCTTTATATCTCTTGGAAGAGATGAATGGATCTTGGGAGAGAATGATGGTGTTGTATGAGAAGAATGATATGTTTTTGGTGTGTTTTGAATGAATGAATGAGGGGGGTATTTATAGGTAAATATAGAATGGCAAAAAGGTAAATTTGGTAAAAATAAAGGGCAAAAATGTAATTTTTGGTAGAGGTAGGTGAGGTGTGGAGGTAAAAAATGGAATTTTACTGAAGGTAAAAATGAAATTTTACTGGAAGTAAAAGTGTTGAATTACTTTTGTAGGCCAATGGTAAAATTAGTATTTAACCCCATCACATAACATGAGCGACGAACATGATTGTAAGTTTTGGGTTTATACGTCATCACACAAGTAGAAGTGTTGATTTTCTCTAATTAGACATGATAATACCAAATTACCATGACAAAACACGATTAACCCAACGTAAAGTCCATATGTTATAACACCAGTAAAAATGTTGGTTTTAGCTAATTTAAACACAATAAACCTTAATTTACATGACAATACACGATTAGCATGGTAAATATATCTCCAATTTTGTTTCAAAATATAGACACAAAAACGACTTCATGTTAAACATCATACACACAAATTATAATTATTCAGCCAATTTCATTTCGTATCGTTTCATGTTATTTCATCATACCCTTTCTAAAATAGCCACCCTAGGTTTAAGCATAGTTAATGGAGAGTTTCTAATTTTCAATATAATACTCGTCTCAATCAAGTCAGAAAAAACAAAGGCCAAACATACTTTTTGACGGGGTGGATTTGGATCTTACCAACCCACTTGCAAACTTACCCATTGCCGTCTTGAAATAAATCACCACTGTGGAGGATTTCTATGTGGCATTAAAGCAAAAGAGGGGTGTTTTTTTCTTTTTTGTAATTAAAATATAAGGGATTCTTTGGTTGCAAATTTATCAAAATTAGAAAAAGATAAACGGTGTAAAAAAATATTATATACTTATGATACAAAATATTATTATATGTACAATTTATTTTATTACATCTACTGCATAGTATTATTATTATTATTATTATTTAAATATTAAATCAAGGCATATTATTAGCCAATGAAATAAAAACGTCGTGCTAACCTTTCTTCACGATTAATCTGGGAGGGAATGTTGGTGGTGGTGTTAATAAAATGCCTTTAAATATCATCATCATCATCATCATCATCCCTTACTTACTAAAAGGAAGCTTGGATTGGACCCCCGGCTCCCAAAAATATTATTCCTGACTTGATGGTGGTATTGAAAAGGATATTTGAAAGCTAGCTTGTACAGAAGAAAACTTTGGATAAGTGTCAAAAGTCACCACACATTAAGGAACTTCCAATTGATTCTGTCTACCCACAAATAAATAAATATACAAACAAAATGGTAGCCAGAGTTTTTGCTGCAGCCCATGCACAAAGGGTCCACCTGTACGTATCCACCAACTATTTATTTATTTATCTTGAAAATCTGGTTTGAATCAGTCAACCAGTTTCGCAAAAGCAATTTATTCTGCAGATGCAAATGCAATATATGGAACTTAACCACCACCACCTCCTGCTGCTGCTGCTGCTGCGTTTGCATTACTGTTCCAATTTTGATCGAAATTGGGTCATATTATAACACATGCACCCCTACATCAGAAGAAACATGGTAGTATGGAAACAACTATTAATAAACGCTTTCTGTAGCAAACTATCATTTCCACAGGCTTAAACAATTACAGCAAAATTGTTTTACCTTGGAAGCCAAATTACTAAGAAATAAATGTAGCGAAACTGATACAATTTACGTCTTGTATATACCCCCAAAACAGGCAGCCAGAAAATGAATCGTTAAAACTAGAGGGACTGTAGAAATAAATCAATATATATATATATGGCTTAATTAATTATTCATTGGGGATTCAAGCTGATCGAGCACAACTGTCTCAGACAGCTTTCAGTTTTTTCACACTAGTAAACCAACCATTTCAATACACACAATTTACCAATAATACCCAGCAAGGGGGTAAGAAACATGAAACAACATAATAACTAACAAGAGCCAGCAACTTTGCTGGACATTACAGCCGAAAGGGTAAAAAAAGCAAAAATATTGCCCAAAAAAAAAAAAAGTTCTCTTCTTTCTTTTATGTATCATCATGTCACCAGAGATGCATGATAACAGTATTGTTCGAGTATATCAAGCAACCCGATTTTACATCTCAATCAAATCGCAATAAGAAAACCTATATTGAGAAGCTCAAGCTCGAAGCTTACATTGAATCCATGCGACGAATTGCATAAACCAGAGGCTCCAATTAGCTCTAATCAAATGTACTTCTAATCAACGGAGTTGAGTAATTCACAGTCCATTTTGGTTCACCCAAATACCTTTCACCTACAGTACCCTTGTGAAATCCTTCTAATAATCATCTAGGCAGCAATTCCTGTTGCAAACAATAATAAAGAGCCCGTAAGTACTAGTACAAAAATGTAACTACAAGTGAAATAGTAACTTGAAGTAACTGCCATGTTAAAAAGAAGCACAAGATACATAAGGTATATTAGGCAAACTGAAATACATGTTCTGCCCAAACTAGACTACAGATTATACAAGGTCACACGGTTGACGTAAAATTGAAATACTCCCTCTACCTCAAATTAATACTCCCACTTAGAATTTAGTAAAACTAGATCCATGAGTCATCATTCAATTTGCATGTAAATGGTTTAGGTTTAGTATGAACAAAGCAAGGGGCAGGGGGTGGGAAAGCAAAGTGTTGCTTAAAGGAAACTCAAAAAACTTAAAGAGGTGACTATAAATTTGTTGGACGAAAAGGTAGAAGCATGTACCTCTATTTGTTCTATTCGTAACACTATAACCAACATAACCAACAGAGTTTTTAGGTGCAACATCTGAAGCTGCATTCCCAAGCCCATAATCATACAAGCTAGAGCCCTCTTGATCGGGAGATGATTTCCGCCAAGTGTGGTCCCCATAAAACGAACCACTCCCATAGAAGTTTCCAAATGCCCCACCACCATGCCCATCATTTGTAGCAGCAGCATACGGTGATGTTGGAGCAACAGCACTTCCACTGTTTCTCCCATACCCTACTCCCCCACTCAACCCAAAGCCATTTTCACCACTTCCATAATTGATATTGCTGATACCTAAGGCTGAACCAGAACCCCCTCCCTGACCGGACGAACCCCAAATTGCTCCAATATTTCCAAATGCACCTGCCAACACATTAGTCCCATTTCCAGATCCCAAAAAATTGCTAGAGTTTGAGGGGTTTGTACCATAATTAAGACTTCCAGTTCCCCACAAGTTCCTACTCGTGGAACTTAAACTGGAACCATTTCCACTGCCATAACCAACTGGGCTACCATATCTGTTTGAACTTGCATTGTAGTAAGGATTCAATTCACGCCCATAGCCGAGATTAGAACTAAAGTTTCCAGTTCCTCCATAGCTTGTAGTACTACCCGACTCAGAATTAGGTCCCACACCATAACCAGACGGGCTGAATGGAGGGTATCCACCCCGGCCGACAGTTACTGGACTAAATCTACCATCCATTATTCTCACTCCGTAGCTTCCAGCAGAGCTAGGATTATATCCTTGAGTGTAGGCATTAAGGAAGCTACTGACTCTGCTGAGACCAAAGTTATGCCCAGGTAACGGGCTCCGAGTGGGCCCTGGAGATAACTCCTTGGGAACAGCCCGTTTGACCTCAACCATTTTACCATTTAATTCATGGAAAGTTCTAAGCAAGACTCTATCAACTGCTTCCTCTGAATCAAAAGTGATGAATCCAAAACCTCTTGGCCTCTGGGTGTTGTGATCATACATCACGACAACATCTGTGATTGTCCCAAATTGGTCGAAGTACTTCTTAAATTCACTCTCAGTGACTGTGGATGCTAAACCTCCTACAAATATCTTTTTTGTTCGGATGGGGCCCGGCGATCCCTGAAGGCTGCCACTGTTCCTGGTCAGAATTTGCTGATCATCCCTAGGAACAGCTTTCTTGGCCTCCACCTGAGGCAGAAATCGTAGTACAAATTCAGCCATTTTCACATTTGCAGTACAAAAAAGCAGGAGAGTAGTGTTTTAAAACCCTTTCAGCTTTCAACTGTAACAACAAATTACACAAGATCAAAACTTTTTACTCCCCGAGTGGAACTATATCTCAAAATAGAGTAGACAATTCTTAACACGATGGTTATCCACTATAAATGCTTAAACAAATGTGTGTTATGGACGATATATGTTAATAGGTGGGGTATGGTTGAACTTCTTTTAATATGACAAGAATTGAGACAATGGATGGTGCCACAAATAATGGAAACGTACAAGATCAAGTTCTGCTTTCTTTTTGAATATACAATGTCATCTTACTCAAGCTTCTGTACTCATCCATGCATTTTCTAATCAGAACTTACCGTACTCAAGTAATTCAGATAAATGGGCTGAGAATAAACACGTGATAGATGTGTACTTACAGTTCTACCATCTATCATATGCTTTTCCATGACAACTCTTTCTGCAACAGCTGGCTCAGCAAAAACAACAAAACCAAAACCACGAGCTCGCCCTGTTGTCCGATCCTTCATTATCACAGCTTCCACCACTTCACCAAAAGTTTCAAAATATTCTCTTAGACGATCTTCATTGGTGTCCCAAGAAATCCCACCAATAAACAACTTTCCGGGCCCCATTTCCATTCTGTACAACGGATTAGCATCATCTTATTACTCAATTTCACATCAATAGCATTTGAAACATACAAAATAAAAACTTTAAGAGACACCAATTGTTTATTTAAGAAGTTATATCGATTACTCAAACAAGGAAATAGTATGTAGCAGATCTCCTCGGTAGCGGACGAAAATTCATCCATACATTATTTAGATAATTCTACAATATAATATTTATTCTATAAGTAGGAAGCATTAGATTTTCAACATCATAATGTAGATTAATTGAAAATAGCAATTCTAATTTCTAAATCAAAGAGTTTACCAAAAACTTGGAGATTCTTATAATTAGAAGAGAAGTGGATATAATTGGATTCAAACAGAGATCATCGGATCTTGTACAGATCGAAAATTGATCAGGCAGCAGTCAAGAATTCCTTCGAAAAGCACAAAGGGGAAAAAGATTACAACTTTGACTTGAAATTGGGAAAAATAAAAGTTGAGCAACCCAAAATTTTGAGCTGTTATTTTACCAATTGAAGAAGACCCGGATGTTAAATTGATAGAAGAATCTAAGATCCCAGAGGAGGCATATGAAGAACAGAGGGCGAGAGGCACCCCCTTCTCCTCTCTCTTTATTTATTTGTTCGACTTTTTTTTTTTCGTTTAATCAGATGAAAGAAAGAAAGAAAGAAAGAAAGAAAGAGAGAGAATAGTGTGAGAAGATTGCTTTACATCTAAGAGGGGTAATAGTGCATGTATCTTTTATATATATATATATAAGAGGAGAGAGATGAGAAGAGAGCTCTTTGGCTACCTTCTCTCGTGTAAGAAAATGTTGAAGCGGAGAAGATGGTGACTTCCCAGTTTTTAAGTTTTTTTTTTGTAACTACTTGTAGACAATAATAATAAAATCTTGTCTTAATGACATATACTAACAACTCATATATATAATTAATAAATAGTAAAAGGTATGAATATTAACATTCTACTTAATTATTTTAACACTTTAAAAAATATCTTTAATACATAAAAAATGTCTTAAAACATATATATATATATATATATATATATATATAATATCGTTAAAAATAATTTTTAAAAAGTTAGTGCTAATATCGGTACAAGTATAACAACATCCACTTTTTGTATTTTTTGTACGTTGAAATATTATGACAATGGAATTTGTCTATAAACATTTTTTCACTTACATAAAATAATGTACGTTTGTTTGGTCGGTATTGGAGATTATACAAGTCAATTGGACAACTATTTTAGATGCAATTGATTTGAATTAAAAAATAATAATAATGTAAAAATAGATTGCATCATTTAATATATATACAATATAATACTAAATAAACGAAAATATATAATTTACATTTTTCCTTACAAACTAATTTCTCGCGCAATATTTAACAGAATCAAACACATTCATATTTTTCTATTTAGTATTTTTATCACCTTCAATTTGACCGTATGGTATGGTGCTTCCAATAATAATGTACTAAAGAAAGAATCCTCACATCAAGGATAGGGTTGGGGAGGGGAGGGGAGGGCAGGAAAGTTTAAATTTTGCTTTTAAATTAAGATGACTTGCAAAGCATGCACAACATATATGCCTTACAATTAGTAAAAGTTTATATGAAGGAAGGAATAAGATTAGTTACCAACTTAATTAATTACCAACATAGAAATTAAAGAAACGTGAATCATATATGTAAAGTGAGACAAAACACAAATTATATATGGTTAACCTTTTGATTTATTGTTCACTAGCTCAGTCTGCCTAATTTTGAGAAAAATAAATATATTGAATGATCATAAATCATAATGTACACTTAAAATATGTGTATTTTTTTTAGAAAATTAGGGTTTGCCCGTGCCGTTCAACACTATGAATAGTAAAAAAATAATTCAAATTCAAATCATTGATGATCCTAAAAAAATGTAGACGAAATTGTACAAACTTGTTCAACTTAATTTTTCACCCGAGGCAAGTAATATAAGTTGCACAGCATTGCAAAGTTTTCATTAATCCACTATGCTCTCCTGAATAAAAAAAAAATACAATATCAAATGAATGAAAATTATGGGTTTACATAAAGTAAAAATTACATATAGAATAAACTAAAGTAAATAATACATAGTACTTACCTTATCAAAAGACATCGATAGTTCAAAAATATTGTCTACAATGGAAAATTTAAAAAATGCATAACAAAAACTTCAGTTAAATACATTGAAAGTTGGGATTAAACATTTGTAGTTGCTTGTTACAATACATAAAAAAATATATATATATATACAAGATATACACATTGGTATATTTGATGTTGAATGCATTGATTTCAAAACTTAGACAATAGCACAACATGTAACCAAAAGATATACACATTGGTATATTTTACAGTTTATTTTTGTGTGTGTTTGATGATTTTAAATGTGTCCTAAATTTTATTGGAAGAAACATATATTCAGAAATTAGTATAGTGGCTGTGAAACTAGATTTTATATTCAGAAATTCACAACATAGTTACCTTATGTGGAAGAAAGGGGTGAACCATTAACCATATATCATCACGGATGAAATTATAAAGTTATGGTGCATTTACTGAATGTTTAAAGTTGAAGGGTAAGATAGCAGAGGTAGAAAATAAGTTACAAGGAGGTTATATTAACAATACTTTGTTGTTTACTCTTTAATTAATATTAAAAAAAAATTTAGAAAAAGGTGGGACATTTGTGAAGGACAGAAGGGATTGCTTGTGAGTCCACTCATCTAAAGGATAGAACAGGTAAGACTCCTTAAACATTTGGTGCATATATATATATATATATATATATATATATAAATTGATTGATTGATTTATTTATTTATTTATATATTTATGGGATGGACACGTATATATGCACGACGTTATAAACCCTATGCTTATCTGATGACAACCTTAATTATTTCTATTTTCCAGAATAACTGAAGGGAACATTTAGAATATGACAAGATAAATAATTAATATTTGTAAAAATTGGAAAACTGAGTTGAGAGATATATAAGTGAGATATTTTTTTTCCTTTTTCCATAGAATAAAAAATTTTGGGTGATGAAGAAGATAAATTTTTAATAAAAAATTTAAAAAATAAAGAAGGCATAATTATAAAATAAGTTTACGATAATAATTTTTTTACTAATTTATTCATTTCATCTTCTAACTTCTTATAAAAGATATACTTTTTAATTATATTTTAATTTCATTATGATATGACCATAATAATACTACGTCAACTTTTCTTTTTTTGCTAACAAAATAAAATGACAACTTTGATACGATAGATATATACATTTTGGCTGCCAGCTCCGCATCTTATAAGTAAGGTCTTCCAAAATTAATTACTTTTCTTTTTCTTTATAATTAAGCAATTATATTATCAAGAAGATGAAATTAAAGATGATAGTTTTGTTATGAACTTATGGAACTTATTCTGAAAAACAAGCCATCAAAGTAATTACGACACTAAATAATTTTCTCTTATAAGATGGAAAATGTACACATAATATACTTAGTGCATTACATAAAGTTAGGGATGGAATTCAAACAAATATAAATTTTAGTAAAAAACAAATAACATTATACTCATATTTTTGATAATGCATGATAGTAGATTTGAAAAGGTGAATTATTAATTTAAGTAATCGATGGGCTTAATGGAACCTTATAAAAAAGTATTATTTTATAAATTAAGCAAAAATATTTATTTATCTCTTGGGCCTGAGTCGGAATCGGCAAAATTTATTAATTTATCGAGTTTCTACAGTATTCTTTTCAAAAGTCCATCAACTTAAAAGTTCACATTACAAACAATTTTTATATAATCAATCTTAACCTATATATGTGATTTTTCCCTCATATTGAAATATCAAAGCAGTGCCATTTTTGCTCACACGAAAAACATACACCTACAATTTTATAATCAGTGTTTTGTCCGCCATGATAACATTTTACACAAAAAAAAAACTAGTGTTATTTTAAGAGGAGAGGGCAGGGGGCGGATCCACAGAGGAGCAAGGGTGGTCAATTGACCCCTGCAACCTCAGAAATCTTCCATTAGAGCCGCCCAAGTTGACCCCTGCAAGGTGCTCGACGAAATGCCTGAATGGGGCAACCTTTGTGCTGGAGATTGGAGAAGGCAGCGCGCAGTGCGGGCGCGCGCATCTTTTTTTTTAATTCACTCGACGTAAAACGACGTTGTTTTGGCACAGTTAAAAAAAAAAAAATAGCAGCTTTGTTTAATTGTTTTCGTCAACCTTCCCTTCCTTAAATTAGTTTGCAACCTTTTAAAGCTCTCAACCCTAAAGGCCTAAACTCCAACTCCAAGTCCCGAACTAAAACAATCAACCTCCAATTCATTGTTTCAACGGTGGCTTTCCCTCCCCCTCATAAATCCGTCGGGTAGTAGGTGGCGTCGGCAGGCGAGCTCGAGCAACAGAAAATTGAAAAGTATGTAAATGTTATCATATTTTCTATGTGCTTTAATTAATTAGTAAATATTCTTATATGTTATCCTATTTTTTTAAGTACCAAGTGTTTTTATTGAAAGGTGCCCTTAAATTTGTTGTTTGTTGTTGATATTTTATTTTAATTTGTTACTTTGAATAAACTAGGGCTATACTTTTATTTTAGTTTGAATAAATTAGGGGTTTTGGTTTTGGTTAGTTAGTTTGAATAAATTAGAGCTATAATTTTATTTTAGTTTGAATAAATTAGGGGTATTGATTTTGGTTAGTTAGTTTGAATAAATTAGAGCTATACTTTTATTTTAGTTTGAATAAATTAGAGGTTTTGGTTTTGGTTAGTTATTTTGAATAAACTAGAGTTATACTTTTATTTTAGTTTGAATAAATTAGGGGTTTTGATTTTGGTTAGTTAATTTGAATAAATTAGAGCTATACTTTTATTTTAGTTTGTTAATTTGAATAAATTAGGGCTATACTTTTATTTTAGTTTGAATAAATTAGGGGTTTTGGTTTTGGTTAGTTATTTTGAATAAATTATGTTAGTTTGCATAAGTTATGGCTTTTTAAAATTGTTGATGATTGATTGGTTATTTCTACCAATACAGTTATGGAACAATATTTTAAGAGAAAGTTCACATCAACTACTTCTAGAGATGTGGATATTTTTAGAAATGTGGATAGTTTAAAAGAAAGTGAGTTGCAAGATATCTTGGCTATCTTATTGCAGACCCTGGACTTCGACCTCAAATGTTAGATTATAATCCTAACATTAGAGACGAAGTTCGAAGAGCATATTTACAAAAGGGTCCATGTCAGCCCAAGGATCACACATTTCCACAAATTGATCTTTCAGGGTATGATCGACGCTTTAATGTTAAGTGGTTTGATGAATTTGACTGGTTGGAGTATAGTATTAGTAAAGATGCTGCATTTTGCCTTTATTGTTATCTCTTCAAATCCAATTTTAAAATTGGTCAAGAGTGTAGCTACGCTTTCACAGATATGGGTTTTAAAAATTGGAAGAAGAAAGATAAAATTAGGCAATATGTTGGACCTGTTTGAAGTGTGCATAATCAATCCAGACAGTATTGTGTGGATCTTTTGAATCAAAAGCAACACATCTGAACAATTTTGATAAAGCAATCAAATCAAGCTTGTATTGATTATCGTATTTGCTTGATAGCTTCACTTGATTGCATGAGATTTTTATTGAGGCAAGGTCTTCTTTTTCGTGGGCATGATGGGACTAACACTTCAAGCAACAAGGGAAATTATTTAGAGCTCCTACAATTTCTTGCTGATCATGATGAGAAAGTTAAGGCCGTTGTGTTAGAAAATGCTCCCGAGAATCTCAAGTTAATAGCTCCAACTATTCAAAAAGATCTTGTGAATGCTTGTGCCACTAAAACTATTAAGAAACTCATCAAGGATATCGATGGTGCATTCTTCTCTTTATTAGTTGATGAATCACGTGATGTGTCGGTAAAAGAAGAAATGACGGTGGTGTTTCGTTATGTGAACAAAAGTGGAGATGTAATTGAGAGGTTTGTGGGCATTCAACATGTTAGCAACACTACATCAAACTCACTCAAGGAGGCTATTGACACATTGTTTGCAAGAGAGGAATTGAGCATTTCCATGCTGAGAGGACAAGTATATGATGGAGCTAATATGAAGGGTGGGTTCAATGGTCTTAAAACACAGATTTTGAGAGAAAATCCTTCTGCCTATTATATTAATTATTTTGCACATCAACTTCAATTAGCTTTTGTGGCCATGGCAAAGGGAAATGTTGATATTGCCACTTTCTTCACATTTTGCAATAGCTTGGTTAATATTGTTAGAGCATTGTGTAAGCATCGAGACATGCGTAGAGATTAGCTACAAAAGGATATTACAAAAGCTCTAGAAAATGATACTTTTCCAACAGGGCGAGGCTTAAATCAAGAAACTTGTCTCAAGCGTCTCGGGGATACACGTTGGAACTCACATTATGGTACATTACTTAGTATCATCTCCGTGTTTAAATCTATGGTGAAAGTGCTGAAATTGATTATTGAGGATGGCTCCACTGATAATCTAGGTGAAGCAAATAGGTCACTGAGAGAAATATAATCTTTTGAGTTTGTATTTCACATATTTTTCATGAGATCTATATTGGGAGCCACAAATGACTTGTTACAAGCATTACAAAGGAAAGACTAAGATATTGAAAATGCAATGACTTTTGCCAAAGTTTGCAAGGACCAATTACAACACATGGGAGAGAATGCATTTGAAGCCTTGCTTGATCAGGTATCTTCCTTTTGTGGCAAACATGATATCTTAGTTCCAAACATGGATGATGCATATGTAGCTCAATGGAGATCACATCGGAGAGCCCCTGTAATAACACACCTCCATTATTATCGTGCGGACATCTTTATTCAAATCATTGAGTGGCAACTTGCGGAATTAAATCATCGCTTCAGTGAGGTAAATACTGAGTTACTTATTTGTTTGGCATGTTTGAGTCTGGATGATTCATTCATAGCTTTTAACAAATAAAAGTTACTTTGTTTTGCTGAATTTTATCCTCAAGATTTTAATTCCTCAGATCTCTTGGCACTTGAAGATCAACTTGACATTTATATTACTCATATGCATACAATGACCGATTTTTCTCAATTGAAAGGGATTGGTAGCCTTGCTAGAAAAATGGTGGAGAAAGGGTTACATAGAACATATAATTATGTTTATTTGCTTCTTAGATTAGCCTTAACTTTACTGGTTGCAATTGCTTTTGTGGAGAGATCATTTTCTACTATGAATATTGTGAAAGGTCCATTTCGCAACCGAATGGAAAATCAATGGTTGAGTGATAGCTTACTTATTTATATTGAGAAAGATGTGTTTGCTTGTATTGATAATGAAACTATAATGCTACGTTTTCAGAATATGAAAACTCGACGTGGACAATTGTAATGTGATTTTTTTCTATGAATTATAATATTATCGTTTCATTTTTATGAGTATATTTTGTATAATTTTTTTTTTCACCTTTATATGTTGACTCTTGAAAGGAAATTTTATGGATTTGCCACTGAGAGAGGGGCGGACTTGTGCGTTCATGCCATTTATTCTTTCCTGTTAATTTTTTTGTGGCTTTACAAATATTTGGTTAAGTAATAACACCTAGTAGTTTATGCCATCTCCAATAGACAATTTCATCCGATCAAAAGGAAAATAGAAAAAAATATGCTATAATAAAGTTTTTTACAATTATTTCTATATGAGGTGGAAGGTGAATTATATATGAAATTTTTATAAACATTTTTACACGTAGAAATAAGTACATAAATTTTAAAAGTGACATGACACAATCTTATTAAATATATTAAACTAATTTATTATCCATTTTCCTAAAATAAATGACAAATAAGAGGGAAATGAAAAGAAAGATCATTGCAAAGCAAACATTCTACGTTTTTTACATGTACAAATTATTTGCCAACTAAATATATAAGTGTTTTAATGACATTTTTTAATTTGTTTAGAAGTACTTCATAAGTTACTTTATCTTTAGACTGCGTTTGACGCGTAGGATAAAAAAGTGTGATAAAATAAATCCTATCTTATATTTAGTATATGTTGGGATTCATTTCGACAGATTATTTATCCCATCTAAAAATAAAATTATTTTATTCTTTTTAAATGAAATTAAATAATTATATTGAACTCTCTAATCTACTAGTCAAACACACTTTTAACACTTTTAGGGCTCGTTTGGTTCAAGTTTTGGGAATGGAATGAGCATACTTGATTCATGGAAAGTTTTTTTCTTGGCATCTAAGATGCCATGCCGTTGTTTGATTCAACGAGGAATAAGTATGGAATAAAGTATAAATTACAAAAATACCCTTCTTTTTATAAGATGCGAAGACAACTCCTACTAATTTTTCAAAATATACTATAATAAATTACAAAAATTACACATGCCTAGCTAATAACTATCCTACAAAAATTACAATTTTTGTAATTGAAAAAAAAAAATTTACAACAGGAAAAAAGAAAAGAAAAAAGTTCCAAATTTTGTTTTTCATTTTTATGCAGCAGTGTAGCTAAAAAAAAGTTCCAAACAATATTTTTATATACGGATGAAAACAGAATTATTTATTCATAAGGAAGACAATTATTTTAGTCCTAACATAAAAAATTAAAAAAGATACATATTGGTAATGGTTTATTTCTTATGATTTAAATGGGAGAATTTGGGGGAAAATATTTGTTCCTGAAATCATTTATTCCAGACTTAAAATTTGAACCAAATACAAAAATTATTTCAAAATAAAATTTAACATTTTTAAAATGGTTTAAATCTTGAATCAAATGAGCCATTAACGTAATGACGGGTCGGGGGTGGTTTATTGCTTACTCTTTTTTTTTTTGTTAAATAAAAATTAGGGGATGGAAGTGTGAAACCAACCCCCGAGAGGCCGGTCAGCCGCTCGCTCCGCTCAACTCATCATCAGTCTCTTTCTTCCTTCAACCCAAAACCCCTAAAAAAACCCAAGCGAACAAACAAAATATGTGGTTTGCACTCTTTTCCTCCCAAATCAATATCATCATATAGTCTTCTTCTCCATCTCTACAAACCCTAAAATTGATGTTGACTATTGCAAGAATGAAATCACTCATCTACCCTACTTTCACAACCTTGGCCCCAACTATCTCCAAAAAAACCACTGCTTTTTCTCTCTTTTCCCTTCCTTCTTGCCGCCAATCAATTATTTCCAACTTCAATCCTCCCCATAACCTCCTTTACTTTTCTTCACATGTAGTACTACACCCCACACCCATACTCTCTTCTTTTAATTCCTCCTCTGTATCTTCGACACCCCCCGATCAAGCTCCTAATTTTGTAACAGAAGAAGCTGATCAGTCTTCTCCTTCAGGCGACATTCACGTCATTGTGGGTCCTATGTTTGCCGGCAAAACTACCACACTCCTTCGCCGAATCACTGCTCAAAGCAGCAATGGCAGGTTGGCTGCATGCCTGCTTTAATATTTTCTTTTCTAGGTTCATACTGCTCTCAAAATAGTTTTTGCAATTTTTTTTCTTTTTCTCTTTTTCAAAACATGTTATTTGGACTATTTTACCTCTGTTTCTTAGTTTCCACCTTTTATGTAATACTTTTAAATTCTTAGTTGCATTGCATGTAATAACTTATAACGCATATTCAAAACAACAGCATCTGCATTACTTTCTATGCGGTCCTTATTTTCGAAAGATATTATCTTTGTAAAAAGTGGCCCAAGAATTTGTCATTGAAATGAAATATGGTTTGAACTTAACAACCATTCTCCAAAAAAAAAAAAAAAAACGGTACCAACCCACGTCCTCTTTTCAATCTGGAAATTGGAAAAAACTTGGCTTCCTTTTTCCTTCCTCCACATTTCTCCCAAGTAAATAAATGAAGCTAAGATTTTGACAAAAGTTGAGCCATAGAATTTTATCCCATTTCTAATAGCTGCCACAAACGTTAGCATTGTTGGCCAAATGTAACTGCCTGTTTGAAATTTGAGTAAAACTAAACCATAAGGATTGTAGTTCCACAAAAATGAGCAAAGAACAAAAGAGGTATAAAATGTGCCTTTAAGTGCTTATTGCTTGTTGTGAATTAAAATTGACTGTTAACATCTAATTCTTTTAAAAAAAAATTCTAAAATGTCACTCTCAATGTCATGTACGGGTAAAGGTATCCCTTGAGTCCAAATCTGGTTCTGGGTTTCAATACTGAAACTTCTTAACAGGATCATCTAGGGCAGTGGGATGATATAAAAAATTACCTGATCTCTCTCCTTTGAACAACCAATGTTTGTTCTTAATTTGGGGCTGTTTCATGTGCTGTTTGAATGAAAATTAAATGTTTTGGAGCCAACTTGTACTTGGACTGGAGCAGAGCAGTGCAATATTTTCTCTTGGTGTATTTTAATTTCTTAAAATTTTGGGAGGACTTAGAAGGCTTGATTCAGGATATACCACTTAGAGAAAAGATTTTTCTAGGAGGGGATCTGAATGGGCACGTAGGGAGCTCTTCTGATAACTATAGGGGGGTGCATGGAGGTTATGGCTTTGGGGTGGTAAATACCGAGGGAAAATCTATCCTTGATTTCTCGTCTGCTTATGATCTTATGGTAGCCAATACATGTTTTAAGAAGCGGGAGGAGCACCTCATCACATACAAGAGTGGGACAACATGCTCTCAGATCGATTTCTTCCTCTTTAGGAAAGGAGATCGAAAGAGTTGTATGGACTGTAAAGCCATACCTGGAGAGAGCTTGACTACCCAACATAGAGTCCTTGTAATGGATATACGAGTTAAGGGGAAAGTGAAGAGAAGGGGCCAAGGTAAGGTTTCAAGGATTAGATGGTGGCATTTGAAGGGTGAAAAACAAAGGATCTTTCAACACAAGGTGCTGGAGGGTGGGTTTTGGGAGGCAAACGGAAGCGCAAATGATATGTGGGACAAGGCGGCCGAGGGGATCAGGAAGATAGCTAAAGAGACGCTGGGTGAATCGAGAGGATGTGGACATAGGGATAAAGAATCTTGGTGGTGGGATGATAGTGTACAAGATAAAGTTAAGGTAAAAAGGAAATGCTTTAAAGCTTGGTCTTTATGTAAGAATGCGGAAAATTGGGAATCTTACAAAGAAGCAAAGAAAGAGATTAAGAAGGCGGTGAGTGAGTCGAGGACTAAAGCTTTTGATGGATTATACAAATCTTTAGGCACCAAAGCTGGGGAAAAAGCTATTTACCGACTTGCTAAGGGTCGAGAAAGGAAGACAAAAGACTTGGATCAAGTGAGATGCATCAAGGACGAAGAAGGTAATGTCCTGGTTAAAGAACAAGACATACAAGAGAGATGGAAGGACTATTTTCACAAATTATTTAATGAAGGTTATGAGATTTTAGCATGTGGAGATGAGCTGAACATGCGAGAGGATGACCAAAATTTCACCTTTTATCGCAGAATTCAAGAAAAGGAAGTGAAAGAAGCATTGAAACGAATGGATAGTGGTAAAGCAGTTGGGCCAGATAGTATACCTATTGAGGTTTGGAAGGGTCTAGGTGATAAAGGCACTGGTTGGCTCACAAGGTTTTTCAACGAGATATTGAGGTCAAAGAAGATGCCGGAAGAATGGAGGAGAAGCACCCTAATACCGATTTATAAGAATAAGGGGGATATACAAAGCTGCGCCAATTACAGGGGGATTAAACTCATGAGTCATACTATGAAGTTATGGGAAAGGGTGATTGAGCGGAGACTAAGAAAAGAAACCAACATTTTAGATAATCAATTTGGTTTTATGCCCGGAAGGTCGACCATGGAAGCAATCTACTTGTTGCGGCGTTTGATGGAGCAATATCGGAGGGATCAAAAGGACCTACACATGGTTTTCATTGACTTGGAGAAGGCGTACGATAGGGTACCCAGAGAGATTTTGTGGAAAGCTCTGGAGAAGAAAGGGGTTAGAATTGCCTATATTCGTGTTGTCAAGGACATGTATGAAGGAGCTATGACTAGTGTGAGAACACATAGTGGGTCCACAGAAGATTTTCCTATAACTATAGGACTACACCAAGGGTCAGCTTTGAGCCCTTATCTGTTTACCTTGGTCTTAGATGTACTCACGGAACACATTCAAGAGTCAGCACCGCGATGTATGCTGTTTGCAGATGATATTGTCCTAGTGGGTGAGTCCAGAGAAGAGCTAAATGGGAAGGTGGAAACTTGGAGACAAAATTTAGAAGCGCATGGCTTTCGTTTAAGCAGAAGTAAGACAGAATATATGGAGTGCAAGTTCAGTAAAAGGCGGAGCACTACTAACTTAGAGATAAAAGTTGGGGACAATGTCATACCACAAGTTACTCGGTTTAAGTATCTTGGATCCATTATACAAGAAGATGGGGAGATAGAGGGAGATGTAAACCACCGGATTCAAGCAGGATGGTTGAAATGGAGGAAAGCTTCGGGTGTGTTATGTGATAAAAAGGTACCACTCAAGTTAAAAGGAAAATTCTATCGTACCGCGGTTAGACCAGCGATGTTGTATGGGACTGAGTGTTGGGCGGTCAAAAGCCAACACGAGAATAAACTAAGTGTAGCTGAGATGAGAATGTTGAGATGGATGAGTGGCAAGACTAGGAAAGACAAGATCAGGAATGTTACCATCAGAGAGGGAGTTGGGGTGGCACCTATTCCAGAAAAGATGGTTGAATCTCGACTTAGATGGTTTGGGCATGTATGGAGGAGACCTGTAGATGCCGTGGTAAGGAGAGTTGATCATATGGAGGGAAGCCTAGTTGTTAGAGGCAGAGGAAGACCTAGAAAAACTATAGGTGAAACTATTAAGAAGGATTTTGAGGTGAATGGTTTCACTATAGATATGATTCACGACAGACCACTATGGCGTCGTTTGATCCATGTAGCCGACCCCACCTAGTGGGATAAAGGCTTGTTGTTGTTGTTGTTGTTGTTGTATTTTAATTTCTTGCATGATTGCATCATGATTATGTAGAGAAGTAGCAATAATACATTTATTAGGGTTAACAATGTGGAATGGAATCTCCATGAGGTCTAAGTTCAGAAGTCTTAACTTTTGTTTATTGGCAAATTTTTCATTATTCACAAAAAAATTATCATGAATGAAAATGTCAGACTGAGTCTTTGGGAAACTTCTAAGAAAGGAAAAAGGGAAAATATACAGGCCCTCCATAACTTCTGACTTCTGTAGGGTTCACCTAAATTTGTTATTTTTCCAGAGTTTTAATTGTTAATGACAAAGTATTTGAGCCCCAAGTCACCTTCATTATTTACTTTATTTTTATTGCAATAGTTTACAAAGACAACAAGACACTGATCTTTCTTACCAGTGCCATGGGTTCAAGTTGTTATCCTTATAAATTCCTGGCCTACCATTTCAATGTACTTCCATAACAATTTTGGATGTCTTTGAGCTATTTTAAATGGACTAAGGTTCCTGATTCTATTCCAATGCTTGAATTAATTACTACTGGCAAGATATTCCCAGGCCAAGGTCCCCAAGGACTTACTTCATTTGGATGGAACATTGAAGGGCCTCTGTTACTCTGGAAGACTGGCAGCAGCAATTGGAATATTATGCCGTACGGGAGTTCAAGTAGACTCACAAACATATTCCCTTCTTTTGCAAGAATGCATATGCAGGAAAGATTTTAAAAAAGGGAGAAGAATACATTCACAAATGGTTATTGTTGGCTTTGCCCCCAATGAATATCTAAAGACCAAATTGTTGATATTGTACGCAAAAGCGGGGGATCTTAGTACTGCTCATTTACTTTTTGATAATCTGCTCACAAAAAGCTTGATTTCATGGAATGCAATGATAGCAGGGTATGTGCAGAAGGGTGTTGAAAAGGTGGGTTTGAGTCTTTATTACAATATGAGACAGTGTGCAATCATACCAGACCAGTACACCTTTGCATCAGTCTTTAGAGCCTGTGCCACTTTAGCAATACTGGAGCAGGGCAAGCAGGTCCACAGTGTCTTGATAAAAAGCCATATTATCGTGAATGTTGTAGTAAATAGTGCCCTCATTGATATGTATTTCAAATGCAGCTGTCCGAGTGACGGGCATCTAGTATTTGATAAGTCATTGGACAGGAATGTTATTACATGGACTTCTTTGATATCTGGATATGGCCAAAATGGAAGAGTATTAGAGGTTTTGAAATCCTTTGATCGGATGATAAGTGAAGGATTCAGACCGAACTGTGTTACATTTCTTGCAGTTCTTTCGGCTTGCAGCCATGGAGGTTTGGTTGAAGAAGGTTGGGAATATTTCTCTTCAATGATGAGAGATTACGGTATTCAGCCACAAGGGAAGCATTATGCAGCCATTGTTGACCTTTTAGGGCGTGCTGGGAGGTTACAAGAAGCTTATGAGTTTGTAAGAAATTCTCCTTGTAGGGCACACCCAGTGATATGGGGTGCTCTTCTGGGGGCTTCTAGAATTCATGGGAACATGGACATGGTGAAGCTTGCTGGAAAGAACTTTTTTGAGTTGGAATTGGAAAATGCTGAGAAGTATGTTGGCTTATCTAATGCTTATGCTGCATTCGGGTTATGGGATAATGTTGCTGAGATTAGGAGCGCAATGAAGGAATTGGGTGTGAAGAAAGACCCTGGTTATAGCATGATCGAGGTCCAAAGGGAAGTCAACTACTTCTTGATGGCTGATAGTTCTCACAAGCAAAGTGAGCGTATATATAAGTTGATTAAAAATATGAATTTAATTCTTAAGGATGCTGGCTATGTTCCTGACTTTAGCAGTTGCTGGTAAGAAGTTAAGAGCACTCAGCATTGACGAAATCAAGGTAGGAAATGGGGCTTAAGCTTCCCAAAATATATTTTCATCTTTTATGATGAGGCAGATCTACTGGGAATTTGGAATGTCCAAGGTTTAAACTTCAACCATGGTGCCGTAAAGCGGAACATAATATACCCATTGGTGGATGCAGCACATTGGGACTGTCATTTAACGGGAATACGTGGGATGCTATGGGGCAAACCGGTTGATGAGGAGATCGTATTGTTACTGACTATTATATTATTTGTGGCCATTCAAGTTATTTGGATGTGAAGCCGAAAAAAATGTTCAGTTGACAATTCCTCATACTCTATTCACAGTATCACACTAGAGATAGATATAGGTTCCCTATAAGTAACATATAAATTCTTGACCGACCAAGAATGAAATTCAGACTTCTATGATCTTTTTGGCAAGAAGTTGATCGGTATGTTATGCATCCTCCACATAATAAACACATTCAGACTTCTATGATCTTTTTTGTCAAGAAGTTGATCAGTATGTTATGCGTCCTCCACATAATAAACACATGATTTGATTTGAGACCATGTTTAAATATTTTGTTGTGGCAAATTAATTTACTACCTGAAATTGCTTCTTTTCTGTATAGTCTGAATTTTCAGTGAACATTTGGCTGATATACAAGGACAACACATTGATTCTTTCGAAGAATGGTTAGTGATATGTTAGACTTTTAAATGCTTCTGATCTAGTTGTTTGGTCAAAATCTTTTCCAGCTAGATTTTGGGTCTTTTTAGAGAACGCAATGTCCACGACTGCCAAATGTATGATGTGGTCATTCCTAAAAAGTGATTCCCGAGGAATTTAAATGGAATTGGTATATGATTCTTTTTCTTCATCTTCTTGCTGCAGCACTTGTACCTACAAATAGACCGGCATTGTTAGGGAACAGATAAATAACATGCTGTTTGTTAATAAATGGAACAATGTATTAAATAGACTACGGACAACATATTCCAATGTTATTGGTAAGCTTATTTTTCTTTGTGTTTTTGCTGTGTATTATGTTATGCAGAAGTGTGGCAGTAATAAAATCTAACAAGGATACAAGATACGGATTGGATTCCATTGTGACACATGATGGAGAGAAATTGCCATGTTGGGCATTGCCTAATTTATCATCATTTAGACTAAGTATTGGTCCTGATGCTTATGATAAGGTATTTCAGTGTTGAAAATTAATGATATGTAGTTGTTACAACAATTATGTCTATTTTTAGTCGGTGGTTAACACATATTCATACAAGCAATTTTAGACCATCTGTAAAGGTAGAAAGTACATTAATTGTTAGTATATTTGCCTCTGTAAATTATGAGGATATTTTGTTCAATGGCATTCTTGACAATTTTCGCGCGAAGCCTTTTCTGTGGTGTAAATGTTAAGCGATATTGTTCGTCTGTTGTTGCATGGTGACAGCTAGAGGTGATTGGCATTGATGAAGCTCAATTTTTCGAAGATCTTTATGATTTCTGCAGTAAAGCTGCTGACCATGATGGCAAAACTGTAATAGTTGCTGGCTTGGATGGTGACTATTTGAGGTACGATTCTAACCTCTCTCAGTACATACCAAGGATTTTATGCTACTTTATATTACTAGAGCCAATGGAGCCAGGAATTTAGTATATGCTAATTTTTTTTTCTTTTCTAATCTAGTGGCAGGGGCGGGCAAAATCATAAAAAAAAAAATTCCAACAATTAAAGTGGACAAAATAGCTAGGATAAGCGGACTTTTTTTTTCTCTAATTTTTTTTATTTGTTTTATGGACATAAATTAGCACTAAAACACACAAGCTTTAAAATTAAAATGGGGGCACTTTCCCCCTTTTAAGCCTTACTACCTCCAACCCTGAGAGGCAAGTCACTCTTCCTTGATATCATTTATCTTTACATGCTTCCCTCATTGGTATCCACCATCTTTATTGATAATTCACCTAGTAATAATAGTTTGTTATCTTTGAAAATTCCGTCATTTGATGGTGAATCCAACATTTTTGGCAGGAGGAGATTTGGTTCGGTGCTTGATTTAATTCCCATTGCCGACTCTGTAACAAAGTTAACTGCACGATGTGAGGTTTGTGGTAAACGGGCATCTTTTACCTTGAGGAAGACAGAGGAGACAAAAACAGAGGTGATTGCTGGTGCAGATGTGTATATGCCTGTTTGTCGAAAGCACTATGTTAGTGGGCAAGTGGTGAAAGTGGCTGCCAAGACTGTCCTGGAGTCGAAGAAGGTTCAGTGTGGCTCATTTTTGTAGTTGTGCGTCTTTTGTTGGTAGGGCATATGGGATAAAATATTGGGTATCCCATTCCCAGGTTTAATAGCAAAGAGCCACATATGTCCATGAACGCGTGCACGGCGCTTCACCATTTGTTTGGTATAGTGCCATATCCACTCGACAGAGGGTTCTTCACAATCTAATAGTTGGATCTTTGTGTGGTGATTCCTTATTCATTGGTTTTAGTCGACCGTATCAGTTAGGAAGGCACTCATGTAGTCTGAAGTAATTACTTGGTACCTAGTGGCTAGGCTAATTTTCTTTGTACAATTTGTTGTATGAATTAACCGTGATGAACTATTAGTTATATTGGCTTGTTTCTATTTGAAAATAGGCACAACTATCATAAGAAGAAATGAAGGCGGTATGTTTATAAATCGGGGCAGTTTGATTTATTTGTATAGGTTGTGAGTTTTGTAATTTATATATATTGGTAGTGTTGCGCCTTGAGGTATCCAATATTATCTCTGTTGTGGAGGATCTTTGTGGAGTAAATTTGTTTGCTACTTTTTGAGGATCTCAACCAAATACAAATACATATCCGTTATTTCATCCTGTTTGAAATGTGGGGGATCTTTGTGGAGTAAATTTGTTTGCTACTTTTCGAGGATCTCAACCAAATACAAATACATATCCGTTATTTCATCCGGTTTGAAATTTTGTGCATATAATAACATTATGGAGCTCAGCTTGATAAGCGAGCACCAAACTTTTATTCCCACCATCACATATATGCATTGTCGGAGTTGTATATTATGTTTAAATTATATTATCATATTTTTTGTATCGGGGGGTGGGGGGTAGGCGCCCTTTAAAGTAGGGCAACGATATTGCCATAGCACAATTTTATTGTGAGAGTAATTGTTAGTGCAAATGTACCAAAAAGCCCTCTCTCCCTTTTACCCCTCATTTCTCCCTTAGCCTTAAGCACACTCTTCCTTTCTTCAAGTACACGCATCACAAATCAAAATTATTTTTTGAGAATTCACGTTTAGATCCACTAAATCTAGAAAATCACCCACCTAAATTCTGAAAATTTATTAAAAAGACATATTTTGGTGCCAAACAAGCCCTTAAATCTATTCATATTTTGGTGTTAACTATTATTTAGATGGTTGATTGGAGAAGTCACCTGAATAAAGATCAGAGAGGTCGCTGGAGAAGTAGAATAAATGATGAGAATTTGAGGTTAACTAATTGATGAAACCCATCTCACTTCCGAAACTACGACTTCGTCTGTTTATCTGAACTGGTGATTAAGCCTTGTATTCATTTGGAGCTTGCAAATCTAAGGAAGTTTGGTTTCAAATATCATTTAGGATTTTACATCAGGCCCCTGTTCTTTATTTTTTATTTTGATTCATTTGTAAATTCGGTTTGCACAATGAATTGATTAATAATATTATGATATATGAAAATTAAGACTTAGGGGTTTCTTGTTTGCACTACTTAAATCTAAAAACCTTAAGTTTTCAGATTTAACTGATTTTAAAGTTATTTTTTAACCAAAAAAATTAAGTGCTAACTTAATTTTTACCACTTAAAACTGAAAATTTAATTTTAAAAAGTGTAAAATACATATTTTACCCTCTTGAAAACACACGATTTAAACACTCTTCTCTTCTTCTTCCATTAAGTAGATCCTCTCTCTCTTTCTTCCATCCACGACGTAGATCCCCCCTCTCTCTCTCCCATCCACGACGTAGATCCCCCCTCTCTCTCTCTCATCCACAATGCTGGACCAGACGTTAGAGGTACGCATCTCCCTTCCTCTTTTTTCTTGCAATATATTTAGGGCTTTTTTGTATCCTCATTTTGTTTCTGATTCATTTGGGTGTTTGATTAATCATGGATTTTAGGGCTTTATTTATGATTAATTCTTTGTTTGCTGAATTTAATCTAGCTTTGATATATGTTTCTTTGTTTGCTGAATTTAAGGCTTTGTTTATGATTCATTTTGGTGTTTGATAATGTATTATAATACATATATATATATATGATTCACAGACCTGTGGGTATATTAGATATAAAACTATTTCTTTATGTTTTAAAATTTTGTCAAGTTTACAAATTTTATTTTATGAATTTTTGCATTTAGCGAAATAATGGTGATTAGTAATTTTCATAAATAAAATGGGTTAGATTGGTTGAAAATTTTAAATTATATGGTTTTTTTTATTTATTTAGAATCATGCGATCCAAATAAACTAATAAGGGCAAAGTTGTCATACTAAAAAAAATCAGTTATCAGATGTGTTATATTCAAACAAACAATAGTTTTTTTGATGCAATTTTCATAATTAAACAAACAGTTTTTTCAGTTTCAGTTCAGTTTTCAGTTTTTTTATCAAACACTACCTTACTTTATTGTCAAGGAAGAAATCGACCAAAATGAGAAACCAAATTATTGCCAAGGAAACCAACTCAAATGCAACAAAGAAAGAGTTTTGATTTAACATTGATGCTGATGCAAAGTGATTCTGAAATATGATTTGTATCAATTTTATGTTACAGTTTTGCATAAATTGTAGGGTTTTTAAAATAAAATGCAGAATTAAAATAATTTTTGAAAAATGTTTAAACAATATAACTTAGCTAAATAAATATATCAAGGAAATGACAAAACAATCTATCTCAAGAACAAGCAAGAAGTATAAATGCAAGTAAATAAAGAGCTTGAGTTTAGAAAGATTGAACCAAATGAGTCAAGAATGTTTTGCTCACGTGGTTCAGTTGTTTAGACCATACGTTCACGCCCCTAGTAATTTCCGAAGTAGTTTCTCCGAGAAATCACACTAACTGATTTTCTTACAGGTGAAAATTAAACCTTTTACAAGTGTAATCCTTATCACTACACTCAACAAGTGTTATTATACTCACAATACTCAAGCAAGTGTGATTCTTTTCACCACACTCAACACAAGATGCACTATTGCTAAACTATGAGAAAACCTCTCATAATTGATGAATAAATTTTTTTTAGTGATGAACACCAAGATACAATAACTCTTAAGTGTGTTTGAAGATTCCAAATGAAGCACACACTAGAGTTATCAAGTCTGATCAAGATTTATAGCTCAATGAAGAAGGATTAATCAAAGCAATTGATTTTAATATTTGAATATTGAAGATTAATGAAGAATAACTGTAAATAGTGATTCAAGATAATTCAAATGTGTTTTAGAAGTCATATATATAGTCTCAAATAAAATATGGTCGTTTTAGAGGGTTGATAAATGTTTGGTACCAAAAATGATAAAAAATCATAAATTTAACTGCTATATTCTGAATCATTTATCGACTGAGTAAGGCTTATTAATCGACAGATGACCCTTAGTCGACTGAGTCAAGGCCCATCAGGTTAAAATCACAATTTTTGGACATTTAAAATTTTGCTCCAAAATCAATTTTAATGGTTGGGATATTTTAAAAACATGTTTTTAAGATATTTATTTTCATGAGAGCTCAAAATATGCTCGTTTGAATTTAATATGAATTTATTTTGAAAATCGATTTGTAAAAAGATGTGTTTTTAAAAGTATTCAAGTATAAGATTGTTTGAATCAATTCTTAAATGATGTAAGATTAAGTTTGAGTTATAAAAATTATCAACCAAGAAACTTTACAATAAACTTAAGCATTCACTCAATTTTCAATTTAACGAGTTTTCAAATGCTTAATTTGTTTTTTGGTTTCTTCGCTTGTTCTTTGACTTTAATCTTCAATGATTTGTATGTCAATCATGCTTTGATCAAAGATGTTGATTGAGGCATGCCAATGTGATATGTATACTTGTAGAGGAGTGATCTCGGTTTGGTTTTGGCGGTTTCAGTTCACGTAAGATATTGATCAGAATGTGGCAATTCTTAATTTAACTATATGATTTGAACAGAAAAAAAATTAAAATCAAAATCAAAATCAAAAACCAAAATTTCGGGTCAGTTTGGGTTCAGGTTTCAATTTTCCCAAGCTGGACCGAATTCACTGAATATATATATATATATATTTGCTACAAAATTACACCATTTGGATTTTAGAGGAGAATAAAAGTAATAAAACCCTAAAACTAAAAGTAATTTTCAGTTTCACTATATACCGAAAAGAAAGATCTAAAAAATATGTTGGTCTGCATTACCACCGATATATGGACATTTTGTCAAAACATTAATTACATGGTTGTCACAGCACATTTTATTACTAGGGATAGGGTGTTACATAAGAAAATTATTAGCTTTTGTGTAATTCCAATCCATAAGGGGGAATTAGTTTTTAGACTTTTAGAGCAGTGTTTGTTGGATTGGGGAATAAAAAAGCTTATCATCGTCACGGTTGATAATGCTTTAACCAATGATGCCAGTTTGATTGATTTGATTAAGAGAATGAATTGTTGGATAACGTCTAATGCACTTTTACTTGGGAGTGAGAATTTACATGTTAGGCGTGTTGCTCATATTTTAAACTTGATTGTGAAAGAAGGGTTAAGTGAGTTGAATTCATGCATCCAAAATATTCGTATTACCGTTAAATATTCAAAATCATCTCCCCAAATGTTATATTCCTTCAAAAATTGTTTAGAGAAAGTGAAAATAGTTTCCAAAGGGTTTGTGATTATGGACGTTCAAACTAGGTGGAATTCCACATATTTGATATTGCAATTTGCTTTAAAGTTTCATGTCGCATTTAATAGGCTAAATGGTGATGATTCCGGTTATGAATCATATTTTACTAGTGATAAAATGATAGGACCAGCAAATGATGTAGTTTGGGAAATGCAAATATGTTTGCTAATTTCTTGAAACCATTTTATAATATCACTTTAAGAGCATGTTACTCAAATACATCGGCGGTTCATTATACTTTTATTGATATGTTTAAGATTTTTGGCATTTTGCACGAAACTAATGGCATTAAATAGTTGAATTCCATTAGAGGTTCCATGCAATTTAAATATCACAAGTATTAGGGGAATTTGAAAAACTTAATAATGTAGGGCCGGGAAAATAGAACCGGGAGCCGGAGAACAGGTTCGGTTCGGTTTTCAAAAATTTGCTATTTTTTTAACGGTTCGGTTCATATCTATTTGTTAATGGTTCCGTTAACGATTCTTAGTATAATTTCTTTCCGATAACCGTTAAGGAACCGTTATTGAATTTTTTCTTCTAAGCTCTATTCCAATACTTAAAAACCGAACCATTAGAACCATTATTTCTATACAATAACTGTTATTTCTTTCCAATAATCGTTAATATTTTAGTTTTTTTTATTAACAGTTAACCAATAAACCGGAAGAACCAAATAACCATTAATATTTTGGTTTTTCTTTTGTAAACGGTTAATCGATAAATCGGAGGAACCAAACTGTTAGAACCAATTCGGTTTTTAAACAGTTCTTCACTTTTTTATACTTAGAACTGAACCGTTATGATATAAACGGTTCGGTTAACGGTTTTTCCAAAATTGGCTAGGAATCGAACCGATCCCAACCCTACTTGCCATAAATTGGATAAGGTGATACATTTTTTTGATGTAATATATGATTCTAGTGAACAAATTGTTACAGGTCACATAAATGGGGTAAATGATTTATTTAAAAAGTTTTTTGATATTTATGGGGCTGATGTATCCATGGTTGTTCAACCATCATAAAGTGAGACTAGTAGTGTTCGGAGTAGTAGTTAATGCATTTCAAGTGGTAATGAGAAGTCAAGTTTGAATTCTCAAGTGGAAAAAAAGTTACAAGAAAAGAGTTTAATGAGGAAAAGCCAAAAAAAGCGGGATTATACAAAATGATGTAGATAGATTTTTATTGGATGCTATAAAAGGAGATGAGGATGAAAATTTTGATATTTTAAATTGGTGAAGAGTTAGTGGGACATCTAAATACCCTATATCGACATTTATTGCACGTGAAATTTTAGCCATTTCGATTTCAACAATTGTCTTCGAGTCATACTTTAGTACTGGTGGACATATTGTTGATTCATTCATCTCTTCTTTGAGTTCCAAGATGGTAAAAACTTTAATTTATACTTAAAATTAACTAAGGGGAAGTCACGTTGCTTTAAATTATGAACCAATGGTGGAGGAAGTGAAGTTTTATGAGAAGATTGAAAAAGGTAATTTTTATCTTTGAATTAGTATACTTGATTTCAAATTGTTTCTATATATTTTTAATCTTATAATCCACTAATTATTATATATATTTTTTAATGTAAAAATATCAAAGAATTTCATGTTACTGGCAAAAGATAGAAGATAAAAGAGATGCAAATGGTAGAAGTTAAAGAGCAAAGATGATATCATGTCGTTATTGACTTTTTTTGGAGTTCTAAACTGTTTTATACATTTTTTTTGGAGTTTTAGACTGTTTTATGGATTTTTTTTGGACTGTTTTGATGATTCATGGGTTGTTTGTAAACTATTTTGTTATGTATTATTTTGAATGTTAGTGGACTGTTTTATGAACTTTTGAATGTTTTTTATAGATTGTTTTATATTTATAGATTTTTTATAAGTAGATTTTAGTTATGTTTTAGTGCAGTTTTTTTTAATACAATTTTTAACTAAAATTTGAGCAATATAAAAAAAATCGAATGAGATCGAACCGGATTGAAACCGAATAATTTAGGGAGGGTTTGGGTTCCATAGAAATGAAAATCGAAATCGAATCGAACCGAACAAAAACTGAACTATGAAGTTTGGGGAGGGTTTGGGGTATTCTCTACCCCAACCGAAACCAAAAACATCCCTATGTTGGATTATTTACTTGAAGAAATTAGGATAATCTAAGTATCTATCCATTGAAGAATTCTTAAAATCTATTTATATACTTTTACTTGAAGACTTTGTACAATTAAAATGGGAAGGGGAAGATGAAGGGTAAAGAAATGAGATGAGGAGTAATAGGAGGAGAGGATATTTTGGTACATTTGCACTAATAAGTGGTCCAGTGATTGAGAGCCTTATATAACCTTGCATTTGCAAGGGTTTAAGCTCTATTGCATGCGCTAATAATTCAATTTTTTTAATATATAAAGCATGAAGGAGTAAAATTTTGTAGGTCGAAAAATACCCTAGAGGGGGGGGTGAATAGGGTTTTTAAAAACTTAATGGGATTTTTAAAATCAATTTAAAAATGTTTGATGTCTATATCAATCAACCAACCAAAGAACAAAGATAAATCCAATCACAAGAAACAAATAACACAATTTAAGAGAAAAAGAGATAGAAAGATTGAACCGATCAAAGTCAAAGACTTTTTGTCCACACGGTTCGGCTTGTTAGCCCCTACTCCGTGCTCGGTTAGTTCCCCGAGAATTTCCACTAAAAACAATCTCCTTCCGGGTGAAGATCAAACCTCTACAAGTGTAATTCTTCTCACTACACTCTTTACAAGTATTGAAATTCTCTCAATACTCACAGAAGAAAACTCTCTTGCTATCTTAAGAGATAAACCTCTCTTAATGTTTGAAAGAAATGATTTGGTGACTAACACCAATGTACAATAGCTCTATAGTGTATGAAGATTACAACTTAAGCTCACACTAAGAGATATCAAATTTGATCAATGGAATATAGCTCAAAATAAGAAGGATTGATCAAAAGAAATGTTCTTGAATCTTTGAAAATGAATGTAGATGAAGAGAATAGAGTAAGAATGATTCAAGTGAGTTTAAATGAGTCTTAGAAGGTGTATATATAGTCTGAGACAACAAATGGCCATTTGGAGGGAGTTGGTAGAAGTTTGGTACCAAAAATGGTAAAAAATCAGAACTCCAACGGCTAGTTTCTGGGCCATCAGTCGACTGAGCAAAGCTCATCAGTCGACTGAGTGGCCATCAGTCGACTGAGCAATGCTCTGGTCTGCTGCCATTTTGACCAAAAATCCCATTTTTCATATTTTTGCAAATAAGCTCAAAAATCAATTTTGAAGATAGGATATGTTTAAAAATGATTTTCTAAGACTTTTAACATTGTTTTTGCAACCAAATTCATTCATATAATGTAATGGTGAATTTTTCAATATAACTAGTTTTCGGTAAAAATACGTTTTCAAGGATAAAATTAGATTCAACTTTTGATTTGATCAATCTTATAATATAGGAATGTTGCATGAGCTATGATGATCAAATACGAATCTTTACAAGAAAACTAAAGCACTCACTCACATAAGTAATGTCGAGTCTTCGAGGGCGTTGTATGATTCTTCGTTTCTTTTCTTCCTTGGCTCTTGTACTTAACAATTCTCATTGAGGTGTGTTGATAAGAGTTGTGAGAAGTAAAACTATGATGGCAATACTTTGTAGAAGAATGATCTTGATTCCGGCTATTCGATTAAGTCCATGTGTGATCAGTATTGTTGTGACTGTAACTTAAAACCATCAACTAAGTTAAATTACACAAGATTAAGTTTATTGTTATTATCAAAACAAGATTAATGACTTTCAAGTCAACAATCTCCCCCTTTTTGATGATGACAATAAATTAATGTGTGTTTGCGATTAAGATCATTAGTTGAGTTTTCTCAACGGAAAAACTCCCCCTCAAACTATGCATTAACAAAAATATAATAAGCATGCATAACAATAATTCAAACCATTGCAAGATTATAGTAGAAACTTAAAAAATTTAACTAAGTTCAAATTAAATACTAGAGTTAAACCATATGAAAACCAAACAAACCAAACATAGTACTTAAGTTCATAAACAAACCAAACATAGTACTTAAGTTCATAAACAAACCAAACATAGTACTTAAGTTCATAGATCAACCAATAATAAAACTTAGAAGTAATAAAAGTGCATAATAAAAGGAGTGTGTACCAAACACTCTAACACACATATTTCTCCCCCTTTGTTATCAACAAAAAAGAGAGAACCCATTGTTCACTCTTGTGGGTCTTGAGGGTCTTGCGGCCATTCTCCCCAACCTTGATCCACATGATAGGGGTTCCAAACCGGAAAAACGTGCTCCGGATGGTAGAGAAGAAAAGCTTCCTCATGAGCTCTTTGACGATCTTCAATGCGATTGAAGCGGTTCGTCATGTTAGTTGAAAGAGCTTGAACTTGACCCGATAACCCTTGAATAGCTTGAAGTAAGGCGGCATTTGAGGATTGGCTACGGCCTTGAGAAGTAGTGGTTTGAGGGAGTTCGGGACTTTCACCTCCTATTTCTTCTTCTTCTTCTTCATCATCACCCACTTCTTCGGATGAACCATCACTTTCACCACCAATTTCATCACCACTTTCATCACCACTTTCATCTCTATCTCTCGGATCATTGGGGGTCCATTGACCATAAACCAAGTTGTATTTCATCAACCTAATCACCTTGGCGCTATATGTCTCCTCACTTGTGGGAATGATAACGTCGACCTCGTCTTCGAGTCGGATATTGTAGAATTTGAAAAGTTGAGTGAGGGCCATTCCATAGACCAACCCTTGCCTTATTCGATTGGTGATCTCTAGAAGATGATGAAACATTAGACTAGCATAGTCCAATCTATGTCCCATGACAATTGCCCATACCAAAAATACCTCCAAGGCATTGAGTGACGCACGGCTACCACGCCTTGGGATAATAGAGTACCCTAGGATTGAGTGTATGAGACGAGCATCGAGTTTGAGCATAGAGGCTTTGATTTCTCCTTGCACATTACGAAATCTGCGTTTAAGTAAAATTCCCTTTGCCGCTTCTCTATTAAAGCCTAGAAGATCCCCAAAATTGGATGGAACTTCCGTTACATGATCAACGGGGAATCCGAATATTTCGGCTAATTCGGCTTTGTTAAAACTGATTCTTTGCCCATTGAGAAGTGTAACGAGACGGGCCTTGTTTGGACGCCCATTGTCAAGAACCGGGTGATGTAGGTTGGCATAGAATAGCCGAATGAGCCGAGGGTACACGTTTTCACGAATATTCAAAAAGTTCATAATTCCTTGATTTTGAAAAAGTCCAGCAACATTCAAACCATTAGAAGCGAATAGTTGAAAGTTGAATTGTTTACCTTCGACGATAGTTCGTGTCGAATAGTCGGTGTTGAACTTTGCTTCCGCCTCATCGGAGATGAACAAAGGCGGTAGTGGAGCTTGAGATGGTTGAGCCGATGATGATCCTACTTGTGGTACCCTCTTTCGTTGACGACGGGAGCGAGATGGTTGAGACATGTCTAGTGATTTTGTGTAAGAAAAGAGATTTTTGAAAAATTAGGGTTCTTGGTTGAGAATTTGGTAAAGGTGGCTAGGGTTAGGGTTTGAGAGTTTGAGATGGGTTTGAAGGATTTTGGATAAAATAGATGAGATTTGTGAGTGTTTTGATGTAGAAAATGAATGATTTTTGGTTTAGGTTGTGTTTTGATGATGAAAATGGAGAGTAGATGAAGTTTGTGAGGGTGTGGGGTTAGTTTGGTGTGGGTTATCTCGAAGTGGAGAAGGGAAGAATGAAGGGAAAGCAGGGGAAAAGAATTGAAATAGATGGAATGCTGCCCAGCACTGATCAGTCGACTGATGCCCTGATTCAGTCGACTGATGAAGCCTCAGTCGACTGATGGACCTGATTAGTCGACTGATCACCCATACTGTCCTGATTTTCTTGTTTTGAGCATTTTAAGCCCTGAACACCTAGAAATAGTAACTCTACAACATTTGAGCTACAAGAATGATATTAGTACATCAAATAACATGTAATGGAAGTACTAAGTAAAAAAAAATTAATTCATATTAACCCAAATGATTGGCACAATTTTGTATGCTTTAGAGATAAGCATCAAGGATCAATATACATGAAAATTTTGGTCAACTAGATATCACATGCTCTAGTCATTCCAATTTCACGTCGAATAGTGCTAAAGCGATCATCGGGAAGTGGTTTGGTGAAAATATCCGCAAATTGCGATTCGGTGCCAACGAATTCAATATCAACATCACCTTTTTGCACATGATCACGAATAAAATGATATCTTATCTCAATGTGCTTAGTACGTGAGTGTTGTATGGGATTCTTGGTCAAGCTAATAGCACTTGTGTTATCACATTTTATGGGAATGTGGCTAAGACTTAACCCGAAGTCTTCTAGTTGTTGCTTAATGTATAAAGTTTGAGCACAACAACTTCCGGCCGCCACGTATTCGGCTTCGGCCGTTGAAAGGGCCACCGAGTTTTGTTTCTTGCTTGACCAAGATACTAGTGCGTGTCCTAAGAAATGACAAGTGCCACTAGTGTTTTTCCTATCGATTTTGCAACCGGCAAAATCCGCATCGGAATAACTAATTAAGTCAAAAGAGTTCTCTCTTGGGTACCACAAACCCAAGGAGCTAGTACCGGAAAGATAACGAAAAATTCGTTTTACAGCAAGTAAATGTGACTCTTTAGGATCCGCTTGGAATCGTGCACAAAGACATACACTAAACATAATATCCGGCCTAGAGGCCGTCAAATATAATAGACTACCGATCATACCTCGATATTTTTTGATGTCTACGCTCTTACCGATTTCGTCTTTGTCGAGCTTTAATGTTGAACTCATAGGAGTGCTCATGGATTTGGCACCTTCCATATCGAATTTCTTCAATAGCTCCTTCACATACTTCTCTTGATTGATGAAGATGCCTTTTTTGCATTGCTTCACTTGTAATCTAAGGAAGTAATTCAATTCTCCCATCAAGCTCATTTCGAATTCTTTTTGCATACATGAGGAAAAGTCCTTGCAAAGATTTTCGTTAGTAGAACCAAATATAATATCATCAACATAGATTTGTACAAGTAGCATGTCATTGTCATGATTTTTGATAAATAAGGTAGTATCAATATTACCTCTAACAAAACCATTGTTAATCAAAAATGAGCTAAGTCTATCATACCATGCTCTAGGTGCTTGTTTTAAACCATATAAAGCTTTCGATAATTTAAACACATAGTCCGGATAAACATGATTTTCAAAACCGGGAGGTTGTTTCACATAAACTTCCTCTTCAATAAAACCATTCAAGAAAGCACTTTTCACATCCATTTGATACAATTTAAAATTCTTAAAACATGAATAAGCAAGTAACATGCGAATGGCTTCTAGACGTGCTACGGGTGCATATGTTTCTTCATAATCAATGCCCTCCTCTTGATTGTATCCTTGGGCAACAAGTCTAGCTTTATTTCTAACTATTACACCATTTTCATCCTTTTTGTTACGAAATACCCATTTAGTACCAATAATAGTATGATCACTAGGTTTGGGAACAAGTGTCCACACTTTGTTTCTTTCAAATTGATTGAGCTCCTCTTGCATAGCCATCATCCAAGATTCATCTTGTTCGGCTTCAATAATGTTTTTAGGCTCATATTGAGAAACAAATGCCACGTTATTGCATACATTTCTTAAGGAGAATCTAGTCATAACTTTACTAGATGGCTCTCCAAGAATTTGATCAATAGGGTGGTTGGACACAAATTTCCAACTCCTAGGCAACTCATTCGAGTCTTGCTCGATTTTGTTTTATAACTCCTTAGGAGGAGCTTGAGCACTCGATGGTTCTTCCTTAGATGTATCATTGATTTGAATATCCGAAATCTTTTGGACAATCTCAACATCATCATCGGAATGTACTTTGGGTGAGAAAGGATTTGACTCATCAAATACAACATGCATAGACTCTTGGACTACCAAACTTTTCTTGTTATAAACTCTATATGCTTTACTATTAGTGGCATACCCAAGAAAAATTCCTTCATCGGATTTAGCATCAAATTTGCCTAGGTGATCACGATCATTTAAAATAAAACATTTGCAACCAAAAACTTTAAAATAAGCAATATTTGGTTTCTTGTCATTCCATAACTCATAAGGTGTCTTATCTAACTTTTTACGAATAATAGTACGATTAGTCACATAGCATGCGGTGTTAACGGCTTCCGCCCACAAATACTCCGGTAAAGAATGTTCCTTAAGCATAGTCCTAGACATCTCTTGAAGAGATCTATTTTTCCTCTCAACAACACCATTTTGTTGAGGAGTTCTAGGTGCCGAAAAATTATGATCAATACCATGCTCATCACAAAAGTTCTCAATATCAACATTGTCAAATTCTCTACCTCTATCACTACGAACATGCACAATAGAGACGCCTTTTTCATTTTGAACTTTTCTACAAAATTTAGCAAAAACATGTGGGGTTTCACTTTTGTGGGTGAGAAAGAACACCCAAGTGAGTCTAGTATAATCATCAACAATAACAAACGTGTATAACTTGCCACCTAGACTAGCAACCGAAATAGGACCAAACAAATCAAGATGCAACATATCAAGTGGTCTAGATGTAGTAATATCCATTTTAGACTTGAAAGAAGATTTGTGTTGTTTACCAAGTTGACATGCATCACAAATTTTATCCTTAACAAATTTGGTTTTAGACAATCCTTTAACAAGCTCTTTCTTAGACAAAGCATGAATTAAATCCATATTAGCATGTCCTAGTCTCCTATGCCACAACCAAGATACATCATTTATAGCGGATAAGCATTTAACATCTTGTTGAGATAAATCATCAAGCTCAAGAGTATACACATTGTTAGTTCTATATGCAACAAGTAAAATGGAATCATCACTAACATTCTTAACAATGCAACGATCGGATTTAAAAATAACTTCATAGCCCTTATCACATAATTGACTAATGCTAAGTAAATTATGCTTCAAACCATCAACTAATAGAACATTATCAATGCAAGTAGAATGCTTACCAACCTTACCTATACCGATGATTTTGCCCTTGGCGTTGTCCCCGAAAGTCACATTCCCTCCTCGCTTGGGAATTAGACTAAGGAAGTTGTTCTTGTCTCCCGTCATGTGTTTTGAACAACCACTATCCAAAAACCACTTGGTTTTGCTACCCTTGGCTTTCAAGCATACCTACACCATGACTTTAAGTAACTTCTCCTTTGGTACCCAAAATATGTTGGGTCCCTTTGGGTTAGCAAACATAATGGTTCCTTTTGGAACCCAAGCAAGCTTCCTCTTAGGGAATCCTTCATTTTGATAGAAACAATGATCCACATAATGAGTATTTCTACCACAATATGAGCAAATATGAGTGGGATCATGAGGTGTATATGTTTTAAAAAAGTTTTTGTAATCCTTTTGGTTGTCAATTTGGTTGTAGCCCAATCCGGCTTTGTCAAATACACACCTTTGCATTCCTAATAGTTTATCCAAATTATCCCTACCATTGGTGAATTTGGCTAAGCTATTGGTTAGATCATCCACTTGATCTTTTAATTTGACATTTTCTACTACAAGTGTGTTTGGAATTTCCTTTTCCTTTCCTTTCTTCAAAGTATTGATTTCATTTTTCAAAACCATGTTTTCTTTTTCAAAAGTTTCACACTTGTTAGAAATTATCAAATTCTCCTTTTTGAGGCTTGCAAATTTTTTGGAAAGATTTTCAAATTTGCTATGCAATTTCTCAAACATTTCATATAACTCATCATAGTCATTTTCATCATGAGCATCATCATTTATAGAAACATTATCATCGCTAAATGAATCATAAATAGAGTCTACCTCATCGTCTCTTGCCATAA